>CM068372.1:10824624-12024624 GCA_034769895.1 Magicicada septendecula
AGAGAGAGAGAGAGAGAGAGAGAGAGAGAGAGAGAGAGAGAGAGAGAGGTAATGTGAAAGACACACTTACATGGATATAAAAGTCTGTTGTAAACCCGCGACACAAACGACCACTCTGCTTGTAAAAAATTACCAATTAAATAATACAGCTGATCAAAATCGTCAATTATGAATTCGCAGCCTTCGTTCTTGAAATTCAGAAAACGCTCTACAAACAAACAAAAAATAACAAACACATTACAAATCAAAATCAGACAATATTAATATACAGACAATTAAAACAAAAATTATTAAACCAATTTTATTTGATCACACTACACGGAGAACTCAATCCATCAAATACTACTAGAAACCTGACGATAGAAACTGAACACTGACCTCGAGGTTCACAGTGGACAAACACCTCGTTTCGAGGCTAACAAAATTTTCAGTCATTTGCACGTGCGCACAACAGTCTTGTGCAGTGTTTCATAGTGTGAACATCGTCTGCAGAAAGGCTGGTGAGAACAATGGAAGCATGTGTGTGACAAAGAGAGAATTAGTGAGCAAAGTGAGACAGGTGAACTGTTATCACTGTTGTTTCCCCTCACACCTCTCTAGACAGCTTAAGTGGGAGTAATTCATTTGCTGGGTCTGCGCAGCTCAGCAACCAAGAAAGGCTGTCACATTTCTACTACTACTACTACTACTACTACTACTACTACTACTACTACTACTACTACTACGTAACAATAATTACAATACAATAATAATCCTAGGTTGGCAATGTGATAAATCTTTGAAATTTTGTACTGATTTTAACTCACAGCCTTAGTTAAACACAACATAAAAATAATGCGTTTGTTTTAACATAACAAAATTCAGGATTACAGCAGAACCATGTTTAACTAAAATAAAGGGAAAAAGAATCATTTTTGGTAACAATTATTCAAATAATCCATAGGAGCTGTTTTTGGCTGTTGTAAAGTGGAAGTAAACACTATATACACAAAGAAACCCACTTTAATACTACAATACAAAAGATTTTCTATAATTTGTTATGTATGATGTTATAACAATAACAATAATCGAAGCAATACCTTTTATTTTAATAATTATTAATATTTTCTGAATATTTCTTCACAATGACTACAAGTTGCTATGTCACGAGCAACATATCAGTTGACCCCTGGATATGCTTCACAAAATAAATGTTTTCCCTATTTTTTTAAGCTAGATTTCATGAGTTCAGTTAAACTGGCTACACTCTATATTTTAAATTCAAACATTAACATCCTATTCAGACATCATGCATATGTTGCCTTAAGCTGTTAAAATAAACTGAATATAAAATATTTAAGAACAAACATTATACTTACGATCAAAAGCTGTCTACTATCTCATCAATGATAGAGCTTCGCCAACTTTATAGTGACCACGTTCGGACTCCAAAAGATCATCTCTTTTCAACGGAATAACAAATTCAAAATGCGACATCTTTCTGGTGCTTTTAAAGTATTCTAAATAATAAAATTTTATCCAACACCTGAAACACACAACACAATACTATTAACTGCAATATCCCCATCAATTTACAAAACATACTTGTATAATATAACAAATAAGTAGGTAACTTTTTAATTCTACATAATAATCTGACAGTACACCAAACATTTTGCAATAGTTCCAACTGTTGATACATAACAATTATTCATTTATAAAGAAGTTCTAAAGCCTGTATGGCCATTTGGCATTCAGAAAAGTCCTCCTCTCTCTTATAGCGCTACAGATCGAAGTAGTGACCTCCACCTCTCTCTATCAGTTGCAAAGGACTTCCATCCTCGCACTCCAACATCTCTCTTGCATCCCATAGCAACATCTTCCCATCTTTTCCTTGGACGGATGTTTGGTCTTTTGCCTCCCATACTCCTCATAAGGATTCTTTTAGGTGTTCGTTTGTCATCCATTTCTTACGACATGGGCAGCTCATTGCAGCCTCCTCATTTTTATGTACACTTCTACTGTTGGTTCATTGCAGTGACAATATATCTAACCATTATGCCGTATCCTCCATTCCCCCTTTCTATTTTGGGGCCAGGATCCAACTCAGGAGCTTCCTTTCAAATATCATCAGGCGTTAAATTGCTCTTTGTGTTAATATCCCCAGGTGTTACTGCCATAGCGCAGGGCGGTCATATGATAGTTTTGTATACGCACATTTTGTCTGCCTATAAATAACGCTTCGTCGGTGGACCCTGTTACGTCGATCAATCCACTCCAAGGTTGTGGTAACCAATCCCTTCGGCAGAGTGGATCAGTAAGCAAACGAGAGATGGGGGGTTCTGTCAGGGCAGTCTCAGGGTATCCTGGACCGTGGCCTGGCAGGATGATGCACATTTGGCAGCAGGAGGCGGAGGCGGAGGAGGATATAGTAGCCCAACGGCTGCACACATGGGCTGAGTCAGTTAGCCCCCTCGCCAGCTGAGGTGAAAGCAACTCTCTAGAGGAAGAACACTCCGAAATCAAAGTTTCTGGTCCTCCAGGTTGAGGGTTGGATCGGGGAATTCACATATCCCATCTGTGAAACTCTTTTATGTGCAGAAACCTATCAGTTTCTCAGCCAGTCAGTTGTCTGCACTTGACCAGGACAACTGGCGGAGCCTGTTAAAGGAGGCCTTGACTCAGTAATGGGTTGTCGTGCCACTGAAGAAGAAGAAGTATAAATAACTCTTGACTTAAAGGTGGTGACAAGCACAAATTAGGGCCTTGTTGGCTAGAGTTATCCTCCTTATCTCTGCCTCTTCATTCAGAAAATTCAGAGAAATGAAGGTTTCCTGAAAAAAGTTCTCAAGTAATGCAGATACACCATGATACTTCTGAAATGATCATGTTGGTAGGGCTCTGACAATTTCCTACAGTCACAGGCCTTTGCAGTAATGCACGAGTAGACACTCCAACACCACAAATACCAAGATATTGTTGTATCCAAACAGCATTAGAACACTTTACAGTGGTGGGGCAGGTCTGTATCATTAGTGATACCAGAATGTAGAATCTAATTTCAGCTATTAACAAAATGTGGCATACTGTGTCTATACTCTTTCCATTCTTCATCCAAGCTTGATGTAAACAAATATGAATAGTGGCATATATGAAATGGTATTGGTCTCTGGTGTTAGAGGCAAGACGATGTAAATTGAACACTCAGGTCTCGATATGAAGTAGACAAACACCTCGTTGCAAGGCTATCAAAATTTTCATTCACTTCACATATGCGCAAAACAGTTTTGTGCAGTGTTTCATAGCGCGTGAACATCAGCTGCAACAAGACTGGTGAGAACAACAGAAGCATGTGTGTGACAGAGAGGGAGACAATATGGAAGTGAGACAGTGAACGTTATAGCATCGTCTCCCCTCTCTTGTCTCTAGATAACTAAGCTATACTTGAAAGTGGGGGTAATTCATGCATTAGGTCGGCGCAGATTACTGTTCAGGAAAGGCTGGCGGGCATATAACACTCTTCATTCAGGAATGTGTTGTACCCTTGCACAGAATAACTGTATAGTCATGTGAGAGTTGTCTGACATTTAGTGTTATTGTGACAAGTAATTACCAAATTATAACATTCAGTCACCTTTGCTTATGATTACATATTTGGGTTATTCCAAATCAAATCATCCAGCCAGAAAAAAATTTTACACCCCACCCTCTTTAGATTATCATGAAATTTTTTTACACCATCTATGGACAAATATAACAACCCATATTTTTCATTTTTGCCAAATTCGCTTTAGTTTTTTTTTTAATGATTTTTTGAAAAAAAGTCCATTTTTAGCCAATTTGTTAGTCGCGGCGCGAGATCTAAAGGGCACTTTTCAATAAAAACTCTAGTTGTATGGTTATTATTTAATATTAAGTTATTAAACTCACAATAGTTACTTGAACTTTCACAAGGATTCCAAATATAAAGTCAAAAATAACATTTAGACTCATATAAAACTTGTTTTTCCACTTCAAAGTTGGCAATTCTGAATGTTTTCTCCATGCAGGCTTTTATGTAAATGTTTATAACTTTTTTCTGTCTGGTCCTATGAAGCTAAAAAAGGTGTCATTTGAAAGAGAATGAAATGTAATATAATAGCATAAAATAAAAGTCATGGGTATTTAATGACATCATTTTATAATTTAAGTACAAAGTTTGCGTTTGATATTTCATTGAAATATTTTGCATAGTACACTATCTTGTGTGGCCAATGAGGATTTTTTTTTACTTAAGGGATACTTATATTTTTCTGTACTAAAACCTTCAGTTAAAATTAGGCTTATCAGTGTAACAAGGCCTAACTACCTGTCAAAACTAAAAAAATATAGATTTTAAAGAAGATTTGTCCGTATTTTAAAAATAATAACTTGCTTAGGTATTTACTTGTTGAGTTAGCTTACCTTTTCAGTCTTAAATGGTGTTGCAGGATATTTATAATATACAAGGGCTATTTGTCTTTCAACCTCCGGTGAGTTGGTAAACCTGTTTCTGTTGTCCTAGCAACAATCTTGATTGTTGATTAACGTTTTTGAGCCTTTGTTCTAACCTCTAACAACTGGTTTTATAGTTATTTTGTCTATAACTGTGGTGACAACAGTTTAATTATGGCAACTACAATTATTGAAATTTCCTCCAAGTGTGAGATTCGGTCTGTTATTAGATTTCTTCAAGCTGAAGGTCATAGTGCTGCAGAAATTCATTAAAGGTTGTGTAATGTGTACGGAGAAAATGTGATGAGTGATGGTTCAGTTTGGGAATGCTGTCGAAAATTTAAAGAAGGACGTATTGATGTTCATGATGAAGGAGGGCAAGGAAGAAAGTCCGTGGGCTGATGATGTTGTTGAAAGGGTACACAGGATGGTTCGAGAGCACCGTCATTTCACAATTACTGAACTTTCTGCTGATTTTCCTGAAATTTCTAGGTCTGCTCTTTATGATATTCTTACTCAGAAGCTTGGGTATAGGAAACTGTGTGCTCGGTGGGTTCCCAAACAACTCACAGATGTCCACAACACTCGAAGAATGGCCAGATTAGGCACCAAGCACCAATAGCCCAGACTTGGCACCAAGTGATTACTATTTGTTCACTGACTTGAAAAAGTGGTTGGGTGGGCAGCGGTTTGAATCCAATGATGTGTTAAAGTCCAGTGTGGCAGATTGGCTGACTTATTCAGGAGTGAACATTCTACAACATGGGGATAGAAAAGCTGGTGCCTCTCTATGATAAGTGCCTCAACAATGGTGGTGACTATGTAGAAAAGTAGTTTACATATTGTAATACGGCTTTGTAGCTCCCGTGTTATTTTGCCCCACGTTGGGCGTCAATTTTGTAATAAGTCGTGCTGTCCGTCTTATTTCTTCAAGAGTGTAAACGTGTCAGAGTGTAATTTGTGTATTGTGTCTTACCAATCCGTCGTCACTCGGTAACGTAACTTCCGCTGATTGAGTCCGTCGCGAACGTACGAATAACCAGGTATCGAAATCCTTACCTGAGGTTCACTAAGGGTGTATAATTCCCGGGTGGCGCCAAATTGTTTATTTTAAACAATTAAAAAAATTTAGTATTATCGGCGATTCCACTCAGGCGGTGTGGAGAATTCAAACTTGTCCCGCCAGCAGTTTGCTGTGTTTACTGCTTGAGCGCTACCCGCCAATTCATAGCTGTTCGCTACAATGTACAACATTAATAATACACTTTCCTAATGAAAATAAAACACATTGGTTACACACAGTAATGGTTTACTAGTTAATGGTTATTACTTTTTCATTGACACAGGTTATATTTGGTTTGTTATATTATTTTGCACCGGCCATTAATCTTAAGACAATTTTCTCTGGGTTTTGACGTATCGATTCTGAACGTAACAGATACACCGTAATGGCGTTTACCGAAGTAGTATACAAATATTTTCGTTTGATCGTCTGGATTCTTGAGATTACGATAAAACGATTAGATGCAATTACAATAATAAAAATACACAACCTTACAATTTTTCTACTGTTAAATATTATAACGTGTAGCTATAATTGGTTTTTTGGAGTGTAGTAAAAGTGTTTCAAAGGTTCGTAAACTAACAATAGGTTAATTTCATAAGTTGACAAATTTTCAGTGTCTTAGTGTTTTATTTAATCTTTGAAAGAGAATAACTTCAGTTAGTGATATTTCATAGTATAGGCCTAGTGAGAAATATTTAAAGTATATTTTTTTGGAAATTTGGGTAATTTAAATGATACTTAACAACTTAGTAGACTGGGGGTAAGCAGTTGGTCTGGTAAAAAGGACTGGAGCTGCAATCGTATTCAATTTTCAATTGTTCGGGCTTCTGGCATCTTTTTCAATTTAATCGGAGTAATTTATTCACTTCCTTTTGGATTAAAGGGTTTTCGACATCAGTTAACTGGTTTCAGTCATCGTCTGCTTCCTTCTCGTTCATTTTTGGTAATTTGGTTAACTTTCATAACATTTTAAATTAAATATTTGGTTGTTCAAAATTTGGCTTCTGTTTTCCAAGAGCGTCACTTTACGAGTAACGATATTCAACAGTAATTCCGTACCTAACGGCAGTTGCTATGGTTACTAAATAAATCTGATTGGTTAATCTGGCTATAAATCCATTGTTATCAAAATTTGAATTCTTTTCAAAATCCTTGTATATCTTCTGATTGCTTTCATTCCGTTATCTTCCTTCCTAAGTATTAATTATTATCACTGTTATTTGTATTTTCTTCCAAAGATTATTTTGGTATCCCACAAGATTGGGTTATTTCATGTTTTATAATTTTCCAACTATTTTAATATTTCCTAATTACATTTCTCTTTTAATTTAAATCCTTATTCTAATATTTTGCTTTTAATAAGATTTACAATTCATTCTTGGTTGATTATTCACCTTGGATTTGTTAATTACTTGGTTATTTTCATACAATTAGTATTTGTTGGTGTTTGACAGTTAGGCCTTTCTTATGCCTAAGTAGCCATTACTGATTTTCACTTATTTCATATACATTACCTCTCATTTTAGCCTAATGCTTTATTTTGTTCTTATAACTGGTTTTGTTACCTTTTAATGTGTTTTGGTTCTGTTTTTGTGTTATTTTTTATGTTACTACTCTTTTATACATCATGTATTGCTAATTATTTATTAACTGGTTTTCTCGTTTTCTAATTCATACATAGCTTTCCTTTCTTACTTATTTACTCCGCCAATGTCAACAATATGGCTATTAATTACTATTTTTTTTATCACATAAAATACAACATTTAGGTCTATGGTTAGTATAATTACCCCAGCCATATCCTATTCATAAGTTTGCTTAAACAATTATCTAACACTTAATATATAATATTGGTGTACAATTCATTACCTTTTATTTTATTTTTTGGGTGATAAACAACCTCACCTCTTTTGAATTTGCTTCAATAAAACTTCCTTATAACATTGTTTTAAACTTCTTATTTTATAAATACTCTTTGCCTTCACTCCATGGTAACACTATCTGATTACATTTTCATGGGGTTCTCACCTTTAAATTCTATTATATACTTTTAAACTTTACAATAAGATTCTTTTCTAATCAATACAGTTAACATCACTCTTCAGTGTTCATTACTACTTAATTAATGGTTTATTTTAAATGCTATTCTTAAAAACTTTCTTAAATATTATTATTGTTCACTATTAAACCTTTAGTGTTTGTTAATTTTCACTAAGTGTTTACCTTAGCTTTCACTATTTTTCCTATTGCTATCATTGACAATATTTTTATTTACTCATCACCTTCACTTTTAAATTATCTTGTGTTTATTATAATTTATTTAGTGTTTTTTCTCTATCATTTTACTTTAGGGTTTTTTCACTTTCACTATGGGCACTTCTTAAACTTTTTATTTAAGTGTTTTTTAGTGGGTAATCCCTATCATTACTTTTCTTTGTCACTTAGTTATTTTCAGCTTATTTCTCACTATCTCAATATCTCTCTTTTTCTTTACACATATTATATATACTTATTAATTTCATGTCTTTCTCTATTTCTTACTTACATTTACTTCTAATTCTTTGGCTAGTGTATTTTTATTTATCGGGTTTTATCAATGATTAATTACATTTGTCACTCATTCAATACTAACATTTATCTTTTATATTGGTTCTTTACCAGTTTCGTTTCCTTTATTATATTTGATTGTATTATTTCTCCCTTCTCTATTCTCTACTACTTGTCTGTGTTTTCTCGCCTTGTTTCATTTTATTTCCTTTATAGTTGGTTTGTTCCCTTTTTATTTTCATTTTTCTTCTCCTTCACTTCTCATCTTGTTTCCTTTTATTTTGGTTCTTATCTGGCCAATCTCTGGGATTGGGTCAAAGTCGTTTGTCTGTCAGTCTAGTCTGTGAGTTTCTTTAATAATCACTTTTAGTTTATCATTCTTCCTCCTTCTTTCTTAATTACATTTTATATTTTTATTCTCTTCATTATTTATTTATTAAAATATATTACTTTTTAGCATTTCTACATACTCATAGTTATCAAATATAATCTGAATTTGGCGATGTTATAATATATATTATGAATCTTTTGTATATAATAAAATTATTGATGTCATACATGTGTCTGTTTATTGGTCTATCGGAGGTTGAAAAACAAATAGCCCTCGTATACAGGTGCTTCTTGATTGATATGAAACTTAATTTTTCCTTGGCCAGGCAGCATTAATATTTTGAATACTTTTTTTGATAGTCTGAAAAACATTCGGCCCACCTGAGCTCTTAATTCAGGTACATCTATGCAGCAAATTATGTTTGTAAAAGGGACCCAGCACTTATCCTCACTCCCAAAATTTCTGTGTTTCGGCCAAAAAAATGTTTTTGATGGCCAGTGAGGATGCATAAAATTGATGTAAGCATCTTGTTTTTCATCATCTAGCTCCAAAATTAGTTCAATATAAAACTTTTCTGTACAGGCATAGGATAAAATGTACTATAATAGCATAAAATAAAAGTCATGGGTATTTAATTTCATCATTTTATAATTTAAGTACAAAGTTTACATTTGACATTTCATTGAAATGTTTTGCATGAGTGACTCACAACAGGCTAGATGATGAAAACCAAGATGCTTACATCAATTTTATGCATCCTCACTGGCCATCAAAAACATTTTTTTGGCCAGAACACAGAAATGTTGGGAGAGAGGATAAGTGCTGCCAGGGCCCTTTTACAAGAACACAGAAATGTTGGGAGAGAGGCTAAGTGCTGGGGCCCTTTTACAAACATAATTTGCTGCATAGATGTACCTGAATTAAGCGCTCAGGTGGGCCGAATGTTTTTCAGACTATCCAAAAAAAGTATTCAAAATATTATTCCTGCCTGGCCAAGGAAAAATTAAGTTTCATATCAATCAAGAAGCACCTGTATATATTATAAATATCCTGTAATACCATTTAAGACTGAAAAGGTAAGCTAACTCAACAAGTAAATACCTAAGCAAGTTATTATTTTTAAAATACGGACATATCTTCTTTAAAAACTATATTTTTTAGTTTTGACAGGTAGTTAGGCCTTGTTACACTGATAAGCCTAATTTTAACTGAAGGTTTTAGTACAGAAAAATATAAGTATAACTTAAGTAAAAAAAAAATCCTCATTGGCCACACAAGATAGGGTACTATGCAAAATATTTCAATGAAATATCAAACGTAAACTTTGTACTTAAATTATAAAATGATGTCATTAAATACCCATGACTTTTATTTTATGTTATTATATTACATTTCATCCTCTTTCAAATGAGGCCTTTTTCAGCCTCATAGGACCAGACAGAAAAAAGTTATAAACGTTTACATAAAAGCCTGCACGGAGAAAAGAAATTCAGAATTGCCAACTTTGAAGTGGAAAAACAAGTTTATATGAGTCTAAATGTTATTTTTTACTTTATATTTGGTATCCTTGTGAAATTTGAAGTAACTATTGTGAGTTTCAAAACTTAATATTAAATAATAACCATACAACTAGTTTTTATTGAAAAGTGCCCTTTAGATCTCGCGCCGCGACTAACAAATCGGCTAAAAATGGACTTTTTTTAAAAAAATCATTTTAAAAAACTAAAGCGAATTTGGGAAAAATGAAAAATATGGGTTGTTATATTTGTCCATAGATGCTGTAAACAAAAATTTCATGAAAATCTGGGAGGGTGGGGTGTACACCCCTGGATGATTTGACTTGGATTGACCCATTTACAACATTTTTGCTGCAAACTGAAAATATCTATTACGAGCCAGCATTTCAATGTACAAGTGTACAGTTTGAGTGTCTCAGTGTTAGATGAAGTATCTGGTGTGTATTATTTCAGAGTTCCTTTAGTAGACCTATAAGTTTTTAAAATTTACATTACTATTTATAAATTTTTAGAGCCACTGTACTTAATATTTTAAAATTAAGATGGAAGTGCAGCAGGGCCATCACACATGTCTATTACGAAACACAAGTGGGGTAAACCATTAAAAGTCGTGAAAAATTGATGATACTTGACATTTTTAATATGTCACGTGAAAAATACCTAATTTTTATATCACAGACTTAGACAAACTTACTTTTGAATTTACTGGTGTTTCAGAAAGTAGTGTTCAAGACATCAGAAATGAAATTAAAAAGGAAGCCTCGTTACATCAGGAAAGAAAATGAGAAAAGACTATTTTTGGGAAATGCAATCATTTCACTAAAACCACTACATCTTGTAACTCCATAACTTGTTTTCATAGTAATGCTCCAACTCTAAAAAAGTACTATTAGAATTAAATAATCTCTCTTATTTACCTCATATGCCTCCATGAACTTTTGAAATCTATGGGCTTTAAATTTAGTACAAAAAAAATTAACTATCTGTAATTTTAGACACACAGTATTCCTTTTTTAGTACCTATAAGTTTTTAAAATTCACGTTACTTTTTTGAGTCCTTGTACTTAATATTTTGAAAATTATGATGGAAGTGCAGCTGGGCCATCACACATCTATTATGAAACACATGTGGGGTAAACCATTAAAAGTGGTGAATTTTTAAAAGCCCATTCAACTTGGAAAAGAAATGAACTAATCAAGATTTCAGATTGGAAAGTTCCCACATTTTTTACCTCGATGATACCTGAATTCACAAAGGACCACGACAAGTAAAGTGTGGAGTGATTCCACAATAAAAACACCACGACATTTTCGGTCAGTTCTTTCAACTGGAATAAAACCACCACATCAAGAAATTATTAGTAATAAACGTGGGTTTATAGATAGGAGTTCATTAGTGTTCGTCGAGTCTAACAAAATGTGACGATAATCAAAACAAAATGAATGAATGGTGATGATCAACAAGGGTTCCCTTATGGTTCTTTGAGATATACTGAATACCTAACCTACAAAACACATTATTACAATTTTGTTAATGCGTCTTTCTAAAATCTGCCTTCATAATGATAGTTATCTGGTTAATTTAACTGACTGGAGTCTAGGAAGTTTGTTAACTTGACCTCGTTACATTACATATCAATTTAATACAAGAAAGTACCGGCACTTATTCCAACCGGCTGAAGATTGTGATTTTTTTACACCCATTATAGCACATTCAATATTTAATAATGGATATTTTAAGATAATATTCAAACGCAGTGGCTAAATTATTCTTCAAACATACTTCCAGTTGATTGAACGAAATGCATTCTATTCTAAAAATTCGTTACCTATATTTAAATATTTGAATTTAACAAACCTCTGTAAATGGTTTCGACAAAAGCGTTCAAACACGCAGACACATTTCTTCAAACACAACACTGACACATTACACACTTCACACAATTAAGCTCATTCAGATTCATAAGACCTGAATTTCTCATAAGAAAAGAATAAATAAACAATTTCTCCAGATCTTTCAGCAGAAACAATAGGAACGGCGGGAAACCAAAATACACTGTTGCCAACATGAATCATAAAAACTTTTGACATTTGTATCTCTGATCCAGTTTTCAACTTACGAACTTAAATGCAACTTATACTCATTTCAAGTAATATAGAATGTTTCCAATGATATGAATTTATGTTTAATTAACAATTTTAATTACATACACAAAAATCCAATCAGTGCCGTTTTTGGTAATAATCAGCTGTTACAACCTGAGCTCTGGCAGTCACAAAACTTGCAAAATCCACGTCTAATTTAGCTGCCTACACGGTAAATAAGGTATTTTTTTTACGTAAATAGGTAAACTTGTTGTTGGTAGGTTAACATGCAAACTCACCTAACAAGTAACCTTTATCGCTTTTTCTGAACTCCACGAAAAAACAACTCAAAATAAAGCGTGGTGGCCCTTAGCCATTGCCTGTTGCTATACATGTCTCCCTTTTTTATGACAGAACTCTTTTTCCGCTAGTACTCGTTTTTCAATAATACTCGGTTTTTGCGCAGACCACAGAATAAGTAACCAACTCGAAGTACGGTGGCGTGGCTCTTTCTGTGGCAGAAATCGTTTTCCACTACTAGTACTCGGTTTTTATAAATACACTGGAAAAGCAACCAACTTTAAGCAGCATTGTGTTTCAACGCTGAATCCCTATAACTAATTATGCATTTTTGTCGCAATTTGCAAACAAAAAGTGCGAATTTTTCACGACCGAACCTAGTTCTGACTTGTAGTTTACGTAGAAACACAAAAATCGCGGTTTTGACGTAGAATCAAATAGGTTATAAAGTTGTCTTGATTATTCGTCTCTTCTTTCACAGCACTAACACTTATCTAAAAATGAACTTTTACTTGTGAAACTTACTGTTTTTCGTTGAACGCGTTTCGGCGTACGTATCCGCCTTCTTCAGCTTTGAGTCAGACTGCCATCATTTTGTAACGGTTGTGTGGAAGGTGTAGTGGGGGTGGTGTGTGGAGGAAGGGGATTGGCGCGGGGATTCAACTTAATATAACCAAAATGATGGCAGTCTGACTCAAAGCTGAAGAAGGCGGATACGTACGCCGAAACGCGTTCAACGAAAAACAGTAAGTTTCACAAGTAAAAGTTCATTTTTAGATAAGTAAAAGGTTATAAAGAATCTTTATAACCTATTTGGTAGAATACGTCTTACTTTTCAGGCCAGCAATAGGCACCCCCAACCAGAAAATAGAGCGTTACGTTATCACGTCACGTTTGAAATTGAAATATTATCTAAACAACAAAATACTCATGCTTATATGAGGTACCATTCGACAGCTAAAAGAACAAAGATAATAAATAGCACAATATAAGCGGGCTATTGCATCATCCAGCGCGGGGTGAGAAATAGAAATCCAAACTCACTGAAGAAAGAGCACACCACTCCGAAACGACGTATGAGTAAATACAACAAGTCACACTTAACTAAAAATGAACTTTTTTCATGTGAAAAACTTACTAAGCCGAAACGCGTACAATAAAATAGTAAGTTTTTCACATGAAAAAAGTTCATTTTTAGTTAAGTGTTAGTGCTGTGAAAGAAGAGATGAATAATCAAGACAACTACAACAAGTAAGTTCACAGTGAAAGTACGAACAATACTAATAATGAGAAATAGAAATGTTTTGCGCCGCTCGGCGCGCACTAAAATTAGTATTTCTCCGGTTTCCGATGCGATAGAACGTTGAGTGAGGTGTTGTTAAAATTGTCTCATCGAGTACTATCTACATAGTGTACCGTAATAGCGGTGATATTATTAAGAGGTTTGAATAATCGTAATTCAAGTTGTAAAAATCGTGTGTTCGGACAAAATGTCGCGGTATATGGATGCTAAACGTGCTCAAAAGTATCGTACACGCATACAGGAGAGTAGAGAAAATCATGGGGAATTCAAAAAACCCAAAATGACCAATGCCGAACGTCAGAGGATTTACCGACAACGCTTAAAAGACAAGGAAATAAATACTGAAGTCGAGTCAACACCATGGAGACCAGAATTCATTACCATAGTAACAAGTAAATAAACAAATGATATTTAGCGGCATCGGAACTATACCTTTATCCGTACCTACAGTTTTTAACGTTTTTACTATGCAACTGTATTGATATATTTTGTAATTTTTTATACAGATACAGTACGTCTATATATTTTGTAATGGTCTTAAGTGATTATACAATGTATGTTTATACGTATTTCTGATGATGCCACCGACTACGCTGGGTAACACCACCATCGATTTGACTTTCACCAGAAATATCAGCGTTGATATCTTACCTTATATCAGCTACTTCTCCTATCATAGGCCCATTATAAAGGGGTCTTGCTTGAACCAACTAATTAACTTGTGTGATGATTTTGCAAATAAAATTTTGTACTTTGTAAAACTAAATATGTGTTTGTTCATTTTATTCATAACACATTAGCAACCCAACCCTAAAGCACACAGACGTGTATTCTACGCTCTGAAGATTTGCGGCCGTGGCTCCGACACAGCCCCCGTCGATTTTTTACAAATTTTGTGGCTGGCGGAGCTCAGGATGTGACAGCCGACTATTACAATAATGTAATTTCAATTTACACCGTTTGCACATATATTATATACGTTTCCTGTTTATATAAATGTTCTCTGACAAAATATTATTAACTTACTTCATTTAAACTATACATTTGCATTCTACCCACGGTTAACATCATAAATGAATTTCAGATAAGGTAATTTGATAATGTATATAGTGGTACAAATTTTTTTGAATGAATAATGGTTGCACACAAAAGTAAACAAACTGCTACAATTGTGGATAAGAAGAATTCAAATAGTTCTCTTAGGAAAGAGAAAGCGAATAAGAATGCAAAGATTAACACAAAGGAAGACAACATTTGTTCCGAACATACAAGCCCGTTTTGCATAAAACGAAAGTGGCTTGTCGCACTTGGTAAGTTCTAACCTCAAATATGACGAACCGGCGTTTTTTTTTACAAATAAGGTATCCGTGTATCTTTACTTAAGACTTTAAGGTGCATTTGAAGTGTACATTAGAATCCAGTGATAACAAATACTCTTCATGAATAAACATTCAAAAAATATTCTGTCAGATAACTTGTCTTTTTAGAAAACACCTGGATTTCAGTACACCAAATTTAAACGCCTATGCGTTTAGGTTTTTTTCTTTATCATAGTATGATATCTCATTAACAGAATAAGGTGTTGACTATCTGGTCTGTAAAATTGTCTTCCACAGAATGTTGAGCTCACTTTTGCATTATGTTGTATAACATTTATAGAGAAATATTAAAAAGCATTTTTAATATAAATTTACGCATAACTTTACTCCCTGAGCAGGAGACAGAAGTTTGACACCTTCAGCCAGTGGATGATGTTTTTGGAGTCATTTGGTGATCAAAGTTAAATAACAGTTATATTATTTGCATAGCCTAATTATGTAAATTAAATTCATAAATGTTAGAGTATTTGTTAGTTTTTTACACTTCTGGGATTTTTAATATTAGTAGGCTACATTCTGTCAGCAAGTTTTACAAATTTGTTGCTAAATATCAGGAGAAACCCATAAATATAACCACTACAATCTACAGAAAGTTAAATTAAGTACACGTACAAGTTTTTTTGCAAGTAAGTGGATCGAAAATAGCTTAAATGTTTCTTATATCTATTTCTATATCAGGATGCTTTGCCAGCTAACATTTTATCTAACTTAAAAACTATATACAAAATAAATGCCTCAAATGCATTAAAGTGAATGCAGGCAAGATTAAAAAAGCAGAAATTAATTTTTGCTACTTCGAATAGGCCTACAAAATAGCTTTCCTTAACCAAAAATTATATTAGAATACTTAAGCATTAAACACTGTAAATACTAAACATCCATTTCCTGATACAGAAACGGTTAAACTTATAAAAATCAGTACCAAAAAGTGAAAAGAATGAACATTCAACTAAACTTTAAAACATATAAAAACAAAAGCCTAATTCATGAGAAAATGTACAAATGAACAGTAAACATAATCTGCATTTGATTTAATGATAAACTAGTAATCTTCCTGAGCTGGTAGCTTATCATACAGTCAATGCTAAAAATTCCAAACAGTCGGATGTGTCTTAAAATTCCCTTTAGTCTGACACCTAGTGGATTTTTACAATATTTCAAATTTTTGAATGCATTTTTGGTTCAAATTTTGAAGTTTCCAACACTGTATATTGTTATCAGAACTTCGGCTTGCCATGGTTGAAGGTAGTTGGGTGCAAATGTTTCGGCCACGTCTTCAACGGCCATCTTCAGTGCAGCCTTGACTGCGAAACCTTGGTCAGTGTGTTGCAGCCTTCTGCACTGAAGATGGTTGTCAAAGGGATGGCTATGGCCGAAACGTTTGCACCCAACAACCTTGGACCATGACCTTGCAGCCCGGCAAGCCGAAGTTCTGATAACATTGAAGTCGGCCGTCAAACCCTCAGACTGTATGTTGTATTCAGATTTTGGTCAGAATTCTCTATAATTTGATATCTCACATGGAATTTGCAATTTTATCAACCTGTGGCCCCATTTTTAGGCCTTGGTGTCCCAGAAATTTTGAAATTTTTAAAAATGAACAGTAAATTCGTATTTTGGTTTAAAATTTCCAGTAATTTGATACCCCACAGGGCTTTTGTGATTCTCTTTAAAATTTTGATCCCACACATTTTTCTCTCACTCCCTATTTTTAGGGGAATCAATCGTAAAAACAGTAGGATTCTCTAGGGTAAAAGTATGGACATGGATGCCAAGTTTTACGAAAATCGGTTGATGTGTCAAAAGTTATTTTGAGACATATGCCAAACAGTTGAGTTAAAACTGAGAACTCACTTCGCTCATTCAGTTAACAGTCACCTTTCTGGAATATACATAATGTGTATTGCAATGTTACAAGTATTTCAAAAATTCACACAAATACATTACCATGTACTCAACGCAACTATGAAGTGTATTACACTGGCCAGGTCGCAGGATTTTTTTATTTTATTCTCGTTGCGTCAAGTATATGTAGTTGCACAATAATTAAATAATTTTCAAAGAGGAGCGAGATGTTGACATGAAATAATTAATTAAAACCGTTTCAAAATAATCATTCTATGATTTATTAATATTAATAGAAAATATGCAAATATTAAAAAATTCGAATCTTAGATAAATAAAAATATTTTCTTTTATAAGTTTACACAAATACAATGTAACTTTCTATGCTGTTCATAACATATAAAATAAACAACCATATAATCTTCCTAGCTAAACAGACATGTTAAAGAAATTATGTAAACCTTTTTATTTCAGTGTGTCTGACTTTGACTCAAATTTTAAATAATAGCAACTCATTTACAAACAAAAATAATATTCAATCTCAAGAATAAAATTAATTGTTGCTCTAAACAAAATAAAAAATATAACATTTACTTCCAACCTATTATTTATTTCTATTGACACACCCAAATTTTAATATACAACAGAAGATTAGTATTTTTAATTTTTCTTGTTAAATTAAATTATTTTCTTTAACTACTATTTAAATTTAAAATTTTAAGTCTTTACTGTTCGTATATAAGTTCCTTTTTGAGAGTTCTTTTCACAAACAAAAATATAATTGTTTATTCATCACCTGCGTACTGCCGACGTTACTGTTGCTTGTGTGTGTGTGTGTGTGTGTGTCTCCTGAATCCTGAGAATTTGATGATGATGATTATGCTGATGCTGTGTTCTCTGTCTCTACGGGTTGTTGTTTGTGATGGTCCAGAGTTCCTCCATAAGTCTTGGTGTGTGTGGTAAAGATGTCGATTGGTCGGCAGACCAGCAGCGTGACATTGTGTGAAGATATCTCGAGTCTCTGAGACCGCCCCAAAATTGCCGGTGGTATTTATACTGGACGGCAATCTGACAAGTCCAGGACTGTTTTCGACCTGTTAGATATTGTCACTTTGTGCAAAGCGAAATTTTAATTACAAATCACTGGTTCATTTTCACGATTTCGTAAACATACTCGTAGCACAAGCGATATCATCGTTTCCGTAATTTTTTCCTGGTCACTCACATATAACACACTTATTAATTACTATTTAATTACAGTAGTAATTAACATTAAATTACCTGGCGTCTTTATTATTGCAAATTTCTGCATTACTTTTACATCACTATATTCGTTAAAAATTCCTTAATGTAATGGTGTTTTTATAATTGGGGTAAGTCTTTGTTCACAGGTTTAAAACGTATTAATTAGCTTATTTTTATCCGGTTAAAACCTGGTTACAGAGAATTCGTACGCATCACCCCATTGTAGATTCTTGCCTGTCGTAGCTTGCGTTCACACACACAAACACACAAGCGCTGTATTCACTCGCGGGGGCAGGTGTACACTTTCTGACAATTCTTATCCTGCATAATATTGTTAAAAACTGTTCATCATATATTTTTCTATGCTAAATATTTACAAACATACTGCCTTGGGCAAATATATGTATTGTTGCAGTATGTATATATTGTTGCAGTATATATATATTGTTGCAGTATATATTTCAATATAAATAATAAATATAATATACTGGAGTATATTACAAGAACAGTACCTTGGCAGACCCAGAAAGAACAAAAGCATATACAAAGCGGTTACTGTATTGTCAAAATAGTTGCAGTCACACTGATGAAGAGGTCTCAGTAATCCATATAAGTGGTATAATAATCGAAATAATGTCTTGACAGCTTAAGTTCTTGATTTGTTTTGTTTTTTTGTTTAATAATTTATATAACAAATAGTGCAGTTTTCTGGCTAAGTGAAGAAATCAAAATGATAAAACTTGTCAAAATTAAAATTCAAGAACTTTTTAGAGTAAAAATTGTACAAAAATGCATTAGTCAGAAGTATACTCGGTAATAACTTGTGTTGTATTTGCAGCATGTGGTTTTGCGTTCCTACACAAGCAACATGTCTCCACGCTGTTTGAAAATGACAGACACTTCTCTCATCTGTCGACATTGGAAAGAGAGATGACATTTCATAGTGAAATGGTATGTAGGCCTGCCAGCAACAGTAGTGTAGTTAACTTTAAATTAAGATTTCAAACTGATAAAGAGAATACCTTTTGTGGATTACCTGCTGCAGTAGAAGATATTAAATTGTGAAAACCCAATAAAATTTGAGTTTATTAAGTATAGCAATGAGTATAATCTCTATTCGTTCTGTTTATAAATTCTTGAAAAGGAACTATCTTGGTCATCATCATCTTCAAGGATTAAACCAAGGATGGTTTGTTCTGATCTCAAATAGGCAAAGATTAGAACTAGTCACTCCAGCGCTTCCTCAGATGTCCCACACCTCTCCGTCCCCTCAGCTTATAGTTCCATAGTTGTTTGGGGATGCAGCAGTCATCCATTCGGCAAAGATGTTCCCATCAATTCAGCCGATACTGGTTGATCCTGTTGAATATACTCATAATATTCAGTTCCTGCTGTATATTTGTGTTTCTTCTATGATCATGGAAAGTATACCCTGCCACATGCCCGAGACATCTCATTTCACCCGCTTGGATGCGACTGGCCAGGCCTTTCATTAAAGTCCAATTCTCAGACCCATAAAGAAGTGTGGGAAGAACCATCACCTTGTAGAATTTTGGCGTGTTCCTTTGCTTGCTGACTTAAGGGTTCGCCTAATGGTCCCACACATAAGGTTGAACTTATACAACTTATTCACTACGTCATTGCTTGTATTATAAGACACGCTGTAGCCCAGATATTGAAAATTGCTAACTTGTTCCAGGACAATACCATCTGTAATTTTTGCCCATATGGGATCAGTTCCACGAAAAGCCATCACCTGGGTCTTAAGTGGGGATATTTGCAATTCAGAGTCTTTGCAGATTCGATTTAACAGATGTATACCCATCTGCAATCTGTTTTCAGAGTCTGACAGAATAGTCTGATCGTCCGCAAACAACAAAGTGTCAACCAATCATAAAATGTTCTGGAAGACACATCTGCCAGTTTTGTGTGACATTGTCAATATATAAATTAAAAAGACAAAAGTCATAATACTAACTTGGTATGCATACAAATCCCAAAGTAAGGGCATAAAATTTAAGACATATGCAGTTGCCTTGCAGAAAGTGCACAACTGGAGCACAGTTATTTGATTTCATAACTTTGTGTTGTTTGACTTCTGTCATTGCTTCACCTTGACAAACATCTTGCTCGGTAATGTTTTCCAAGGAGTACACAGCAGTGCCATGACCTGACACCTAGGTAAACTCATTGTCACGACACATGAGATACTGATGATTATGGGCAAATCTCACAAACATAAATGCCAGTCTCTTATAGACTGAGGCTTGCATTGGCCTCCAAACCTCATTATCTCACATCAAACCAGACGGTCCGCACAGACCTTGATGGCTGTTCCCTGAATGCCACCATACGGACACTGTCCCACAAGTTTTATCAATGCTGCTTTTGTTTCCATGGCAGCTCTGTCATAAGTACACTCAGCAAGATCTTGGACCAGGCCTCGGTGAATATTTGTTGCTTCTACCTGAAACAAGTGTTGGGTATCGTTCAGTGAAGATCTGCCGCTATGGTTTTTGAATACGTTGTTGCTTTTTGGTGGTCTGAAGAAGATCCAGTGATTAATAACTTTCAAGTACTTTATCTTACTCAGCTACCGCTTATTAAGAACCAAGCTAATCATTCGCAGTTTCATTAATAACAGACTCGCAGAACTTTCGTCAATACTTTACCGAACAACGAACACGTACCGTTGTGCAGTGCGAAGCGTTACAAGATCGATTGGGACAATACACCACGCTATCGAAAACACGATACATTAACGTATACAAGAAGAAGTTCGATAATAGACAGTCATAGATATACACACTAGTTAACAATGAACGTACTCACACAACACATGACTTCATAGACTCTAGTAGGACGGCCGACATCAACGAACACATACACCGCGAGTGAATCTGATCCGCGTGTGTTGAGTGATAGTGACATCGAAGCTACGCGACCTCGTACATATGGATCATCTGCAGGAAGGAGTTTCACCGATAGCAATTTTGGATAATCCTTTTTACAAGTAAATCTTTATGTTATTCTTGTCATAAGAACTCTACTGTCCTGTCTCTTTTCAAAGAAAACACCCTTTGAGAATTTAGATTAATTATCATGGTAAATTCAAATAAAGCTATTCATCTGAGGCAAGAAATGAACGCATTAGTATAAGATTTATATGTTGATTATTTATGTTTATATATGTTGATTGTGTTATATATATGTGTTTTTTTTATGGATGTATTTACAGGACATCATTTATATTTATATATTGAAGTTTCTTTACTTGAATGATGTTAATAAATAAGTGTTTACTTTATTCAGTATTTATGCGTTCATCATTGTCGATCTTACCTCATAACAGACATTAACGTCATTTAAATGAATTATAGTAAAATTTAAATATTTATACAGCAAATTAGAGTCTCATTGCAGTAATTATACTAACCATCAAGTAACTAAATAATCACGTAAATTCAATTGATTTGGTATAACTAACCTAATTGGGTGATTACATGATTAAACTCCACAAATTAGTATAATTGCACATTGCATTCACTACAATCTCAGATTAATTAAATTATGCAAACGACAACATTTGAATGATAGATTGTATAAATTGGCTCCCAAAGAAGGTGGGGCACTACAAACATCAATTAAATCCCCATATCATTGTATATTTGGCGCCCATCGCACGGCAAAGAGCAGGCAGTAGATAGGATAAGCATATATATATTTCATGTTAGTTGTAAGAACAAAATATTATTCCCAACAGCCACGACAGGAGGTGACATTGCAAGCACTAATGGACTTCATGAACGAGAAGTTCGAGAAGCAGAATGAGAAGTTCGACAAACAGAAGGAAGAAGTTAGTGAAAGCCTCAGAGTAATTAATGAGAACAATCTTAAAGTAATTAACGAAAAGTTTGACAAACTAGAAGAAAAGCTAGACAAACATAAGGAGGAAGTCGCACAAATACGCACGGAAATGCTGGAGTACAGGACTACTTGTGATCAGAGGATAAACGAAGTCCAGAAGCAGCAGGACGAGACCATAAGAGAATTAAAAAACGACACCGACAGGAAGTTCGAAGAGATACGAGAAACTCGAGAAATAGACCGTCAAGAACTAAAGAATATTACCCAAAATACACAAACAAGTATCAAGAAGATTAATAATAGAGTAGAAACACACATTAAAGAAAGTCACAAGAAACAGGAGGAGCTGAAAGCCGAACTATGCCAGACAGTACGACAATTACAACAGGAACAGGGAGACGCAAACAGCACGATACAGCAGAAGATCAATGAGGTAGATGGAAGACTGGATGAAAACACCAGGGAGAAAACGACTCGTATCAATGAACTCAAGTCTCAAATAGAACGGCTGCAACGGCAACTAATCGAAGGTGAGCCTGGGATAATCAGTAGGATTAACGGGCATACACATGCCGAATTAAAATACAATGGCACTGATAGGTTCCCGATGGAATTCCTGAAGGAGTTATCAGAGATTCAAGAGCTATATTACAACAACAGTGACATTAAGTGGATCGGGAGGCACTTGGAGATGGACGCTGGGATATGGTGGCGTGTCATAAGAAACCAAATATCCATGTTCAAAGAATTCAAGGAAGCCTTCACCTTGAAGTACTGGGGTCAAGAACACCAAGATAATATCCGCGACAACCTCGAGTACGGCAGATACGAATGGAATGGGCCAGTCACAGCCATCCAATATGTAGAGAGAATCCTACTAGAAAGCCGGCAACTATCACCTGCGTTGACTGATAGACAGCTTATTAGGAAGATATCCCGCCATTTTGGGAAGGATTTGCAGCTCGCCGTGATTACGCGCGGTATTACAAACATACCGAATTTCGAGGCACTAATTACAGAATACACAAGTATCCAGTCCAGTGGGGAAAACAGCCGGAAGCCGCATTATAGGCCTTACAATGAAGGGAAAGTGAACCAGAGAGAGAGGGAAGTACATTACAACAAAAGCGAAAACGACCGACAGCCAAGGGGTCGCTTTGACAACAAGCAATATATCAACACTGTGCAATTTACACCCGGAGAAGCGGGCCCGAGTAGAACGGTCAATGACGCCACTCCTAGGGCGAACGGTAATAATGACAACAGCAAAAAAGAAAAAATATGTGAACCTAATAAATAAGATAGAAATTTTGAACGATTTAGTCTCGACCGAGAATGTAAATATACTACTACCAGACTTACGAAGTGATCTGTTACAAGAAGATGATGAAATTATAAATAAACAAGTATTAAAATGTCCTGAGGTTACTATCAAATTTAATAATGACGTAATTGTGCAAGCCTTGCTTGATACGGGCTGCCTCATTAACGGTTTGTCAGAGACGTGGTTTAACAACCATAAGAAGAGCATCGGACCGTATGAGACACTACCTGTAACGAATACGCTTATCATAAGTGCCGTAGGAAATAAATCTAAATTAGTTAAGAAGCAAATATTGTGTGACATCGAGATTGATGGTGTTCAATATGAATGTGTGTTTTTAATAATACCAGAATTAGTTAAACCATGCATACTAGGGATTAGCTTTCTACAAGAAGTTGGGTGTCGCATCGACATCAGAAACAAGGTAATTAACTTAAAGAACAAAACTGATGAAGAGGAGCACGTTATACCGATCATGAACATTGAAGTGATAACCAGTGAAGAAGAAGAGGAAGTACTGCGATGCATCGACGAAAAGATTGGGAGTATAGATTGCATGGATGAAGAAATACTGCAACTGTAACGTCTGTACGCCGCGTTACAAATCCAGGGAACCCATCGTAATTAAACTCCGTTAATTAGATGAGCTGCCTATGTTGTAACAGAATGTATCACAAATAAATATTATGACAAATTACTTACTAACTGCGTAAGGAAACAATGGCAAGGTATACAATTGATTTAAGCACTCCTCATATGTGTGTAACAAGAAGACTTCTCTTTATTTAACATTTAAAAACATTTACTGACAGATCCCATGACATTACTAATTAAATTATTAGAGTTATTTGAAGGCTTTCTTTAACCTTTGGGATCAAAATTGATTCTATTTAGCTATACCTCGGATCCGGGTAACCTTCGGTATTTATTCATTAAATCTTTTAGTCATACTCAATTCATGATATTAGCTTGCAAGACTTTCTTTTATTTAACCATTGGAAGAATGGTATTATTACTTGAATTATATTACTATACATTAGCATATAAGCTGTTACAACGTATGAAGTTTGAATAGTTACATGAAATTCTTACATTTAATTTATTAATCTTTACAAAGTTAATAGTTTCTGAAAAGTCTCTTTCAAGGTGTGTTGTGTAACAAATATTAGTAAGCCTCGATAGACAGGCTATCGAGTCACCTTTTAATTGGTATGCAGAAAACTCGTCCTGGGGTGTCCGTCTTGGGAAATCGGAATAGAGACGCCGTCATCTCGGTCTGGTCTTCGTCAGTAAAGGGCTCCAAAGTCCGCAGGTTGCACCTTCTACGATGGTACTTGTAGATTCTCGGATGTCCTGATCTGCATGTTCTGTCGTGTGTACTAGAGCTTGTGGCTTCTGATAGTTCACATCTCCAGGTATGATGTTGGAAGTGTTGTTAGTTCTTGAAGTTCGAAGTCATCTTGTGTTACACCTTTTTTACGTTTCGAGTTACACTTTAAATCTCTTGTTTTTTACATAACTATACTAGTTAACACATACATATGCTTTAAGCAGCTATTTCTTGTATACCACATTAAGGTAAAAGAAAATATCGGTAGCATAGTGCAAGAGCATAACTCTTACGTCCGTACTGTATGAAGTCACCATTGCGAGAGAGCGAAATTCTGCTCCCTTCGCCTGGTACTGGACAAAATGGTAGAGGGGCAATTACTGCGCGAGAATATAGTCCCTGTCTCTCTTTATGTTAACATTTTTATTTATACAAACTATCCCTAAACAAATATACATAATTTAAATTAGTTGTTTTAGCGACTATCTGTGTCTTCAGATTTTTAATTATTAACATTAGGTTTTTTATCTTATTCTAACTTACACAAGACTCGGAAAACATGTCGAGTCTGGAATCAACAGGTCAGTGCTTGATCACAAGCAAAGGGTTAAATACGATATTAATAACTCTTTACAATTTATCTTTTTATTAGAGTATCTTCTTACTAACTAATTACTGCTTCCTCTCATACTGAGTACATACAGGTTTTTTTTATATTATTACAGTGAGATTTAAATGGCTTAAGAGCTCGCAACCTTAATTTTTTAAATTTTTTATTATTTTGATTATTGGTACAATTTAAATCGTCACACAACGCCTGAAGGAGATTTTAGTAAGGAACCGGAATGTTTTTAGGGAATGCCCGGGAAGAATAGAGGGTTACACACATGAGTTTCATGTTACGGACAGCACACCTTATTTTCAAAGAGGTTGGCCTGTAACACTTGCTTACAGAGATAAGGTGAACGAAGAAATTAACCGAATGTTACGATATGGAGTGATCGAACGTTGCGCCAGTCCGTACGTCAATCCAATTGTAATGGTAATCAAGAAGGATGGGAGGGTTTGCCTGTGCCTTGATGCAAGGAAAGTGAACAGTGTAACAGTACCCAATTACGAAGGAGTGTCCCCGGTAAACGAGATATTGGCTAGATGTGGAGAGATGCAGTATTTATTGACGGTCGACTTATCCAGTAGCTTCTGACAGGTCCCATTGAAGCAAGAATGTAGGGATTTCATGGCGTTCATGCACGAAGGGAGGTGCTACCGCTTCACAGTAACACCATTTGGACTTAGCACCAGCTCTGCAGCCTTAACACATGGATTGGACGTGGCTCTCGAGGAAGAAGTCAAGAAGAACATGATTATCTACATGGATGATTGCTTGTGCTACTCCAACAATATCCAAGCGCACCTAGACCATTTAGAAACACTACTAAACAACCTTAACAAAGCGAATATCACCGTCAACCTCACCAAATCACAATTCTTTAGACGAGAAATCTCATTTCTTGGATATCGCCTGACAACAAAAGGGATACAAGCAACCGATGATAAGGTAAAGGCAATTATGGATTTCCAAGCACCAAAGAATACGAAACAACTTAAAGGTTTCCTTGGCCTTACCAACTTTTACAACTGATTCACGAGCAAATACGCGGAAACAACGCAGCCTTTACACGAATTGTTGAAAGGAGGACGAAAATTTTCGTGGACAAGAGAAGTAAACGAATGTTTCCAAAGAGTTAAAAATTTATTTGTAAACACAGTAATTTTACGGTTCCCACGGCTGAACCAAAGGTATTACATTCAATGCAACGCTAGTAACTTTGCGTATGGTGGCCAGCTTTACCAGATAGACGAAGAAGGAGAAATTGGAGTAATCGCCTTCACGAGCAAAACGTTTAAGGGTGCTGAACGTAATTATTTCACTACGGAGAAAGAACTCCTAAGTATTGTTAGATGTTTGGAAAAGTTTCGGATGTATATACTTGGACAACCTCTAACGATAATAACAGACAATAAGGCTTTAACATTCATGCACAAGTGCCACTTAAACAACTCGAGAATTACGAGATGGATTCTCGCCATACAAGAATACAATTTTGACATTATCCACTGTAAAGGAAAGGATAATGTAGTTGCGGACATATTGAGCAGATACCCGGCTGACGCGAAACAAGGTGAGACAAACGAGGAAGCATACCAGTACTTAATTAATCATTTGGTCGTTAAGATGAATCAACACATAGGTAAGATAATTAGGAATATCGGTAAATACCAGAGTGAAGATGGCAAACTCAGAATACTTATTGATAAGATTAGGAATAATGATATAGACGACAAATTAAGCAAATTTTATAAAGTTGTTAGCAATAAGTTATACCGACGACAGCGAGGTGAATGGAAACTATACATCCCTGACAGTGTGTCAAATAACTTAATTGCAGAAATTCACCAAATGTACGGACACCTAGGCCCGAAAAGGTGTGTAAAAATGCTACAAGAGCACTTCACGCTTGATGGCATGCTGAAGAAAGTAAAAACATATATTCAGACTTGCGACTCATGTCAGAGGTACAAGGACACAAACAACAGGATACTGTTTGGCGGTACCAAAGCGATGATACCGTCAGCTAGAGGTGATATAGTGAGTGTCGATTATTATGAACCTCTACCAACTGGTACAGGAGACGTTAAGTACTTACTTGTTATGGTGGACAATTTCACGAAGTTTGTCAAATTGTTTACACTACGAAGAGCGACAACCACCACTACATTACGAAGAATCAGAGACTACTGTGCGGAGTTTGGACGACCAAAGCTCATCTTGACTGATAACGGCACGCAGTTTACCGCGAAAAAATGGATTGAAGGTCTCGAGGAGCTGAATATATAACCGAGGTATACGGCAATAAGGAATCCTTGCTCAAACTTAGCTGAAAGGATTAACCGCCAACTTGGGAACCTATTTCGAATCTTTGTATATTATGTCACGATTAATCGAGACGTGTATTAATGAAGTGTACCATGAGACGATAGAGATAACCCCTCACGAGGCACAATTAGGAAAAAGACCGACTCGCGCATGGGAGAAGTGGCTAGACAAAGAAATCATTGACATTAAAGGCAGTTCGAATATCAATGTATTCATAAAAATCAAAGAAAAAAGGGAGAAGTATGCGAAGCGCATCAATGATAACAAGAAAATTACTAAATTCACCATCGGCGACAAGGTGCTGATAAGAAGCTATCATCAATCAGACGCTGCGATGAAAAAAAATCAGATAAATTTTTTGAGTTGTATACAGGACGGAGACATTATTCTTTTGAATGTCTACTTTCCTGTTTATGAGTTCGACTCCTGGGGTGTCTCCTCATGGCGTGCACTGTTTTGCTGTTTTATCGTTTTATAGTTCGCACTATCACATTTTACGGCCGAAAAACTGTTTGTATTTTTGATATAAATATAAAGATTCACATTTTTTATGGTATGCGGGCCCGCACTTACGTTTCGAAACTTTTTATAGGTGTTGCTCGCGCGAGCGTTGAATTTAGACTGGCTGAGAAAAAGGCGCTATTTTGTGAAGCGGCTGTTGTTGGAGGTTCAATTCTTATTGTCTTAAAGTTTATATCACTCCGCCAGCTGCATGTCACCGTTATGTAACGGCATTTCATAACAAAGATCGTCTCTGACGTCAGATCGTCTGACACTGGTTATATAACTTGTTTACCGTTACATAATGTGTTTACTGGTTTCGTGTTCGTCATTGTCTGACCTTGACACAGTGGCAGTTTATTAATTCTGCGTCTGTTGAAGCTGTTTTACAAAATATCATCGAATAATTCTGCACAGTCAATGCTGCCACTGTTGTTTTCGTTCCAAACAGGAAATTTACCGAAGTTTTGTATGTTTCGTCCCAAATGAAGATTTTTATTTATTTATTACAAAAAATATACAAATTTCTTTAGATTGCCTCAGGTAGGCCCCAAAATGCCCCGCTACAATAGGACCATATAAGGTTAATCGTGTCTTCGGCGATGCAACATACGAACTTGCTGATTGCGATAACAGCAACAAGGTGAGAGGGAAATTTGACGTGCGTCAGTTGAAGAAATATCATGAAGCGAAGATACAAGCCACACGGGAAAGTGAAAGTTACGTCAACGGTTAGTGGACTACGGAAAGGGGGGCAAGCGCATAGGGTGAATGTCCTGCGAAAACCAGTCCAGCTAGCTAGACAATAAGATGTGTAACTTGTTAACATGTAATTTAAAAATTTTTCCACATTAATTCTTTAAGTCACGATATATCTATCTAATGACATTAATTACATGTGAAATGACCAATATTAATGAAGAATTTCAATATAAAGGACACTTATAGTGTGAAAGGTTTGATCGGGTGTGCAGCAATAAATTGCTAAGACATTATAATGAACACTTAATAGACATATAATGATGTAAGATCAATTACTAAAATATGAGCAGTATAGAGTGAGATCATCTATAATCATGATGATATAAAATGAACCTTTAATTGTTCATAGGTAGTGTATACTTATACTTTGTTAATCAATATAAGTACTAGTAATGCATATTGTGAGTGATACTCAATGATGATTAGAGATTATATATATGTATTTACATGTTCATAAATTGTTGTTTTAAATGTTTGAGATAAGTTAAAGACATTAACTATCATAATATTATTAAGACAATACATGATTAATTACATTTCAGGTTAAAAAACCATTATTTCATGTATTATATCATAAATGGATAACAGATATCCACAGCTATTATTATTATTACAAAATAATTATATGCCTAATTATATATGCACCGTATGTGAAAATGCGTTCATTCTTACTCAGATGCACGGCAATAAATTCCTAGAGTCAGTTAATAACGAAATATAGGGAATACATGCCAGTATACGCCAGACAGAGGAAAGTGGGTCAATGACCGTAACCTTCTCAAGGAGAACTCCCATGGCAAACTCAGAGCGCGAAAATCAGATTAGAATGTCTTCTGCTGATCCAACATCCAATCCGATTTGGGGACCTTGTAATGACCAAAAATTTTAAATTTTAAAATTTTTATCAAAAGTACGTTACAACCAGCCAAGACACGCCAACACGGGCCAGAAGCAATAAATAAAGAAGCAACTTAACGAAGTGTCAACTAGACATTTGCCAGGAACAATGAAGTACGCTCGACACAACATTACAATAGGAAGTAAGGTTCGCCTGTGACAGACTCGTTTCCACTGAGATTTACAGCCCACGACAAACCAGACAAAGAGACGTAGCACAGTGGCATAGTCACGGAGAAATTTTAATGAGCACACGCTACAAGGTTGATTTGAAGCGTGCCAGCAGTAAAAAAAAAGGAGTAGTCACACAATTGTACTCACCCTGTATGAGAACAAACAACGTCTATCTAATGAATAGGATTGAGAGTGCGCACAGCAGGAGGACATCTTACTGGTGACAACTGATATTTACAACAAGGAAGAGGAGTGCTGTCTTGGAAACGACGACACGCTGTGTCCTGATAACTGACGGAAAAGGGTCATGGATAGTCAGACAATAACAAAATGCGACGTATTGTTCGCATGAGAACAGCAGCAGACCTCCAGAGTATACTTAGACAAAGGCTTGATCGACAGGCGCGGAATTGCTCTACATTCCAGGAAAAGGTACGGAGGCCCTCCGTCGTGTACTTGAGGGGAGACCAGACATCCAACCAGAGTCCGGCATCTTCCCAGAGCACAGATGGAGAGGACCGTCGTCATGATGGCAACGGGAACAACGAATCAGAAGTAGAGAACCATAGCTCTGCATAAGGGTAGGAGTTCACCTGACCTATCATGGTTGACCAAAGGCGTGTTTGCCAGGAAATTGCATTGTGGTAAATGATGCTTAATAAAAACTGTTTACAGAGCACGCGAGAGTCAGTCTTCATAAAAATTTCAATCTTATACTTTAGACAGTCTTCATAAATTTTTCAATCTTAATCTTTGAGCAGTCTACATAAAAGTTTCAATCTTATTCTTTTCTCAGTCAAAGTTCTCAGTTTTAATACATCACAGTTAACATACGTGTAGCAGTTTGACTTTGAAACTCAATTACGCGGTACTTTAATCAGCGACTTAACATTTCAATATTGACAAGTTATTCAGTAATAGTGTATCCACAGTGACTCAATCACACAATATACATCAGTGATTAATAACTTTCAAGTACTTTATATTACTCAGCTACCGCTTATTAAGAACCAAGCTAATCATCCGCAGTTTCATTAATAACAGACTCGCAGAACTTTCGTTAATACTTTACCGAACAACGAACACGTACCGTTGTGCAGTGCGAAGCATTACAAGATCGATTGGGACAATACACCACGCTATCGAAAACACGATACATTAACGTATACAAGAAGAAGTTCGATAACAGACAGTCATAGATATACACACTAGTTAACAATGAACGTACTCACACAACACATGACTTCATAGACTCTAGTAGGACGGCCGACATCAACGAACACATACACCGCGAGTGAATCTGATCCGCGTGTGTTGAGTGATAGTGACATCGAAGCTACGCGACCTCGTACATATGGATCATCTGCAGGAAGGAGTTTCACCGATGGAAATTTTGGATAATCCTTTTTACTTGTACTTTGTACTTCGTTGTTCGGTAAAGTATTAACGAAAGTTCTGCGAGTCTGTTATTAATGAACACAGCGTTATCAGGACACAGCGTGTCGTCGTTTCCAAGACGGCACTCCTCTTCCTTGTTGTAAATATCAGTTGTCACCAGTAAGATGTCCTCCCGCTGTGCGCACTCTCGATCCTATTCATTAGATAGACGTTGTTTGTTCTCATACAGGGTGAGTACAATTGTGTGACTACTCCTTTTTTTTTTACTGCTGGCACGCTTCAAATCAACCTTGTAGCGTGTGCTCATTAAAATTTCTCCGTAACTATGCCACTGTGCTATGTCTCTTTGTCTGGTTTGTCGTGGGCTGTAAATCTCAGTGGAAACGAGTCTGTCACAGGCGAACCTTACTTCCTATTGTAATGTTGTGTCGAGCGTACTTCATTGTTCCTGGCAAACGTCTAGTTGACACTTCGTTAAGTTGCTTCTTTATTTATTGCTTCTGGCCCGTGTTGGCGTGTCTTGGCTGGTTGTAACGTACTTTTGATCAAAATTTTAAAATTTAAAATTTTTGGTCATTACAATCCCCATGGGTGGAATCAAAACGTTGCCAACGAGATGTTGATGAATTATAACAACTAGCCACGGCGTAACAGCCCAGTTTTTACTTCCATGTTCCATAAGGAAATGTCGAAAAAAATCGTGTTTGAAATAAGGGCTGATTCTGATTGTATTACCCTTAAAACATGAAGAAAAGTTATTTTCCAAAAAGTGTCTGTATGCGCGCGTGTGTGTGTGTGTGTGTGTGTGTGGAATTTTTTCTATCGCGAACAATAACTGGCGCAGATTCAAACAGAATCAAATAAATTTTTGCACATGTGCCTGAATTGTAGAGAACCCAAGGCCTATTGATTTTGGTGAAGATCGGTTAAGGGAAAGGGATAGTTTACCTGCAACATTTTATGTTTTCAGAAGTGCAAAGTACTTAATTTTGATAAATAAAGTATCCTGAAAAGAAGGTCATCATAATCCACTGGAGAAAGGTAGATGAAATATCTATAAGTGAAAAGCGTAGTTGAAGGGGAGGGGGTAATTTTCCAAAATTGAAAATGATAGTTGAAGGGGGAGGGGATCATTTTTATATGTGTACTATGTTATCGGCAACAAGGAAGTAGTTTGTTGTTAAAATTCCTTTCTGGGATGTTTGGCCGTGGTGCAATGTTTTCTGCAAAACCAGGTGTTTCGGCAGTGCCATCGACTGCCATCATCAGTGAAAATCGAGTGCGCTAACGTGAAGTGGTATACATTAGTGACCACAGTACTGTGGTTAAGGCTGAAGAAAGAAGTAGTTTCTATAGAAATATTTCATTTCGAAAATGATTTTAAACATAAATCTTAGAACATGGAAATTATGTATGGTTCTCCATACTGATATTTAGAAAAATTTTTGAAAATATTGACACCACCCATGCAATCTTCCTATACAATCTAATGCCCCCCCCCCCCTAGTGGCCAGTAGCATCCTAAACCTAGAAATTCACACAATTTCATCCTTGTTCCCAAAAAGGAGTTCTTGTGAAGCTCATGGCATGGTGCAATTATGGGTGACAAGCTTGCCCATCAGCTTGTGCATTCCCTAGCTCATACATGTTCAGTGCTGAAGTAGTGGAAGTATGATGTTTAAGCAATAAGTGTGAAACCAGACTGGCAAAACCTAGTGCAGCGTAGCAAATCTCTTTGAAACTGCTTAACGATGGCTGATTTTCAACTGTTGTACCCACTTTCCAGACTGCCTCCATCGTATTATTTTTATCTTTGATGTTTCAACTCTCAGATTCTGGAGTCATCTTCCTGGCATGTGACAGTTGAAGGACCTGTCGACAGGTTCTGGGAATTCAGAATGCCAAGTCAAGCATAAAAATAAAACGATGCATGCAGTCTGAGAGAGGGATTGCCAGATAACAAATCTTAGCTTAGCTCAGCTTGCCTTTAGCTCCTTGTGACTTTCACTTTTTTAAGCATTAAAAAAATGTCATAGTTGTGGAAAGTTTTATGATTGACGAAGTCAAACACTCATCTACAAGTGGTAGAAGAGAGGTTAAAAAAACGTATGTGAAGATATTTCCACTTGTCAAGATTAAAGACACTTGTTACCCACTACAAAAAAAAAGACATACCTTCACTGTGACGGTGAAACAGTGCTGCTCAATAATAATATTAGATTCAAAGAAATATGTGAGTGTAATAAAATTAATTTATGCACACACGTCACTGTTTCTTAAGTAGCTTATCAGACACTACTGTCCAAAAGATCCTAGTACTTTTTTTTTTTAGAGCATCGATTATCTGAACCTCTCGGGATGAGGGCATGTTCGAATAATCGATATTTCGGATAATAGGTCATAAATTGAAAACATTATTTCTTTTTAGAGAAACAAAGGTTTTTATTACAAAATAATTTCTAACATACTTTATAAAATTACAGCAACCTGTATACTGTACTACTATAATGTATTATGAAGGCCAAAAATCGTTGAATTAAAACTGATTGTAATTAATAAAAACCAAAAGTTAATTTAAACAAAATTAAAGTTTAATTACAAACATTGTACTATAAAATTAATTAAACATTACAAAAACAAAACAAAACATACAGTACCATGGATTTACAATTTTTTGAAGAATTGTTCTATCATTGCCTGCCGCAAACCGATTTCTCGCTGCTAAAGACTGAAGTCGTTTAAGATTCATAAGCTGAATACAGTCTATCTCGTCTTCTGTTTCGGCCAACTTCAGAACAGTCTCAAGTGCGTCAAAAGCTTTTGCTGCCATCGGTTATTTTGTATTACTAGCATTGTCGCCGTCTTCAGCTGAATCTGTTTCGTTTTCATTGCGTTCATTTAATTTAATAACTATCTCTTTATCTGTTATTACTGCACAGTACTGTAATAATTTATAGTATACAATTTTAATGTTCAGTAAGTACCCAATACGTGTACATGTGTCCAATACATTACTGTACATAATGTACTTTTTATTGAGTTCGGATAATAGATCGTTCAATTAATGTATGTCCGGATAATACTGTATATGTAACATCCGATAGGCCATATTTATTGCATATGTTTATTTAATAAATTGCTGGATCAAACATAAATATAACTGATTGGAACTTTTTTTGGCATAGGGCATGTATTATTCATATTTCAAGAGAATAATTGAGGCGCCAACGTTTCTCGGTGGATTCTACGAGATTACACATGACAACCTGACTGAGTATCCGTCAGTAATTAACACTCTGGAACGCTTCAACCTGTTACCAGAGGTAAGTTATTAACCAGAAAATGATTTTCAATGGTTTTTATTAACACGGTCTCTGCCTTGTCAGTCATAATGACTGAAAATGGGTTAGTGCTACCATGCCATGTCGGTCATTATGATCAAAGAATTGGCCTTATGTTGTATGCCATGTATCACGCCGTTGTTCACGCATATAACGTTACCGCTCATAATGTATACCAATAAGACCGTGTATGGTTGAATGCACATAAAAACTTTTTAATTTTTGTTTATATTTATATTTTTCATTTGGTCTGGTTTTTTTTGTAATAGTTTTGTTGTGGATACAAACTTTATTTCAAAAATAATACAATATATATATAAACATAAAACAAAGTAGTAAATTATTGTTTTGATAATACAAAACTTAAAAAAAAAATTGAAATATTTAAATTATTCTATGTAAGGTATTAGAACATAATAACCAGAGGAAAGTCTCTTTTGGACACCCTAAGCCAAACTTTACAGTACTTCCTCACACCCACTGCTCTTCCTTCTGTTTTGACCAACTCATAGTGGCATAGTGATGACCGAAAGCATGACCGATGCAGTTTGGGATGACAAAAATAATCACAGCACGCTTTGTCGGTCACATTGACCGAAAGCTCTTAAGATCACAATTCTTGTATTATGGGTATGATAACGCCAACCAACCTCAATTTATAAACCTAATAGACACAAAAATGATGAAAAAAAATGTTGGCCCAGGGGGACGGAATACGCTAAATACAATGGCAGAGAACAGGTTAAATTTGTACAATGTCAGGGGACTCGGTAGACCAGTGGGTGTGGGTGCCTGGCTACTAACGATTCTTGTTATGTGTCTACTTTGATTCTCGAGCACACCACACAATCAGTGCACTGGTTTTCAGTCCCTAGGTTGAGTCAGTCTGTGGAAATAACAACCTGGAATAACATCATAAGGTCTGGAATAACATCATCGGCAGCTGAAGCATAGAACTGGTCACACAGTGTTCTTAGTATGCATAATGCTCACATAAGAGACCCAATTCTGGCAAGCCCCTAGACTGCTTAGGCAGTAAAATGAGATGTCAGTATTATTTCTGTATGATCCTATTTTGATCGTCATCCAAGGATTAAACCAAAAATGGTTTGTTCCAGTCACAAGCAGATAGACTAGACCTGGTCACGCAAACGCTTCTTCTGACTCCCACATCTCTCTGTTTTTTCACCTTGTAATTCCATAGTTGTTTAGGGATGCAGCAGTCATCCATTCGGTTTAGATGTTCCAACCATTGTAGCGACATTGGACAATTCTATCAAGTATATTTATAATATTCACATCCTGCTGTACATCGACATTTCTTTTGCCATCTTGAAGAGTATATCCTGGCATGTACCTGAAAAATCTCATTTCGACCGCTTGAATACAACTGACCTTGGACTTTGCTAAAGTCCAATTCTCAGAACCTTGTAGAACTTCAGGTCTGTGTTCTCCTGATGGTGCCACACATGTGGTTGAACTTCTTCACCACATCATTGTTTATAATGTAAGATACAGTACAGGCCACACATTCAGTATAGAACAGTACCATCCACAACAGTTTTTGCTTGTATGGGATCACCTCCATGAAAAGTCATCACATTGGTCTTTAATGTGTAGGTCTGTAATGTGAAATGCAATGAGTGTACAGCCATCAGCAAACTGCTTTCCTAGTTCGACTGGATAGGCTGGTCATCAGCAAATAACAATGTGTCAACTGCAGAGTTACCAATCACTAAAATGTTCTGGCAGGTTCATCTACTAATTATGTATGAAATCGTCTATATATAAATTAAAAAGAGAAGGTGACAATGAGTACGCTTGTCGTACTCCACAATTTATCAAGCACATTCTAGGAGTTGCGCTCCGTCTTCCTGTCTCAGTTAAGATTTTGTTTTCCATATAAAGACTTTCTGTAGCTCTCTAGTTAGGTGTTGTGGGATCCCTTTCTTTGCCCTTATTGCCCACAGCCTGCCCCTGTTCACTATGTCAAACCCTTTCCAAAGTCAAATAAAACTATGTATACCGCTCAGAAATTCTGATAATTTGTTTATTGTGACCTTACAGATCTTGAACATGTGCACCACTCATAGTCAGATACATAAGTTCTGTGTGTGTGTGTGTGTGTGTGTGTGTGTGTGTGTGTGTGTGTGTGTGTGTGTGTGTGTGTGTGTGTGTGTGTGTGTGTGTGTGTGTGTGTGTGTGTGTGTGTGTGTGTGAGAGAGAGAGAGAGACAGGTGGTGATCGGAGGATTGTATCGTATATACGAGGCAACAACAGATCAACTGGGAATAGCGACCGAACAGTGCTGGCAGGTGGAGAGAGGAGGGGGTCTGTTGCATGTGCACCACTCACATGATATTGTAATACATAGTCAGATACATAAGTTCTGTGTGTGTGTGTGTATGAGACAGGTGGTGATCGGAGGATTGTATCGTATATACGAGGCTACAACAGAGCAACTGGGAATAGCGACCAAACAGTGTTGGCAGGTGGAGAGAGGAGGGGGTCTGTTGCCGGTCACCAGTTGCGAGGGACTCGGAGATCCCACGTACTTCTACTTGGAAGCAGTGTGGCTGTGCGCGGCACTGACAGCAGCCATTTTGTTCCTCTACGCTGCCTACATCAGGTAATACGGAGTTTCTGCACAATTGTAATAAAATCTCACTAATAATCTATGATCAGATAATACAAAGTTTACACCGCTTGGCGTTTGTCCAAGCAGCTCTTATCAGGTCGTTTAAGTGCAAAATTTGGCACATTTCCCATTACAGCTTGTGCATTGTTTCTTTAGAAGTGCATATTATTTTTGTACTTTATGTATTTTGTGTCTGTATGAATGGTGTCTAAGGTCTCCGCAAACCTTAGAACAAAGCATTGTATCATATAGGAACACTATTCCAACTTTGTCATGTGTACTAGCTGCACTGCTACCTGTCATGCTCTGGACAAGGCCTTTCAGTGTCTCCACCATTATCAAGGCCAAAGCCATGACAAATATACCACTGGAACCCGTATATACACTATACCTGTGAATCTGCCTTCACGGCTGGTCAATTCATAAACAGCTCTACTTGTCACTACAACTATCGGCTCAGCTCTGTTAAGCCACGCCCTTACTGCCTTCCTATTGGCTACCTATTACAAAGCTTCGTCCCCCCTCTCTCTCACCCTATTAAGCCACACCCAGCTTTGTCTGCTTACCTAACACTTGTTATACTACTGTCTGATGAAATTCACATGTCTCACCCTTGTAAAAAAATTATAAAATATTTCTTCAGTACTAAATTCAATCTTTACGTTCATTAGTATATTACTGTTCTTCTTTTTAACCTTTAAAATTGTTAATTTTTCATATAACTTCTTTATAACACTTCATATAACACTATTTCTTATAAGCGCTATTGTTACATCATGTGACTATTGCTGCATGCATGTGTACAAGAGAGAGAGAGTGAGTGAGAGGTAAGAAGTCTGTGATGCAAACACATCTCTCAGCCATAACATAAGCATGTTTTATATTTATCATACTGTAGTACATAAGCTCAATGCTTTTTACTAATCTTTTAAATACAGTGTCTTTTCAGCAATCAGATTTTATGATACGTGTTGCTGTTCCTATAATCAGTCAGGTGTGACTATTGGTGGACATAATTACTTCCATTCATTTGGATCCTGCATTCGGTAAACATCTGCGTATCTCGTGTGGGTCTTCCTTCCTTATGGTCTCCAGTGCGCAATATGTTTATTCCATCCACCATCTGGCTTTCTACTTTGATGACTGTGAAACTCCAATCCAACATTGCTATCCTTTTCTTTGGCATACCTTTCAGATTAGTGCTAGTTCTGTGAATTAGAGAAAGAACTGGAAGGAGGTCTTATCTGAATGGATGACTTCCGCATCCCCAAACAACTATTGAATTATAAACTGAGAGGCTGGAGAGGTGCGGGATGAGCAAAGAAGTGTAGGAGTAACCAGCTCTAGTATGTCTGGAACCCACTACAAACCATTTTGGTTTAATCCTTGCTGAAGATGATGATGATGAAGTAGAAGGAGCCATGTTCAACTAGCAAAAACTAGAAGACAAGTTGAAAATCAAATTATTTTAAACTCAGATATATTTGTTGTTCGTTACAAATTATAAGATTCTGGAGATTAGCTATATCGTAAGTTAAAATTAATAAACACAATGTTTCAATCTCTATAGAATCAGAGGTCATCCTCAGTCTAACAAAAATTAATACAAAGATAAATCTATCAGTAACAAATAGATATCGTCAAAACTCCAAATGTTAGTTATATAACTATAGTGCTAAAATAATAATAAAAAATAAACACTACTCACCATTCCATCAAAGAAGCATTCCTCCTGTGGTTGCAACATAAACAACGAAGACGCCAAGGCGGGCTCTTCTTATATAGGGAGCTCAAAAGAGGTGGGGAGAGGTTCGCCCAAACCACGCACCAATCCCCATGAGGCATGGCCAACCGCACACCAATTCTGCCCCACCACACATCCCTTTTTGTGTCTACACATACCTTCGGATATTCCTATACCAAATTTTGGAAATATCTTTACTCACTTCTGGCTGATATAGTTATCCTCAAACCCAACAAAAGATGCCTCCACAATTTTTACTTTTAACATATTACTTTAACATATTTACCAACAATTTCAACATTATCCCATAACACCTTGTGGTGCTCTTCCCATACATGTTCAGCCAACTTTGATACTTTTGACCTTCCCTCTTTAACATTTTTCCTATGTTCATCTAGGCAGACCCCAAGTGGTCTTCCCGTTTCACCCAGGTACTGCTTCCCACATTCACACTAATGTCTGAATGGCTAATGTAACTTACGATGGCTAATGTCCGGAATCTTATAATTTGTAATGAGTATATTGCGCCATCAATTAATAATAATTTTAAGATTTGTTGTTATATTTTTTCCTTTATTACAAAGGCCATTTCAAAAGTAAGAGCTGATTGATTGTAAAAGAAGAATAAATGAGAAAATGAAAAATTTATTAGTGGTTCCAATTACGTACAAACTTACATTATTTTTCTGCATAGTCACCATTTCATCCCAAACACTTTTGATATTGTGAAGCAAGCTTCTTCAAACCCTCTGCATAAAATTTCACCACCTGGGTTTTCAACTCTTCACAATATTACAGCTGGTTCTGCTGGGATAGCCGAGAAACATGTCGAACGTTCTGTAATGGCTTAGAGTGTCAGTCACATTCTGAACAATGTTGTCTTTGAAACTCTGGAAATTCTCTGAGTGTGTGAATGTGAAAGTAAGAGAAAATCATCACTTTGTGATTTACATAGAATTTCCAGAGTTTTTTAAAATGAGATATAAAACTTACATTTATGTAATCGAAATTTACTAAAGATTTCTATTAAAAAAATTATTATTGTACTTTTAAAATTATTATTGTAATTTAAAACATTATTGTTCTATTTAAAAAAGTAAAAATTATTGGAAAAACCAAAAAATTAAGAAGGCTGAGGATGGGGACAATATGTTTCCCGAAACATGTCCTAAATAAAGGAAAAAACATCTTGAGGTAAAGTAATTATAAATTTTAAATATATTAAAAAATTATGTATAAACCGCTGACATGAAAAGTCATACTTTCCCTAATAAACCTTAGTATGTACAGAATTTTACTCAGATGTAGTGTCTGACCAATTGATGAGCCGTTAATAACTCCTTAATGCTGTTCACACATCCACATCAAGCTGCCACATCTGACAAAAATTGCTGTACATATATAATTATCTTCATTGTGATTATCATTATTCATATTTGTATGGTAAGTGAATTTGGGAATGCTGAGAAATGTGATTCTGTTCTGTTCCAGTGACTCAATCATTGGAGGGTGTCTGGCAATTATTTGTTTCTTCTATAACCATGGTGAGGTGAGTCGTTTATCTATACGATCAGATACAGTTGAGTATGCCAAAAGTTTACAGTTCAGTAAATGTTTAAGAAATATGAGTTTTATTTAGAACAAAACAGGCCAAAATGTGGTTTGGTTGGTTTGTTCTAATAAAAGTCAAATTTCCTCAACTTTTGTTCATTTTCGAGTGTCTTTACTTACACAGATTTTTGCAGAATTAAATTCTTTACAAATTGTAGTTCAATTTTGTTTCTTTATTTGTAATTTAAGAAAGGAAATTTATACCAATCCAAAGTATTGTGTTTTTCCATTCTTTTAGACTTTACAGCAATTTTCTTGGAAACAACTAGAGATACAGTTCTGGGACCTATTTTTTTTCAAGATCAAAAAATGTACATATATAAACATCAGTTTTACCCCAAAATTGTCCCAAGAATTTTAGTATAGCGTAATTTTTCTGTTGGTGCAGAAAACTGGGCAAAACTTTTGCTAGCCACAATGCGAAAACAAAGCACTTCTGTACCTATATTTATATAGAGTGGAGTATTATTCAGTAATTAATTATTAATTTTATATTGTAATATATTGATATTAAGTGTAAAGTTTTGGTCCAGGAATTCGTTTAGTGTACTTTGGCAGAGAACAATGGGCAAATACAAATAACAAAATGCATATATCGAATAAAACATAACATTATTTATTTTCTTTTGATAACATAAAAAAAGATCATGAACACACTTATTCCGCTTTAAGGCGTAAAACTGATTACCAATAACTATTACATCAAAATACGAATACGTATTGTCACCGGACAAAAGGCTTGCCGCATGACAAATGGCGCCAATCGTATACTCTAGTGTTTTTGGTGGCCCTAAAAAGGACCTTGTGGCGAGAAAGCTGATGTTGGTCGTGCCGCGCTGAGATGTTCGGCGGCTGCGCCCGCTGATCGTGGTGTACTGCAGTCCTCCTCTTCTTTCGGCACCGGTTGTAGAGTCGGCTGCCGGCCCAGCGAAATCCATCGCTGGCGCGGAACGGGAGTGCGAAGACGCAAGAACGGTGGCGGTTCTATTCTTCGGCTGTTCCTTCCGGCTGACTCCGCCCCGATGTCGTCCGAGAGAGGAGAGGAGATGAAGTGCGTTCGATGGCGTGGCGATGAAGAGTGCGCAAAATTTTCTGCCGGCCCGGGTTTTATTGACTAACCGGGATCGCTGATTGGCTCGCTCCGAGCACGTTGTTGGATTGGCTCGCTGTGTCCACCGCTGGTACCGGAGAGCAGATGTTCGCATACCGCTGCCGTCACAACTCCACCGGGTCTTGAATGCTCTCCGGTAGCCAGCCTACTGCTCTTCTCCAGATATTGTGGAGGTGTCTGTTGGGCGCCATGTTGATTGGTGTGCCGGCTGGTAGCTCGCTGGCGTGGCTGGATCTTGCATCCGCAAGATGATCGTCGCCCCACGTTGGGCGCCACTTGTCACCGGACAAAAGGCTTGCCGCATGACAAATGGCGCCAATCGTATACTCTAGTGTTTTTGGTGGCCCTAAAAAGGACCTTGTGGCGAGAAAGCTGATGTTGGTCGTGCCGCGCTGAGATGTTCGGCGGCTGCGCCCGCTGATCGTGGTGTACTGCAGTCCTCCTCTTCTTTCGGCACCGGTTGTAGAGTCGGCTGCCGGCCCAGCGAAACCCATCGCTGGCGCGGAACGGGAGTGCGAAGACGCAAGAACGGCGGCGGTTCTATTCTTCGGCTGTTCCTTCCGGCTGACTCCGCCCCGATGTCGTCCAAGAGAGGAGAGGAGATGAAGTGCGTTCGATGGCGTGGCGATGAAGAGTGCGCAAAATTTTCTGCCGGCCCGGGTTTTATTGACTAACCGGGATCGCTGATTGGCTCGCTCCGAGCACGTTGTTGGATTGGCTCGCTGTGTCCACCGCTGGTACCGGAGAGCAGATGTTCGCATGCGCATCTCCTCTCTCGGACGACATCGGGGCGGAGTCAGCCGGAAGGAACAGCCGAAGAATAGAACCGCCGCCGTTCTTGCGTCTTCGCACTCCCGTTCCGCGCCAGCGATGGGTTTCGCTGGGCCGGCAGCCGACTCTACAACCGGTGCCGAAAGAAGAGGAGGACTGCAGTACGCCACGATCAGCGGGCGCAGCCGCCGAACATCTCAGCGCGGCACGACCAACATCAGCTTTCTCGCCACTCGGTCCTTTTTAGGGCCACCAAAAACGATAGTGTGTACGATTGGCGCCAGTTGTCATGCGGCAAGCCTTTTGTCCGGTGACAAGTGGCGCCCAACGTGGGGCAGCGATCATCTTGCGGATGCTAGATCCAGCCACGCCAGCGAGCTACCAGCCGGCATACCAATCAACATGGCGCCCAACAGACACCTCCACAACATCCGGAGAAGAGCAGTAGACTGGGTACCGGAGAGCATTCAAGACCCGGTGGAGTTGTGACGGCAGCGGTATGCGAACATCTGCTCTCCAGTACCAGCGGTGGACACAGCGAGCCAATCAAACAACGTGCCCGGAGCGAGCCAATCAGCGATCCCGGTTAGTCAATAAAACCCGGGCCGGCAGAAAATTTTGCGCACTCTTCATCGCCACGCCATCGAACGCACTTCATCTCCTCTCCTCTCTCGGACGACATCGGGGCGGAGTCAGCCGGAAGGAACAGCCGAAGAATAGAACCGCCGCCGTTCTTGCGTCTTCGCACTCCCGTTCCGCGCCAGCGATGGATTTCGCTGGGCCAGCAGCCGACTCTACAACCGGTGCCGAAAGAAGAGGAGGACTGCAGTACGCCACGATCAGCGGGCGCAGCCGCCGAACATCTCAGCGCGGCACGACCAACATCAGCTTTCTCGCCACTCGGTCCTTTTTAGGGCCACCAAAAACGATAGTGTGTACGATTGGCGCCAGTTGTCATGCGGCAAGCCTTTTGTCCGGTGACAGTATATCAAAATTATGCAAACTCAACACTTCTTGTTAGGCCTATATGCATATTCTTCACACACACAATCATACACATTTACATACTTTTAGGTTTTTGTTGAGCTCAACTTTAAAATTTAGTTAAAAGCCAGTATTTAATTATTTTTGAAATGTCTACTTTCATGTTGATGCGTATGGTTTCATCCTGCGGGACGTCTCCTGTTGTGTGCACTGTCTGTTGTTTTCACTTTTATATCTTACGGCCGAACTGTTTGTTTAGTTTTATTGATCACTGATTAATACATTATTTATACTTTTAAAAGTCCAATACTGGTTAAAATTTCACATTGTTCAATTTACGTCTTATGCTGCTAATGTGGGCGAAAACGGTACTCAGCTGGCGGCGAGCGAAATTGCCCACGTCCGCTATATTTAGATGTTGTTTGCCGACTGACTTTTAGTGTTAAAAATTTCCATTTGTGTCGTCTATAAACTGGTTCACTCTGCTTCCCGACATACGTCTCGTCCTCAGTATTGAAAAGTTTCGTTGAACTTAGTATTGCCTTTTTAACTCGCCACGAACTGATTTTCGTCAACAACATTCCTTCATTGTTATTCACTGACTACAAATAAACTCGAGATTTGCTGCATAACCATATATGGTCGTGAAAACATTTACTGGCAATCGTCTCACCTTAAGGGGCCTCACCTGCACATGTTATAGAATTCATAAAATTTGAAAATAATATTTATGTAAATTTAGACCCATTACAAGTGTGGCATAAATACCTGACTGTTTCTGAAATGAAATAACACAGTAATTACAAAGAGTTAATTTCTGTTCATATTCTAAGATTTAGAATTAATATTAGGCAATTACCTGTATTAACTTCCGTCTTGTGACTTCTTTAGTTTTTTCTTAAAACAACGTGTTTCGAGAATAAATTCTCATCATCAGGTTTAAAAAACTATAAAAACATCAAATTCACCCAAAAGGGGTCGTCAACTATTTAAAATACACAAACACAAAAACACCACACATAACCACACTGTGCCGTGACTGTGTCGGTGTTTAGTTATGTGTGGTGTTTTTGTGTTTGTGTATTTTAAATAGTTGACGACCCCTTTTGGGTGAATTTGATGTTTTTATAGTTTTTTAAACCTGATGATGAGAATTTATTCTCGAAACGCGTTGTTTTAAGGAAAAAACTAAAGAAGTCACAAGACGGAAGTTAATACAGGTAATTGCCTAATATTAATTCTAAATATTAGTAACGTGACTTGGAGACAATTAAAACAAAATGAATCATATTCTAAGCATAAACACATACGTTTGCCATTATTTCTGCCAAAATAAAAATTTTAATTGTTGAAAATAACATCATGTAAATATTGTCCGTTTTCTTCAGCACACTGCTGGAGATGGTCTATGAAACTTCTCAATGCAGACTGGAGCATGTTTTTTGGCACAGCAGTTAACTCATATTGAATTACTTCCTTTAGTTCTGGTAATGAGCGCGGTTTGTCTATGTAAACTTTGGATTTCAAATAACCACAAGGAAAAATCACATACCATAAAGATCGGCTGAACAGGATGCCCACACATCTCCATGGAGGGAAATGAGATGTCATAGAAACATACTCCATAGCACTTCCATTGAAGGGAGGAAGTTTTGCAGCATCAAAATGTACCGGTCTGTGTTCACTGTAACTTCCTCCAAAAAAAAAAATTGGCCAATCATCCCAAAATTTGCTACCCTAAGCCCCTTCTGTTATCCGTTTTGTGTATAGTGGAAACTCGTGAAGCTGTCTTGGATTGGTTACATACCAATAACATAAGCTCCAACATTTCAGACCTTCCAACACTGACTCTGTGAAAACTCAATGTTTTTCCTAGTCATGGGTGGTCAGTTCATGGAGGATGACCATCATTAGCAGGGACAGCGCCGGATTTAGAGTGTGCTCTAGTTTTCAGTCGTGACAAATTCTGGGGAACAGATTTTTTATAAGCTTAGGGAAAATATACCAAATTTAAGTCCAGGTAAAAAGTGTATAGAGGAATAATAAATTAACTCTACTAGGACAATGAGACGAAATAGCTTTTATTACAGTTAGAAATGCTTTAACATTGCAAGATAACTCAAAGCACCAACTAAACTGTAACTTAAGTACAATTGGATAACTCAGTTCTCAGATTGTAACGTGACAAATACAGGGGATTTCATTTTTATTAAAATTTTGGGGTTTATAGAAAATGTTTGTAAATTTTATTTCCAACTGTGACCAGGCCACATGTCGTATTGTAGTAACAGTGTTCTAACAAAGGCACAATACGTTTCAACAATTGTGCAATCGCTAACGAGGAATGCACCCAACCTCAGTTCCAAGAACTTTGTGAATGTGTGACAGTGCGCCCGACCGCACCCGACAACCATGCGCGCGGAGCGACGCCAGTTTTGTGCAACTCCAAGATGGCTAAGAGTAACAAATTCGGAGCACATGTCCCAAGGTGCCGGATGTAAAGCCTAAGTTCCACCTATCTCGTGACGTCAGCCACAGTGCTGCACAAATATCTTATACGTACAGCACACAAACACTTACATGGGTTGAATAGGACGGAGCTGCGACGAAGAACCATGAGGCCTTGGTTTCCACCAAGAAAGACGAAATCCAGTTGGCCGTGAACATATAGCCGCTCTTCCCAGTTCACCTACAGACGTTGATCGTGTTGTATGGACCCGGTCGGCCGAACTTTATAAAATGTGATCACTTCAACATAATACCGATTTTATACCGACCGGGACCCGAGGAATTAACGAACTTACCAATATTACAACGGGTGCAGTGGAGTGGTACACAAACACAGTTAATAACGGGCAGTGGAATCGGGCAACAAAAGCACGTGTTCGGTCGGCATCGCGGCAGTGAACAGTTAATAAAATTACAGTGAATAAAAACATGAATTCGTAAAACAAAACAAGAGGTAAATATATTAATCGTGTGAGAGTGTGTATGAGCAGAATGGGCTGTCTTGAATAATATTTAAATCATCTATAAATGTATATTCCAAAATTTGCTTTTTAGTGTCCCTGTGTTTAATTAATTAAAAGTATTTAGTTTACTGTAAACCATGTGTTAGTCTAAGTTATTTCGTCATTACCACTTTCTCATTTCTGTGCTGCAAGATTCGTCTAAACGTTCCCGGATATCTTCTGAATTATTAGTGGGGGGTAGTCAGATTGCGAAATTGTCCCTTTTTTATTAAGGTGAGGTATAAAGGTTTCGATATTATAACCCATAAAAATATCGTGGCGACTCTGGGCTTCTGATCAAAATTTAAAAAGCAGGTAAGTTAAAAGATCGCAGGTAAGTTCCTGTCAGTATATTTTAATATTAATTTATTTCGATATTTTGTTTAGTTACATTTGGCGACCCTGCCAGGATCCTGGTTTAATTTTGTTTATACTAGGTAGACCTATTTTAAAGCACAGAAAATAGGAGGTGGCAATGACGTATATGTAAAAATATTTATCGTATATAATTACGTACGTGTGAGTAGGTTATGTTTGTGTTATGATGGTTTACAGTTGTGTTAGGTGGTTTAGTTTTATAATAATAGTGGCTTTTATACATAAGTGTTATATAAATAAACTTTGAAGATGGGTGAAATACAAGGTAATGATGTTGGTTTCGCGTGGGATGAGTGGGAGAGTGAATTTCGAGGGGTTGTAGGTGAGATGACAGACGAGGAGTGGGGTGATTTAGATAATAATCTAACCCGAATGGAAGAACAAGAAGAAGGAATATTTGCCGAAATTAGAAAGCATAGTGATGATATTAGTATTGGTAGTGAGGTGACAAATGATAAAGGTAAGATAGTTGAAGTAACAGTGGTAGAGAATAAGGCAATAAATAGGCCTAGTGATAATGATAAGAGTGTGGGGGTGGTAAACAAAGGTAGAGAGACAAATCAATTTAACAAGAAGAAAGTCGATCAGAAGATGCTGCAAATGATTATGGAAACAATGAAGAAGGGTTTTGATGATATAAATAAACGGTTTGACGAAAGGGACAAAAAGTGGGATGAACTTTTTGAAAAGTGGGATAAACGAGACGAGAAGTGGAAACGAGAGGCAGAGAAATTAAAAGAGAGTACAGAAGTTGAATCAAAACAGGTAAGTGGTAATAATGTTGTTAATGACAGTGAAGGAATAATTAACCAGGTGAGTGCTAATGATAATTCTGATAATGAATTCAGAAATAATAGTGACAAAATAGTGGGAGAGGTATGGTTGACTAGTAAAGATAATGATGGTGATCACAATTCTGAGGTAAGTGGTGATGTTAATATAATCAATTCTAATGATGAAATAATAGTGAATAATAATAATGATATAGTTGAGAGTAAAGTATTGGATAGTGATGAGATAGAGATAGTGAATGAGAGAGAGAGAGTAATAGATTGTAAAGGCGTAGTAATTAATATTGGTGAATTAGATAATGAGTGGGAAGAGAGTTATATTGTGGGTATGAAACAGAGGGTAAATTTTTTACGAGGTGTTATGGGGGGTGAAGAAAGATCTTCACGTATATACTGTATTGGGTAGACAAGTGTTCTACAAATAATTGTTTTTTGAAGTTTTTTGTTGTTCCTGGAGAAGTCAGGAAATGTTTAATTGAGTTAGTACCCTCTGCATGGAATGAGAGAGAAAGTGTGATATGGCATTATGATGAGGGAGGTTTAGATAGAGAATGGTGTATTGAAAGAGAGACAGAATTGTATAAATTAAAGAGAGACTATAATGAGCTGAAAGAGATGATAAATAATATGAAATACTTACCGGTTAAAATAGAGAGTGAAGATTGTTGTGATGATACATGTTTAAATAACAATAAGGTAATTTATGATGATAAAATAATTGACTTGGTGTTGAGAAAATTTACTAACGGAGACTGGACAAAATTAATTGATAGTGACAAGTTTTATGACATAATAAAAGGGATAACGAAGGATATAGAGGTAATGGTCTATTATAATAATAATAATAATAATAATACATTCGAGGTAAACAAAAATAATTTAGTCTACAAATATGTTAGATATCTACATGACGATGGAGGTTAGATTAAGAAATCGGGGAAGGAACCATTAAATATGTTAATATATGGTAATAACCTAGCTGATTTTAACATTGAAATATGATATAACTGAATAATAATGATGACGATTTGTAAATAAATGTTTAGTAAATTTATTTGTATGTGTTGTAAAATGTTAAGTACACAATGTATGTATGTAATGGTAAGCGTTGTAATAATAATATTAATTTTTCCAATCTAAATAAAGAACAAAATTAATTTTGAAGACAGTAATTAGCGAATTGTAATTGTTTTGATAGCAATGGAACTTGTATTTTCAATAATTGATTTAATTAAAAATAAACTAAAATGTTTAAATATTTTGATTGATGCAAAGGTTATATAATTGAATTTTCTAATGGATTTAAATTATTTTACGATATGTGAATTTGGTAATTAATTGTTAAATTGTTTGATTTGAAATAACACTGTGATTAAATGTTTCAGAGGTAACGTTGGAGATATTGGTGTGTATGGTGTATATATTTTGTGTATGTCAGTATATGAATTATGTACTGTAAGTATAAAATTTATAATACCAGTCAGCTATAATAAAATGTGTACAGATGTTTAACTCAATTGAAAGAATTTTAAATGCACAATTGAAAGAATTTTAAATGCAATAATGAAAACAACTTGAGATAATAATTTAAAAGGTATTAATAATGTATTTCATAGAATGTGTATAATTTTGAAATGTGTTTCCACTTTGTTGGGAATGTCAGCTGATCAGTAGTAAAGTGTCACTGTTAAATTGTTTATTAATGTCCAAGGTAATTAATGTTAAATATAATGTTTTAATGTGCTAAAGATGCTATTTCAAATGATGAGAAAAGCAATTTAATGTAGTAAGATGTTAAATAAAGTGTCAAAGATAATAAAAGATAGATTGTGGGTGATTAATATTTTGTGGGACATATAGATCAGTCCAAGTTGAGGTTGAAATGGTAGTAGAGAGAAAAATATCGTTTTGAATTAATGTAATGTTGTTTTGAAGTAATGTAATGTTGTTTTGAATTAATGTAATGTCGTTTTGAAGTAATGTAATGTCGTTTTGAAGTAATGTAATAGAATTTGAGAAGTATTGATGTTGACACAGTAGATATGGGGAATATATGTGGAGTAATGAGTGATATATTGATGTTTATAAACGATGATGTTATTTTGTAGTTGAAGTGAGGTAATAAGAATGAGATTTGGGAATGGTAATTTTGTAATAGGGGATAGTGTAATGGTGGAGTCCGCAACAAAAGGGTTGGGACGGAAAGGGACCGTTTAATCGCCGGAAAGGGTTACCTTAGGTAGAATCCAGGAACCAACATAAGGGAACGAGCTTTGGGGGGGGGGGAACACTTATCCTAAGTACAAAGGGTTAGAGAATATTTTTTTTTATATATCGAGAGAAGGTGGTGAAGTGAGTTTAATAGTAAGTTGGGTTTAGAGATTGTTTGATAGATGTTTTGATAGGGATGGGTGTCATGTTAGTTAAAGTTGTTAGTGGTAGTAGAGTCAGAGGGGGAAAGATTATAAGTGTAGAAATATCAAGTTGTAAATCAAGGTAGTATAAATAATTAGATCACCCAAAGTAAAGGAAATTGAGAATAGTAAAGAAAAGAGATTTATAGTAAGAATATAAAATTTTGATTGAAACCAGTGACAATTTTTGATAGAGTTTGAAAATAATGTAAAGTGCTTATTTTGAGTAATTTAAATATCAATTTTATTGTTAATCATAACAATATTTTGTTCTTTTAAATGTTTTATTTCATTATGTTTTGTGTTTAAAGGTAGAATTTTACAGATGGTCAATATATTTTCAGATGTAACTTGTGTATAACGTATGTAGGTCAAGGTTCTTGACTTGACCCAGTTTTGATCAGCTGATGGGGGATGTCCTATACTAGACACGTTTAGCAAGGAAGTAAAGCCGATTTTGCTTTTAATTAATTTGAATAATTTTAAATAATTTCAAGATTGAAAAAAGAAAATATTTTAATAAATTTAAATTTAAATTTTTTGAATGTAAAATTTTTTGAAAAAAAAAAAAATTTTTTGATTTCCCGCCTGCCATCTAATTGATATTTTTAACTTGGATGATGTTATTGTGTGTGTATTATTAGTGTTTTTATTGAATTGTATTGTTAGGGCATATGTATAATCACATGTTAGGTTAAGGATGTTCATATTCTAAGAAGTGTTCAATTTGTTTGTTTTCTAATAATAATAACTGATGAAGAGAATTATTCAAGTTAGGTAACGGATTTGTAGTTTGATTTAAAGAAAATAGCTATTGATTTTGACTTAAACCAAATTTTAAAACTAAAGAGGTTTCAATGTTTATATGACGTAGTGTAAGTGGGTGTGAGCCCAGTAACTGCTAAAGGCAGCCCAGTTTGCATGTAAGGGGGAACATATCGGTTGAGGATCTGGCATGATCTAAGCCAGGGATTTAGATTTTTTGGGGAAACTGTTAGAAGGTGAGGTGCGCTGTGGTGTGTATCTGTTCGATTTTTCGGTGTTGGGATCTCGCACAGAGAAGTCCAGTGATCTCGTTCAGGTGCGTCCATAGTCGCCGAGCCAGGGGGGTCGTTTACCCATGAAGTGTAAGAGCAAAAGGGGGTTGTTGGCACCAGTTCCTCACCGGTCCTCTTAGGGGTTTTAGCAATGAGATTTCTTCTGTTTCGGCAGAAGATCTCTCATTGGGGGGGTATTATAACGTGACAAATACAGGGGATTTCATTTTTATTAAAATTTTGGGGTTTATAGAAAATGTTTGTAAATTTTATTTCCAACTGTGACCAGGCCACATGTCGTATTGTAGTAACAGTGTTCTAACAAAGGCACAATACGTTTCAACAATTGTGCAATCGCTAACGAGGAATGCACCCAACCTCAGTTCCAAGAACTTTGTGAATGTGTGACAGTGCGCCCGACCGCACCCAACAACCATGCGCGCGGAGCGACGCCAGTTTTGTGCAACTCCAAGATGGCTAAGAGTAACAAATTCGGAGCACATGTCCCAAGGTGCCGGATGTAAAGCCTAAGTCCCACCTATCTCATGACGTCAGCCAGTGCTGCACAAATATCTTATACGTACAGCACACAAACACTTACATGGGTTGAATAGGACGGAGCTGCGACGAAGAACCATGAGGCCTTGGTTTCCACCAAGAAAGACGAAATCCAGTTGGCCGTGAACATATAGCCGCTCTTCCCAGTTCACCTACAGACGTTGATCGTGTTGTATGGGCCCGGTCGGCCGAACTTTATAAAATGTGATCACTTCAACATAATACCGATTTTATACCGACCGGGACCCGAGGAATTAACGAACTTACCAATATTACAACGGGTGCAGTGGAGTGGTACACAAACACAGTTAATAACGGGCAGTGGAATCGGGCAACAAAAGCACGTGTTCGGTCGGCATCGCGGCAGTGAACAGTTAATAAAATTACAGTGAATAAAAACATGAATTCGTAAAACAAAACAAGGGGTAATATATTAATCGTGTCAGAGTGTGTATGAGCAGAATGGGCTGTCTTGAATAATATTTAAATCTGATCTATAAATGTATATTCCAAAATTTGCTTTTTAGTGTCCCTGTGTTTAATTAATTAAAATTATTTAGTTTACTGTAAACCATGTGTTAGTCTAAGTTATTTCGTCATTACCACTTTCTCATTTCTGTGCTGCAAGATTCGTCTAAACGTTCCCGGATATCTTCTGAATTATTAGTGGGGGGTAGTCAGATTGCAAAATTGTCCCGTTTTTATTAAGGTGAGGTATAAAGGTTTCGATATTATAACCTATAAAAATATCGTGGCGACTCTGGGCTTCTGATCAAAATTTAAAAAGCAGGTAAGTTAAAAGATCGCAGGTAAGTTCCTGTCAGTATATTTTAATATTAATTTATTTCGATATTTTGTTTAGTTACAAGATGTAACTAAAAACATTTATTATTTTTTTAATTTTCATGTGGTGTGGGCCCCTAGGGTGCACCCTAGTCAGCCTACCCTTAAATCCGGCACTGAGTAGGGATAGAAGTCCAAATGCAGAATTCTTCTGACAGTTCAGCCGCAGATGTTTAAAGTGGAGAAATGAATATGTACCAAAGGGGAAGGGTACTCGGTGGGCTGTCTCAGTCCTTCAGTGTGATTAGGAATTCATACGGATCATGACCTTCCTGTTGGTTTTTGTTTTGTTACCCGTGCTGTCCTTCTGAAATTCTCCACCCACAAGAATATTGCATTCCAAACAAGCACCTTACCATGACAACCAATGTTGAAATGTTGACAGAATCTTCTCTGAGTGAGCGCAACAAATTCATGTTCATAAAAAAACTTTTCAATAGTGAAAGCATGGTGCATTGCGTCCCACGGCTCCATGGTAGCAGATGAAGAGTCAACGCCTGCCAACCTGTGAGACGCAATAACAAAAATGAAAACCATCTAATATTTCTGCCGCACTCTGTATAAATATTGTCTTTTTTTTACTAGTAGAACGTATCCTGAAATTATTTACTTTTCTTCACGAATTGTCCTGAATATAAATGTGTGTGTGTGCTGTGTTACAGTGCACCCGGGTACAGTGGACTCCACCGTTGCGAGAAAGTTTTGCATATCCATTTTGTTTACTTCAGATGTTTTGCATTACCGTCTGCCTTCATCGCAACAGAAACACAAGTACTACTACTACTGCTGCTGCTGCTGACGACAATAAGTCACATAAATTTCAGGTAATACATGCAGAATACTTTGTTTTAACACATTGTGACGTAGCTGCCTTGACTCAGGCTGCCTACTCCTGTGACTTGAGCATTTACTTGTTACCAAAGTACACTTTGTCACAACGGTCTCACGGATCGTCATTTGGTATAGTGGAAACAAAATACAGACACCAATGAAGTCACTAATTGCCAGCTTTAATTAGTCACAAATAACAATTTGAAATCAACAAGGTACTCTCACACAATAATTGAAGTTAAATTTGCCCAATAATAATGTCAACTATTAGAGTTCCTCACTAATTGTAATCACTTTCCACAACCACTTGAGCCATACTCTACAATCTCGCCAGGTGTAACTAACTTCTAAGACAGCCGCTGTTGGTTATATGTCCTGCAAGTGTTCCAGAATAATTTTCCATTCTTTTGGCGGAGTGCCGGCATAATTTTAGTACTTAAGAATGCTCTCGGACAGTTTGGAAACTAGTTGAGTGCACGGCCTTGAGTAGCTATAGAGACACTGCACCTATTCACCTAGCCAATGTATGTGTAACTGCAGCTGGCGAATTTTCAAGAGCATTACATAATTGTTGTAGCAATATACTACATGAAGGCTTAAATTACCCTCTTACATATGATATAATATGTGTTCAATAACATGTTAAATGTACCACTGCAGACATCCAAATTACACTATTTGCAAAAGTCTTAAATTGTATTCACAACAATATTTCCGCACAACAATATCTGACATCAATATTGCACATAAATATTATTAAAAAGTTTTAAAATATCATCTTCTGTAGGACATTTACATGAACCGATTGTAATAAACCACAAAACTAATGAAACAAAATACTCACCGCATGTCGCAACACAAAATAGCTTCACTTGAAATGAGCGTCTGTACAAACAAAGAAAGTCGTATGGGTTTCAAGCTGGTGCTGCCCTCTGCTGTTGTGTTGCAGAACTAAAATATTACTGTTAATACCAAACATACCTTCAGACGTATAAGAGCTGCGTCGTTCAATATGAATGCTGCTAAATTCATGGACACGTGCTCGTCCATAGGCCTTAATGTGTTACACTATCTCACCTGTAGTCACAAAATTTTCTACAATCACAAATAGTGTTTGCATTTCACTGTATACACACCAGAAATAAGCAAACTGTAGCAGAAAATTTGTTGATTTTATTTGGTTGCTGTTGAAAAAAAATCCTAACACAACAGATTTTCTATAACTTACAAAACAGGTTTTGTATAGTTTCATGTAGTCCAATTTTTTACACATTTTGCTTTTACAAATTGCAATTTTCTTTATAAACTTTCCAGTATTTTGCATAACTAGTAACATCAACCTTCCTAACTTTCTGTGCCTAAGGCTTTCACAGCCAGCGTCAACTGTGTTAGAATGTAACTGACTCATCTACAGGCTATTGGGCCGTGGTCCACTTCTGCTGTTATGTTTCGACCTCTCCTCTGGAGGCCATCTTCAGTGTGAGAACCATTTGGTAACTGACACGATCTTCGCCAGTTAACCACAGTACTATGGTAAAAGTCTTCCGAACCTTCATTCTTGTATACATTAGTTTTTGCAACAACTGTTTCAATCAGGTAAACCTTCTGATTGTTGGACTGCCTCCTGAAGGTGTTGTCCAAGGAGCATACGCCAGTCTGCTCCTCAGAAGGCGTGAAGAGAATCGACAGGGTGTTATATACCTTTACTACACTGTTTATTCTTATATATATCTAACAAGATATGTATGACAAATACCACAATTTGGTATTTCTGAGTACTTACCAAATTCATTAGTCGCCAGGCTCATTTCTTCTTTTATAAACTGTTTTATACCTAAGGGGTTCCAGGGTTTGGGTACAGGAAGATTTTGAAACACAGTTGACGACACAATTGATAACAAAATATTCTGGAGGTTAACCATCAATTTTAATTCACTCTAAGTTAATACATACATAACCATGTGTTCACAATAGTGACGTCATGTGATCTGACCCAAAACAAAATGGCGGTTACTTTCTATATCTCTTGGTATTCTTTTAATTTCTTTATTTACTGGATTGATATCAATTTAACTTTACTGCTGCAGCTTCAAAATTATTAATTAATAGTTAATTATTTCTTACACAAACCAATGCCCTTAGCATATGTGTTTATGGCCATACATTCACTCTCTCATTGGCACATTCAATACTCGACCCGTACATTCTTTTGATTAACAATTTGATATTAATGAGCTCATGAGATATAAAATAATAAAAGGAACTTCTCTGATTAGTAGGTGTTGATGTCCATCCGTTGGTTGTGGGTGATGCCCATGGTGATGGCCGGTGTTCGCCTTTTGGTCTGCCGTTCAATTAGATTGATGTTTACACTGAATTTACATATTTTGTATCTTTATATTATCAACATAAGATGAGCCTTTCTTGCTCCACTACTATGGCTAACATTTGGCCAATTAAAATTAAACTATTGTGAAATTTTATGCACACAACGATACATCGCTGTGGCTGCTATGAAGAATGGCGTTGAAATGAGATCGAGGCAAATGTAAATTTGCGCTTGTGTGGGTAGTTCTTACGTCATCCAGCTTTGTCTTGCTGGACAACACCTCGTTGCACACATTGTACTCAGTGCGTCATTGTTCTTAGCGATGACGGAGCCGTGCTATAGCCCAATCGTAATTCATATTGTAGTCTTTCGTCATAAACACCGCCATGGCCTTTGTTGAATTCAGCACGTTCATCGGCGACCTTGGTGTCTTACGCTGGCTGAATTTGCGTTGTTCCTTTTTCCAGAGGGACAATGGACCTAACCATTCTGTGTTTAAATAATTACATAATACAAAACATTGAAAATCACCCTTAATTCCCATAATTCTGGTACTGGGTCATTATGTACTGTTACAAGGGGACTTTAGCCGCTAACTGAAGACCCCTGTTGAGGACGCTTTGCAACTTCTTTTTATGCATGGCAGCAAGGTATCCCCAGACCGGGGCAGCATAAGTAATGATCAGCAGCAGATACCACCGACGATCATTTTACCCAATTTCATTTTCATATCCGAGCTCACCAAGAGTGGAAACAGTAGCCTCAGACAAGCGTCGAAAGTGTTAAATAAATAAGTAATATGTGTGCGTTTGTTGTAGGTGTGCACAGTAGTATTGACAACGTGGCTGTGTCTCATCCTGTGGCAGTTTTCGCAGTTCTTCCTGGCCACTCAGCTCATAGCATTACTGGCAATGTTGTGTTGTGGCATCGTAAGCCGTGCGTCTGCGCTCGTCATAGTCATCGGCCAGAGTGTAAGTGTACTGTGCTGTCACAGCACAGTGTTGCAGTTTGTTGTATATTTACTTGTGTTTAGTGTAAAAAGGAAGAATTTAGAATTTTTGTAGGTAAAGTAAAGCACTAGGAAGTGCAACTGCGGTTAGTGAGGAATAGAGATGTCCAATATTATAAGGAGAAGGAAGATATATTGGTTGTGGATGAAACAAGACTGTCTGCTGAAGGCAGCCAGCAATTGAGGGAATGGTGAATGTAGTGTGGAAAGAGTGACTGAAAGATTCAATTAAGATTGGAGGATGTTGTGAAGACACCTGGTACAGAATTGGTTGGAATGAAGGGTTGTCATGTGAAGATCTGTCAGGGAAACGCAGAGTGCAATTGATTGGTATTTTGTATCAGTTAACAGCAAATGATAATTATTATAAAAAATACCCAGACTACATAAAATTCTGTATTACATTAAAATCAAACGTGGTGTACGAGGCTCAATTGAAAAGTTCGCAGAGCAATATCCTAAGAGTAGTAGAAATCAAACTTTTTGTGTATTGTGTAAGGTTCATATTTCATATAAACACCTATTATTTCCAAATCTTTCTGCCAGTTTATTCATTGTTTCCATGCTGTTCGAAATATACATGTTCCACGTGTTTTGGAAAACAGACAAAATAAATATTTTTTTGTTAAAAAATGTCAAGCGCAGTGAGAATATTCACAATATAAATAAAAATTCACAATGAAGTGCTAAGTGTGTTAGGAGATTCTGCACCTTCAGAAACAATTGTAGGCACTCAAATGTAAACATAGTCACACAAGCATTGAAGGTGATGCCTATAGTGGAGACCCAATAGTGTGACAGCTCCAAATGTGTCACCTGCCATGCACAAAGTACACAGATTATAGCATGTCTGAGCACCAGGCGCCACTATTAAATCCGTCCAATAAGAGCTCAGTACAACAGGGTTGCCTCACAGCTTTCTTAGCCTGAGTTATGGTAATATCTTGAATTTCCACAACAGAAATTATTTATAAAAGTGTGGTTTTGGTTTTATTTTAATCTCAGTTTATTCTTTAGTGGGCCGTTCTACCTTGCTCCCACTCCAGTGAAGATGGCCATGCAATCAAAACATTGTAACAGTACACTTTCTTGTGATTGTCATGTATTATGAAGTAGTCTTGGATTGCTTATGTGGCCTTGGGTTGGACAAGAGTTCTATGTAATTATGTATATGCATTCAACAAGTGTTTCATCAGAAGAAACAAAGCGACGCTTGGCTATGACCGGATAAAACTGGTTTTTGTGTGCAGTTTTGTAGCAGACGCTTGTGTAAGGTGAAGAGAGGGAGTCCCCTTGTAGCTGTGGAACAGTACACACACGTTACTGAGCATAGTATTTCAGTGCCTGCGGGCGACTACAGACTTAACCACGCATTTGTTGGCCTTATGATGTGACCACCCATGTAACCAAGCGGTTTCGGCCATGTGGTGTGAATAAAAGGAGCCTCAGGGGACGCGCATTGTGGATGGGTAATGAAGTGAGAAATGTTTTGGTCTTTAATAAGGGAAGTGCAGAGGACGGCAGCGGGAAATGATGAAATGAAGACTCTGTAACTGTTTCAGAGAGTGTGTGAGAGAGAAGAGAGAGTGAAAAGAGGGTTAGAGAGGAGAGAGAGAACTGATTTTATTTGCAATGTCTGATCCTTAACAACATGTAATGTTTCAGGAAATTTGAATTTTGAACCACAGCCTAATAACCCAGTTAACATGTCTTACAACTATTGTAGAAATATTTTATTATTATTATGTATATTTATATTTTATAAAAGTTAATAAATTGCACTACATTTAATTTATGTTAATGTAGAGTGACTTGTTTTCTTTACGATTGCAGATCGCTGTGGCGTTATGTTTGATTGTCATGTTTGGCAACGAACTGTTACTGTCTTCACTGCTGTCATGTTTGTTAATTTCCCTATTACTTGTTCTTCTCTTTGCTGGACCCACTTTGGAAAATCGTTTGTCGCCTGCGTTAAGAGGTGTGGTTCTGTTCCTTGTAGTTCTTGCCATGATGTTTGTACTTAAGACAAAAGTGTTTACTTCAAATCAGGATGTAAGTATTACAATGCTTCTCTAGTTGAATATTTTATGTAAGTTAAGAATTATATGATGTTTAAGAAAGTTAGATATTTACTTTAATTAAAAATGAATTAATGCTTATAATAATGTTAGTATCAAAAAGAACATAAACTGTCCAAAAACTGTTATGTTGCACATTTATGTTGAAATAAGAAATCCTCTTTTTGTGATACCACTCAACCAATTTCCATAAAATTCCTGCTTCATTAATATGCGGAATGTTTTTTTAAGTAAGGTCCATTTTCAAATAAGAATATCTTAAATAATGTAAACAATTTATTATAGCAAAAAAAAATCAAAAAATCTCTATTTACCCACTATTGACTGTCACATGTTTTTCATATTTTTTCAAGAGTCTTTTATTCCAGTGTCATAACATTCCGCTGTCTGTGCTTTGAACAGTTATAGTAATATTAAAACTAGTTTGGTATTGACACTAGTAACGAAACGGAAACAACATTGCCACGCTCTGACCACGTTGTTCTACAACACGAAAGAATGTTCACATACAAGCAACTTACAATAGATTCACGCACAAGGTCATTTAATACGGCTTTTCAAGACATAAGAGTTTACTTTTAAAACATGATAAATATGATGCCTCTTAATGTACTTTTAATTACAATAAGACATCCAGTGATGCTTTTGTAGTGAAGTCGCGTAGCTTATATCGTAGTGAATGGATACGATTATTTAATCTATGGTTCCAATAACATATGTAACGGGGCAAAATCTGGCTGACAAATTTTATAGACAACGTATTACGGGACATATAATATTATGTAACGAGTTGTATTTTTAGCTGGTGATTAGTCACCAGTTAGGCATTTGTTTACGACGAAATGGTTTGATGTCTGGATGTAGCCTGCCAAATGGTGTCATGCTGGACAACCCTGAAAAATAAGTGACCACAATAGGACGGATGGAGAAAACCGACGAAAATTGGTTTCAAAGACATAGTTGAACGGAATTGTGACGTAGGAACGCCAGCGAAGTGCTGCAGTCTCCAACCCACAATCGAACAGGACACATGTGTTCTCTTAGTGCCTGCGGGCAGTTACGGTAGGCCTACGAGCTTTTTGTACTAAAGTGTTAAAAATGGAAATAAACATGTAAAGTGTGAACTTACTCAAAACAAAAACATGTGAATACAAACTGGACGTTTAGAACATTTTTTTTTTTTGTGATTTTTAAAGTGAATTACGGCTGGTGGTGCAACAACCAGGAGACTCCACAACTTAAGAGATAAGTAACCATAAAGGACGAGAACAGTTGACCAGAATTATTCAAAATTTGTTTTTACTGTAAAATTACTTTAAAATATAAAAAATATCAAACAAAATGATGAGATCTCAATAGGGTGGGTAAGCGTGAGTGAGAGATAAAAGGGAAGGGGAAATTTTATGAACTACTAAGTACTGGTTTGCAGATAAAAAACTTTCTTTTGTCATATATATTTTTTTGTTTGAACTATTATATTACATAAATAATAACATTACATTACAAAGAAATTATTGATTTTTTTTTTATTAAAATAAAATAAGATTTTGTCATAATAATGTGTTAGTTTAATTATTACGCCACTCTATTCATAACCCTATCTCTGTGTTAATACGTTCGCCTAAACGGCCCTAGAGTTTTTTCTGTGAGGGAGTTTTTGTTTAATTGTTTATCAAAATTGTTTCATTGGGAGGTGTGAAATGGTTTCCACATTTCCTCCAAAAAATGTGGTGGCGACCTTGGGACTTTCGGAATCTTCCGATCTTTTTAAGGTAAGTCAAAAAGAATAGTAATAATCGGGGTTTAATCTCTTCTTTATATTTTTCCGTACAGTTACACATATACATATCATACTGTAGATTACCTTAATCATAGTGCACACTAATCTGTTCACAATCGCGTAAAAAGCTTTTTTTTGTGAAATGACATGAATCATGTTATGCAAGTTCCAGTTAAGTCCAACTCTGGTAATTTGAGATATTACTTAATATCTTATTTAATAGTTTACTTGAAAAACGTGATAAATAATTACTCTATTAATATTATTATTATATCATTAACTTAATAAATACAGATAATTCGGTATTAAGCAAACATGAATATTTGTGAATTCTTCATAAATGAAACTGCTTATATATAGTGAAATAATAATTTATAATGGGTAGAAATTGTTATAGTGAACTATGATATTTCTTTAAAATAGGTTCAGATACCTGTTATTCCTTCATGCAACTTACTTTGGTCGCTAGGCACGACGCGTTTCAGGATCAAGGTCCCATCTTCACGTGATGATCACTCGGGTCGAGTTCGTCAATTCATAAAAACGTGTCGTGCCTAGCGACCAAAGTAAGTTGCATGAAGGAACAACAGGGATCTTAACCTATTTTAAAGATTAACCATTGCAACTTGGTGACCATACACACAATGAATATATTTCTTTTGTTAATTTTTGTTTAGTTAAAAATTAAATTAAATACTTTTATAAACTACAAATTTTATTAGTGGTTAAATAAATTTATGCTACACTCACTTGTTGCACACACCACTAGTCACTGTGACACCGATTTGCGCTTTCGAACGAACCCGTTCATCATCAGATCGTTACGATATGTCAGTTCATCATAGGTGGCAGTTACGTCTGATGATGAACGGGTTCGTTCGAAAGCGCTAATCGGGGTCACAGTGACTAGTGGTGTGTGCAACAAGTGAGTGTAGCATAAATACTTTTATAATCCAGTTTTATATTTAAAATTGCTTTTAACGTTAAACAAAATAAAAACTTATGTTTATAATGGGTCAACTCTGCTTAATGTAGAATCAACTTCCTCACTTTCAGACATACCTTCTGTTTGAAAGTAAACATGTATAGGTCAATGCTATTATGTATTTTAAAGAATTTGAAATTTAAAAATGTAGATATTTAAACAAATTGTTTTAAAATAAAAATCACACGCACAGTTTTGTAAATTTATACTTAGGTCAACATGTTATTTAAACATGCTTGTTTATTTAGTTAATAATTGATTCACACGTTTTCAGTACACTTAGTTAATTATTTCTTTTATGAAATTGCTAAACTGCTACAATTTTTATTGTTCAGACAAAGCTTTTCGTCATCACTGACATCATCAGGTCGTTGTTTAAGACCTGGTGATGTCAGTGATGACGAAAAGCTTTGTCTGAACAATAAAAATTGTAGCAGTTTAGCAATTTCATAAAAGAAATAGTAAGGATGGCTGCTAATTCAAATAATACAAAGAACTTAGTTAATTAGTCAGAAATTAGTAAAATAATTAGAAATTATTTAACAATAAATTTGTTTCTGCAACACAACTATTTAAGTATTAAAGTAACATATTCCCACGAATGATCACAAAGTGTAACATAAAACACAGCACTCTTAACAAACAGACTTCGTTCCATGCTGGTTCATAACAGCACGTGTGGGACATCTTGGCAACAGTGTGCGTTGCTACGGTTACTGTTTATAGTTTTCAGTATGGCAATTGTTTAGGAGGCACGTAGCAGTCAGTTGTTTATTCAACAGTTCCATCTGTCAGTCCCAAACTAGTTTTAATATTGCAATAGTAACACCACTGTTATGTTCATCATCAGCTGTAAACCAAGCTGGTTGTTTGTAGGAAAACCAGGTTCTTCATCTCCCAGTGAGGATGTGTTCAGTCAGCCCATTCCCTTCACTAACAAGATGGTACAAAATGAAGTCAGACAGTACTATGCTTATGTGTGTATAGCTAATATTTTCTGCATACAATTTTTGTAACAAAGTTGTTCTGCTGCAGTGTCATACATTATTGCTCAAGAAATGTTTCACTTTGCATTTGAATTCACATACACTTGAAGCTGCAAGACTGAAAAGCTATTTTGAAACGTCACTCCCTTTCCATTTAATGATTATTTTTTATGCTAATAATTCCTTTTTTTTGAAATACCCCCAAAAATAAATTTGTATAAAAACATGTTAAAGATTATTATTTAGTTAGCTACACAAATTTCCGTATTGATTTTCAAATGATTGGTAGTTTACATAAGCAATTGTGTATGAACACAAAAAGGTTAGGTATTATTGGTTTGGATAGGTATTCTGCTTTTTGGGTCAGTTTACTGAAAAACTTCTGTATTAAAAAAAAAAAAATAACAAAACAAATGCATATAAAAAGCATTTATTATGTACGTTTGGTACAATTATTTTTCCAAAATTTGAAGTTATTGTAAGGGAAAAAAACTAATATGTATGCTTTCTCAAACTCAGTGAAGCATACATAGACAAATTAGTTCACATTGTGGAAATTCAATTGCGATACAATTTTGAGAGAAAACAAAGATTGCCTGGTAACCAGGGGTTCTGAACTCCAATGTGTGTTTCTCCGGCACCCTATTCAAGTTTTCTGTATTCTGCTAAATGCAAATTTCAGAAGTGCATTCAATGAATGTGTGTGTGTCCCCATTATATATATATATATTGGTGGTAGTCTGAACTGCTTTGCGTTTCTTACATTGTAAGAGTCAACTACTCGGTATTGGCAGCAACTACTCGTCTGTTATAGTACCAGTTTCCTAGAACCTACTAAACAGATGAATTATTATGATGTTATTATGAATTATTATTGTTATAGATGTTTTATTAACAGATGAATCTGCTTCACCTTTATCAGTACTTTGGACAGGTCTGCAACTGGTGCTTAACAGTCATTCAGTGGTTCTTTGAGTATGTCGAACTTCCTCTTTAATTATGTTGACTTTCATCTATTTTTTCAGAGTGTTCGTTTTTGATGTCTGTATTTAAAGAATTCCACAAAAATAAATTAGAATATATAAAAAAGTAGATAAAATATGTTATACAAGTTTTTAAAATTTGTCATATTTTTCCAGTAGCAACTAACTTGTTTATTTATTTATTTATTTTTGAACTTATTATAGACTCCTTGGAGTTCTATAACTGGTAAGGTAAGAAAAATTTGTGTTATTTATTAGTGGATTTGATTACTCCCAAAAGTAGAATCCATTGCTTCGTACTCAATATCGTTTCACTGTTATGACAGTCTCACATTGTCAACATCCTGAAGTCAAAGTTTACCGACTACAAAGACTTCCACACACTGCTGTACACATGCTCTGCTGAGTTTGACTTTCTCGGATGGGAAGCCATTATTAAACTCTGTGAAACGTGGCTCCTGCCGTGTACAGTGTTCATACTCATCATTATCAGCAGTAGATGGTTGAACAATATCTATGTTAACAAGTAAGTATACCTCACGGGTAAATACTGTTTGTAAACTGCTATTTTTGTAATGCGTTTTTTTAGTCGACTATACAAGGAAAACAATGTTTTTTATATATAATTTTTTAATCTTCTTCTCCTTGGTTGGTGGGCTTGCAATTTCTTCCTTTCCATGGAGAGCTTCTTGATCACCACATACCTTCATCCTTCTCTAACCCCGTCTATGTACTCCTGGATTGGCCTACCCCTCCTTCTGCACCCTTAGATCAGGTTGGTGAACCAGTTTGAATGGCATAGCAGGTGACGACACATATTACTTCTCGTTTCCACAATGGATCCAATCATCGTTCGTTTCCTCCACTCTCCTCAGAACTTCGTCATTAGGTACCCTTTCCATCCATGGTATTCTTCCAGCACCATATCTCAAAAGCTTCTCAGAATCATGTTCACGTGGTGAAATGTGTTATGTATCTGTAAACAGTAGTATATGATACGTCTTCAATATCAGTCACAGTTTTTTTCACTCACTCAGTATGATTCACTTTTTTGTGAATTCGTTCATTTGAGTCACTGACCCGATTTCCACACTATGAATTATTAACTGCTGAGTTAAAATTTTTGCTGAGATATTTTAAATAAGTAATTGGTGTATGTAAATGTTTAATGTCATTCACTGTTGTAATCGTTTTTAGCTTAGGCCTACACGTTATCGCCCACGGGTGCTGATTCACTATGTTAGGGATCTGTTCTGTCAGGTGGTTGTAAGGTTACTACTGCCCATACTGTCTATCAGCATCCCATAGCTCAGAACTCCCACTCCGCTGGTTTTTTCCATTTATTCTGTGGAAACCATAACACCTTTTGTCTGGTGCGAGACTCCTAAGTATGCGAAAATATGTCTTGAGCACACACACTCATTAGAAAGTACATAATTTCCCATGCCCAAGTCACGCACAAAATTCCATGCGGTCCAATGTTCTGTCCATCTACAAAAATTGTACTCTGCAATGCGCTGAGTAAAATGCCCCATTCCAAGTGATAATAGTTTGACAATTGGTGGAAGCACCAAAAGGCCTCCTCCCTCTAATACAGAGCAATTAGCGATTCAACAGTAACCTACAAGAAAACTGGTTTTATACCTGCAGTAGGCATTCCTTCCAGTTTGTTGTATTCTATATTTAGTTTTAAAGCACATTGTAAATGTTAACCAAATGATAATATTATTAGAGAATCTGTAGGATGGATATTGTGTCCGTGTGCAGGTCACTGAACAGCCTGGAGGCAGACATCGTGTACAACGTTGCACAGTTGGCAGCATTCACGATAATGGCTGTACTGATCATGCGCCTCAAACTGTTCTTCACGCCTCACTTGTGTATAATAACATCTCTGCTCGCGACTCGCAGGGTAAGCATTGTGACAACTAGACTGTTTGTAACACAATTGTCAAGCTGTAAGGGAGTAAAATAAAATGTTAACTTGTGTTACAGTATCTGGACAGAATTCAACCGGTAGAAGTGCATTGCGCTCTCATCGTTATACTGGTGGGCGGAATGAGTGTCAAAGGCATCGCTAACATTACACACCAGAGAAATATTTTGGGTAAGTCCGTTTGTTACTTTATGAACTTAGCAATGTTGTTTTGTGGACAGTAACGTTTACTACAATGTAAATACTATAGAAATCATAGTTCCTCATCTTCACGGATTAAACCAAGGATGGTTTGTTCCGGTCTCAAATAGGCAAAGATTAGAGCTAGTCACTCCAGCGCTTCATCAGACGTCCCCTCGGCTTATACTCCAAAGTTGTTTGGGGATGTGGCAGTTATCCATTCGGCAAAGATGTTCCCACCAATTCAGCTGATACAGGGTGATCTTGTCGAGTGTACTCATAATATTAAGTTCCTGCCGTATGTCTGTGTGTCTTCTGTGATCATGGAGAGTATACGCTGCCACGTGCCTGAGAAATCTCATTTCAGCCGCTTGGATGCGACTGGCCTGGCCTTCCGTTAAAGTCCAATTCTCAGACCCATAAAGAAGTGTGGTAAAAGCCATCACCTTGTAGAATTTTAGGTGTGTTCTTTTACTTGCTGACTTAAGGGTTTGCCTAATAATCCTGCACATAAGGTTGAACTTATGCAACTTATTCACGTCATTGCATGCATTATAAGACACACTGTAGTTCAAGTACTCAAAATTCCTAACTTGTTCCAGGACAGTACCATCTACAACAAATTTTGGCCGTATGGGATCAGTTCCACGAAAAGCCATCATCTTAGTCTTATGTGTGGATATGTGCAATCCAGAGTCTTTGCAGATTCGATTTAACAAATGTATCCCCATCTGCAATCTGTTTTCCGAATCCGACAGAATAACCTGATCGTCCGCAAACAATGATTGGCTAAGTATAGACATATTACTAGTCAGATCTATCAGTTGCAGGTTTGCCACTCCCTTGAAAAGGAATGTGACTGTGTGGTGGCCAGGATACGATCATCATCGTTATAATAAAGTGTATGGATTAGATTGTGAGTCTGTTCCATACTCACAGTTCTAACATTCCATGAGGGATATCCAGAGAAGTTAAGTTTGCTACTTTATAATGAAATACAGATAATTTGGTCATATAAACAAACCTTTATATAAAATCATGTGTACATTTCATACGTGTACTCCCTGTTCCTATAGAGTCTACTTTGCAAATATTAATATTTTTAAAAACAATCTTCCTACAAGAGGTATAAAACTTAAGTACAGTATATTATTCTCTTGTGCGGCCAGTTCTTACATATGGATCTGAGGTGTGGACTTTTAGAAAGACAAAACTGCTTTAAAATCATTTGAGCACAAAATATTGTGTAAAATTTGTGGCCCAGTAAGAGAAGAAGGCAGTTGGAGAATACACAATAACAGTGAACTAAAGGCTCTCATGCATGGAAAAGACACAGTGAAATGCATCAAATCACAGAGGTTGCATTGGCTGGGGAAGTGAGGAAAGAATGGTTAAGGGTAGATAATATACTAATAGACATACAGGCAGACCAAAGATGAGATGGTTGGATGGCATAACAGAAGATCTTGCTAGATGGTAAAACAGAAGGTGGAGAGGAAGGGCGGAGAACAGGGAAGCATGGATGAATATTGTTGAGGAGGCTAAGGCCCACCAAAGGCTGTAACACCAGATAAGAAGAAGAATACCTGTTTGTATTTAGGCACTTGTCCAGTGCGAGGTGCCAATTTTTCAAACCCATCTTGTAGGAAAGTGGGTCTTGTTTCCATAGCTGGACAGTGTTTTGCTCACAATTTCAATGTTAATGCCACGACTGCATAGCTGGAACTGAGATACTGGCTTCCGAGCATGTGCAAGACTTCTGCAGTGTTACCACAACAGTTCTAACAAACTTATAGGATGTCCCTCATATCTCATCCTGAACTGTCCAATTTATAGAACCAGATAATTGTGGGAATCTTGTCTCATTTTTCCACATGTTCTCTTCATGCTTCTTTGTAGTCGCAATATATAGCCTTTCCTTTGTAGTCCACTTTCCTTTTTTCTATGGCTTTGAAAGCAGTAGAGGAATGCCCAGAACAAGATACTTCCCATCACTGGTTAAACTTAGTTGTGAGGCTGTCACCTTATTGCATTCAAGCCTATAGTCACTGCCTGCAGCATTAGGAATTTCTTCCTTCTCTGCTGTCAAACCCTGTAACTGGGTTTTCACCTAGGAACTGTAGGCAAGGCCTACGATTGGATACATTGGTGGTCTCGGGGATACAGCCACTAGCTGTCTTGCCTTCATTATGAGCCTGTTTGCCCATTATTAATTTTGGTTCAACCCAGCTATTATTTCACCTTTACCCCTCAACAGTCCAATTATATATACCTCCTTAGGGAGGCACACAAAGGGGGAACACTCGAGAAGTATATGCACAGCTAAAAAATCATACACATAGCTTGAATAAAAATGGGAAATAGTACAGACATGGAATTACAATCAGAAAGACTCATAACTTTATAGTAGTGGTCAAAATGTTCTTCTTCTTCTGAGAGTTCCTATCCATTTCGGATGTTGGATATCATACAGACTGTTTTAACTTTCTGTATAGCTGTACGGAATTAAGTCAGTTGTATTCATGCTAAACCAGGTCCTTCAATTTCTCAGCCATGATATTCTCGGTCGCCCAACTACTCTCTTTCCAAGTACTTTTCCCTGTAGTACGGACTACAATAAGTAAAAATCTCTGTTCATTTCTCATGACATGTCCCAGATACTGAAGCTTTCTTATCTTCACTGTGTTAATAACTTGCCTGTCTTTCTTCATCTTTCTAAGAACTTTATATTTAAAAGGAATAAATCCAAAATTAGTACCAAGCCACGTGTTGTTCAAATATATTGCAACTTACCGTCTGTGACTTTATACATTAAGTATTGTGTTTTTGTGTAATTGGATTTTAATATTTTAATTATTTGACAACTATATCATCGTTTGATGATATAAGAACATACTTTTAAGTTCTGAGGATGGGACAAGTGTCCCGAAACATGTCAACTTTAGATTGAAGACATTGTTGCATAAAGTCACAGACGGCAACTTGCAATATATTTGATTTAAGAACTTTAGTTATATGTGCGGTCCATGAAATGCTCAGTATTCTACGTTAAAGCTACATTTGGAAAGATTGCAATTTTTTAGTTGTGGCTTCAGTCAATGTCCAAGATTCTACACCGTAGAAGAGGACCGAGAATACGTAGCAGCGTAAAAGTCTCATCTTTGTGTTTATTGCTAAATCGAGACTTGAATAAACTGCTCATTCTAGTGTACACTGCTCTTGTCTTTTCAATTCTGGTGTTTATTTCAGAATGTTAATAAAATGTATTTATGTACAGGTGAGTACAGTAATGTCCCGCTGGAAGAAGTGTTGAGTTGGGTCCAGACACACACGAAACCTGATGCCGTGTTTGCCGGCCCAATGCCGTTGATGTCATCAATACTACTGTCTACGAGACATCCGGTGGTGAATCATCCACACTACGAGGATGCTAAACTCAGGTAACACAACTACACTGCTACTGTAGCCTCCCCCCCACACACACATAGTTACCAGTATCATTTGTACTACCTTATCTGAAAATATTAGGTGCCCATCTTCAATTTATCATCATCGTCCTCAAGGTTTAAACCAAGAATGGTTTGTTCCGGTCTCAAATAGGCAAATATTACAGCTGGTTGTAGCGGGTCAATTTTTGGGTGTTTTTATTTTAACCGTATGGGGCATTCATATTTTTTATTTCTTTCATTTTGGGCGGGCTTGTAAAAAATTATGAAAATTTGTGCAACGTATTTTTCCGTGTAGCAGAACGATGTTGAGAAACAGTGAAACAAAGCAGTAAGATGCAGGTGTTATTGTGTAACGCGACGAGCGAAGCATTTACCCCCTTCAAACTTCTCAGAAATCTGTACTTGTGTAGCCGCACACAGACGCAACTGTATCACCACAAACTCGAGTGACGCATCCAGCCACCAAACCGGATGCCCTGGGACGAGTAAACTTCAGCAATGCGCTTTTGAGCGGCAGGAAGTGCTGTTTACGTCCGGTTCCTACCATGACGTCAGCCTGTGCCTAATTGAAATCAGTGACCATGTTAACCAAAAAACTACATGCATGGCATGGAGCGAAACTGTGACGACTAACTGTAAGGCATTGATGTCCGTCGTCTCAACTAAAATGCTCAAGGAGTGGGGAGCAGGGAGACGCTGGCAGTCTTTGGCTGACTTTCGACGGCGCAGGCAGTCCGTTAAACGGGGCTCAAAAAATAAAACTTTTCTAAATTAAAATTCAGTGCAGTAAATAAAATGAAGTGCGGCTAATCTGATACAACAAAGAAGAACCCATATAACTATTTTCGGACACGACTAAATACAAAATGAAAAAATTAAGTGCTCAAGTTATAAACGCGTGCCGGCAGGGAGAGGTTTTTTAAAAAATGTTAAGGGTTTAAATAATATTCAGTGTGAATGTAGAGCGTGTGCAAAGCTGGGCTGTGTAATTTTGTCTGAATTATAATTGTGTTTGTTAGAAATGATAAGGTAAGTTATAGTCTGTAAGTTCTGTTAATAACAACATGCACGAGTTGCATCATCTTTGACTAAATGTAATGTTATTCAATCTCAATAATGGAACATTAAAATTATCAATTCTCTTCATATATGAGTTGTGTCAGTGCTTGCGTAACCTCGTAGACCATGTTTGTATCTAGGTACATGTGATCGAACCTTGCGACCCTGTAAGAGCTATCGTACCGGTAAGTAAAAGCGAATTTGAAAGTTGGTTGTAATAATAATAATAATAATAAATGTGATTGATTAGTACGTCACAAATGGCGCCCGAACAGGGACGAATTATAATTATATTTAATTAAAATTCCACATCTACAAAGATACAAACATGTTTTGGGTTAGCATAGCATAACGCTACATTATAAAATTTAATTAATTACATTAGTTACGTAATTAATCTATTTAATCAATCTATTTAATTTAATTTAACCAATTATAAAAAATGGAAGATGATAACGAGGTTGCAGTTGAAATGAACGAGTCGGCTAGTGTGGAAGAACCAGGGGTTCATTCAACCCCAGTAGATCGAGTAAAAGAATTCAGCCTAACTGAATCAGCAATAGACGACTCGAGTAATATATCGACTCCAATCTCAACAAAATGTAATCAAGTAGGAAATGATATGATGAGTGTTATACTAAAGCAGTTAGAGAAAATGAACAGTAATTTTAACAATAAATTCGAGGTACAGAACAATAAATTCGATGTTCAAAAGAATAGTTTGGATGAATTAAAGAACCAAATTAACGAAATAAAGAGTGATTCTGACGTTAAATTTAATATCCAGAATGACAAATTCGATAAGTTGAAAAATGAGATTCAAGTATTAACTAAACGCTTAGAAAGTACTAATGAAACAGTAAGAACCAGTTTAAATAAATTAGAACAGAGTGTTGAGACGTTAGGTGACAATGTTATAAGTATGACAAATATTAATAATGACGAAGTAGTGGAAGAGGTAGTGATAAATAGTGATGATAATGATATTAATTACAATTCTGAAAGTATAGTGGGGGTAAAGAATAACGGAGAGACAAATGATGAAAACATAATCAAAAATAGTACCAATGAAATTGCAGAATGTAGTGATAATGAGATGTTAATGAGTGTTTATGAAGTAGAGAGAGAGTGGAAAAATAATATAGTAGTTGAAGGTGGACAGAGGGCAAATTTTCCCCTTATTGTTTATGATGATTTAATGTTGTTTGTGAAGGGCGAGAGACCCATATTAGTAGATGAAGTAAAGAATATATTGATATTGTATAATGTTGTACCCTCTGTCCGGAATAATTGTGAGAGTGTGATGTGGTGCTATGAAGAAAGAGAGTTGTGTATTGAGAGAGAGATTGAATTATATACATTAAAAAGAAATTATGATGAATTGAGAGAAAGAGTAGTAGGGGTGGATTATTTGGAGAATATTTTTGTAAATGATAATGACTCACTTGATGAGAAAACAAATTACCTGACATTAAACAATATTACTGATGGAGACTTAACCGATGTACTTAATGTTGACCTGTTTTATGATTATTTTGGTAAGATGAATGAATTTGGTTTTTATGGTGACGACACACAAGATTGTAATTTGTGTGTTAATGAAACTGAACAATGCTATATAAAACAAAGACTTATCTATGATGATGGAGGTTGAGCCTGAAATTCATAAATGAACAATTTTAAATAGGTCAATATATGGTAATGACCTAGCTGATTTTAGATATTGAAGTGCGATATAACTGAATAATTATTGATGAAGGATTGTAACTACCTGTTTAGTGAAATTATTTGTATGTATTATAAAATGTTAGATAAATAATGTATGTACGTAGCAGAAATTGTTGTGAGGGGGATATTAATATTTTGCAGCTTAAACAAATAACAAAAATAATTGAAAGGAAGATAATGAATGAGTTGTAACTATTATAATTTATGAAAGTAATCAAAAATGTTGTTTTCAATAATGGAAATAATTAAAATAATATATTGAAGCCTGTAATTAAATATAACTAAACCACTATAATAAACCTATAGTTAAATAATTATAAATAACTATGAATAATATAAAACAGTAAGTGGTAGCGGATAGATGTTCCCCACTTGTCCCAGTGGGGTTCGTCTATTTCAGGGACGCGCCCCTGCCCACGCGAGCCTTGGTTTTCTCCATGTACCCTTATTTCCGGAGGAAGCTTTGTCCCTACCTTTAGTCCTAGTTCTTGACCTTTTAATAATCCTTATCCCTTTTATCTTCCCGATTTCCCTACCCTCCCCTTAGATTAAACACATAAACAATAGTTACACAAATTGGCACACTTTTTGGAACCATTTGATTGCCTTAATTCTAAATAATACATTAGGGTGATCCTCAAAATTAAATAAACCGGCATTATTTATGAATTGTAAACTCATCCCTTAATTAGGTAGGTAGTGGAGAAGTTTTGTGGGTGAGTAGACAAACTAGATAATCAATTTTCTGTGTAATTCAACATGACTATTGTGGATTAAGATGGGGTTGTGGATTAGTGGTTGTGGTTTGTTTTTATGGGAAAGGAGTTCAGGGCTGCCAACAGGTTTGGTTTGCATTCACTGATGTAGGGGTTCTGTTCGTCTTCCATCGCATCTATATATACAATAATCATGTACATGTAACATATAACCTATTTACAGGTAATTAAGAAAAAAAATAATAATTTAGGGAAATATTCTAAAGTAAACTTATGTAACCAAAGGGTTTAATTATTATTTTGTGGTACCTGCTATGTTAGGTTATGAGTAGGGGATTATGGTATTAAGAATGTGATTGTCAAGGAATTTAAAGAGAGCTTAGAACCAATGATGTAAGGTTTGTAAAAGTTATTGAAATAATAAGAAAAACTGAAACATTTAATCATGTAGAATCAGTTTGAAAATTGTAATCAAAGTCATGGAAATTGTTTTGAATGTACTAAGAGATGAAATTGAACTGTACCTGTCCTTGGAGTAACTTAATGTTAGTGGTGTGTGTAAATTCATTTTGATCCAAATTGAAATTGTAATTTTACCTATTTTATACATTAACTTCATACAGCTGTAATTAAAGTCAAATTGTTTTGGGTGGAGATTGTTAAAGAATTTTCAAGCTAAACAAATAATTTAAAAGGGTCAATTTTATTAATGAATCAAAAATATATCTGATCCAAATTGGAATAAAATCTAAGAGACAAATATGTTATCTAAAAGATTTATAAAATTCGAAAAGTGTAGTAAGCAGGTATGGCAGTATATGATGTAACCAGAGTGTTTAGACTAGGAATGCTGAAACTGAGAATGTTTATAACTGTTGTTTATGAAAACAAGTCTGGCACACAAATGTAAACAGAAATGTTGTAGTCTGCTGAATCAGTATCTTGAGCAAAACCCTATTGCGACATAAAAGAATTAAAGCAAATTTTGTTAAAATAATAATGAGATAATTATTGTAACCCAGAGTTTGAGAAATTAAATACCATTAAATTAATTTGGTATTCAAATTAATAGAACAATGATTTTTAACAATAAATTTAAATTTTTTTGAATTTTAAAAGTTTTGAAAAAAAAAAAGAAAAAAAAAAGGAGTGCATATAATTTCAAAATTAAATAAATTTTAGAATTAAGTGACCAAAAACAATTGTCAAGAGTTAGTATCAGTGAGCATGGGAACGTTTTGAAACGATGTGTAACAAAATATAAACTTGATATCAATACAAGAAATGGGGGTGATTTTGGGGGGTAGATTGGTGCTCAGTGAAGTGATAGAACAATGGAGTGTTGAACTGTATATGTAGAAAGTTTAGTTCAATTGTTAATAAATTAGTTAGCTATTAAGTGGCTATTGTGGGGGTTGCCTGTGCTCTCGCAAATAGCGAAATGGGTTGGGGGTAACAGTGAGTGTTACCTCCATCGGAGGCCAAAATGGCGATAAATGTGCGGCACACCTTATCCGTGTAAATTAAAGTGTACACACTGCCAAACTAACGTGTCGCACATAACTAGATTGATGAAACAGGCAATTAAATTAAAGTTAGATTTCCCCGATTTTTCGGGCGGTTACTGTCTTACCAGCACTAACCGTGGTTTTGGCTAGCGGCCAGCTATGGTCATATCAAGTCCCTTGACCATAGCTGACTTGAAATTGGTATAGATTTGAAATTCAATGGGGGGAGAACTTAGAGGAAATCTTCCCGGAACTATGAAACAGCGGCTGCCACTCTGCCCGCCTTGGGGTAGCAAGACAGGTGGTAGATCCGTCTTAAGGGTGTATGATTATAGACAATAACATGATGATGTTCAGTAATTTTAAAACTTAATAGCGGAAGGAGAGACACGGAGAGGTAAAACCCTGCTCCAAAATATACCGTCTCTGTCGAAGCGCAAGGACGAGACAGTCCTCCATAATTTGAAATAGAGTGTGTGGCTGGGAGGTGACGCAAAGGAGTCACGAATGTAAATTTTATAACATAACATTTTTTTATTCAAAGTTTGATCAAACAAAACTGCTTGTGCTCTGTTCAGGTAACTAGCTGCTTAGATATTTAAAAATAAGGTGTTCATTACATGCTATAATTTTAATTGTATTATTTTATTGTTGTCTGTTAGATAAGCATTGATAAGAATATGTATTTTCATTATGTGTGTATTTAGCTAATAATTAGATCATCTGGCAGGTTAACATAAATGACCAGAATCAGAAAAAGGGGAAACAATGAGGGTAGAAGTGAGTATTGATAAATATATATTTCATATAATTTATTCAATTGTAAGATGTATTTTCATTGTGTTAGTAGGATCAGCTGATCAGCAATAACGTCACTGGTATATTATTTATAAATGTTTTAAGCAATTGTTGTTTAATGTAATGTTTGATGTATTACAGATATTACAAATAATTTGCTACAATGAGAAATAAAGTAATCATTTATGCAAGTTAACAAAAGAGAGTTTTTGGGTGATGAATATTTTATGGGACACGTAGACCTGTCCAAATTGAATTCAAAGTTGAATTTGAAATAGTAGAAGTGAATATAATGTAATATTGTTTTGAAGTAATGTAGTTTTGTGAAGTATTGATGTTGACACAGTAGTTGTGGAGAATTTATGTAGAGTTTTGAATGATATATTGTTGTTTTTATAGTTAATGAGGTTATTTTGTTGTATTTGTAGTGAGGTAATGAGATTGAGATTTTTGGGGATGGCAATTTTGTATTAGGGGGTAGTGTATTTGGGGAGTCCGCAACAAGGGTTGGGACGGGATAGGGATAGATTTTAGTGGGGAAGAATCCAGGGGCCAAATAAGGGAATTGAGTTTTTGGGTAGGGGAAACACATATCCTATGTACAAAGGGTTAGAGAGTATTTTTTTATATATGTAGAGAAGGTGGAGAATGGAGTTTAATGATAAGTTGGGGTTAGAGTGTCTTGATTAGTAGAGATTTGATAGAGATGGGTGTCAGGGTAATTGAAGTTGATTAATATTAGAGTCAGAGAGTAAAGTTTATATATGCATACAGATCGAATACCGTTAATGAGAATAAATAATTTACATCACCCATAGTAGATTAGAGTAAGATTGTTAAGCAAAAAGAGAGATTTATGATAAAGAATATAAAATTTTCATTTTTTTAAACCAGTGACAGAATTTTGATAAAATTTGGAAAACAAGGTACAAGTTAAGAATTGTTTATTATAAATAATTTAAATGTCAAGTTGATGATTATTTATATTAATATTTTGTTTGTTTTAAATATTTTGTTTTATTATGTTTTGTATTTCAAGTTAGGATATTACAGATGTTCAATGTGTTTTCAGAACTTATATATAACATATGTAGGTCAAGGGGTTTTGGACTTGACCTAGTTTCGATCAGCTGATGAGGTCATACACCTACTAAGCTTGTATAGTAGGAAGTCAATTTTGATTTGTTTAGTTAATTGATTCAAACCAATATTTAAATAATTTTGCATATGAGGGAAATATTTAAATAAATTTAATTTTTTTTTGAATTTTAAAATTTTTGGGGAATTTGAATTTTTTGAAGAAAAAAAAATTTTGATTTTTCGCCTGCCAGCGAGCGCATATTTTAGGTAGGGATTGTTTTATTATGTGTGTATTTACCATGTTTTGTTGATTGTTTAGTTTACTGATTTCTTGTATTGAACTGTATTGTTAGACTAAGACATGTTAGGTTAAGGATTTGTTCAAGTAGAGAAAACTCTAAATTCAAGCCAATTTAAAGGAAACAAAAGATAATGAAGAGAATTTTTTTGAGCATATCATTTTTTTTGAATTTCTAAAAAAAAAAATTTGTCAATTTTAAAGAATTTTTGTAATTTTTCAATTTCACAATGTATCATGTAATGTGTGAGCCCAGTATTTGCTAAAAGCAGCCCAGCTTGCAAAAAAGGGGAACATATCGGCGGAGGAGCTGGAATAATTCTAGTCAGGGATTGAGGATTTTTGGGGGTAGCATGTTAAAAGGCGAGGTGCGCCGTGGTGCGAGTCTGTTCGATTTCTCGGTGTTGGGATCTCTTACGGAGAAGTCCAGTGATCTTGTTCAGATGAGTCTATGGTCGCTGAGCCAGGGGGGGTCGTGTACCCATAAGTAGTAAGAACCAGGGGGTTGTTGGCACCAGTTCCTCACCGGTCCTCTTCGGGGTTTGTCGATGAGATTTCTTCTGTTGTGAACAGCAGAATTCTCATCGAGGGGGTATTGTAGCGGGTCAATTTTTGGGTGTTTTTATTTTAACCGTATGGGGCATTCATATTTTTTATTTCTTTCATTTTGGGCGGGCTTGTAAAAAATTATGAAAATTTGTGCAACGTATTTTTCCGTGTAGCAGAACGATGTTGAGAAACAGTGAAACAAAGCAGTAAGACGCAGGTGTTATTGTGTAACGCGACGAGCGAAGCATTTACCCCCTTCAAACTTCTCAGAAATCTGTACTTGTGTAGCCGCACACAGACGCAACTGTATCACCACAAACTCTAGTGACGCATCCAGCCACCAAACCGGATGTCCTGGGACGAGTAAACTTCAGCAATGCGCTTTTGAGCGGCAGGAAGTGCTGTTTACGTCCGGTTCCTACCATGACGTCAGCCTGTGCCTAATTGAAATCAGTGACCATGTTAACCAAAAAACTACATGCATGGCATGGAGCGAAACTGTGACGACTAACTGTAAGGCATTGATGTCCGTCGTCTCAACTAAAATGCTCAAGGAGTGGGGAGCAGGGAGACGCTGGCAGTCTTTGGCTGACTTTCGACGGCGCAGGCAGTCCGTTAAACGGGGCTCAAAAAATAAAACTTTTCTAAATTAAAATTCAGTGCAGTAAATAAAATGAAGTGTGGCTAATCTGATACAACAAAGAAGAACCCATATAACTATTTTCGGACACGACTAAATACAAAATGAAAAAATTAAGTGCTCAAGTTATAAACGCGTGCCGGCAGGGAGAGGTTTTTAAAAAAATGTTAAGGGTTTAAATAATATTCAGTGTGAATGTAGAGCGTGTGCAAAGCTGGGCTGTGTAACTTTGTCTGAATTATAATTGTGTTTGTTAGAAATGATAAGGTAAGTTATAGTCTGTAAGTTCTGTTAATAACAACATGCACGAGTTGCATCATCTTTGACTAAATGTAATGTTATTCAATCTCAATAATGGAACATTAAAATTATCAATTCTCTTCATATATGAGTTGTGTCAGTGCTTGCGTAACCTCGTAGACCATGTTTGTATCTAGGTACATGTGATCGAACCTTGCGACCCTGTAAGAGCTATCGTACCGGTAAGTAAAAGCGAATTTGAAAGTTGGTTGTAATAATAATAATAATAAATGTGATTGATTAGTACGTCACATGGTCACTCCAGCGCTTCCTCAGACATCCCACACCTCTCCGTCCCCTTGGCTTATAGTTCCATAGCTGTTTGGGGATGCGGCAGTCATCCATTCGGCAAATATGTTCTCACCAATTCAGCCAATACTGGGCAATCCTGTTGAGTATACTCATAATATTCAGTTCCTGCCGTATATGTGTGTTTCTTCTATGATCATGGAGAGTTTACCCTACCATGTGCCTGAGAAATCTCATATCAGCCGCTTGGATGCGACTGGCCTGGCCTTTCATTAAAGTCCAATTCTCAGACCCATAAAGAATTGTGGGAAGACCCATCACCTTGTAGAATTTTAGGCATGTTCCTTTACTTGCTGACTTAAGGGTTCGCCTGATGGTCCCGCACATAAGGTTGAACTTGTGCAACTTGCTCACCACATCGTTGCTTGCATTATAAGACACACTGTGTAGCCCAGGTATTCAAAACTGCTAACTTGTTCCAGGACAGTACCGTCTATAACAATTTTTGCCCGTACGGGATCAGTTCCACAAAAAGCCATCACCTTGGTTTTAATTGTGGATATCTGCAATCCAGTCTTTGCAGATTCCATTTAACAAATGCATACCCATCTGCAATCTGTTTTCAGAGTCCGACAGAATAGCCTGATCGTCCGCAAATAACAAAGTATCAATTGTAGAGTAACCAATCATAAAATGGTCTGGAAGACACATCTGCCAGTTTTGTATGACATCGTCAATATATAAATTAAAAAGGGAAGGTGATAATGGACACCCTTGTCGTACTCCACAATTGATCAGGCCAACTCTAGGAGGTGTCCCTGCTTCTACTAAGATTTTATTCTCCATATACAGACTCTGTATTGCTCTAATTAGATGTTGTGGGATCCCTTCCTTGCCATTACTGCCCATAGTTTGCTCCAATTCACTCTGTCAAAAGCCTTCTTGAAGTTGACAAAAGCTATGTAGTAAGTGGGCTGCTGATACTCTCACTTCAATTTATAATAATAATTGAATGAACAAATTCTCAGATTAAATTCGATAAGGTATCAAGGGTAATATTTTCTAGTAATTGAAAAATTATCAAATATTGAAATTCAGCTACTAAGTTTATTCGTTCAAAATAGCAAGTGAGTTGTACAGCTAAGAGAGGTTGCTAGTAATAATAATAATAACAAAAGCATACATTCCTTGTGGAACAGTGGGGGTCACTCAGTCTCTTGAGTTCTTGATACACATCTGTTGTGATGAGCTCTCTATAATTTCTTTTGTTTAAATCGCCTGTACAACACTATAATAATGAATACTTCTTTTTATAGCACGTAAAACACTGAATTTTTCATAGATAGCACCATTAAAATTGATATTAATCACATTAAGAACAACAGCACTGCAACCCAGGTTTAAGATGTTTTACCAGACTACAGGTCTGAACAATATATGCACAATATTTATATCTATAAGAACTGTGAACCACTGTGGCTGAATGTTTTAAACCTGACAATTACGTGCGCATTAAATTGATACACGTGGCACTGGAAGTAAATTTGAATATTTTTGTGTTGAAAATATTCCTTGACATTTATGTTGATGACAAGAATTTATTGACCCAGTTTTGTTAAAACCGTTGTAGTCAGTTACAAGGAACATACACATTACCTTCTGCCTTGAATAATTGGAAGACTATTAGAATAATTCACGTTATACCTACAATTTTTTACAAACCATGTCTACAATTCAGATCTTCATTTTCAGACTTAAGATGTCATCCTGTATTTCATTGCATTAAAGAGGAAAAATTTCTGTTTTCAGAGAGAGGACAATGAAAGTATATTCAGCTTTCAGTCGAAAACCAATCGAAGAAGTGTTTAAAACGTTATCAGCAATGCAAGTTGACTATATACTTGTATCTGAATCGTGGTGCTTCCGACGCAGCAAGTAAGTATAGGTTATTAACATTTCAACTTTGTTATGTGTTAACGCTGAGCCTTTAAGTGCAGTAACAAAATTACTAGGATTATCACCAGCATAATCAATGTAGAATGGGTACAGTTGTTTCTGTGAGATGTAGCAGCAACATACGAGGCTGGATCAAATATAAACCAGAATTTTTATTTTATATTAAAAACCAATAAAAAATACAAAATTATATAATTTTCTACATAAATCTCCTGATTTTTTGCACAATTTTTCCATCAACTTGGCAATTTTTTTGTTCCTTCCTCGAAGAAAAAAGCAGGCTGTGTTTGCAGCCAGTTGCGCACAAACTCCTGTACTCCTGCATCATCATCAAATCACTGTCCTCCCAACGCTTCTTTAAGTAGTCCAAACAAATGGTAATCACATTGAAATAAATCTTGACTGCAAGGATAATGCTTTGAGCCATCCAGTGGAATTTTTCGAGCTTCTCATGCGATAATGCAGCGGTATGGGGCCTTTTGTTGTCGTGAAGAAGAATGACGTCTCACGCGGGTCTTTGATGTCGTTTGTTACGATAGGCTGCTTTTGGATCGTCCAGAAGCTTACAGTAATAGGCGGCATTCACTGTTCTTCGTTCATGAAGAAAATCTATGAACAGAATGCCCGTGGAGTCCCAAAATACGGTCGTCGCAAGCACCTTTCCAGCTGACAAGCGTGTTTTGGCCTTGACCAGCACAGCTTCCCCTTTCTTCTGCCACTCCATGGTTGATTAGATTCAGGGGTGTAGTGGTGGACCCACGTTTCATCACAACTTAGAATACGGTTCCAAATATCTTCCCCTTTCTCCTTACAGCGAGTCAGGAGGCTTTCACAAACTTCCAGATAAACATATTTTTGTTCCTAGGTAAGGAAACGAGGAACCTACCTGCCAGACACTTTCCGAAAAGTTAAGTTATTGCTGATGCTAGCTTGAACACTTCCATAGCTTACTCCTACTGCAGAAACAATTTCAGAAATCTTTATGCGCCGATCTGAATCAATAAGGTTATGAACACCACGAATGTTTTCTTCTGCAACACTTGTTGGTGGGGTTGGTTTTTTAGTTTTTTGTTCAGAAAAAAAATTACTTGTCCCAATGGAACACTTGCAAAAGTGTTTGAAAGTATTTGTTCACCGTAGTGTGCTCGAAGTCTCTTCAAAATTTCAGCAGGTTTAACGCCTTCTGTGGCAAGACATTTTATTATGATGCATTGCACAATGGACGAACGTACCTCTTGCTCAGTCATTGATGAGATGTGACTCGCGCCAAGAGTCTGGGAGAGGGGCCAACTTCAGACATCCCCACCATTATCCGCTCAAGGCCACACAGTGATCTGTTCACTTACTGAGCCGCTGGTCAATAATTCCGGTTCATATTTGATTCACCCTCGTACATCAGTCTCAAAGTACAGCATATCCTGATTCTGAGACCAGTGCATATCACTAGACATTAGGATTACTGCGAGGATAATCTATTTTCTTTAATTTTCTAGAAGCGGTTGTCACATGACAGACATGTGGGACATTGCAGATCCTGAGAACAAGGACAGACCTCCACTGTGTCCGCAGCTGTTTGTCGGCTCACCTCTTCCTTTCCAGAGGGTGTTTACAAACGAAGCGTACGCTATACTGAGACTGCAGCCCCCTTATGTAGAACTTAAGGGATTTAAACAATACCAGTTATAGTGACAACTGTCATTTAACGTACATGGTATTTATTACCTCCCCCGTCCCAACCAGTTTTTGTCAATCCAATTGTATGTATTTTTGTATAACACTATTTTCAGTGGTTAGTTTTCAAACAAACTACTATATTTAAGTTTATTTATTAACTACGAACAATATGTTTATTTATTAACTGATAATGTGCTTAATATTTAAACAATAAAGAGATTTATTTTTTAGTGCCATAAATACAATGTACATGTGTTGTAAAATTGTTTTTATTTAATAAAGATTTTGTCAAGTTTTTTTAAAAAAGAAATGTTTGATTTACCATCGAAACCTTTTTACTGTGAAGAATTATTTAATTATTTATTCTGTGTTACATTAAGGAATCACTGCAGACTATGTATTAGACAGGACGTACAAGTGAATCATGTCTGAACTATGCACTGCATAGCATGATAATACAGTTCCCTCATATAGCAACTATTCCGAACTCATTCCCATTTTATTCAGGGTATAAGATATTCTCAGCAGCCTCCGCAAACTACAGTTCCTACTTCCACACCAGTGAAAACATTGAAACATAAATATTTAGTGTTTGTTTTTACCAAAACTCTTCCACAGTACAACCAGGAGCTAAAAAAATAAGTACACAATAAACTTTTTTAAAATTATGTACACTTTTTTTTGTAACTTACACTAAAACATATAAAAAACATTTTACACAATTTATTTTATAGAGGATAATTAAGCATGACGTCTTGTCTGGCCAGCTCGAGCAACATAGGATCGTCGAAAAACTTGTTGATAGACACGTCCTCACTGAGTCCTTTCCTTCGTCTCGTTTTAATCATAAACTCTCGAGCCAAATGAGTGGCCGGTTGTGGTTCCAGGGGCCGAATGACTATACTTTTGTCTAATGGATCTCCTGGTACAATCTGTTAAACAAATACAATATACATTATTTGTTTTGGGTTTGTTATATAATAAACCTCACATAAACACAAGGCATACTTTGCATGCAAGGGCCGGTTGCTAATGAAGATTATGAGGAGTAATTTGAAATCAATTCCCCCCCCCCCAAAATGTTGCATTATTAGTTAAATAATTTATTAACATTTATATTAAAACATTCCACTCTATTTTCCATTTAACATCTTGTGCCTTGAAAAAACCCCTAAGCACGTATCATATGTACATGAGGACGAAGAACATTAACATTTATATATAAACATTTTTTTATTTCTATCACATACCTGCCAATGGTGAAATACAGACAGGCAGAATGCCTGCCCTTGTGTGTGCGTCCGTAAATCAGTCTCAAAGCCAAACGAATCGATTGCAGGAATGAACGCTTTGATTGTGTAAAGTGGGGAACCTGGCACCGGTGCGTCCTGAGTCACGTGACCTCTGCGCTTTGCCAGCACTGTATACACGGCCGATACACAATCTGCCGGCGCCTGAACCTCCACAAACAGGTACGGTTCCATCAGTCTTGGTGTGGCCATCAGGAAAGCTGAGTATGCCACTCGTCGAGCGGTAGGAATTATCTGACCTGAAAGTGATATAATATGGTAAACATTTTTATTATTATTGATGTGAAACATCTATTGGCGCGCCTTGGCAGTAAAACCGACTCGTATGCCGTGACGGCAAACGGCATGACGCTCTCTTATGCCGTCATGCCCCCTCTACGCCACCGCTCTCGACTCCCTTGTGTGTGCGTGCGCGTATACTATACACTTCGTTGCTTCTCTGTGTGAGTTGTGTACTGCGTGTGCCTTTCTATTCGACTATAGTATACTTGACGCGTTCACCGCTTGTATACACACTTTGTATTTCTTTGGCCTTAATATTATTGTTTTTGAAAGGACATTGTTAAGTGCTTAAAAGTTTTCGAATCAGTGACAATATTATTGAATCGAAATATGAGTGACAGTGACGATCAAGTGACCAAAAAGAAACAAATAATTAATGATGATCAAAGTGCAGACTGCAGTAAAATGTCTAATACATGTGCACAACGTTTGCTTTACGAAACACAATCTACCGATTCAAACCAAAGGTTAGTAAATCATCTGTTAATATATCATTTATTACTATTCTATTTTATTTGTTCATTTGAGGTTAGAAATGTGTTTCCTGATGTCAACAAGCGGTTTATTTTCTGCGCATGCATACACAAAACGCGAGATACGTACATCCACGTGTTTTAATTTTATTATTATCAGAAACATGCCTTTCTAATGAAAAAGACGTTCAACTACCTGATTTCGATTGCATAGTAAAATTTAAACGGGAAGATGTTAGAGCTGCGGGAGTTGCGATATATCAAAACAAAAACATAGCCCGAATTACTACGACGAATATAGAACTTACAATACGAAATACACGTGAACTTAATGTTACCCAAGCAGCTATTGGTGATATATGTGCTTCTCAAGTTAAAATGGATGATGGAAGAGAATTCCTTATGGTTGTTATGTATATTTCACTAAATCAAAAAGTCACAGAAATCATAAAATTTTTACACCGTCGTTTACTCATATATAGTCGCGAAGGTTCAAGGATTTTAGGAGATAATTTAGACGAATTTCCGATGATTTTAGCAAGAGATTTTAATGTTAATTTTGCAACAAACGATTCAATCCCTTTGACAACATTCCTTGAGCAAACATTTGATTTGAAAATCAATAATAAGCCAACTGAACCAACAACTAGATATGGAACGACAATCGATGCTGTATTTTCAAGATACCTTGATAACATCACGTCTACTACTTTTGTTACATACTTCACTTATCATCGGCCAATCATTTCTTTAATACCATCTAAAACACCTTCAACAGCTACTATTACAGAAATCACAGAAGATATGTCAAATAATATTCCGTTACTGCATTGTAAAACAGTCTATATTAAAAATATTTACTTCTCTTGTATTTATATTCTGTAATTATTATTATAATTAGAATAATAAGAAAAATATATTGATTTTATTAACGAAACTGTTTTTTTTATTATTTATTTTACTCCATATTTCTTTATTGGTTTTCATTAATTATAAATTCTACCATCAACTTTGATGTTTCACATCTGCCGGGCGTCCCGTGACGGCCAATTTTTTTTTCACTACTTACACACAGTTTGTCCAGGAAAGCCAGTGGAGTCAGAGATCTCACAAGAGAACCGAGAGCAGCATACCGCGCCCACAACCCATACTACCACTCCAAAAGACACAATGGGAATTCCTACCCTAGCTTGTAATGAAACGACAAACCATTCCTCAACTCGAGAATCCCAGACTATAGGACCCCGGCCACGCTCCTCATAATACCATGGCACCATTTTTGAGTACATCACGTAACCTATGCAATGACCCCCGATCTCCTGATTGATCATGGTCAGAGGAAGGCCAGTAGCCTTGTCCTCCCCACCCTCTTCCTAACTATGTAACTCCACAGACGCCAGTCCACCAAAGAGGGGAACACTACTACGGTTTGCCTGTATTTTAATGGACATCATGGATCTCGTGTGAGAGACACAACACAGCTACTAACCAGGGAATTCCAACTCTGCTCACATTCACATAGTGCTACTTGGATCCCCGGCGCGTGTATATACCCTTTCATGCGGGGACATGCACATTTCTCAGCCATCAGCACCAATATAGTTCAGTGCCACTTTCGGCAATCGATCCTCTGTCATCCTTTGCAGATGATCCCACCGTTGTCTTCTGTAAATTGAAATACAAATTTCATTTATGTCCTTTACTTCGAGTTCCGCTCTGATATCCTCATTCCTTATTCTATCTTGCAATGCATAATTCAAAGTATTTTGAAAAAACTGCATTTCATCACTCTGAATCTTGCCCCATTCCTTTTTTGTCATGACCCATGCCTCACTCGCATAAATCAATGTAGGTATTGCAATTATCTCATAAAATTTAATCCTTGTGCCGTCTTATTTTATTTCTAAGATTTCTATGAATCGTACCACAAATATTCTAAAATTTATTTTATCTTCTCTCTTATATCATATTCAGATTCATATCTTGCTGCACAGCGGAGATATTTGAAACGGCTAATACTTGTTCCTCCTGGTAGGGGGTTGTGCAACAGGCCAGTAACCTGTTCATGTAAAACTTTAAAATGCTTCTAGTACCCAAAGCAGCTTCAGAGTAAGGTCGGGAACTCCACAAATAATATAAATGATATTTTTCAACTAGATTACCTGAAATGCCTAAACATAAAAATCTGTAAATACTAATTATTGTACTGAACATTTTATTATAATTTTTATTTATTTTTCATATAGAGTGTGAAGTTTGATGTGCTGAGTCTTGTGCAGTTTAAAAACTATGTACATTAAGTAGAGATATTGAAGACACGGTAAGCACAAAATTTACACAATTTTAATATACAATAATTCCCTACCATAACAGACCCCGCTTGAAAAAGATAGTTCTAATAAACATGGAATGTTGAGTAATCAAAGACATTCATGCTCAAAAATTTAAAAGTGGGCAAAGTGAAAGACCGCTTGAACTATGTCACTGAGTATGTTCAGTAATCAAAAAGTGAAAATATGTCACACTATTATGATCACTTGAACACCTCTGTGAGTTATCGATTAAAGAAATTAGCTATAATCAATCTCAAACAAAAATTAGTAATTTTTTAAGCCACCAAAAAAATGATTGGAAAGTGGTTCTGAGACATAGCCATCTTGTTTTTGAAAGAAACGGACATTCAACAAAGTTTCTACTGTAATTATGAATGTTTTGTGTAAAATAAAACTGTTCGTTACAACGGACTAAGTTTTTATTACAATTACGTTTCGGCCTACAGTATTTTGAATACAATATAAATGTTTTTCACTGCTGTACAGTTATCTACTTTATAGAAATATAGTAAAATAAATATTTTTTATCTACACAGTTTAAATGCGAGTGATATCCATATTAATTGGCCTACTTGCTGTACAGTGGAACCTCGATATAACGCCCCTGCGATGTAAAGCGACCCTTGATGTAACGCTCATTTTTCAAGGTCCCAGCAAATTCCCCATATAAATAATGTAAAATAAACCTTGATATTGCGCCCCAGTTTCGGTATCCACCCTTGATGTTGTAACGCTCTTTTTGCCAGCGGACGGAAAGGAATTTTTGGAAGTCCAAATCATTTGTTCCAAAGTCCAAGGCCATCATAAACAGTAGTACAAGGTATGCACGGCAGCACAATCACATCATCACATATCTGTTATGTTTCACATCAAATCACGTATGTTTTTTTACTCACCCAATCTTAACTTTTTAAAGTATCTCAAAACCGTCCTCTTCTACAGTCTGTGGAATAAAGCTCAAGACACTTTTGTTATTCTCTGTACACTGTTTATTTATTGTAGTTAGGGAATACTGAATAAATTTTGACAAGTTTTTTCTTCATTTTTCATATTTTCATCCCTAAATTTAGTTCTCAAAGGTTTTAGAATAACAGATTCTCTATGATTTACAACATATAATATTATTTTTTTTATACATAACATGGTTTGCAAGGAGCTCAGCTTTATAGGAATTCTTAGAAGAAATCATCCCAGACTAACTCTAATAATTATGAAGTTTAAGTTGCCAAGTGTCACCAAGACACTACATATGATGTAAACGATTTTTTTTTAGAAATTTCTTTACATTTCTCAAGTTAAACTGAAACCTTTATATAAAGCGACCCTTGATATAAAGTGCTTTTTGTTCAGTCCGCAAAATGTAATGGGGCAAAATTTACATAAATATTATTGTATAATTTTATAAATTTTAAAAACATGTGAAGATGAGGCACCCATAAGGTGAGGCGATTGCCAGTGAGAGATTCATGACCATATATGGTTATGAAACATAACAAAAGTCTATTTGAGCTCAATAAAAAGAAATGTAGAAGTGTGAAAGTGTGCGTGATTGGATGAATGAAAAATATGAAAATAAGAAGTGTTGAGTTTGCGTAATCTTTAATATACGTAATTTATGTTGAAGTAATAGTTATTGTTGATCAGTTTTACGCCTTAATGCGAAATAAATGTTTTCATGATCTGTTTCATGTTATCAAAAGAAAATAAATAATGTTATAATTTTCTTGATATATACGCATTTTGTTATTTGTATTTGCCCATTGTTCTCTGCCGAAGTACACTAAACGAAGTCCTGGATCAAACCTTACAGATAAAACCAATATTCAATTTAATATTAATTACCGATAATACTTCAGGAAGAGCGTTATATCAAGGTTTCACTGTATACAGTTACAACGGACTTCCAATATAACGGGAAGTCCACCTCACAGCCCCTATAGTCCGTTATAATGGGGATTACCGTATTTTAAATGCTATACATAGCCACACCATGTTATCACAAACTTTTTACTGTGTTTGAAATGTCTGATTTTTCATGTATTCAAACTCCCCTTGGTCCCAAATAGTTCAGATAACTGATGCTCTACAGATGGGCATCTAAAGCAGTTGATTGGAAAAAAAGCTTTCTTGAAAAATAGTATTGTGTACAGCAACCAATTCTATCACCATATTCGCTTACCACTGGTACGTTACTTAATTCAAACATAATGAGTGAATGTGATAACCAACTAAGGCACACAAAAATAACAATTTCACTACGCTATCTATTTGCTTGCCTCCTCCTCTGTGTAACGGTTCCTGAGCAATAACTGCATCCAGAATTTTGAATTTAACATTTCGTATTGGTTCTTCACAAAGAGGTCCCTCCCTTGTCCCCCACTGAAATCCCTGCAAACAAAAATCAATTTGAATCAAGAAACCTGATCATACATGACCTCGAGCAAAACTTTCACACTTGCAGCAGATAAGAAGGTAATCATTTGTGGACTAAAGTCATACGATATAAGGTTAGGATAAAAAAGAACTGGTTGCAACAAACAGCGCAACCCCTGACACTAAGTGCTACATCGCAGTTTCCAAAAGAAAATTACATACTGTAACAAACCTGTACAATGGAATCCTTAACGGAGCCCAGCAACGCTTTGTCTACTTCAGACGGTAGTGTGTCGTCTACTAAGATATTAGGTCCGGTGACATCCGGCCCAAATGCCCATATCGAACGAGCGGCCAGCAAATCCCAATCGTATTTAGTTTGGAAAAATTCTCCCAACCTCTTCCTGAAATGAAAAAAAATACAGCTTTTCTAAGCGACGTCACACTTGTCTCTTAATTTTTCTGTAAAACTAAACAGTCAAGTACATTTCAAAATTCTGTTATGTTAAAAAAAATCTCTAAAATAAGAAAGTTTTAACTTGGAATTTTATCCTATTCTACTTAACAAGAATTCAGAGTGGACATGTACAGAGAAATATGATTTTCACTGTCGAAGTTAGTGTGGATAAGGTTAACTGTGGTAAGATTACCAGGAGCCACACAACACAAAAACACATATTACATCATGTAAACCAGAAATCATAAATAAACAAAAATTAATTTACAACTTAAAGAATATGCAAACAAAAAATAATAGAGAAAATGTCTTACATAACACACAATGAACATGTATGACCACTACTGATCAAAAGAGTGTTTCCTAGTCTTTTCTTAGGCTAGTTTATTATGCCCGGTGTCATATTTTGTAAGTTATAAAAAGGATAATGAATGGGCACATAGAGGGCGCAGAAGACGAGGTGGGTCAACAAAATGATGGCAAGACGACGTGGAAGAAGACCTGACTAGGATGTGTGTTGGCTCGTAGAAGACCAAGGCACATGATTGTACTATCTGGAGGCAGATCATTAGGGAAGCCAAGGTCAATCCTGAACTGTAGTGCCGGATATGTATGTATGTATGGCCTGACAGCCCAGTCAATAATTTAAATAAGAATGTTTCTTATTTGCTTGTTATGATGGAAAGTATGCAGGCAATAAATGAGTTAAACAAAAAGTTGAAGAGACGTATTAAGCTTATTATTAACAAGCTTAGGAATAAAACACAATAACAATCAAAATATTTTTACTGTTGCTCAATTGTTTGTATTTTGTAACATGACCACTACCAACTCTTGGTAAATTCACAAGACGAACATTGCATGTTCATAGTTTTGAAAGTACAGTAAATAAAGCTAAAAAACTGCATTACTTGTTCCAAGAAATGTGAACAATTTGATTTTCTATGTCCTCGGCTAAACCTTTTTCCAATGGTTCTGCAATCATGGTTATCTTGTTACGCTTGTTTGGCGTTTCAGCAAAACACTTCAACGAAGAAGTTTCAACAACTGTTTCACAAAACGCGACAACTGGATCCGCCACTTTAATATCTGAAAATAACCAAAATTATACACTTTAAAAATAATATATCTTCAACAGTTGTCCAGTTAAAGTAAAATTAAAAGTTAAGGGCATGGGAATGTGCAAAACGCTTATGGTCAGAGCGGAATGGTGATGTGGTGGGAGTCGCTTTGAGATGCGAGAAGAGAATTGTTGTTATGAGAGCATCAGTGCTGGCAATGTATGAATATTATTTCGAGTAGTAACCAAAACTCGTGTGCAAGGTTTGTTAGTAATCTGTGCTTTGCTTACTGCGGATGTCTCAATCACTTGTGCTCTCTCTATCTCTCCCACTCTCTCCTTTCCTCCCTCTCACTCTCACCCTCTCCTTCTCTCTCTCTGTGTTACATATCAAATGTTACATAAACCTATCTTGTTTTTTTTTTTTTTACTCGTGAAATTGTGTGCTGGATGTACTACCAGCTCTTATCACAATGGAATGGAATGGAATGTGCAAACTATCCACTTCCGCTCCATAATTACACTCGACTATCTCATCAGTTTTTCATAAAGGGACAAATGAATTCTTCATACTGGGATTAGCTTACTTGTGAAAATCTTTTAAATCGTAGAAAAAAAAAATCTGTTTCAAGCAGAAGGAAACCCCATGTTATTGTAATAAAGTATTTTAGGTAAATAATATCTTTTAACACCATCGTTTAGCCCCACAAATGTTACAAATCGTAAAAATAACAGATGAATGACAGAGACATCATTTATGTTTTACCACCTGGCAAAACTACCTTTTATTGTACATAAAGCAAAAAGTTAAAGTTATAACATGCGATAATCAAAATTTTAATAATTGTTTCATTTCAATATTTTACTTCATTTTATTATTACCCAAAACGAAAACGCGCACACATTTATATCATAATAGAACAAATATTCTATTATTATTTCTGTACTGTGTGTTTTATACATATTTGTTTTTATTGTAAAGAAAAGCAAGACGTTAATAAAAAACCTTCAGGCTTGCTCAAGTATGTGCTAAAGCTAGCATGAATAGTTCCATTTAAACGATTAAAATGAACTGTAAAACAACGGCATAATTAATAACAAACTGAGGTAATAATATATACACTGAGGTAGTACGTAACACAGTAATTAACAACATAACTATAACGTGACACGCATGTTGGCACTCTTCACTTGTATAGCAGCTGATTCTCAGTTACCCTCCCGCCATTCACAATTTCAAAGTGGGCTCGTCCATGAAGAAACTGGTTTCTGCGCATATGCCTTTAGCTTCAATTTTGCTATACTTTTAACTCAGACGATCATAATGCTACTAACCTATTTCAGAATACATTTTACGTATGTCATGCATGACACAATCGAGGAACAGTTCACCAGTGCCCAGTATGATGTGTTCTCCAGACTCCTCGACTCTGGTGCCCAGCAGTGGATACGATTTGTTTACCTTACGCAGGCCATCCAACATTTTTGGTAACTCGCTCGGATTTACTGGTTCCACTAAAACACACACAGCAATACTTATTAACTGATAACTAACCAAACTAAAAAAACGTTTAAAAGAAAGATATATACAACACCATAATTCTTATTTAAAACCAGATATGTAATTTCTTCAAATAAATACATTGCAATAATTTCTGTGAAAATAAAACTATTTGCAGTATATTTATTTGAAAGATGTTACACAGAAGACCTGCAGGAAACTCAACAAGTTAGTTACAAAGGAATAATGGATGAAAACCAGATATAAATAAATAAAATTTAGCTACACACTCAATAAAAAAACACATTTCCAAAGGTCCAAAAATGACCTTATGGGAAATATTTAAACATAAAACAAGTAATAAAATAATACCAGAATAAATTCAGATTAATAAAATAAAATGATAATATTTTCAAAATTACTAATTTAATAAAATAATAAATATTTATATTATATTTTACAACTAATTATATAACATATTTTATATACACACATAAAACACTGAATTTAGTCTACATATAGAACAGCTGTTTTGAACAATTAATTTAAAAAATTCGAATTTATTGGATGACGATAGTTATATTATTATATTATCGAAATATCTGTAATTTACAAAGCAAAAAATATATTCTTCTTGTTAAAAGTTTTTTTATTATTAATAAAAATACATAAATTATTATATAAATTATATAAAAATAAGAATTATTAGGAAAATATTAGGCCCATGAAAAACTTCAGAAGGTTGGAAATTAAGAAGTAATGAAGAAATATATAAAAGTATAGAAAATATAACAGAAACATGAGAAAAAGAAGACCATTATTTTTAGGACATTTATATAGAATGGACGACAACAGGTTGACAAAGCAAATCTTCAAATATCTGTGGGGGAAGAAGTCAACATCAAGTTGGATTAAAGAAGTCCAAAAGGGTTTAGAAAAAAATAATATACACGCAGAAGCAGCAATTGGAAGAGAAGTTTTTCGGGCAAAAGTGTTAAAAATGGAAGGAGTCCAGGGTAGGAGAGAGAAAACGCAGGTTTAAAGTGGACTGAAGACAGGGAGAAGAGACACAGTGAAAAGATGAAAGAATATTGAAGAAAAAGAAAAGAACAAAGAGTAAAGAATTGAAACTGGCATGTGGTCCTTAGATGGCAGATACAAAAACAAAAAAAAATACATAAATGTATTATTTCTCATATTCAACAACAGGTAATGTGTCTGACTCAAAACTTTTGAATTAAATTTTCAATGAAAATGATTATTTTCAGTTCCTCTACAATTAAACCGATTCTGATAATAATCATAACCGATTGATTATAATCAACAATCTTACACACACATCCTTAACGTTTTATTTAAAATGCATAACAAACAATGTAATATTCAGTACCAAATATATAACAAAGGAAAGAATAACATTTTGGTCGCACTAGACACACGGACTTTTGTCATCACTGATAATATTTAAATTAGGTGACGTTCCAAACAGCCATCTTTAGGCTAATCTATGAGGCTTATCCAGAAAGTAAGTACCGTTTGGGCATTAAGAAAATGATACAAATTATTTTCAAATTAATTTATTTTTCAAAAATTCTGCATACCTTAATCTACGTTTCTACATAGTCACCATGCAAGTAGAGACATTTGTCGTATCTTGGCACTTATTTTAATATGCCCGCTTCAAAGAATTTGGCCGCCTGCGACTTCAACCACTGCTGGATGTTTCCCTTTATCTCATCATCACTTTCAAACTTCTGGCCGGCAGAAATTTCTTCAGATGCAAAAACAAATGGAAATCGTTGGGAGATAAATCTGGACTGTAAGGAGGATGACTGAATTGTTCCCAGTGAAATGAATCAACAAGCGCCGTCATTACACGTGCGGTATGCGGTCGCACGTTGTCATGCACAAACACCACTCCAGAAGTCAGTAGTCCACGCCTATTGTTTTGTATTGCTCGCCGTAACTTTTTGAGTGTTTCACAGTAAACTTCTGCGTTGATTGTTGTGCCTCGTTCCATAAATTCCACTAACAAAATTCCCTGACAGTCCCAAAAAACGGTGCACATGATTTTTTTTGCAGAACGAGGTGGCTTTGCTTTCTTGGGTTTCGGGGAATCAGTATGGCGCCATTGCAGTGACTGTCGTTTAGTTTCTGGTCTCTCGTAAGAAACCCATGTTTAATCACCAGTGACAATTCTATTCAAAAAATAATTTCCATCGGCATAACGCTGCAAAAATTCCAAGGCTGCTCCCATGCGTTTCTTTTTGTGACCGTCCGTTAGCATTTTCGGCACCCATCTTGAACACAGTTTTTTGTAGTGTAAATGTTCAGTCACAATTTCATGTAATAAAGATCTATAAATGTTTGAAAAATCCATTGACAAATCAGAAATTGTGAATCGCCTATTGGAACGAACCTTCTCGTCAACACTGCGCCGCAATTCTTCGTTGACTAAGAACGGGCGACCACTACGCTCCTCGTCATGAACATTTTCTCTTCCATCATTAAACATCCTAACCCACTTTCTCACCATACCTTCACTAGTCGCATTCTGTCCACAAACTTCACAAATCTGACGATGAATTTCATAAGGACGAAGATTTCTCGCATTCAAAAACCTAATAACTGTTCTTATTTCACAACTGGCGGGCCAATCGATTTTTTTAAACATGATTACCGATGTGTAGTAAACGTAAATCGGAACATAAACAAACAATATAGCTTGGCTACTTCGTCGTCGAATAGAAGGAAGTAACTACGCATGCGTGACCTTCATACTACAATATGTGCAGTATGCGCAGACGGTACTTACTTTCTGGATAAGCCTCGTACAAACTAAAAAGCCTATAGTTTGTAGTTTAGCTTGAAGATGCTTGGTGTTCCATTTAAATATTACCACTGAAGGTAGGTAAAAGTTTATTAAATTGCAATTTCCATACCCCATTGCCACCTTTTAAAGAAACTACAACCTATCTTTATAAGATCTTAACATGTGATGTTTTTCGACTCCGTTTTGTCAGTCTGTTTATCAGCACACAACACTCAAGTACTGCACAATAATCACAAGGGAACATAAACGAATGAATATTACCTGCAATTTTGATGACAGACTGGGTATTGAACTTGAGCGGTTTGAATATGTAGATGTCTTCCGAAGTAATCAAGTCCGTAATGGTGGCAGTCTTCACAATTGGCTGGTCGATGCCCTCGATTAACACCCAGTTTCCGGCAGGCACTCTGTTCACTTCTATTTTGTACCTGTTATCGCCAACATTATCATTCACATAAACTGATTTTTTTCAGAGTTTTAATAAAAATATATTTTAAAAAACTTAAATAATATTATAAGAATAGGGACTAACATGGTGTGAAATTTAATACTTGAATATTGTAACAATCAAAACTTGATGTCCGTCTTCTTTTACAGCCCCACGTTGGGCGCCAATCTGTAACAATCAAAACTTGATGTCCGTCTTCTTTTAAGCCCCGCGATGGGCGCCAATCTGTAACAATCAAACTGAGTCGTACCTGCAAAATGTGTACATAAAATAATGTGTTTTGGATGATTAGTGCGTTCGCCTCGCACCAGGTCGTTACAGTAATTTTGGTGGCTAGCGATGTTCGTAGCGTAGTTCTGATCACCTGTGTATTACGGCAGTAACCTTACCTGTTATTCTTAGGGGGTGTAATAATCCCGGGTGGCGCCAAGTCGTTTTTACAAAACAACTAAAAACCGTGTTTGAACACGTTATCAGCGTAGCGGGTTGGTGTATCCAAATCGTTCCCGCTCGCACAGCCGTCTCAATCGTCGCTTCTGACGAATAACTGGCAACTAGCTTACTGCTACGATTTACTCTTCAATACAAGTAATTATTATATAGCACTCCCTAAGAAATGATAACGCTTGTTACTCCCTGTAATGAATATTTTTTAATGGTGATAACTGGAAACATTTACAATTACAACAAAATAATTATCGTTTGATTACATGAGATCTTATTTTCAGGGCGGCGAATTAATTTAGAAACCATTTAACCTAGCGTCTGTTTACGTTAGGCGTATTACAATGTTTTGGTTTCAAAATCCGTGGATTCTTTTGACTATGAGTTAGACGACTACAATGGTTACAATAAAAATACAAATTACCTTAATCTAAGTGTACAAGAAATATAAAGTGTGCTGTTACAATCTGTTGTGTAGTGTTGTAAAGGTGTTCTGTAAGTTCGTGTTCAATTCTTAGGTTATTTTATGTTAACAATGTTTCATTATGTTTTAATTTGCTTAAATACTCTATGAAAGAGAAATATTATCTTTATAGTGTGGTAATTTTACCTTTCAAAATTATTTAAAGTGATTAGGGTCGGTGGAAAATAAATAATTGGATATTACTTAACAATTCGACGTGTATAGGCCTCGGTAGTTGGTTCGAGATAGGAATTGGCTGCATAAAATCAGTTTTCTTGGATTTTGGGCTTCATTAAAATGTGGCGTCCTTTCGTCTTGTGTTTGGACGTTCTATTTATGGATAATTTCCGTTTATTCAGGTCTTGGGTCTTGTAATATTGGTTGTAGTGGTCATCTGCTTCTTTGACGATTAGTTTTCAGCAACTTTATAATATTATTTTCATGATTTACACTGAAAAAACTTTCTTCCGGACTTCTGCATCTGTATGGCTTGATGACGCTTCGCTTCTTTTTTTTTCTCTCTACTAATTTCTAACGGTATTTTTCTGTCAACAACCGCTGTTTCCATAGTAACGGTATTTTTCGAATAGGCTTATTTTGAGTTGATGTATTGTTATCGAAACTTCGAATCCTTCGTATATCTTCTGATTACTGTTATTCCTCCATCTTCCTTCCTGGTTATTAAATATTGTCACTATAGTATTTATTCTCGTTCATAGATTATTTTGATACCCCACAAGCTTGGGTATTTTCAGATTTTAAGTTTTTACAATTATGTTAATGCTTGTTAATTACATTTCTTTTTATATAATAATGCCTATTACAATATTTTGTGTTATAAATGATCTACAATTTATCCTTGGTGATTCCTTCACCTCAGATTTTCTAAATTCTGATTCAATTTGTTATAATCTTTGTATGTTTGGTTCTGACAGTTATGTTTTTTCTAGGCCTAAGTAGCCATTATAATAATTTACTTATTTCGTTCAAATCACATTTTGTTTCAGCCTATTGGGCTTACTTTGTTATTTTTATTAGTTGTGTTGTGTTTTGAGTCTGTAGGTGTTTTGTTTATTATTCAATATTGCTCTCCTTATTTCAATCTTAAAAATATAACATTAGGTTTATGGACTGCACATTGCATTCAGCCATATCCTCTTCTAACAATAACATGAACACAATTTTTTATAAGTTATTAGAGTTATTGTTTTGATTAAGAGATATCATCACTCACTCCTAACTTATCCTTATTTGCTAATTTTTTAGTTTATAACACATATTATCTGTGTTGTGATAAACAACATCACTTGTTATTAAATTAATAATAGTCCTTTATAAATTAGGTATCTTTGTTAGTTTTTTGACTTCTCAATCTCTAAACAATTTTTATATTCCCTCCATGGTAACACCTTCAATTTATTCTATTCTGGAATCCTCCCTTTTTACTTACTACTGGCTATAGTTAACTTAACTCTATTGAACATCTTTTTAAATAAAAAGTCATTATCACTTCTAGTGTTTTTCTATACCTTATACTATAATTCACTCTTAATACTACTTATTTATCAGTTATCTATGCACTGTTTATTTCCAACTTTTACCTTACCTTCACTTGTAAATAACTTATTGTTAATTACAATTTCACTAGTGTCACACTTCACTTTGGGGTTCTTACACCTACACTATTACACTATATCACTGTTTATATCATTTGTTTGATAGTGGGTGACCCCTATACTTATTTCTCTTTCATGACTTAATCCTAATGACAATTAATACTTAATAACTAATACTTACTGACTAATAACAATTCTAATTTGTGGTTTCTGGTTGCCTTTTTAATGGGTAGTAACCGTTATCTCTCCTTCCTCCTGATAACCCTTGTTTTGGTTTCAATGTTCTTGGTGAGTGCTATTTACTTGTGTTGGTGAACCATTCTTGGTTTTCACTTTTGCTCGTCTCCCTCCTTCTTCATTTTCCTTGTTCGTTTAATATATTAGGTCCTTTCATCCGTTTCTTGGGACATTTTTGGGGTCATTTAAACCCATAAACTTGTTTCCTTGTGGCTTAGGTTTATTATTTTCTTATCCTCGTTGTTTATTTGTGGTTCCCTTCTTTATGTTTGGGTTGTTGTCTCAATCACTTTAAAATATTTACATTTTACTAAGTATGTTCCGTGGTTCCCTTCTTTATGTTTATGTTTTTGTCTCAATCACTTGGGTTGGGTTATAGTCGTTGTATTGTCGTGTCATATTCCTTATATTTTTATTTAAAATCAATCAGTTCATTTGATAAGAGGTATTTTTTACAATTATAAATATATTTTTTTTATCTCTGGTACGGGGTTGGCTATTTGTGTCGTGACAATATTCACAATTCAAGTATTGAATTGTGCTGCAACCTCTCACCAGGACTGTTTAATGCATAGGCTATATACAGGATAGGCTCAGTGTAGTCAACGAAGAACGCAAAGAGGGAATAATAATCTACACAGAAAGAATAAACATGCTGCGTTTTGCAGATAATATTGCTTTAGTGGCAGAAAATGAGTAGGATGTGTGTAAACTTTTATACATTATGGACAAAATACTGACCGAAGGTGTAACATGAAAATAAATAGGATTAAAACCAAAGTTATGATTTGTGGAAGAAAAGTTTGAAGCTAAACATTGCACTGAGAGGAAACCCTTCAGGAAGTGAGCAAATTTACATATTTAGGGAGTAAAAATTACAAAGGATGGCCAAAGTGAAAGAGATATTATTAGCAGGATAAACCAGGCTAAGATTGCTTTTAACAAAAAATTGAGAATACTAACAAGAGTAGCATCTCCCTTAAACAAGGAAATGTTTCCTAATGAGTTTTATATGGAGCATTCTCATGTATAGTTGTGAGTTGTGGACAACAGGTATGAAGGGAAAAAGGAAACTTGACACCTTTGAGATACAGTGTTATCGCAAGATGCTAAAAATAAAATGATCTGACAAAATTACAAATGAAGAGATGCTAAACAGAATAGGCAATGAAAGGTGTTTGTTGGAAAGCATAATTGGGAAGAACTTATTGGACATGCACTGAGCATGAAGTACTACTAAAATTGGCTACTATAAAGGAATATCAAGGCTGCAATATATAAAGCAAATAGTGATGATGTAAATTGTGAAACTTATGAGGAATTGAAGAGGAAAGCATAAGATCGATCACAATGGAAGACTGCTACAAACCAATCTTAGGATTGAAGACGTAAGAAGAGAAGCTTCACAATTGAGACAGGGCACCATCTGTGCACCTGAAATCTCTGCTTGGCTTAGCTTTTAGCTAAAGTTAACACAACCACTCACCTCGCTTCATACACCCACAACCTGCCGACAGTCAATATGCGTGAGTCTTCTTCATCAGTGAGCGTGTAATTCTCGCCGAGTACCCTGACCTCCTGGCCGGCATGCAGAGTTCCACTCATGACACGGCCACACACTTGGAAGAATGTACAGTCGTCAGTGGGATACATTTTAGTACTGTGCACCATTAATCTACCCTGTCCAACAATAATTAACATTTATTGCTGTGAATTTATAACATAAGGCTTTTATTTTCCTGACAATATATAATAAAAATAAAATTTTATATACAATAAAATGTATAATATATATACAATAAAAATTTAATTCAAAATTTTATTTCCAAATTCAAACATATATACGGGTCAGTTGAAAAGTTCATGGAGCATCATCTACAGCTTACAGATGGGACTGAAATATTTCAATGTGTTGTTAAGATTCATATTTCATGTAAACACCTCTTCATCTCCAAATATATCTGTCAATTTATTCATTGTTTACCAGCTGTTCAAAATTTATGTCATGCGTGTTTTGAAAAATGGACAAAATCAAATATCTTACTGTGATTGAATTCTTTGTTAAGAAAAGTCCAACACAAAAGGAAATTCACAATGAAATGATAAATGTGTTAGGAGATGCTTCTTTTCTTATCTGGTGTTACTGCCTTTGGTGGGCTTTAGCCTCCTCAACAATTCTCCTCCATGCTCCCTTGTTCTCCGTTCTTCCTCTCCACCCACTGATTCCCATGCTAGCAATATCTTCCGTTAAGCCATCCAACCATCTCATCCTTGGTCTGACTCTACATCTAGCAGTATATAACTTCCCTTCATATTCTTTTGAAACATTCTTTCCGCATGTCCCAGCCAATACAACCTCTTACTGGGCCATAAATTTTATGCAATATTTTGCGCTCACATGATTTTAAAGCAGTTTTGTCATTCTTTGTCACAGTTCACACCTCAAATCCATATGTAATAACTGGCCGCACAACAGATAATATTGTTACTACTGTCTATTGATCATCGTATGGTACAGTGGAAAACAAAATACAAGACACCAATTACGTCACTTATCACCAGCTTTAATCATCACAATTAAGCAGTTTGTAATCAACAAGACAGTCTCTTGCAACAAATCAAATAAAAATTGTTCACAACCAATAATAATGTCTACTAATAGAGTTTCTCACAATTATTAACACAATACTACTTCACTTCGACAAACACTCAATCCGCACTAGCGAAAATCACTCATGTAACTGAACTGACAACCTGGTTGCTATGGCTTTATATATGCAGCGCTGAAGCCCGGTACAGCTATCCCTCCTTACTGCACGCCGCCGGCTTAATGCGTATCTCAAGTGTTCCTGGAACTCACTAGAACCACCTAGTTGAATGATGCAACAGCTGCCACAATGGACAGGGGGGGGGGAGAATGTTCCGGGTTGTTCGGTAGGCTTCTTGTAACAGTATACTTTAAGTTTTATACCTCTTGTAACAAGATTGTTTTTAAAGATTTGCAAAGTAGGCTTTATTTCCTTCTTTTATCCTATCCCTTATACTCATCCTAATGTTATTATCATTTGATAATAACATTTCTTGTTACTATTGCAATGTCATCTGCATATGCACATATTTGAGAAGATTTCATGGATATTGTGCCCCTTGTTAGGAAATGCTGTATCTTCAAAAATATGTGGGTACTCTAGTTTAAACATGGTCATACAATCATTGAAAATGATCCCCACAATGGATGCCCAATAAATACAACAACTCCAGACGCCATTAAAAAAATTTCATACACAGAGTTGGAACTCCACAGCAACTGAGAGTGAATGAGATGTGAAAGCGTGCGTAACTCACATGAGCATGTGTAGCATATTATAAGTCAAGAACTTGATATAAAAAACATTTGTGCAAGCTGGGTGCTGTATTTTGAATTCTTGGACATCCACTGTAGGGACCCGTCTTCAATGCTTGTATGACCACATTTAAACTCAGTGACTACATACAAATTATTATTTTTTAAAGACACTGCATCTTTCATCACAATTAACATTTCAATTGTGTACTTTTATTGGTGCTAGACCATTTATAGTAAAGAATTCTTGATTTTGTCCATTTTTCAAAATATGCATGACATGTAAATTCCAAAACTCTATTCAGACTACTTCAATCATAAATTTTGTGGGGAGTGTGAGGCACAGTATTTAGGAGAAACGGCCAGGCATCTGGACGTTCGCACGTATGAACACATGATGAATGTCCAGTAACATAAGATGAATACGTCAAGATTAGCAGAACATGCTTGGGACAAACAACATAGAATAAGTGGAATGCCATGTCCATAGTATGTAAAAAGTCTAAAATTGTACAACACAGATTTAAGGAGGCGGCTGTCATGGTTAATGAGAACTGTTTGAGCCAAGCAAGCAAAGACGTCCCTCAGATTTGATTTAATATTCTGAGGAATGCGATGAGGCCGTGACGGTGTGGACTGCTGTTAGTAGCTCGGAAATGTCTGGTAGGGATTGAATTTTTTTTTTTTTCCATGATAAAAGTGAGAAGTAGGGAAGGGGTCGTGGTCTTTAGCAGGTAGGCGGTGGTATAAACACGAAGAAGTCAGCTGTCCAGCCGTTGTCAGGTCTTTCAACCACCACTCACATGTAAGAAAGATTCACTTTATTTTAGATTATTTTGTAGTTTAGTCTTATATTTCTATTCTTATATGTTGTGCCTAATATTTGCATGACTTATATTGTTAAGATACATTTTTTAACCGTAGTTACGTATATATTGCTAATATTTTCTATGCTATTTTATTGTAAGTTGTTTTATGTTGTTTAGCTTCTGAGGACGATCCATAGTTCTAGGCATCAAAATGTCAAGCTATACAAAATTACAATAGAAGCAGTCCAAAACAAAGATTTACCCGAACGGTCTCCTATTTAGAGCATTTCTGATTGCTCAAAGATTCAATGACCAGTTGAATATTGTAATAGCACGATATCCGTCTGATTGTAAGCGTGTGATAGTGTAATTGGTATAATGTGTACTCTCGTGTCTTACCAATCCGTCGTCGCTCTGGAACGGGACTCACGCAGATTGTGTCCGTTGCGAACGTACAAATAACCAGTATCGAAGTCTTTACCTGTTCTGTGTTGTATTTTGTAATTCCCGAAAGGCGCCAAATTGTTTTTTATAAAACAATTAAAAATTTTGCAGTTAGATTGTCTCCTGGAAACTGTAAATAATAATTTGAATTGCCTCGCTAACTGGCGGGAATTCGACTTTCGCTCGTTGTTGAGATGTGTTGCCAACACAAAATTTGCGTAACGAAATCTACTCTCCGCTAAAGCACATAACATACATAATAATATTCAAATAAATACACTACAGTTAATAAAGGTTCGTACTGATTTGTTTCAAGAATTCATTAATTTTTTTTAAATAATAATCGTACAATAAATGTAATTATCACAAAGTTTATGCCTCGGCTGTAAATTAGTTCACTCAGCGGATCTCTAAGGTGGCAGCGCCTCAAACGTAGGAAACTATAATGTTTATCGTCTCTTATTTATACAATTTATTCTGCCATGTGAATTCTTTTGAATACGAAAAAGGTTTATAACAAGATGTTAAAATAAAATACACCACTTTATAATCGTGGCACTTATATACTAACAAGATTTACATGAAAATTCAACTGTGTTGTGTTAAATGGTGTGTGTTGGTTTAATCAGTTTGACATAGGTTATAATTATTTTACATACAGTGTTATTTGACTTGAATCATAAATCCTTGAAAGAAATTAGTGTTTAACTTTTAGAGTGAGTCATTTATTAGGAATATGGTTAATAAATTTGGTTCGTAATTAGTTATGATTTATTTTGTACTTAACGTCACGTTGTTCGTGTCAAAGGTCGTCAAGTGTCTTCGCCAATGAATTGTTTCTGAAATTTATCGCCAACGATAGGGATGCCGTCTGATTCTAGCGTCTGTTTCTTATTTCATCCACTTTTTATTTAATTGTAGTTTAATAGTTGATTATTGTCCCTTCAAGTGTTACTGGACTATGGTTGACATCAGTTTATCAATTGGGTTTCGTCAAAGTTCGATTTTATTCGTTATTTTTCCTCCAAAAGGTCAGCATCAGTATAGTGTCTGTTTCTCGGCATCGTTAATAATGGAACTCCTTTTCGTAACCCTCAATTTCATAATAACCTACTGTAGTCATGGCAACTGGCTTAGCTCTGATTGGCTAAGTACTTTTGAAACTATTGTTACAAATTCTGGTTTTTTGTTTAATTTGAATAAATATTTTATAATGGCTATATTTACTTGGGGATAATTTCAATGGTTGTAATCTTTACATAGATGTTCCTATTTTCTTTCAAAGATTAGTTTGATATCTTACAAGATTGGTCTAAGCCATGTATTAATGTTTTAGTTCAAAATTGATAATACTATGTTAATACATAATTTACTTATTTCTATGTTTTAATATAATTCTGCCATGTTATTTTTGTTAGTTGTTGGTAATTATATAATTTACCTTGTTTTGTTATTTAAATATAGTCTTCAATTATTTACAATTGGGTTTCTTAACTTAGACAGCTATGTCCTGTATGGGCATACGTTGTTACATCTTATAATTTCTTATTTTATACATTACTTTCAATTTATATTATTGTTATCATTTTGCTGTTTTGTTAAATTTATGTCATTACTATTTTTATCCCTACTCCCATTTCTCACCCACATCTTTAACCCTTACATCTATTAATAAAACATAACATATAATTAAATTAATGGTCTGTACATAGTTCAGCCATGTTTCTTTTCGTTACACATAATTATTATATTTTGCCTGTTATTTCTTATAAAGGTATTGCTATTATTTTCTTTATAAATTCCTTACTTACTTAAAACATACTAACATATTACTGTGAAACTATTTCTTCTGGTATTTATTGCCTTAAACATTAAGCCAATAACTTCTTTCTTTAAATTAAAAAGTGAACAAATTTGGTGAGTGTTATACCTACACCCTCTCTTCTATAACAACAATCACCCTGGTGATTCTTATACTGACATAATATTTTTTCTATTTTTTACATTCACAATTATTCTGTGTCTTTCAGTCTAATATACTTAACTTAATTGCTCATTTATCATGTGCTTATGTTTTGGGTTTGTCGCACTTGTTTAACTCTTTTTTCTTAAGATTATATGTTGTTTATTTTATTACACTTATCACTTCACTGTTTATCTTTGTCACTCCCTACCTACCTCTCACTCTTGGTTTCAAGGTTATTTTAGATGTACATTTACAACTATTCTTTAACATAATAAGCCTTATTTTCTTATTATTATAAGGTCTTTATCAATATACTTTATTTAACAATAATTGTCTCATTTATTTTTTGTGGTTAGTGTACGTTATTTACTACCGTTTTATTCATTATTAATTACATATTTTCGTTACTTATTTGTGTCTCTTATCATTGATTTGTCTTCTTAATCTCTGTGAATCTATCCTCATCTTTTTCGGTCTTTATCTGGTTTTAATAGGATAGTATAGGTGACTTTACCTATTATTGTACCTATTGAATTGAGCAGTTTTAATTTTTGGGATGGGGCTACTATTGTGTCGCATTACAATATCCACGTGTATATGCATGTACAAAAACAAAACTGACATACACACATGCGCGTATCTATCTACCTATTAATGTTTTGCCGCCGTTTCTGGTTTTAGATTTAGCGTTAAGTTACAAAGTTGATTAAACGTTATTTAAAGATGTTTGCTTTTATGTTCCCAAACACAGGGTTTCTATCTGTGTAATGTATTCTATCAGTACATTTGTTTACAATGATCACAGCTGGTGTTTTCCTGTTTACTCAGCCTCAATCTGCGTCTTTTAGTCATAAAAACAGATGCAAACAACGCGTGCGCCTCAATCAAACATCGTTTATATATAGTCATATAAGAGTGTCATTAATACATAGACCTTTAAAAGATGGTTAGGACGTCCTTATGACATCTCCGCGGCTGTTTCAACTGCAAATTACCCAGTAGAGAGTAACGGGTTCCTTTCGTTGAAACCTCTAAGCGATAGGTAAATCCTTCTAAAGGGTAATTCCGAATGCTTCTATTGTAATAAGGTGTGATCTTACATAATAATAAGATTACAGATGTTTAAGTCCCTGGTCGGGCGCAAATGTATACGATATATTGTAGTGGTTTACACTTATGGTTATGTTTACAAAATTCGGGCGCCATCTTCGTTACATATGTTATAGGCCAGGAATCCGTTACGCGAAGTTATGATGAACGGAAGTTGCTTGAAATAATAAAACATCTGTTTATAAGTTTTACCAATGAAATACCCTTTTTATTTTATCTAACTCTTCCATAACAGTTTTCAAATGTGAAACAAACTCTAACCCCTCCAAAAGCATAATGCAAATAAATGTGTTATTATCTAATAATATCTTACTATGTCCTTACATTTTTAGTAATTATAACATAGTAATATATACGTAGTTGTGCCCAACCCAGCACTTAGAAATTACTCAACACACACGCAATATCTCTCTCTCTCTCTCTCTCTCTCATGGTACAAATTTTATTAGTTTTGGAGCTCCTTTTATGTAATTGAAATTTTAAATATTTGAATTTATATGATTTGTGATTTGGTCATTTTACATGAAAGAAACTTGGAAACAAAATAAGGATATTAAGGTGTTGATGGAACGTTCTCACCCATTTTCGTGTAGTTCCTGGTTGTTATAGTTGCAGTTTTGGTGCAGTAAAACTTCGCGTACGGTACCGCGAGTCTACCGATTGCACGTTACGGTCACATTTTGTAGTTGACGCACTTTAGATATTTATACTGTTTATTAACCACGTACAGTGGCTAAAAAGGTAAAATTCACTAGTGAGTGAATGGGTTGCCGGCCGGCGTTGATCACTGCTGCAGTTGAAATGACCAAGAGTCTTTGTTAGATTTTGCTGAGGTGGGGTGAACCTACGTCACACTTCCATTGTTAAGCTGTTGACAGCCTCGTGTTGTCGATGTAAACACATTCTCAGCCTCTGACGTAATTAAGGTTCGGCATTCTTATCGCCACAAACTGCATACTGCTTTTTGTGATGCTTCACAGTTTTTGCTATGAATTGGTTCAATTCCTGACAAATATTATTATACACTCCACTCACTGTATCTTCGTATCGGTTATTTAAGGTTGGTTGGATTATGACCAAATTAAGAAAATACAATAGTTATGGTTTATTTACCATATTTAAGGTAATTATAAATGTACCATGATTGTACCATCACAAAACCCCCTCAATGAAAGATTGTGTGTTGAAGCACAAAAACTTTCATTGACCCTTTCATACTTCCTAAAGGGATCAGCCAGGACAAGTCGCCACAACCCCCTTACAATTTTATATAAAAAAATTTTACAACTCACCCTTGGTCTGATGATGATGACCGTACCTAGATGACCTTACTGGACTTCTCCTTCGAGATCCCAACACCATAAGGCCACTTAGGCTCTTAACGTCCCTGCTCTGACGCGTTGGCCAGCTCAGGACCGCTGTCATATCACCAAACACTGAAACAATACATTATAAATATTAAAATAGTGGCTTAGTAAATCAGTCCATCCTCAACTGATCTGGTTCCCCTTAGCTAAGTGCTGGTTTGTGCCAATAAGCACTGGGTTGGCTTAATATAGTTATAAAGAATTAGAAATATATATTTCTCAAGAATTAGAAAGACTTTCCCTTCTTCATATTACAAACCCTGAATTAATGAATGGTTTCGATTACCATTGATAATATTTATCTTCTTTCTGTTACAATTACTGTAATTATAACATAAACACATTTATATAATAAAATTTAAACTCTAATTGAAATTAGGAAAATTACACTATATATCTCCCTAACCTGGAGAAAAACAAATTATAAAAGAATTGATAAATCTGTATATTTATTTCTTTATAACTCTTATTGAATGATAAAACTAAAAAATTATTAGTATTATTATTATTATTATTAACAGGTAATAATCTGGCTATTACCTAATCTGGTATTAACAGCGCCAAAAAAATTTTATTTTTTTTTTTTTTCATACACATTATTTCCATATTATAAAATCATGTTGAAATTTCTATAACATAAATACATAATACATAATAATACATTGATAATTAACACTGATACATTTAATACATTGACATGGTTGATTCATTTTTAATCTTGATTTGCATATTCTAAGTTGCATTTAAGTTAAAATTTTACAATTGCAGTTAATTCATTAATTAGACATAAATTATTATTTATTATAATTATAATTATAAAATTCATTTTAAATTTATTATTACATTCTTATAATATTATTATTTCATTACCTTTCTACTCTGAATTTTCTACCTACCTAACTACCTAACCTCTCACATTCTATCATGGTTTAGTCTGGGTAACTCCTATATTCACGATACCTTTTACTTATTATAATCTTACTCACCTTCTTCTACTGACCATCAAATTTACCTATCAATGACACCAATATCTCAATCATAAACACCATTACTAATTTCATTTAAATCCTATGGCACCGCTCGTCTTTGCAATGAGTTGGGTGTTCCCTAACTGGCTATATACATTCATAATATTTTGCCCTTCCAAAATATTCGGCAAACACTCCCTAAAACTACGCTAATACCTGCCACAACACTATTGGTTGGCTACTCCTTATCACCTCACCCCCACTACAGAATTCATCAACAACAAATATATGTTTATACCTTTACTTAAACACCTGTACAAATAATTACTAACTACTGTGTCCCTAAATATCTAATAATTCTCTTGTATTATTTTCTTTAAAAGTTCTTACCTTTCTAACTCCATTTTCATTAATTAAATAACTCACCTGCTTCTATTTCAATACCCAGGCTCTATTCCTGTTTAAACACTTACTGTAATCATTGACAATTCTCTTATAAAATTTCTCTCTCACCTACTCATAACAATACTTCTCACTATTCAAATATATATTCTTATTTAATCATTTATTAGGAATTACTTTCATTACAATTAAATAATGATTGAACTTCATTAAAAACTTTCTATGACAATTAATTTATAAAGTTACAAAGTTAGTACAACTTTCTTTTGTACCACAATTTAATAAAGAATGATTACTCTTTAATGGTAATTTAAAATTTAATCAATGGTTATTCAATTGTTAAAAAAAATATTATTATTAAACATGTTATTAAAATACATAAAATACTGGTGTACCTGTAATACATAATACACGTCAAAAATACATTGATAGATAAATACATTTAATACAATGAAAAATATACACTCCAACTTATTATTTTGTTATTTACCAAATTCAGTTCATAGCAGTCCAATTCAATACCACTTTACACATATATGTTTTTAATGTTCATACACCATTAAAACAGTCTATCCACCATCATTGAACAACAAACGAATCTTAGGTCTATTTAATTGCTTATTCAATAAATAAATTTTATTACTAGATACATTATATTCATATGTTATTGAACGGTTATTAAACAAATATTTCCAGTCACGATAAAGTAGGGTTCCGTTTATCTCAGTATCATATGTCATTAATCGGTTTATACTATAATTATCCCCATTATATTCCACCACAGGTAAATACTTAATACCTTTATTCCCATTTACTGTTATTTCCCATTCATTGTTATTATCAGGTAAGTATTCATCATTTTCATATACCACATCTAACCCTAACCTTTCTAACAATTGTCTGTAATTTCTGTTAACTTTAAATATTTCTATTACTCTCTTACTCTCACAATATCTCTCTATACTTTCTCTCTTAATACATTTCTCTCCATAACACCAAAATACACTTTCTCTCTCCAAATATGCAGGGGTCCCTAACATAAAATTATCCCTAACATAAGTGCACCACTTATTAGGTACACCAAAACATAAAGAAACTTTATTTGTAGACCTTTCATCTCCCAAATATACATTTAAGGAACTCTTATCCTTATAAAAATTACATGAAGACTTGTCTTCACCCCCTAACACTACATCAAAAGAAAATTCTACCCCCTGCACTCCTTGTACTAAAATACTTTCTCTCAACTTTCTTTCTGACTTAATAAATTCAAACGTTTCATTTTCACTAATTATACTTTCATTATTATTTTTATCCTTTTCTAACACCACATTCTTACTACTTGTAATATTTGAGTTATCTGTACATTCATTATTTGAGTTATCACCCTTAAATATGTTATTATTCAGTACAGCATTTTGCTGGGTACTACTATTTAGTACTTTCTGGCTTTCTAATTGACTTAAATTTACATCTAGTTTTGTGATGAGCTGGTCACATTTTTTAATCAGTTTGTCGTGACCTAATTTTATTTCATTCTTTAGTTCATTGAATTTAATATCAGAATCGATTTTCTGCTCATCTAGTTTTTTGTCTAATTTTAATAGTAATTTCATCATTGCATTAGTTTCATCCTTATTACTATCTGACATAGTTGAAATGGATGTATTGACTTTCGTTATCTCTACAGATACAGGCGTATTTGCCTCGTCAATCTGACTAGTTTGAGGTGTTTGTACATCCATCTCGCCAGTCAAATTTACATCAGTTGAACTGATTTCTTTTGTAATATTACCATTTGTACTCATGTTGGCAATTTTACAATACACGCATGCATACAATGGTATAACCTAACTATTGGGTTATGTTTACGTATTACAATTTTGGTGTCTATTACCTCAAATAATTTTTTCCGTTCTCTTTCTAGGCGTACACTATGTAATAATATATATAAATAATACTACATAATGTCCCTGTCGGGCGCAAATGTATACGATATATTGCATGTTACACTTATGGTTATGTTTACAAAATTCGGGCGCCATCTTCGTTACATATGTTATAGGCCAGGAATCCGTTACGCGAAGTTATGATGAACGGAAGTTGCTTGAAATAATAAAACATCTGTTTATAAGTTTTACCAATGAAATACCCTTTTTATTTTATCTAACTCTTCCATAACAGTTTTCAAATGTGAAACAAACTCTAACCCCTCCAAAAGCATAATGCAAATAAATGTGTTATTATCTAATAATATCTGACTATGTCCTTACATTTTTAGTAATTATAACATAGTAATATATACGTAGTTGTGCCCAACCCAGCACTTAGAAATTACTCAACACACACGCAATCTCTCTCTCTCTCTCTCTCTCTCTCTCTCTCTCTCTCATGGTACAAATTTTATTAGTTTTGGAGCTCCTTTTATGTAATTGAAATTTTAAATATTTGAATTTATATGATTTGTGATTTGGTCATTTTACATGAAAGAAACTTGGAAACAAAATAAGGATATTAAGGTGTTGATGGAACGTTCTCACCCATTTTCGTGTAGTTCCTGGTTGTTATAGTTGCAGTTTTGGTGCGGTAAAACTTCGCGTACGGTACCGCGAGTCTACCGATTGCACGTTACGGTCACATTTTGTAGTTGACGCACTTTAGATATTTATACTGTTTATTAACCACGTACAGTGGCTAAAAAGGTAAAATTCACTAGTGAGTGAATAGGTTGCCGGCCGGCGTTGGTCACTGCTGCAGTTGAAATGACCAAGAGTCTTTGTTAGATTTTGCTGAGGTGGGGTGAACCTACGTCACACTTCCATTGTTAAGCTGTTGACAGCCTCGTGTTGTCGATGTAAACACATTCTCAGCCTCTGACGTAATTAAGGTTCGGCATTCTTATCGCCACAAACTGCATACTGTTTTTTGTGATGCTTCACAGTTTTTGCTATGAATTGGTTCAATTCCTGACAAATATTATTATACACTCCACTCACTGTATCTTCGTATCGGCTATTTAAGGTTGGTTGGATTATGACCAAATTAAGAAAATAGTTATGGTTTATTTACCATATTTAAGGTAATTATAAATGTACCATGATTGTACCATCACAAAGGAAGAAGACAGCTTGTAACGGTACAGAATTGTGTGCTACCCCAGTTTTAATTTCAATCCAGTTTTAATTTTTAATTGTCAGTATTCACCTGTGAGGTGCCCTTTTGTAACCAGCAACACATACATTGTTAGTGTAAAGTGTTGATGTCTGGAGACAGCCCAAGCCAGATGTATTACGTAATAGCCCCAGTAGCAGTCTCCCTTGTGAATCACAGTAGGCAGATTGTCAGCATCGGACAGAAGCAGCATACAGTACATTAATAAGTTAACCGGTGGCCTCGGGTGTGTAAGACAGGCCGAAAGTAAAAACGGCCTATCTAATAAAACACGTAAAAAGTTCTACAGAAAAAATTAACCATCTAAGTGCGAGTAAAATTACATCGGCCGACTTTATCTTACATTTATAATGTGGAACCATTAAACAAATCAGTGAGAACTTAATTAAACAAAAAACAGTAAACTCAGTACCAACGATGGCGGGAGTGCGCGAGAACTAAGAAAGCGGTCAACTAGTAAAAAAAAAAAAAAACTATCAGTGTTCGTACTGGTAAAGTTACGTGGACCAACACCATTATTATTACATGTGAACAAAATGGTTTTTCGTTGGAGCGAAGCCACTACCAGGATGAGTACCACATTTCAGAACTTTTAATTACTATATTGTAATATTTACTTTTACAGACACTTTGCTAATAAACAGAGATCTCTAAGGGAAAAGATATAAATTCAATAAATAAAAAATAAAGCATACTGATTCATTATAAATATTCATAAAAAAAATAATTAAATAATTTGTTGTAGTTTAATAGATGTTATACTAAGAAATGCTTAGGTTATTAATTCATTTGATTCCATAAGATCATATTCATAGGTCCAAAGACAAATTAAAACTTTTGATTGTTGTCAAGGTGGGACGAAATAATTTGTTTAATAAACCAGACGAAATTTGTTTAAATATAAATTGTGTTGTTATATTTTACCGTCCTTCCTAAATAACCTATGTGCAGCAGTTTTTGTCTGTACGACTCTGGAAAAGAACCCTAAGGTAAGAGTTTAATATTGAATTAACTTATATTGTTTCATTGGCCCCGAACTAGGGACTCGAAGAGTTTATGATAAATCTGAAGTAAATTATATAGTTTCAGTGGCGCCCGAACAGGGACTCAAGTATTTTATTATTTGCACTAAGTAATATTGTTTCATTGGCGCCCAAATACAGGGACTCGAGTATTTTATTTATTAAAGCATAGAAGTTATATTGTTTCATTGGCGCCCAAACAGGGACTCGAGTATTTTATTATTTGCACTAAGTAATATTGTTTCAAGCTGTCTAGCCATTTTTTATTCTTCGTATTGTTTAAATTAGCAGCCATCCTTACTATTTCTTTTATGAATTTGCTAACTGCTATAATTTTTTATTGTTCGACTAAGCTTTTCGTCATTACTGACTTAGTCGAACAATAAAAAATTATAGCAGTTAGCAAATTCATAAATGTCTAGCCATTGTTATGTCTTTCAAACGAGGCTTTCAACTACCACTCACAGGTAAGACAGAATGATTGTATTTTACATTGTTTGGTAGTTTAATCTTCCATTTCTATGTTGTGCCTAATATATGTATGACTTATATTGTTATGAAAAGTTTCTAAACTGTAGTTATGTATATATTGCTAATATTTCTATGCTATTTTATTGTAAGTTGTTTTATGTTGTTTAGCTTCTGAGGACAATCCATGGTTCCAGGGATCAAAATGTCAAGCTATAAAAAATTACAATAGGAGTCCAAAACGAAGATTTACCCATAAAATTTCAAACAGGCGGTAAACAATGAATAATTGACAGACAGCTTTGGAAATTAACAGCTGTTTACAAGAAATATAAATCTTACAGTGGCGGCTGGTGGTTCCAAATTTTGATGGTTGCCGTAGTTGGTTTAGTGAACGGGAGAGGGGTTAAAAGACATTAAACTATCATAATCACAGTTTGATAATAGTAAATTATTAGTACAATTTTATAACCTCAAACAATGGATAACGTTTACCTTGAACCAACGTAAACATTAAACCTGACACAACTTATAAATCAAGAAGGCTGTGCTGATTTCATACACAAAGTTAAGGTACAGCGCTACTAGTGGAGCGTTGCAGAAACATTGCAACCTCCTAGCTTACATTAGGAACATATGACAATTGTGAAGAGTAGCGCACGTTCTCCCATATGTTTGTGTAGTAATCTCTGCCATTTACTACTGAAGTTGCAAGCAACCTACAACCACCAACCTGCGCGCTTCATTGGAATTGTACATGAACGTTGCCGCGTAGAATCTGATACGCTCTCCATTGAAATTTATGACACTTTTAACTGCTTAATGTTTTCATATACTATTTTATACTTTAGTTATTCTATATTGGTGGTTGTGCAACGCTGCAACCATAACACCAGCTTACCATTGGAATCTTATAATACAAAAAAATTTTTATTTCTATCCCTAAGCTCTGCAATTTATCAACTGACTCTCGTATTTCAATTTTACGGTTCTATAATGATACTATCCATGACTGTTTATCATTTACTATTACTAACTATATGACTTCTTTGAAACACAATAAAAAAGAATGTAACGTACCTCTGGGTCACAGTTAATCATATCCATGGCGAGATTTGTGTCTGTCGGTCCAGTGTAGATGTGCTCCACCTTGTTACGAGCATTACTGGCAGGCGATGGGATATGATTCACACACATGTCTACAAAACCTGTACATAAACACACAAAGTTTATTTTGACATTCTGCCTGCTATATATGTGTAGACAGGACAAAAATTATGCCCTTTAAAGAAATACCCCAAACATTCTAACCAATACAACTACTTAGAATTAATCCATTTAGTATTGACCAGTGACAGTTGCTTGGCATTCATAAATATTTTTATAGTCTGGATATACTATAAACAGTACACTGCTTCGAAAAGAGCAAATAAACATTTCTGTAAAACTTTGTTATTCCATGTTCCATAAGGAAATGGAAGTATGGTGACGGCGAAAAAAGTATGTTCAAGATAAGTGCTGATTCTGATTGTACTACTCTTAAAACATGAAGAAAAGCCATTTCCCGAAAAGCGTCTGTACGTAGAATTTTGTCTATGGCAAACGATAACTGCCGTAAATTCAAACTGAATCAAATAATTTTTTGCATGTGTGCCTGAGTTATAGAGGACTCAAGTTCTATTGATTTTGGTGAAGATCGGTTAAGGGGAAGCGGTAGTTTACCTGAAACGTTTATGTATTAGCAAGAGTAAAGTACTTACTTTTGATAAATTATCCTGAAAAGGTCATAATAATCAACTGTAGTAAAGTAGATGAAATATCTATAAATGAAAAAGGTAGTTGAAGGGGAGGGGGTAATTTTCTATAAATGAAAGTGATAGTTGAAGGGGGAGGGGATCATTTTTTATGTGTACTACGTTATTGGCAACAAAGAAGTAGTTTATTGTTAAAATTCCTTCCCGGGGTGTTTGGCCGTGGTCCAATGTTTTCTGCAAAACCAGACGTTTTGGCAATGCTATCGACTGCCATCATCAGTGAAAATTGAGTGCGCTAACGTGAGGTGATATACGTTAGTGCCCACAGTACTGTGGTTAAGCCTGAAGAAAAAAGTAGTTTATATGGAAATATTTCATTTCTAAAATGATTTTAAATATAAATCTTCAAACATGGAAGTTATGTATCGTTCTCCATGCTGATATTTTTTTGTGGTTGTAATGTTTCTTCAGCTCTGACTTTTTGACCAAATAGGGGCATGCTTCTATACAGGTCAGAAACTTGGATGTTCAAGAAAGAAGAGGAGATGAGATTACAGGCCTTCCGAGATGTGGACATGGAGAATGATGGAAAGGATTTCCTGGAAGGATAGCATGACAAAAGAAGAGGTGCTTGGAAGAGTAGGTAAGAAAAGGAGTGTTGAATAATATCAGGACAGGACGAGAAATTGTTTGGTACACTGTATACGGTAATAGAAGGTAACATGATGGTAGAGACACTAGAGGGTTTTGTACAAGGAAAGCGGAATACAGGGCAAAGGAGAGGCCAGATAATGGATGATCTACAGATGTGATATCAATAAATGAAGCAATTAGCCCAGGATAGGAAAGCACAGAGGTAGCATGCCTTGTAAGACAAGCCCTTGGGCAGAAAACATATGATGAGTTAAAGTGTAATAAATTATGTTCTAATGGAAATTACAACATTTTTTGACAATAAATACTTTTCAGCTAAACTCATAAACAGAAGCATGAAATAGCACATAAAATATGTTCAATAGCACCATGAAGAATGATTCAAAGGCACCTGAAAAATAAAACACAGAAGGATACCCGAATGAAATTTTATAAAACAGTAGCTGTCTCCATATTCCTGTATGCTAGTGAGACATGGATGGACTCTTGGTAAAAGAGACGTGCAGAGAATTCAGGCACCCGCAATGAAATTTCTAAGAGGGACACAAGGTTGTTCTCTCTTGGATCAGAGAAGGAACGAGGATATTAGATGTGATTTAAATATTCTATCATTGCACCAGAAGATTGAAGACCACAGAAGGAGATAGTGTGAATACTTGAATCGCATGCCTGATATCCATCTACCTGTGGCTGCCTTGGGTTGTCACCCTACTGGGAAGAGATATGTTGTTACACCGAGGACAAGATGGGTTCCGGAACAGGTCTAAGGCCTAGTCCTTGGAGTGGTGATGATGATGATGACGATTTTCTTCAAATTTCTAACTTTAAGCATTACTTTTTTAATGAATTATAAACATATGAAACTTGAGACTTTGAATGCTGACTTTTGCCTATTCGACACCTTGAGAATCTCATACATACTTGTCCACGGACCTTGCGAAACAAGTAAAACCATAAAATAGTTGTTTTTTAACCTTCTAAGCAGCAACTATAATTTCTGTAGCAGCAAGGAGCATTTAACTATTATGCATGCTTAAAATAAAAAGTGCATGAAGTGTTTATTTATATTTGGAACGTCACATTATAATATATAGTGTAACAAGAAACCTATCGAACAGCCCAGAACATCGTCCACTCTTTCCCCCCGTCCAGTGTGGCAGGTGTTGCCCCAAGGCCACTCTCAAGTAGGTTCCAGAGTATTCAAGAACACTTGAGATACACATTAAGTGGCATGAAGTGAGGATGGACAATTTCTAGAAGACATGCACTACCTGTAAAAAGCCATAGCAGCCGGCTTGTCAGTTCAGTGCTGTTGAACGATTTCTTTAGCGTGGATCGAGTGTTTGTAGCGAAGTGTTGTTGAGCGGAATTCTTTACAGTTGACATTATTAATGCGTGTGGACAATTTTTATTTGAATTATTGTAAGAGATTATCTTGTCGATTACAAATTATTAATTGTGATAATTAAAGCTGGTTATTAGTGACGTCATTGGTGTCTTGTATTTTGTTTTCCACTGTACCATACGACGATCGGTGAGACCGTCGTAACAGTATTATATAAAATTATATCACATTTGATATATCAAATTAAAATCAACATTCAGGTGAATACAATAAAGGCCATAAATAAGCAAGTACTGGATGTTGTGGGATTTTATGACTTGGTAAACAAACTGTTTGTGGATGAGTAAAATATTATTTTAAATGGCACCCAGTAGAGAAAAAATATTTGACATCACCAATATGTTTCATTATATACAAAATGTTTTTTGAAACGTAATAATTTAGATCAAAACAAAAAACTACAAAAATTATTTAAACTTTTTGAAAATTAACAAATTTTTATTATAACTGTACACAACTAAAAATGCAGTCCCATTAACTTATGACTTACATGTTGTTTTCTGTTTTTACAAGTAAATATATTCTATTCTATTCTATATTACTATTTTCAATAGTAAACATCAATTCTCTGAAAAGTAATTACAAGCAACACAGGCACCTAAACCATATACAGCACATAGCACTTTATATAAACGCAAAAAGGGCCTCTGCCCTGGGGGTGAAGGATAGCCAATTTAAGGTCCCGACGTCATCAAAGTTTAATAATCTAATAAACTTATGATAGCATTACCACTGAAGTCATTTAAGAAACGACTGCACACAAGTCGCAACAATGGCCTAATGTTGATCTTCATTTCTTCCTTTGACAGATGTATGCTGAGTTCTTCTAGAGCCGCCGGCAGTGTGCTGTCCACGTCTCCCACTACTTGTGCAAACAGCTTGTACAGCGGTTCCAAAATGAATTCAACAAAACTACGCTGAGCACTTCCATGTGGCGGTTTTTTTGTAAACTTTCGTCTGCAACACAGTAAACCAGCTGACAATTTGTATACTACAAAAGCATTACTTGTGAACAAAGTAACTGACTAATAATCAATTCTAATCAATAAGACACAATATACAATTTGTATACACTTAACCACTGTTTGTGATCTCCAATCGACATTCAATACTTATCGACTCTTCCCTACAGCCATATTATGCATATATTTCTAGGTATTCTCAGCATTTACAAATATGATACCATACCACGTGCTACTTTTAGGCAATAATTAAATTCTCACTGTATAGAAGTCATGAGTCTTACCGCAAGAAAATTAAAAATGACAACTATGCAAGGAATATGTTTTAAGGTGTCATGTCTGCCTGTATATTCCCCCCATTAAGAAACCGACTTACCCTGCAGAACCTGACTAGAGAGATGGTGATGATGACAGGGGAGGGGAGAGAGAAAGAGAGAGGGGGCAGACAGACAGAAAGAGTAAGTGATATGAAGATGTTAGGGAACAGAGCAATTTGGAATGATCCTGACTGGAAAAGAAGTGAACCATCTTTAGGACCATTGAAAAGATGTAACCAGATGTCTTTAAATAATACTTCCAAAATGATTACTAAATACTGGGATGTTAGGCCGTGGTCAGTTGCTATGAATTCTCGACATTGTCAGCAACGTTTCGTATCCCCCCTTGAGGCTCTTCTTCACGCTGAAAAAGCGACAGTTGCTTTTACTCAAAACGACTGTCAGGCATCGTTCGGCAGAAGATCTGCCGCTACTGTTTTTGTACACTCTGTCGCTTTTTGCGGGATGAAGAAGATCCCCGAGGGTAGATGCGAAAAATTGCCAACAATATCGAGAATTCATAGCAATTGACCATGACCTAAAAGGCTGGTATTTAGCAATAATTTTGGAAATACTGACACCAGCCATGTATGCTTTAGACAAACATTTAAATATTACTGATATGTTTATACAATTTATACTTTTTATGAATTTTTCCAGTGAAAGGTTTGTGAGGATCGCTAAAAAAATATAGCACAAATTTTAAATTATATTTGATTGACGGTCACTACAAATTTAAGGATATACTTTTTATGTTTTAAAATTATTAGCCTAAATATGGGTACTAAACCTCCTGGTACAGATGAAATACTGTATTTTTAGAAAATTAAATCAATGGTTAACATCTGTTTTCCAAACTTAAATTTAAAAACAAGTTTTCAAGAACATGAGGACATGTTCGTCCGCAACACAATAAACCAACCAATAAACCTTTAATTTTCTTTTTAAGTACGCACTTTAGAACAAGTGAGCCGTTTCAAATATCTCAGCTGTGCAGTTAACCTGTGAATCTGAATATGATATAAGAGAGAAGGTAAATAAATTTAGGAATATTTGTGGTACGATTCATAGAAATCTTAGAAATAAAACAAGACATAGCACAAGGATTAAATTTTATAAGACAATTGCAATACCCACGTTGATTTATGCAAGTGAGGTGTGGGTCATGACAAAAAAAGAAAGCGGCAAGATTCAGAGTGTTGAAATGCGGTTTCTTCAAAATATTTTAAATTTTACATTGCAAGATAGAATAAGGAATGAAGATATCAAAGCAGAACTCAAAGTAAAGGAGATAAATGAAATTATTGCAATTTACAGAAGAGAATGGTGGGATCATCTGCAAAGGATGACAGAGGATCAACTGCCGAAAGCGGCACTAAACTATAAAGTCATTGGTAGAAGAGATGTGGGTCATTCAAGGATGAGATGTGTGCCGGAACAGGTTTATATAACCTAATCTTTGAGGAGGAGGAGGAGGAGGAGGAGGAGGAGGAGGAGGAGGAGGAGGAGGAGGAGGAGGAGGAGAAGAAGAAGAAGAAGAAGACATAATTAACAACACATTACTATGTGCTCAGTATACAGCCAGCTAACACACAGGTGTAACATATACAAATTTTATTATTATATACACACCACCAAAATCAGTAAAATTCCATTTTTAAAATAATGAATAAGGCCTTTTCGAAATATTAAAATTTCATCATCAGTTCATACACTGTAATGTTCCTGTTATGATGTTTTTCTTTAAATGTATAACTGTTGTTAACTGTGTCTACTACCTCTTACTGTACTTCATTTTGAACTTTCCACTGCCATCATTATTGGGTGAAACCAAGCCAGATATGTATTGAAATAATTGATCATTTTCAAATATTGTCTGCTGATTCATCAATTTGTCATATTTTTTATGAAGGTATATATATAATTTTTCTAACTGTAAATGTAATTTTTATTATTGTTTATTTCCACTATTTCCATATTGTTGGTTATATTTGTTATACTATGATTCATACTAATAAGGTGATCTGCTATGTTGGAGATTCCCGTTTTTTTATTATTAAAAGCTCTGAAATGTTCCATAAATTTCTGTTTGAAATTTCTATGTGTTCTTCCGATAATAATAAAAATATAATAATAATGATGAAATTTTAATATTTCAAAAAGGCCTTATTCATTATTTTAAAAATGGAATTTTACTGATTTTGGTGGTGTGTATATAATAATAACAAGTCAGTGGCATAATGTTTGGCAAAATAATATACAAATTTTTCAGGTACTTACGTCTTGCTGTTGAAGTAAATATCACCCCAAAGTCGACGTGCAAACTCATTTACATTGACACCAGGATAATTCTGTGCGTATAGATTCGCAAACGACCTCAGAGTGAAACAAACAGCATACTGGGCTGATGCAAAACACACATTGCCTAGGATGGGCGACACAATCCTGGTTGTTTCCGCGTCTGAATACAAACTGTAACAGAAACAAAAATACATTAACATTAACTAAAATATTCCAATCCTGTAACATCCATTTCTTCCATGTTTGTTCATTGAAGTGATATTCTAGTAAGGCACAGTACATGGTTCTATCTAATCTTAACAATCTATGGAAATCCCAATGCTGCTGAAACTTCTTACACTGAATATTCTATTGGCAAACTGCTAGTTGCTGTATAACAAGCACTTTTTGTCACTCTACAATTTTCAATCTGAACCAACCAAAGATAAAATACTCCAAATCACCCTATATAGAACCCAGTAGCATGGCGTCCATATAACCGCTGTTGCCGGCAGTAACAGTACTGGAAATAATAGAAAATAAGTTATATCACAGAATAAATACTTTGGTTATTGAATAATTTGAAATCCGCAGTATTAATAGGGAAACTTGAAGGAAAGCATAGCATTGCTGGGTACTTGCACCGTCTTGTGTTGCTGGCTCGACATCGGCAATGGTTTACTGAGTACGGTCATTGACCTCATAGTAGTTCTCACTGTACTGACTGTGGAGGGACACCACATTCTTCCACCCAATGTGTTGCCACTGTATAAACCGGCAAACGCTCAGTTAGCAGCTATGTTCGTTTTTGGAACCAAAGTTCCTATTTGTGTTTTGTTCGTTTAGTCATGTGTTTCTCTGTTTGTCTTCATTATTTTTAATTCGATTATTTGTGTCCTGATTTATTCTGTGTAAGTATAACAGAGTCAGATCCCGTTGAACCGGGACCTTCTTCATCTGCCAGCGAATGATGGAAACTACTCTAAAAAATATTTTGGCTCTAAAAAGGACACTTGGCATTAGAAAAAAATCAAATTCATTTTTAGGCCTATGACAGCCATCAACAGCTGATAATACCTATGCCACACCACTGATACAAACTAAATCTACTTCTCCTTTTAAACATTTATAAAAAGTAAGGATGAGTCAAGGATGAACATTCATGCACCAAAACCATTTTATTGTGGTCAGTTAAAAATCTAAAATGACTATTGCTAAAATATTTGCCCAATGTGAAGCAGGTAATGTGTATGTCAAGTAACATTACAACACGTGTTACAGAGGTATGAATCAGTGAAGAATAATATAGCAACACCCCTTTAAAACAGACTCCACTTATAATGGACAGCTCTATGAAAAATGGAATGTTGATAATCAAAGACAACCAGGCTCAAAAAGCTAAGTGAAACTTAGAAACACCTGACTATGTCTGCAGGTGTCTAGGTTCATTGAGCTGTGTGCCTTATTCCGTTCATCAATGGTCTTGTCTCCCTCGCGCTTCTATTAACAGCCTACACACTGTTCCGTATTCTATGATTTCATGTCCTGTCGAACACTGATCCCAAATGCTGAGACTGCTCCTACCTTGATTTGGGTCTCTCTTAGTTACTTGTTGTTCTAGATGCAGCTGATATATATGCGGTGTTGTCTTCTTTCACTTGTGGTGACTGATGAGTATCCACTTTTATACTGTTTTCTCATTATAATACAATTTTTAGGAGTTTGTCTTTAAGTAAACCTACCATAAGCAAGAGAAAGGATACTGTTGTACTGTTATATATTTTATATAAATACAATTAAAAAAAAAAGTAGTTTCTATTTTTATCCACATAATTTAAAATAAGTTTTATCCATATTATAACGCCTAACTTGCTACATACAGTAACAACGGACTTTCAATATAACGGATACCTCAGAGCGCCTATTAGTCCATTATAATGGGGGATTACTATATTAGGAAAATTTCCCACCACATGAAGTCTTGAAAAAACATTTTCCTTTGTAATGATACTGATAAGAAGGCCCCGATATTTCGCGTTATGCTTAATGAAACGTACCATTTGACCATGATTATAATGAGGAAAAATTATTTTTTTCTGGCTAGCAAACACAACTAAATTATGTAGTTTTTGTTAAAAATCTAAAACTGGATTCAAGAATACTAAAAACTATACTTAAAGCAAAGCAGTTGATTTCTTTTGAATGAAAAAATTTGATAGTACAAACATTTCACACACACACACACACACACACACACACACACACACACACACACACACACACACACACACACACACACACACACACACACACACACGCACGCACGCACGCACGCACGCACGCACGCACGCACTTCTAAACCTATCTCTGGTTTACCAAGTCTATAATGGTAAATTCTGATATAAGTAATTAAGCTTTGCCTATAACTGTATAGATAAAATGACCAACCTGAGTAAACCGTTGACTTCGTCTATGATGTGCCTGATCTTGTAGTAAGCGTCTTGCGGCGGCAACTTCAGTTCCAGCATCAGACGATCAATCTTATTGATACATATGGTGATGGCCAGTTTCTCTTGCACAGCGTGTTTGATAAGCCGCTCCGTGTTCAACATGACACCTTCTGCCGCGTCCACAAATATCACCACTCCGTCGCTCACTCGCATCGCCGCCGTCACTTCGTCGGAAAAGTTTACATGACCTGTTTACAATCAACAAACTCTATAAACAACACTGCGCACCATTTTATGTACCATGATATATAATGTAACACAAGTATGTATTCCAAATCATTCCAGACATCAATAACATTATACACAGCAATAATCAAATGTTAAAGAAGAGAGTATAACTTTTAATTGTAGTGGACAGGCAACTCACTATAATCCCTGTTGTTGTTCAGTTATTGGTTATTGGAAGCAGCTGGTGTTGTTTGATATTTAAAGTTTTTGTATTACTATTCTATTACCATGTAATTTTTTGTTTGTGTGCTGTATTAGAATTGGATTAGATGGAAAAGATGATAATAGCTACACTGTACTGGAACCAATCTGCAGTGGTTAGAGCAGATAAAGAGGAAACTGAAGAGATACAGATTCCGTGGAGTAAGACAATGATGTATACTATCTCTGCTTTTATTCAACATCTACTCGTAAGGTATTTTTAGAGAAGCTTTAAATGAATGTGATGTGGGAATCTCTCTGAACCGTGAAGAATAAACAACATACGTTATGCGGATGATACTGTCACATTCGCAGATAGCTTAGAGGGGCTGCAACAACTAATGAATAGAGTGATAGAAAGCAGCCGTAGATATGGTCTAGACATCAATGTTAATAAAACCAAGCTAATGATTGTACCTAAGAACAAGTTCACAAACTGCACTCTTAATATAAACCAAACGCCAGTTGAACATGTAAGCAAATTTATATATCTTGGTACTATAGTCAATGAACAATGGGGCCACTCTCAAGAAATGAAAACCACAATTGAAAAGGGAAGAGCACTAGAATGAGCAGGTTATTCAAAAGTCACAATTTAACAATAAACACAAAGATGAGACTTTACGCTGCTACGTATTCTCGGTCCTCTTCTACGGCGTTGAATCTTGGACTTTCACTGAAGCCACAACTAAAAAAATGGAATCTTCCGAAATGTGGCTTTACCGTAGAATAGTGAGCATTTCATGGACAGCACATGTAACTAATGTTGAAGTTCTTAGAAAGATGAGGAAAGAAAGGGAAGTTATTAACACAGCGAAGATACAGAAAGCTTCAGTATCTGGGACATGTCATGAGAAATGAACAGAGATTTTACTTATTGCAGTCCATACTACAAGGTAAACTAGTTGTTTAGAGGAGTTGGGCGACCGAGAATCTCATGGCTGAAAAATTTAAGGACCTGGTTTGGCATGAATACAACTGACTTATTCCGTACAGCGGTGCAGAAAGTTAAAATAGTCTGTATGATATCCAACATCCGAAACGGATAGAAACTATCAGAAGAAGAAGAAGAGTGCTGTTTTAGGGTTTTGCCATTACTGGTTTTGTGCTTTGTTTTTAGGCTTTATTAATACCTGAATACAGCTCCCAATCTATAGGAGTAGAAACGTATTATTTTGTAGATTTGGTGGTGGCAATAGTCCAAAGGTTATAATTTTATTTAAAGTTTGTTTATTCTTAGACTAGATGCTGGTCTAAACACAATCACGAGTTTGTATTTAACCAGGATTGGTTAGACAAGTGGTCGCATCACTAAATACTATTAAGCCCCACTTTTTATTACAAGAATACAATATTGATTTTAAAAAATTACACAAACTCTTCAATTATCTCATTCAAAATAAATAAGATGATCAGTTCAGCAACATGTACCACATAAACTACTGCCAATAATGCAATATTATCTACTTTCACCTAGATACTGCAACACATTTCTACATTTCATCTGGGCATTTTATTCTAACAATTTATATTTCTATTTCAATTTATTCTAACAAATGTACCTGAAGATGGGATTATGAATCGAAAACATGTTGATAAAACTTGAAAGACAGACACTTTAGAAATTTTGTATTGACAATACGGAGACTATGTGGAATCTATATATATAAAAGCCAAATACCACTCACTGATTCATACACTCACTCATCAAGAAATCTCCATAACTATAAAGCCTACAAACTTGAAATTCGGCACGTACGTTCCTCTTGGCTTCTAGGTGCTCGCTAAGAAAGGGTTTTGAAAACTGTAATGCCTAACTGCGAAAAACCGCGACACCGATAATGCAACTTTTTTTCAAGTGTACGCTTCCTGGAAGTCTAATGTTTATTTTTTTTACTTTCCTTTAGGCTTTTAGGGAGTTACTAAAACAGTATTTTTTTATCTAACCTATAACCACGAGGAGGCACGAAAATAATCGCGAAACAGTTCACCCTATCCCTCTATTCCTTGCTATGTGGCATTGAGGGTTTATTTTGAGTTCTATGTTTGGCACATATATTCCTCTTGGCTTCTGGGTGCTCACTAAGAAAGAGTTTTGAAAGCTTTAACAAACGTGAAAGCAAAAAACGTGAAAACCGCAACACTGATAATGCCGCTTTTTTTAGTTGTATCTTTCCTACAGAATGCCATGAAAGGCACATGGGCAGAGTTTGATAGTGCCTGGTGTGGATCTGAGGAGTGACTGTTTCTTCCATGGCCAGTTGTACGTGGCATTCTCCAGAGTCAGTTCTCCTGATATCCTGGTCATCCTACAGCCAGAGAGCAAAACCAGGAATGTTGTTTACAGGGAGGTCCTGAGAACTTAATCTGAGGGAGCAACTGCAAGTATATGCTACGCAAGTTATTAGCCTGGCTACATAAAACAAAAAACAAGGGGTGGTGGAGGGATCAAAGGGCTTAAGCCCATCTATTTTATTGTTGTTAGACTTACAATAAAAGACTGTCTTAATCTCTAACAGAAACTTAGCTTACCCTGTCAAACTAAATAATACAGCGTCATTTTTAACAACTCATTAATTTTAAAGTTTTAATAGTTGATTGATCAAACTTGATCAAATTGATCATCTTCAAATTGATCGACCTTAAATAGCTTAAATAGTTTTTCTTAGTTTCAAAATATCGGTATCTAAGCTTCACAAATAACCTATTTCTATTTTCTGATTTTAGATTCTGTTTTTTTCTGATAATCACCATAGTGAGGCACGGGTATCCAGCTAGTGCATTTATAGAGTCACATTGTAAGATGGCCACTCACCAGGTGTATCAAATATGTTGAGCAGATGTGACTTCCCTTTGACATCGGGCAGCAGCAATGTAACAGGCGTCGCCTTGATGCCCACACCTCGCTCCTGCTCTGTAAACAGTGTGTCCGTGTAGCGCAGATTACGTTCCTCGGTGAGGTCACGGAAACCCGGATGTGTCTGTCGTATCAAACAGTCTACCAACGTGGTTTTGCCGTGATGAAGGTGGCCAGCCAGCACCACGTTTCTAATCAAATCCGGTATGTCCATCATATCTGCCAGAAATCTGTACAACAAGGAAAACAGTTATACTAACTCTTTATTTTTTAACTTTAAAAGCACTGGAACCAATACAGGATGCAATGGTGGCCAACTGAGTGAGCATGTTCTAAAGCAGTGGTTCTTAACCTGAAAGACATTCCAATCACTTTCCCACTAAGTGTGAGAGAACTTACGGGAAGCCTTAAGATTTCAAAAACAAAATCAATAAAAAATTTTAAATTTTAAGACAACTTATTAACTCATTCTTTACTTCAAACACAATAGTTACAGTTTTGATCCCTTTATTTGAAAAATATTAAAAATGTAGTTCCGTTTAAAGTTGGTATTTTAATACTATTTAATTTTTTATATTTGAACATAATCAATTTTTGTAAAAACTGCAAGTATTGTTAAAATTTTTGCAATATTTAACATATCTGGCCAATAAGCCCACTTAATACTACTTTCACACACACACACACACACACACACACACACACACACACACACACACACACACAGAGAGAGAGAGGGAGGGAGGGAGGGAGGGAGGGAGGGAGGGAGGGAGGGAGGGAGGGAGGGAGGGAGGGAGGAGAGAGAGAGAGAGAGAGAGAGAGAGAGAGAGAGAGAGAGAGAGAGAGAGAGAGAGAGAGAGAGAGAGAGAGAGAGAGAGAGAGAGAGAGGTACAGGGGGTGGGTTCACATAACTGTTTAAAGAGGGGTTTTCAATTTATGTAACTTTGGATCTTAGGCCCTCTGTTTTAGGTGAGTTAGTGATGTTCTTTGGGCTGAACATTTGAGGCACCTACATAAAAGATTCAACCCAATTCATTTATTTCCCTTGCTAACATATTTTCCTTAGTTACTTCTATTATTTCTCTATCTCCGACATCTCAATTTCTGTTATCCATATGTTCATCGTTGCTGTAAGCATTGTTTCAATTCTTCTTGAAAAACTGAAAACGAGGTTTAAATAAATCAAAAGTTGAACCGTTTATCAGCATATCTGACCAAACCCCGGAGCCCATGCAAACATAATTTTAGTACAGGGTCGCCCACGGGAATCTGATGATTTTTAAAACGACATAAGTTGGTATCACTGATGTGCAAATGGGAATGGGACTGGCTGTGGCCTTGCATACCTGATGCCATTTCACTTACACGGACTGCTACACGGAAACTTATTTTAAAAATGGTGATTCAGTTGAGATTACACAGTGATTATTCCCCCGTCATTTTAATCTTCCACATCATGGTGCTGTTTATAGTCACAATAAAATAAAATTGTGGATAAATAATTTCCATACAACTGCTTCTGCAATGAAAAACAAACCACCATATCCAGGGTATACCACGAAAACTCCTCCAAATATTGACAGATCAGGCAGGCGATGTTAAGGAGCCCTCAAGCATCCAGCAGCCCTACGTTTATCCCCCAAAAGTGGCAAAGTGACAGCCACTTCTGCTCAGTACACAGTAAATTCCTTCCTTACAGGAATTCCTTGTTGCTGTGTCAACTGTGTCACTGTGGGATCGACCTGAATACTGTGTGGAACCAGGATGGAGCAAAAACCCACACTGCCAGAACATCCATGGCGGTAGTTCAACCTTATCAGCCTTTGCCACGCTGTATTCAGAGCCGCCATATTTACCACTAGGTCGCGGCCTAGGGCTGCAAGCTACAGATATATGTATTGTTACAACACTAATATACCAGGGATAAAAAAGATGATTCTGAATATAAAATAATAATTCATATAAAATAAAATGTTTAATATAAAGAAAGTAAAGAGACAATGACACGACAAACGACGACATGACCTAACCCAAGTGATTGACCCAACAAAAGGAAACAAAAGAAGAAGGGAACAACAAAAAACAAACGAGAATAAAACCAAATGAAGAAGAAAGTGATTAACCAAACAAAAATGAAACAAATTAAAGGAATTGAATAACTCAATGCCAAATATTAAAATGAACCCAAAGGAGAAGGTGGAAAACCAAGATATAAACCAAATACACTGAAAATGAAGAAGGAGGAAAATGAAAAAGAAACAATCCAAAGGAAAAGAGAAATAAAAATGAAAACAAATGATAAGACACAATCACGTAATAAAGAATATGAGCAGGAGAAATGGTACACTCAAATGTAATATTGGAAAAGAGACCAATAATTAACCTATGTAAAAAAGTAAATGTTGTCAATTAATGGATAAAAAAGTAAATGACAATTGAAAGAAACCCAATTAAATAATGTTAAATATAAAAGCAAACTAACCCACAAATTAGAGTTAGAAGTAATGTTAAAATCAATAGAGACATAAAATTGTTAATATTATTAATGATATTTGTAATGAAAGAGATAGTACGGTAGTGAGAAAGTACTTATAGGGATTATCCATTTAGAAACACTTAAAACCAAAAACATTTGAGAAGTGCACAAGTGGAAGTGTAAAAACCCCAAAGTAAAGTGATAAAGAAAAAACACTAAATAAATTATAATAAACAATAAATAATTTAAAAGTGAAGGTGGTGATTAAATAAGAATAATGTATAACAAAGAATGTTTGTATTGTGAAAAATAGTGAAGGATAAAGGCATAAACACTTAATAAATCAATAAGAAACACTAAAGGATTAACAGTGAAAAATATTAGTCATTAAGAAAGCTGTTAAGAATAGTATTAAGTGTAAACAGTTAATTAAGATATAATGAACACTGAAAAGTGATGAAAACAGTATTAATTAAGAAAGAATATTATTGTTAAGTTTACTTGAATACAATTATAATTAAAAGGGAGAATCCCATGAAAGAGAAAACAGATAGTGTTATCATGGAGTGAAGGTAAAGATTATTTAAGAATTAAGAAGTTAAAAGAAATCAATAAACACCCCATGTTACAAGGGATAATTATTAAAGTGAGTTCAAAAAATGTGATGTTGTTTATCACGCAAAAACTAACATAAAATGAGATGAACTGTAAACAAATATTACCCAATAATTGTTAAATAATTGTTTAAGCAAGTCTATGAATAGGATATGGCTGGAAGAATTATACAGACCATAGGCCTAGATGTTGTATTTAATGTGATCAAAAATAGTAAATAATAGCCACCTTGTATTATTGGCAAATTAAATAAGTAAGAAAGTAAAGAAATGTATGACTTAGAAAATGAGAAAACCAGTTAGTAAATAATTAGCAATTCATGATGTATAAAATAATAGTAACATACTAATAACACTACGACAGATCCAAAACACATCAATAAATAACACAACCAATTATAATAACAAAATAAAGCCCATTAGGCTAAAAATAGATGTAATTTGTACAAAATACGTAAATACACATAATGGCTACTTAGGCCTATGAAATGCCTAACTGTCAAGAACAAACAACTACAAATTGTAATAAGTTAATAAAGAAATTAGCAAATCCGAGGCGAATAACTAACCAAGGATAATTTGTAAATAATTTTTAAAGAAAATTATTATAATAAGGATTTAAATTAAAAGAGAAATGTAATTAGCAAATATTAAAATAATTGTAAAATCATAAAAAATAAAATAACCCAAACTTGTGGGATATCAAAATAATCTTTGAAAGGAAATACAAATAACAGTGATAATAGTTAATACTTAGGAGGGAAGATAGAGGAATAAAAGCAATCAGAAGATATACAAGGATTTTGAAAAGAATTCAAATTTTGATAACAATGGATTTATAGCCAGATTAACCAATCAGATTTAATTAGTAACCATAGCAACTGCCGTTAGGGACGGAATTACCATTGAATATCGTTACTCGTAAAGCGTCGCTCTTGCAGAACAGAAGCCGAATTTTGAACGACCAATTTTAAATCAAAAAATGTAAAAATAGTAAACAAAATTCAAAACGATGATTGAATAAGAAGCAGATGAACAACCGGAACCGTTAACTAAAGCCAAGGACCATATTACCACGAAATTAAATGAAAATATGACCACATCTAATATGAAAAGGACACCAGACCTACTTAAGCCCCAAGATTAATGAAAACTGAAAACTATTGCAGCCCAATCCTCTTCCGACCCAATGATTGATAACACCAAGTCATCTGATGTGTTAAGTATCCTTGAATTACCCAATTTCCAAAAATAAACTTACTTTAAATATTTCTAAAAGTAATTTGAACTCTCACTATAAACCGAATATTCTCTTTCAAAGATTAATTAAGAAAAATAACACACTGAAAATTTGTTAACATAACACATAACCTGTCGTGTGAATACGAACTTTAGAAACACATTTAACGACACTACAGAACCGATTATAACCACACACCTTATTATTTAAGTACACATAAAGTACGGTAATGTACTTTTTATTGTAATCATACGAATTATTTGTCTTGTAATCAAAAGAATCCCAGATTTTGGAACGAAAATAATTGTAATAACTAAACAACTCAGCAGCCATGCTGATATGAATACCTCGTTACCAAAATCGATTCATCATCCTGAGAAAAACTGTTTCATGTAAAATGTCGGTGCAAATTTATTAATCAACAAATATAATTTAATTGTCAAACTGAAATTTTACTTATCAACTATTAAAATAACTAGTACAGGGAGTAACCATTGTTATTATTTCATAGGGAGTGTATCATATAATTTGTGTTTGTTAGCGAATTAGCTTTGACGGTACAGCGCTCACGCTGCAAATCGACACACTACATGATCGAGGCAGTCGTCTAACCAAGGCGGGAAGTACTTGAATGCCCCGGCCGTCACAGCTGTGAACTTAGTTATAACATATTATCTAAGAATTTTAATTGATTTTAATAAACAATTTGGTGCCACCCGGGAATCACAAATACCTATTTACTAACAGGTAAGGTTACTACCGTGTTGTACTGGTAATTACAGCATCGCTACGGACTTCGTTAGCGCAAGAATAGATGTAATGACCCCAGTGCGAGACGAACACACTCACACATACAACACCATTTACACGTCTTTTACAGAGACCACCACATTACAATATTGTAATGACTGTTATCTTTTTCCTCCCTTTTGTTAATAATATTTATTTATTATTTTATTTATGTTACTTTTACTAAGTTGAAATACTTTTATGCCCCGCGTTTGAAGCCAATCTGTAACGACTATTATTCTTTAAATCTCTTTCTTGATTATTATTATTATAGAGTATAAAGTTGGATTTATTAAGATGAAGTTCTTTTAGAACCCGCGTTGAATTAAGTTGAAAGCGTCAATTTATAATGTAGTGAAAACTTGGTCGTTCTCTTTTTATAATTATGTTGAATTGTTTTTTAATTTACTTTATACGGAATTTGGTTTATATAAATTTTATTTATTTTAAAAAATTAATTATTAACCTTCAGAGGGTGAGCGAGTTATAGGGTTCACTTCGATCAACGATTTTAATTACCGTAGCATAATAATGTGATTGTAAGCCTGAATTCCTCCTTCTTATTTTGATTTTATTAAAGAAAAAAAAAATATTATTTGTCTAAGGGTTTAGTAAAAAAAAATTAATAATTATTTCGTTTGTATGGCGGGACTAGGCTTGTCAATGTTTGCATTCGATTGTAGTATCGAGTTGCCTATTGGAGGTTATCTTCGTGATCTTTTATTTATGATGAAGTTCAAATCACCAAAAATGTTTTACTCTTCTTTTGTTAAACAATAACCCTGTAATTATATTTTACTCTATAAATAAAACACATTTACCATTAATTGGGAATAATTATTAACATTTATTTTCATGAATTCAGTTTAATGAGTCTAAGGTCAAAGTTGTTAATTGCCCGTATCGACTCTTCTTCTCAATTCGATTTGTTTCTTACCTTTGGTTATTATATTAATCTTTCGGGTTCTTTAGACTGCTATTAAAAAGTTCGAAAATGTCCACAAGAAGTACAATACATTACAATTATATAATTCTTATTGACTAATACAAACAAAATTTATTTTAATAAAGTGTGACAAAATAATAATTCAAGTTAAATTGTCAATACAATGCATTATGGTTCTTCCCAGCATTCAAAGTAACATTCAAGATGGCGGCTTGCTGTCCAATTAATTCTATGTGAAATGTATTCACCACCAGTTTTTTCAAATAAAATAAATTACACAAAATATTCACTGTCTTTAAATTAGTTTTATTTTTCTTTCCACTAGTGTTCTGTTGAAAAAGTGTTAGTTGAGTTAATCTTGTTGTCGTGTAGTTGTAAAAGTGGTATTATAAAAAGGTTAACTCTCACCAACTTGTAGAGATATTTATTCATTTTTTGTTTTCTTTTTTAATATATTATTTTTTACTTGTTCTTCTTTTATTTATTATTATTTTATATTATCTTCATTTCTTCCTTCTGATTTTGATTCTGTTTTATAACATTTTTACTTTTTTCTTCCACTTAGATTTGATTATTCGTTATACTTTGTGGCTCATAGCTGCACGGAGGTGTTCTGAATACTTTCGTGTCTAACAATAGAATGTTGAGTTTTTCTTTTTCTTTCAACTGGCTTGACCAAAATGAACAAAATGCCTATTGGTCAATACCGTTGGGTTCAGGGGTTATGTGACCCTGATTATTTAAAATACATAGTTTTTACATTTTATACTCCAAATTACTCCCTATTTAGTACTTAACTGGACTTAAATTGATTTACAAAGTGATCTTCCTGATAGAAAGACAAGTATTTTGATATCTCACTTGATATGTGTGAGTGTCCTAATAGATATTTTTTCATCTTTACAAAATTCTGTTTTATAGGTCTTCAAGCAGTTTGACATTTACAAAATTATATTACAATTCATTAATCTATTTAAAATGTTGTTACCACTATAAAAATAGGGCCTATCTTAGTAATTTTACTATTTCTTACTGATTTACAGTAATTTGATAATTTGATAGTTTGCCAATAATATTATGTTGATATTGGCCTATATCTTGGTAGGTACTTCCTTTGTACAATGTTACAATTTATAAATGTTATGTAGCCTGTTGGCTTAATACATTTTGATTAATTATAATTATTCCATGAAATAAAAAATAAGAACATAAACATGAAACAAACATATTAAAACAATATTATGCCCTTATGGCTAAAACTCTAATTAACATTAAACAACAAAATTAGACTTCCAACAATTGTCTAATACTTAATACCAATATTTTTTCTAGTTCAGTCTATTATGAACTGTCCTTTACTATGATTACACATTAATAAGAGGATTCTTATTCCTGTGAATAAGTTATTATCCATTCTGTGTCTTAGCACAACTGATAGTCCTTTCACTTAGGTACATTGACAGATAGTACTTTGTTCATTAGTTACATACATTAATTATGAATATACTTTGCATGGTACTTCTTTATTAGACATTGTGGTCATTTTCGATTTTATTTATTTTATAAATACAGTAGAGTCCCGGTTATCCGCCATAAACGGGCTGGCAGAAGGGCGGATAAGCTGGAATGGCGGATAATAGAGAGAGTTAAATAAAACGAAAATTTATCATAAAATTACGTTGTAATTTTGTAAATATAATTAATAAACATCACGTTTTACAACAAATCAATAGAGAAAACAATACAGTACTGTACAATTATATTACAAAATTATAGTAAAACATTTTAGAGAACAAGCAACAATATTAAAGTTATACACTTACAAAAAAAAGAGAAAACAATTACGCCTACTTTAGTACTTCACGCTTCAAGTTTAAGAATTCAGTAAATTTTAACAAGAAAAATTTACTAAAAATAAATATAGAATCAGACTAATGTGTACGTAATAAAATTGACTTACACTGTCAGAAATGTTGGAAGTGAGAGTTCAGTTCATGACGAGTGAAAAAAATTAGTGATCTTTCGACTGCCTCCCTGATGATTCCCGCTTCTTTGCTGCCAAGTCTCGCCATCTTTGGAGCATCATTATTCGACAACCCTGGCTTCCTCTTGCTGCTCAACGTACTGAATGGCTGCTTCAAGAGCTTTAACCCCTTCTTTGTATGTGATCTTTTGGGGCTCAATAGTTTCAGAGTCTTGATCTTCAACAACATCATCGCTATTAACAAGTGTTACAATTTCTTCGTCAGTTATTTCATATTGGTCGTCTCCTGAAAGCAATTCCTTATTTCATCCAACGATGCATCCTCACATCCAGGGATACGTTGCACCAAGGGCAAAATACTTTCATGAAGTTCATCCAGCATGCTTTCAGCCATGTTTTCGTCCTCGCCCAACAGCTTATGCCACGACTTCGCAATTGTTTGTGCCCCGACGTCGGCCCAGGCCCTTGCAACCCAATAAGCGACATCCTTCAAATTTATACTTTTCAACTTCTTAATCAAGTTTTGCCCATCTTCAATTTCTTGTATGACTGTTGACAGAAGCTTTCTTCGATAGTTTCGTTTAAGTGTTTCCAAAACACCCTGGTCCATAGGCTGACAAATGGCAGTCACATTTGGTAGAAAAAACATAGCCTTTATGTCCCCATCTCTAAGTTCGTCTGGATCAGAGTGAGTTGGGGCATTGTCTAGCAGTAAAACTGCTTTTCTGGGTAGGTTGTTGTCTTTTAAAAACTTCTCTGTAGAAGGAACAAAATCTTTAAAAAACCATTCCTTAAAAATTTCACTAGTCATCCATGCACTTTTTTGATTGAAATATTTTACTGGAAGAGCATGTTTTGAAATGTTTTTAAAAGCCCTAGGGTTTTTGGACTTTCCAATCATTGCCAGGTCCATTTTACTTCCATATTCCTTAAGGAATGGAAGTATGGTGATGGCAAAAAAAATCGTGTTCGAGATTATTGCAGATTCTGATTCTACTACACTCAAAACATGAAAAAAAGTCGTTTTCCGAAAAGTGTCTGTGTGTGTGTCTGTCTGTCTGTCTGTCTGTGTGTCTGTCTGTCTGTAGATTTTTTTTCTATGGCAAACGATAACTGCCGCAAATTCAAACAGAATCAAATAATTTTTTGCATACAGCCCGGTTTTGCAGAGTTCTCGCGACCTATTGTTTTTGGTGAAGATCGGTTGAGGGAAAGGGGTAGTTTACCTGCAACGGTTTTTTTTTAGCAAGGGTAATTTTGTTTGTTTGGCAAACGATAACAGCCGCAAATTCAAACAGAATCAAATAATGTTTCGCATACAGCCCTGAATTGTAGAGTTCTCAAGACCTATTGTTTTTGGTGAAGATCGGTTAAGGGAAAGGGGTAGTTTACCTGTAACGTTTTATGTTTTAACAAGGGTATTTCCTATGGCAAACGATAACAGCCGCAAATTCAAACAGAATGAAAAGATTATTTGCATACAGCCCTAAATTGTAGAGTTCTCAATACCTTTTGTTTTTGGTGAAGATCGGTTAAGGGAAAGGGGTAGTTTACCTACAACGTTTTTTTAACAAGGGTATTTTCTATGGCAAACGATAACAGCCGCAAATTAAAACAGAATCAAATAATTTTCTGCATACAGCCCTGATTTGTAGAGTACTCAAGACCTATTGTTTTTGGTGATGATCGGTTGAGGGGAAGGGGTAGTTTACCAGCAACGTTTTTTATCATGTGTATTTTCTATGGCAAACGACAACTGCCGCAAATTCAAACAGAATCAAATAATTTTTTGCATACAGCCCTGATTTGTAGAGTACTCACGACCTATTGTTTTTGGTGAAGATCGGTTGAGGGGAAGGGGTAGTTTACCTGCAACGGTTTTTTTTATCAAGGGAAATTTTTTTTTTTTGGCAAACGATAACAGCCGCAAATTCAAACAGAATCAAATAATGTTTCGCATACAGCCCTGAATTGTAGATTTCTCAAGACCTATTGTTTTTGGTGAAGATCGGTTGAGGGAAAGGGGTAGTTTACCTGCAACGTTTTTTTAACAAGGGTATTTTCTATGGCAAACGATAACAGCCGCAAATTCAAACAGAATCAAATAATGTTTTGCATACAGTCCTGATTTGTAGAGTACTCAAGACCTATTGTTTTTGGTGAAGATCGGTTGAGGGAAAGGGGTAGTTTACCTGCAACATTTTTTTAACAAGGGTATTTTCTATGGCAAACGATAACAGCCGCAAATTCAAACAGAATCAGATAATGTTTTGCATACAGCCCTGATTTGTAGAGTACTCAAGACCTATTTTTTTTGGTGAAGATCGGTTAAGGGGAAGGGGTAGTTTACCTGCAACATTTTTTTATCAAGCGTATTTTCTATGGCAAACGATAACTGCCGCAAATTCAAACAGAATCAAATAATATTTTGCATACGCCCCTGAATTGTAGAGGTCTCAAGGACTTTCGATTTTAGTGAAGATCGGTTAAGGGGAAGGGGTAGTTTACCTGCTTTTACGTTTTAACAAGAGTAAAGTACTTGAAAATTTATTTAAACTTTTTGAAACAATGGTAATTGTTAAAAATAAAATAATTTTGTAATTTTGTTAAAATTATAATTTTTTCATTTTAATGTAATATAATATTTTTCATTTAATACAGCAATAAAAAGGGAGGTAAGACACAGCCTGGCTGTTTGGCTGAAAATGATTTTAAATATAAATCTTAGAATATGGAAGTCATGTATGGTTCTCCATACCGATATTTATGGTTTGCTGTGGCATTACTGCATGCTAAAATAGTCACTCTCTCTTTACTACGTTTATAGCCAGGGGCTGCAGCTTCAGTTCTAGCTGCAAGGCTCTTACTCGGTAACATTTTGAAATTAACGCCTGTTTCACCACAATTAAATACTTGATCTCCTGTTAAGCTTTCAGTTCAACTTCTGTTCTGTTGAACGTTGTCTACCGTCTACGTCTTCTAATCTTTGTATAATATTACTATTTGTTCCTTCTTGCTCCTGTTGTCTCTGCAGTATGGTATTATGCATCTCGGCCTTGAGTTCTTCCTGCTTCTTATTGTAATCCTTAACGTGAACATCGAACTTGTGATTAATCTTTTTAACGGTCGTCTGGGTAGAGTGTACCGCCGCCATCCATTCTTGTCGATCGTTATCTTGTTTTTCTTGTATTTCTATGTACTTCTTGTCGGCTTCTTCTCTCAACTCTCTCACGATCTCATCTTGCCTTTTCTGTAATTCATCGACCTTTCTTTCCCAAGTCTGCTGGTAGTCACGTATCTCGGACCTTATCTGCGTCAGCTGCTCCTCTGACTGTCGTTTCATCTCTTCCTTATGCTGGTCGAGTTTTTCATTTTGTTTTTCTAACTTTTCGCTAATTAATTTAATATTTTCTTCTAGTTTCATGCTTCGTTCTTCTTGTTTCTCGTCTCGTTCTTCTTGTTTTCTGTTAAGATTCTCTTCTTGTTTTTCATTCTGTTGACGGATAAACTCCATCAACATTTGTATAGTTCCATCTTCTAGTTTTGAAGTCTGTCCTCGCGCCCTATCTTCTGGACTCTCCACCACACTACTTGGTTCGCTAGGTGTAGTATTGTCCTCGGTATTTACTACGCCTAATTGGTTATTAATGTCATATTCTACACTGTCTGAATTGCTCGCCATTTTAGCCCTATTGCGTGTAATCATTCAAACTGACTTACACTAATAACACTTATCTAACTTCTACTTCTAAGGCACTACTTTTTCTACTACTTCTACTGCCTGTTCTTTACCTAAGCCGTACGTGTTAACAATCTGTGTTAATACGTATCATGCCGTGCGAATGGGCGCCATTTTATAACATGAATAAGTTATAAAATCTATTGTGCTAACCGCGATTGAATTACTTAATGTGTTAATTTAATAATTTCTTAAATTTATCTAGCCCTTAAGTTGGACGCCATTTTATAACAATCATTTAATATGCGTATTGATAGCACAATAAATTAATTATTAAATATATAAATTTAACGATCACTGACAAGTATGTGTATAATTTAATCTTAATGATGATTCTAACTATCTACGTTCATCAACACATACGTGATATCATTTATTTAATTTAACATAAGAAACTCTGAAAATCTATTTGCATTCTTTCAAACTTTAGGTCCATATTCAGGTTGCATTGGTAATAATGAACGCATGTTTCTGGTTAACTAAAATACTAGTTTAATTATCGTTTATGACATATTATAATAGTACATAGAATACGTCGCTGTACCTGAAATACATACATATTTATAATAAACAAAGATATATCTCAATATATGCTGAAATAAAGAAAACATACATACATATATAAATCAAATGATGTTACAATTCAATATTCTACTTATTTAATGCGTTCATTAAATCCCAAATAAGCTTTTGTTTATACGTTCATTAACTACTTATTTCAAATTTACTCCTTACTTTTCTTAATAAATTCTCAGGTGTGAATTCTTTGAAAGAAACCAGGTCAGTAGAAGTTACAAATTTAGAAGTAATTATAATAATGGTTACTTGGTTAGTGAATATCCATTAGTTGTTGACGTAGTCTCGTTCTGGTGATGGAAATGGCTCGTAGATACATTCCGTCGTAAGTTGTTTATCACTGCCACTTATCACTTTATTCTTCCGGTCACTCGCGTAGGTGTTTGTATATGTCTGGGTAATTGAAGTTCAGTGTTCAATCAATGTTCTATCTTACTGTGTTTGCTGTGTGTTCGTTTTTAAAGTCAATAAACATGTCTAGTTTCATTTGTCGCTGCTTCCACAAACGATCCTATAATTGGTTAGTTTGTTTAATGTTTCGTGTTCATTATGTTGTTGAGACACAATATTAAGTTCCACTAAGTTGTATATCGTTTAGTGACGCTGTCTGTTAGTGTAACGGTCTGATTGTTCACTTGGTGTAAATTTCACTAAGTCCGTTAATGCGCACTCCGGTAAAGTTCTACTACCGCGATATGAATGTATTAAGTTTTAAGTTCCTTGTTATTTATCTAACTTCCGAATGATTCGAGTAACAATGGAAAGTTTATGATGTACCGTCTCTCGCACTTGAAGTTAAACTACTTAATAATTGAAATGTAAACTGTCTGAAAATTCTAACTGCAAAAACTTTAGTATAACTGACGAAATTTTGAGTGTGGCTGCGTAAAAATTGAGTATAACTGACGCTCCGTCTTCCTGGACAGCTAGTTTTATTAATTCGTCCCTACTCAAAATTTTGTCTCTGGCGCGCTTCACGCCCACTTCTTTTCGAGATTGGTCAGTTTTTGATTTTCTCGGAAAATACTGTCCCACTCTGTCAAAATCCGACGTCATAGTTCTTTCGATAGGTTCTTCGTCTCAGTTGCTATGGAAACATCCCTCACCATCAAATTTCTCGCTGGCTGAAGGTCTCTGATAGGTCCTCAGGTCTCCCTGCTCTCCGGCTAGACGATCGTTGACCCGCTTCGAAGAAACTCTGGCTATAAACAATTTGTCTAACAGCCTATTGTCTGAGTAAACTCTGCGTTTCTATAGATTCCCATTATCTGTACTTACAGTCTTCCTGGCGTATTGTTCTATGCTCTTACCCCTTTTTTCTGGCTATTACTAATTTCGAACATCTGCTGGTCGTTGAAGTCACTCTAACTTTCCCTTCGTAAATTCTTGTCTGTCAATTAGACGATACCTCCAGCTGTGTAACATGACTTTAGTTTTTGTCAGCCTATCTTCCAGTATTGTTACTTAAGGTGCAGCGTATCCGTTTCATTGTAGTATGGAACATTACTTGTTTTTGTCGCTTATCGTCTACTGACGTAATACGGCCACATCTGCTACAATTCTTGGTACGGGTGTGAATGTCCTCCTTACTTTGTTACAGCTGCGGAGCGCAATAATTCTGGACGAAACTTTCCCTGTCATCTTACGCCACCAAATTCTATAGTTGGATAGAACTTAATGCGTTTCTATTGTCAAGTCAGCAACGCTTCACTGACACCTTCTCATTACTCCTTATTTATTGCTCCACCATAAGTCGTTGACACTTGCCTCGTGTGAACGTACTCTGCCGAGGTGAGAATTTAAAAAATTTTTAAAATTTTCTGCTCGTTACAGTGTCCTCAATTTCGATTTGACGATGTGACCTCTGGGAACAACTCAAATCTAAATTCTGCGCCCTGTACGTCGCCTCGCCGTGTCCATCTTCTTCGGGGAAAGTATACACAATAACCTACTTTCAAAAGCTTATATGACCAGTGGTACACCCCCTTTTGGTTTCAATTGGTTCTCTGAATTTATTGCCAGCTATTTGGGATAGCTGAACGCATTTCACATTGTCGAATTGACATATAAATACCTTATCTTTATAATTTATAAGATAAGTCATAAATTCCATAAGCAATTAAATAATTTCATCAATTGAATAAGATCTTACCTTCTAAAATATCATATTCACAAGATATTATCAAACAGTTAAGCGGTTCAATGTAACCTTTACATGATATCAAAGAAAATCTCCTATACATATACACCTTTGTGCACTATTAATGATCTTACCAATAAAATCTTTTAAACTATTATTTTAAAATTAGATTGTTAATTGACACAATCGCTATGTTAACTGTAATTATCTTAATAATTTACATACACGTATAACATTTAGTTTCAATGATTGACCTACTTCATGATACATCATTTATAATCCTAACCTACTAATTACATATATTCACATTAATAGAGTTCATTCACTATCTAGTTCGTTAAATATTATCACTTATCTGATTTAAGTGTCCATTTTTCTCACTTTGTCCTTTTAACTTATTACAATATAAATCAATTAATAGCAATTAAATGTCCTTTGCATTCACTGCAATAATTTTATAAAATGTCACACTAAGTGTTAATTTATCTTATTATTTAACATTTAATTAGTGCTTAATTGACTAAATACATTTTGATGTTATGTTACAACAATTAAAGTACATAACTTTCTTGGATAAGCCAGCTTGAATGATATCACCGCGTCAATTACCCTAACGCAGTTGATTCATCAGCATCGGCTAGCTTCTTAAGACATCTTCTTCTATTTCTTCCTCTTCCTTCATCTTCAATTCTCTGGTTCATAGTATTTTTTCAATTGTCTGGCATTAAATTTTCCACGGAGTTTCTTGTCATCATCGCAATCAACGAGTAGATAAGTAGCTTCTCCGAGAATTTGATGCACTTTATATGGTCCGCAGTACAGTTCGCAAAATTTTTCAATTCTTTTCTGGACCGCGTCCGATTGATGATATGTTCTGATTAACACTTTCTCACCAATGTTGAATCTTGTAATGGTTTTAGTCTCATTACATAATTTTGCTTGTTTTTCTCTCTTCTCCTTCATTTTGATATATATTTGGTTATGATCTACCCCTTTAACTAGGAGCATATCCTTGTTGATGTATTTTTCCCACGCTCTGGGAGGTTTTCTTCCGAGCTGAGCTTCGTACGGTGTTACTTCTATCGTCTCGTGGTACGTTTCGTTAATACAACTCTCGACGATTGGTACGTAACGCGACCACTTTGTATGTTGATCACCAACAAAGATCCTAAATAAGTTCCCAAGCTGTCTGTTGATCCTTTCAGCCAGATTCGCACAAGGGTTCCTTATTGCGGTAAATCGTGGTTGGATATTTAGTTCAGTTAATCCATCTAACCATTTTTTAGATGAAAATTGCGTTCCGTTGTCTGTGATAATCACTCTAGGAGATCCTAGTTCTTCACAATATTGGTGTACTCTCCTCAGTGTAGCGACGGTCGTTGCCCTTCGAAGTGTGAAAAGTCGTACGTATTTGGTAAAATTGTCAACCATTATAAACAGATACCTCACCCCACTAGACGAAGCAGGTAACGGTCCGTAAAGTCCGCGCTCACAAGGTCACCCTTGCATAACGGTATTATGGCTTTTGTTCCTCCAAACGAATTTCTGTTGCCGGAATCCTTTTTTTTCTGACAAGTGTCGCAAGTCCGTACGTATTTTTTCACCCTCTTTAACATTCCGTCCATGGTAAAGTACTCCTGCAATAATTTGATACATCTCTTCGCACCGGGATGCCCATACATACGGTGTATTTCTGCAATTATTTCGCCAGACACACTGTTCGGTACGTATAGTTTCCATTCTCCTTTGCGTAATCTGTACAATTTCTCATCGACAAATCTATAAAATTTATTTAATTTCTTATCTATACAATTTTCCCTAATCTTATCAATAATATACTTAAGCTTATGATCTTGAATTTGGTGCCTTCCAATATCCATTAGGATCTTGCTTACCTTCTTATCCATTTTGATTGTCAGGTGGTTAATTAAATATTCGGAAATATTGTCACTAATTACTTCTGGTGTGGCATCTTCTGGATTTCTGCTCAGAAGATCGGCAATAATATTGTCCTTACCTCTACAATGGACAATGTCAAATTTGTACTCCTGAATACTTAAGATCCAGCGTGTAATACGCGAGTTGTTTAAATGACACTTATTCATAAAAGTCAGTGCTTTATTATCAGTAATGATGGTTAACGGTTGTCCTAGTATGTATATACGGAACCGCTCAAGACATCTTACAATACACAAAAGCTCCTTCTCCGTAGTGTAATAATTTATTTCCGCACCCTTGAATGTCCTGCTGGTACAAGCTATTACTCCAATTCTTCCTTCTTCATCCAATTGATATAGTTGTCCGCCATATGCAAAGTTGCTGGCGTCACATTGCATATAATATCTTTGGTTTATTCGGGGAAACTTTAAGATGACTGTTTCTACGAATAACCTTTTAACCTGCTGAAAACACTCATTTAATTCCTGTGTCCAGGTGAATTTCTGTCCCTTCCGTAGCAACTCGAGTAATGGTTTAGTAGTTTCAGCGTATTTGTCTGTAAAACGATTATAGAAATTTGTCAACCCCAGGAAACCTTTTAATTGTTTTTGGTTCCGAGGTGCAGGAAACTTCATAATGGCATCTATCTTCTCGTCCGTTGCTCGTATTCCTTGCGTTGTTAGTTGATAACCGAGGTACGCGATTTCTTGTCTGTAGAACTGCGACTTCTCCAAATTGATGGTTAAATTTGCCCTTCTTAAATTAGATAATAATAAGTCTAAATGTAACAAGTGCGTTTCTAAATCTTCTGAATAACACAGGCAATCGTCGACATAAATAATGGTATTTTCTTTTACTTCTTCGTCCAATACTGTGTCCAATCCCCTGGTCAGTGCAGCAGAACTGGTACTCAGGCCAAATGGTGTAACTGTAAAACGATAACACTTGCCGTCGTACATAAAAGCGGTGAAGTTCCGGCATTCCGACTTCAGTGGTACTTGCCAGAAACTGCTAGTTAGATCTACGGTAGATAGGTACTTCATCTCTCCACATCTCGCCAATATGTCGTTTATCGGAGGGGCACCCTCGTAGTCCGGGATAGTCACACTGTTCACCTTCCTCGCATCCAAACACAATCGTACGCTACCGTCCTTCTTGATTACCGTAACTAGTGGGTTGATATATGCGCTGTTGCATCTCTCAATGACCCCATACCGTAACATTTTCCGAATCTCCTCATCTACCTTCCCTTTATAGGCTAATGGGACAGGCCATCCTCTCTGGAAGTACGGTGTCTGGTCGGTGACTCGGAACTCGTGGACATACCCATCGATTCTTCCGGGGCATTCTCTGAATAAACTACAATTTCTTATTAGAATCTCCCTTAATCTTTCCAACGTTCCTCTATCTCCGCATTCTATACTTTCTATCTTCTTGTTAATGTTTCTGATGATCTCTTCTTCTTCTTCTACGTCCACCACTTCTATATGCATCATAGGCACCGTGTACGTCGCTTCGTTATCCTCTCTTCTTATCTCGACGATTCTTCTTCCCATGTCAATGAGACACCCTGTTTCTTGAAGAAAATTGGTTCCTAATATGCATGGTTTTATCAAATCTGGTATTATTAGGAAAACACATTCATATTTAATTTCTTCAATATAGATATCACATAATATTTGTTTTCTGATTAGTTTTGATTTATTACCAACTGCGCTAACTATTAATGTGTTAGACATCGGTAACATTTCATAAGGTGTAATGTCATGTTTGTTTTGGTGAAACCACGACTCAGACAACCCAGCTATTACCGATCCAGTATCGATTAACGCTTGCACACTAACATTATTATTGAACTTGATATTTATCTCTGGACACCTGATTATTCGTTGAGAAATTTCTTCATCATCATTACACAATAAATCGCTTCGTAAGTCCGGTAGGATAATATTCGTCTGGTAGTCATTTGTTTTGATGGCTATCTTCGTTAATGGGTGGAGGGATTTTTTTTTTCCTCTTCTTGTTGACGATTTCTCTTTGGTTGAGTGCCCGATGCACCAGCTGTCGTGTTTGTAAACTCTATTGTGTTGACAGCGCGCCGGTCCGTGTTACGGGGCGGGTGATTTATGGCGGGTCTGTCACCCCATGTCTTCTTCTGTATACCGCCTCCTTTGTTCAAGTTACTTTCACCTTCCTTATACGCATTTCTGCCCTCGTTTGCCGCTGCATAGTTCGCTTCTCTATTAATTCTTGGTTGAATCTGTGAATACTCGATGATCAGAGATTCGAAGTTTGGTATCGTCACAATTCCTCTTGTAACCACCGCAAGCTGGATGTCACGCCCAAAGTGACGAGAGATCTTACGTATTAACTGATAATCAGATAAAGTAGGCGTTAACTGCTTATATTCCAATAAAATCCGTTCAATATATTGAATAGCAGTAACTGGTCCGCGCCAATCAAATCTGCCAAACTCCAAATGGTCCCGAATACTGTCCTGTCGTTCCTGGCCCCAATATTTTAGAGAGAACGCTTCCTTGAATTCTGCGAAGTTTGATATCTGGTCACGTATCACTCGCCACCAAATTCCTGCGTCTAACTCCAGATGTCTGCCAATCCACTTGATATTGTCAGCGGGATAATATAACTCTTGAACTTCGGACAATTCTTTGAGGAATTCCATAGGGAATCTGTCTGTGCCATTATATTTGAGATCATTGTGGTTAGGTCCGTTAATTCGATTTAACATTCCACAATCACCTTCCATCAGTTGTCGCTGTAACCTTTCTTGGTTTTCTCTTACCTTATTTAAATGTCCTTTTAATTCTTCGATCCTAGTTGTCTTTTCTTTCGTAGTCTCGTCCAACTTCTGTTCTGTTGAACGTTGTCTACCGTCTACGTCTTCTAATCTTTGTATAATATTACTATTTGTTCCTTCTTGCTCCTGTTGTCTCTGCAGTATGGTATTATGCATCTCGGCCTTGAGTTCTTCCTGCTTCTTATTGTAATCCTTAACGTGAACATCGAACTTGTGATTAATCTTTTTAACGGTCGTCTGGGTAGAGTGTACCGCCGCCATCCATTCTTGTCGATCGTTATCTTGTTTTTCTTGTATTTCTATGTACTTCTTGTCGGCTTCTTCTCTCAACTCTCTCACGATCTCATCTTGCCTTTTCTGTAATTCATCGACCTTTCTTTCCCAAGTCTGCTGGTAGTCACGTATCTCGGACCTTATCTGCGTCAGCTGCTCCTCTGACTGTCGTTTCATCTCTTCCTTATGCTGGTCGAGTTTTTCATTTTGTTTTTCTAACTTTTCGCTAATTAATTTAATATTTTCTTCTAGTTTCATGCTTCGTTCTTCTTGTTTCTCGTCTCGTTCTTCTTGTTTTCTGTTAAGATTCTCTTCTTGTTTTTCATTCTGTTGACGGATAAACTCCATCAACATTTGTATAGTTCCATCTTCTAGTTTTGAAGTCTGTCCTCGCGCCCTATCTTCTGGACTCTCCACCACACTACTTGGTTCGCTAGGTGTAGTATTGTCCTCGGTATTTACTACGCCTAATTGGTTATTAATGTCATATTCTACACTGTCTGAATTGCTCGCCATTTTAGCCCTACTGCGTGTAATCATTCAAACTGACTTACACTAATAACACTTATCTAACTTCTACTTCTAAGGCACTACTTTTTCTACTACTTCTACTGCCTGTTCTTTACCTAAGCCGTACGTGTTAACAATCTGTGTTAATACGTATCATGCCGTGCGAATGGGCGCCATTTTATAACATGAATAAGTTATAAAATCTATTGTGCTAACCGCGATTGAATTACTTAATGTGTTAATTTAATAATTTCTTAAATTTATCTAGCCCTTAAGTTGGACGCCATTTTATAACAATCATTTAATATGCGTATTGATAGCACAATAAATTAATTATTAAATATATAAATTTAACGATCACTGACAAGTATGTGTATAATTTAATCTTAATGATGATTCTAACTATCTACGTTCATCAACACATACGTGATATCATTTATTTAATTTAACATAAGAAACTCTGAAAATCTATTTGCATTCTTTCAAACTTTAGGTCCATATTCAGGTTGCATTGGTAATAATGAACGCATGTTTCTGGTTAACTAAAATACTAGTTTAATTATCGTTTATGACATATTATAATAGTACATAGAATACGTCGCTGTACCTGAAATACATACATATTTATAATAAACAAAGATATATCTCAATATATGCTGAAATAAAGAAAACATACATACATATATAAATCAAATGATGTTACAATTCAATATTCTACTTATTTAATGCGTTCATTAAATCCCAAATAAGCTTTTGTTTATACGTTCATTAACTACTTATTTCAAATTTACTCCTTACTTTTCTTAATAAATTCTCAGGTGTGAATTCTTTGAAAGAAACCAGGTCAGTAGAAGTTACAAATTTAGAAGTAATTATAATAATGGTTACTTGGTTAGTGAATATCCATTAGTTGTTGACGTAGTCTCGTTCTGGTGATGGAAATGGCTCGTAGATACATTCCGTCGTAAGTTGTTTATCACTGCCACTTATCACTTTATTCTTCCGGTCACTCGCGTAGGTGTTTGTATATGTCTGGGTAATTGAAGTTCAGTGTTCAATCAATGTTCTATCTTACTGTGTTTGCTGTGTGTTCGTTTTTAAAGTCAATAAACATGTCTAGTTTCATTTGTCGCTGCTTCCACAAACGATCCTATAATTGGTTAGTTTGTTTAATGTTTCGTGTTCATTATGTTGTTGAGACACAATATTAAGTTCCACTAAGTTGTATATCGTTTAGTGACGCTGTCTGTTAGTGTAACGGTCTGATTGTTCACTTGGTGTAAATTTCACTAAGTCCGTTAATGCGCACTCCGGTAAAGTTCTACTACCGCGATATGAATGTATTAAGTTTTAAGTTCCTTGTTATTTATCTAACTTCCGAATGATTCGAGTAACAATGGAAAGTTTATGATGTACCGTCTCTCGCACTTGAAGTTAAACTACTTAATAATTGAAATGTAAACTGTCTGAAAATTCTAACTGCAAAAACTTTAGTATAACTGACGAAATTTTGAGTGTGGCTGCGTAAAAATTGAGTATAACTGACGCTCCGTCTTCCTGGACAGCTAGTTTTATTAATTCGTCCCTACTCAAAATTTTGTCTCTGGCGCGCTTCACGCCCACTTCTTTTCGAGATTGGTCAGTTTTTGATTTTCTCGGAAAATACTGTCCCACTCTGTCAAAATCCGACGTCATAGTTCTTTCGATAGGTTCTTCGTCTCAGTTGCTATGGAAACATCCCTCACCATCAAATTTCTCGCTGGCTGAAGGTCTCTGATAGGTCCTCAGGTCTCCCTGCTCTCCGGCTAGACGATCGTTGACCCGCTTCGAAGAAACTCTGGCTATAAACAATTTGTCTAACAGCCTATTGTCTGAGTAAACTCTGCGTTTCTATAGATTCCCATTATCTGTACTTACAGTCTTCCTGGCGTATTGTTCTATGCTCTTACCCCTTTTTTCTGGCTATTACTAATTTCGAACATCTGCTGGTCGTTGAAGTCACTCTAACTTTCCCTTCGTAAATTCTTGTCTGTCAATTAGACGATACCTCCAGCTGTGTAACATGACTTTAGTTTTTGTCAGCCTATCTTCCAGTATTGTTACTTAAGGTGCAGCGTATCCGTTTCATTGTAGTATGGAACATTACTTGTTTTTGTCGCTTATCGTCTACTGACATAATACGGCCACATCTGCTACAATTCTTGGTACGGGTGTGAATGTCCTCCTTACTTTGTTACAGCTGCGGAGCGCAATAATTCTGGACGAAACTTTCCCTGTCATCTTACGCCACCAAATTCTATAGTTGGATAGAACTTAATGCGTTTCTATTGTCAAGTCAGCAACGCTTCACTGACACCTTCTCATCACTCCTTATTTATTGCTCCACCATAAGTCGTTGACACTTGCCTCGTGTGAACGTACTCTGCCGAGGTGAGAATTTAAAAAATTTTTTAAATTTTCTGCTCGTTACAAACTCTATTTGGTGGGACAAACATATTTCGAGAGCCACAAAGATTCACATAAGAAAAGCTTTTGTTGAATCAGTTCTGTCTTATGGCTCTGAGGTATGGACGTTGAGCACGGAAATTAAATGACAATTGAATTCCGTGGAAATGGATTATCTCCGCAGAAGTGCCAGAGTCTCAAGAAGGGAGAGAATAACCAGCGAGGAGATCAGAAGAAGGATGCATGCAGAAGACACAATTATTAACCGAGTAGAACGAAGAAGCGTAAAGTGGTTCGGTCACTTACTCCGAATGGATGAACATAATTGGCCGAGGAAAATATTTCAGTGGAGGCCCCCAGGCAGAGGAAAAAGGGGCAGACATAGACTGTCCTGATATGAAAACATGAGGAAGGCCATGGAACATCATAACTTAAGTCAGAAGAAGATGCACAGGACAGAAATAGATGGCGGTTAGGTGTGGGTATGCGGTAGTAGCTGTTGAAAATCCCTTTGAGAGATAAATATGTTACAAAATAATATGAACTACTCACTCCATACTATACACAGTGTCCGGTAAGTCTTGTTCTTTCAGCTGGAATTTTTTTTTCTTTACCGGGGCGACCAACGGTACAGACAATGCCTGTGTGTCTTCCTCCTGCACTATGGTCTCCACGTCAGGACCAAACACTTCCAATGCACCTGGGTAGTATCGTTTGTCTTCGTGCAACACAACAGACATTGGCGTCACTTCCATATCTTCTGTCCCATCGTCAATGCCTTCATCCTACAAAACATTATGCACTCCTGACATGATTGCAATTTCTACATTTATAGCATCAACAAGTGCACACCAATTAATCTCTTAATTTTAATACATGATTTTTTACACATGATTTTTTACACATATTTATTCTATATTGGCCAAAAATTGAATACATGCACTACACTAGTGAAATCGACAATGAAATACAAATTAGCATCCCCAGGTATGTGGGCAAACAGAACCCTGCACTAACTCACTCAGTAAGAAAAAAAGGAAAAAGAGTACGAACAAAAGAAAGAGAGAGAATTGTGGTGTTGGTGGTGATTATAATTTGGTGGGTGGTATATAATTTTACTTGATGTAATATCTTCAATTAAATACACTGCAAGTAGGTTTATTTTCACCTGACACACGTTTCACAGAAATTATTCTGTATTTTCAGAGGTTTGTTTGAATTGTAATTGAATGTTTCGCTTACAATATAGTTAACGGATAGTCAATTTTACTTTGATTCTATTTTCGATTGTTGTAATATTTATGTAGTCAGCTATTTATTATATATTTAATGTTTTTTTTATTATTCTTATAAATGTATGATTAGAAAATCATTTCTAATAAATGATTTTATTAGAATATAATTGTGTTTGTATAATAATAATCTACTAATTAAAGAACAAATTCAAATAAAAACAAAACAAGACGATTTATTTAAAATCATACATTTATTAGAATAATAAAATAAAACATTAAATATATAATAGCTGACTACAAAAAATTACAACAAAACATTACAACAATCAAAAAATAGAATCGAAGAAAAATTGTAATATTGTAGTTAACTATATTGAAAGCGAAACATTCAATTACAATTCAAACAAACCTCTGATGATACAGAATAATTTCTGTGAAACGTGCATCAGGTGAAAATAAACCTACTTGCAGAGTATTTATTTGAAGATATTATATGGGCGACTTACAGGAAACTCAACGAGTTACTTACAAAGGAATAATTTTACTTGATATTCATCAACACTTTCACTGCTATCTGGTGACAAGACTATGAATACCAGGAAACCAGGCACTTTAGGTTTTTAAAAAGTAATAATTCGTTTAATTTTTGGTCACTGAAAATGGTCTAAAATTATAATAATAAACCATATTTGCTCTTTGAATAGTATACAAAACATGTATGTATATTAATAGCAAATTACTCAGTGTCACTTTTAAAACAAAACTTTTTTTAAGTAACATTTGGTTTATTACAGTTATGAAAATTTTTATAACTACAAAACAGGTTTGTATTAAATTCAGTAGACTGGTTTATATTTTTCAGTTATGAAAAAAGCAAAATTTATCAATATTTAATTTCTAACAATATTTTTTCCACTGTATCATTATATGTAAAATTACATAACCTAGATAAACATGAATACCAAACAACGCAGAATGATACCAATTGTTTACACTGATTATGTCCAAATAAAACTTCTGTTAGCCGATAGAGTATACAATATTACAGTTAACATTCAAAAGAATTGTACAAATATTTTAGATTTATAATAGCCACTAGTTGATTTTGTATAAGATCGTGTATGAAAGTCAGTGGGCATAGTACAGCTGACTAATACGCCAAGTGGAACTGTACCTTTATCCGTTCCTGCAGTACATTTCCAACGTTTTATATAATATGCGATTGTATCGATATATTATGATGTTGAAAAGAAGAAATGTCCTAATTGTAAATTGTTCCATTGCAAAGAGAAAATACGTGGTGTTTTTATTTGTGAGGTTAGGTGACAACAGTTCTTGGTTTTTAGTTTACTGCTAAAATTAATGAAAACCATGGTTGAGGAAGACATAATATTTAATGTGTATATACACTGCTTATAACACAGTACTACTACTTGAAATACAGAACCTAACAATTTTGAGTTGACAAATTAACAAAACTACAACAGCAAATGCAAACTGCAAAATACAAATAGTTATGGTTAATAGAGAACACAAAGAAAACAATATATTAAGGAATGACAACATACGCTCTACATATTGAACATAATGGACGTTTCTTTTTTGTTAGCCACAAAACGAGTACTTGTTGGAAAACAAATACAGTGAAACTTCGCTAATTCGGACTTCACTAATTCGGAATTTCTATAATTTGGACTGGGGTTCTCAGTACTAAATTACTTATACGTACATATGTAAAAATTCAAAATCAAGTGTAGATTTAGCCTACTTGAGAAGAGAAAGGCCGGAAATACTGTACATAGTGAATTTCCATGAACTGGGATTATTAATTGGTAGGTCAGCGATAATGAAAAGCAGTGTCGTATACATTTCCTGGAAATTCTGAACAGTAATGTACAATTCATAACAACAGATATGACTCATACAGACTTTCACATTTGTCATCATTGTGAACGTTCCTCCCATAGCCAGTCACTTTATGTTTTGACTCCGTAGTGTTTGTACCTTTTACTGTGTTCAAAAATGAGTAAACGTGGTTCGTATAAATTGCTCACGATAGAACAAAAGATACAAGTTTTAAAATGTATTGACAAAGGTGATTCGGTTCAGAGTGTTTTACGCGATTTCGGTACCAGTAAATCGACATTTTATGATATTAAAAAAAAACAGATCAGCAATTACAAATTTTTCATTGAATAGAGACTTTAATAGTGCCAGTGAAATTAAGCGAAAACGGATGACTCCTGCCAAAATGTCTGACATTGACGAAGCTGTTTGGACATGGTATAAACAACGAGCTGCTGGTGTACCGATCCGTGGGATACAATTGCAGACTGCTGCTAAACGTTTTGCTCGATTTCAAAACCAAGATTATAAGGCAAGTACAGGGTGGTTGTTTAGATTTAGAAATCGACATGGCATAGCAAACCGCTCGATTTGTGGAGAACTTTTAAGTGCAGATCATGAAGCTGTTCAACCATATACGGATAAATTACAAAAGATTAATAATGATAATGAACTTGAACCGTGGCAAATCTACAATGCTGATGAGACGGGATTGTTTCGAAGGCAATGCCAAAAAATACACAATCGAGTAAAAAAGAAACCCATACACCTGGACATAAAATAAATAAAATGAGGCTGTCTGCATTACTGTGTGCGAATTCCGATGGTATGCATAAATTAAAATCTGTCGTTGTAGGAAAATCTAAAAACCCAAGAGCAATGAAGAACGTAAACGAGACTGATCTTCCTATGATTTGTAAAGCTCACAGAAACACGTGGTTCAGCTGTGAAATTTTCAGTTCTTGGTTTCATAACAATTTTATTCCATGAGTCACAACATTTCAGATGGAAGAAAAAAATTTTGCTAGGGAAGAAGTTAAAGCAGTGTTATTGGACAATGCTCCAGTGCATCCTGCAGAGGACATTTTACGAAGTGATAATGGTAAAATAAAATGTCTATTCATGCCTCCTAATACTTCGGTACTAATACAACCAATGGACGAAGGAGTAATCTATAGTTGCAGACGCCTGTACAGAAAGAAACAGCTACAAGACTGTCTCGTATTTTTTGAAAATGAAGAGGGTTGCAGTACCAGTTTAGGTGAACAGACTTTAATCAATATGAAAAATTACAACATAAAAAATGCTTTATTTAACTGGGCTTTAAGTTGGAAGGAGGTGAAAGCCATGACGCTTGCTAATTCTTGGAAAAACTTCTTAACCCTGAAGATAACGAAGAAGAGGATTTTAATGGAATTGAAGAAGATGATTACAGAAATATTTTAGAAAATGCAGGAGAACATGAGACAACACGGAAAATATTCGAGAGTGGCTGGATGAAGATGATGGTGAGGCAGGGTACGTTGTGCAGTCGGAAGAAGAAATAGCTCCTACTATAGAACGTCGCCAAACTAAGGGACTGATGACAGACGATCAAAATGGCGATGATGAAGACGATGAGGAAGAAAACGATCACGAAGAAAGTGAGAATGTTAAAATAAGTGATGCAATAAAAAACCTACAATCCTTGTTGAAGTTCGTAGAAATGCCTGCAAATTCTGACTTAAGCAAATATTTTGTTGTTTTAAGTGAAATGAAACAAGATTTTGTGAGGAAACAGCTAAAAACAAAATACACGCAGAAAAAAGTTAGTGATTTTTTTAAGAAGCTGTAGGCTTGCTAGAATACGTACTGTGCAGTGAAAATAGAGTGTTTTGTATTTAAGTACTGTATTTAAGTTTTGTTTTGTATGTAAGTTACGTACTACAGTATAAAACTGAATCGAATTTTTTTAGTAAATATCACATAAACAGGTACTGTACGTTATTTCTTATTTTATACCTCTTCTACTACTAATTAATAGAGTATTAAATACAGTATGTTTAACAAGAACATGCAGTAGACCTCTTGTAGATTCAAATTGGGTTTCAGAATGATTTCTTTTATATTGTCTGCTATCGGTAACCGATAGACACGCTGTTAATAAATAATTATTTTATTATACTTTATTATTTTATGTAATCTACTTTGAATGCAGTTTAAATCATTATGTTTATTACTTGAGTGTGTCGCCATCTATGTCGGTCGCATTGAGTTATGTATCCTAGATACCTACGTTTTATTTACATTACATGTGCGGTTGTCAAGAGTGATTTATTGTATTGTTTAATGTATTAATAAATATCAATTCATTTAATTAGATCATTGTGTTTTATCAGTAATTGCTTCCTGGTAAATATAATAACACACGCAAAAACTCACGATCAGTTCGTAATGTTCTATAATTCGGACTTTCAGCAATTCGGACTGAGCTTGGTCCACAGTAGTCCGACTTAGCGAAGTTTCACTGTATTACTGAAAAAACGAGCTCTGTCACAAAAAAGTGATATGTATAGTAATATTCTTGGATTTCGTTGTCCATGACGTGTCCGTTACTTAACTAAATATCACTATAATATTGACGACTCGGAACACTAAGTTTTTTATAAGTAAAAACGTAAAGTTTTACCTTACAGCCTAAACCGGCTTTCACCTATAGAAGGCTTCATCAGAGGCTGTCGTTAGTAGCGCTGCTCGTCTTGTTGTTGGCGACGAGATAGTGTTTCGAAAGATTGAAGCTGTATGTGTGTGGTGAGATGTGTTCGAATAATGCGTGCGATTTGAATTGTGTCTGTTCGTTTAGGATGTCGTTTTTATTTGTTTTTGTGTGTTTGTATATTTCTAATTGTTCTAGAGTGTCTAGTTTTCGGCCTTTTGTGTGTACGTGTAGTATGTTCATGTTATTGTCGATGTTTTTATATGTGTGGTTTGCTTCAATGAGGTGGTTTGCGAAGGTAGATTCTGTAGTGTTGTGGAGTGCTTTTGTGTGTTCAATGTATCTCTGTTTGAAGCTACGTCCTGTCTGGCCTATGTAGAATTTACTGCAATTTGAACAATTTAGTTTATATACACCGGGTAGATCGAATTTGTTTTGTGCTTTGGGCATGCGTTTTGATAGTGTGTGTTCTGTTTTGTTAGTAGTTTTGTAAGCGATTCTGTATCCTGCTTTTTTGAATTTGTGGGCAATTTTTTCTGTTTGTTTGTTGATGTATGTTAGTGTTATGAATTTGTTGTTTTCTGTCTTTGTCTGTTGTTTGTTTTGTGTTTTGTGTAGGAGTTTACTGACTATTGTTCTGTCATAACCGTTAGATTCTGCTAGATATTTTACCGTGTTTAGTTCGTCTTTGTAGTCTATTTCATCTAAGGGGATGTTCTTAAGTCTATGTATCATGGTTCTAAAAGCAGCTAGTTTGTGTTGTATTGGGTGATTGGAGGTGTTGTGTATTAGTGTGTCAGTTGTAGTTGGTTTTCTGTATATACTGAATTTGTGCCTGTGTTCTAGTTTTGTGATGGAGAGGTCTAAGAAGTTTATGGTATTGTTGTGTTCGTATTCGGCAGTGAAGGTTATGTTTTTATGTATTTTGTTTATGTGCGTTAGTAACTGTTCACATTGTCTTTTGTTTCCCCTGTATAGTATTAGAATGTCATCAACGTATCTGTGCCAATATAGTATTTTATGTGAGTGTCTGTCATTGTTTGTGAGTATTTTTGTTTTTTCTAAGTGTTGGAGGAAGACTTCTGCTAGAATGCTGGATATGGGGGAGCCCATGGGTAGGCCATCGTTCTGTGTGTAGTATTTATTGTTATAAGTAAAGTAGTTTTGTTTTGTGATAATGTTCAGAGTTTCTGTTATTTCATTGATAAGTTCGTCTGGTGTGTTGTTCTGTTTGAGTTTGTTTTGTAGGATGGTGATTGTTTCAGAGATGGGGATGTTTGTGTACAGGTTTTTAATGTCAAAGGAGGCTAATGTGGCGTTATGGGGGATGTGTATGTCTTTTATTTTTGTTACTAGGTCAGTGTTGTTTTTTACTGCAATGTTGTTGTCTATTTGTGTGTGTTGTCTAATAATTTTGTCTAGATATTTTGCCAGTTTGTGTGCAGGGGCATTACGGTAGTTGATAATGGGGCGGATCGGAATGTCTTCTTTATGGATTTTGGGAAGCGCTTGGAGTGTAGGTGCTGATGGTCGGATTTGTTTCATGTAGGGCTTTTGTTTATGTGTCATAATGTGTTTGGCTTTGTTGACTATTTGTTTTACTGAGTTTTGGTATCTGTCGGTGGGGTCGTGTTTTAGTTCTGTGATGTTGTTCTGTTCTATGAAGTCTTGTACTTTTTTGTGTAGGTTGTCTGTGGGGATAATTACAGTCGTGTTGCCTTTGTCAGTTTTTACAAATGTGATGTTGTGTTTGTGTGCCTTTTCCCTCAGTTTGATGGCTGTGTGTATTTCTGAGTTGTGGTTGTTATTGTCTGGTGTCTTATGTAGACAACAACAACCACAACTCAGAAATACACACAGCCATCAAACTGAGGGAAAAGGCACACAAACACAACATCACATTTGTAAAAACTGACAAAGGCAACACGACTGTAATTATCCCCACAGACAACCTACACAAAAAAGTACAAGACTTCATAGAACAGAACAACATCACAGAACTAAAACACGACCCCACCGACAGATACCAAAACTCAGTAAAACAAATAGTCAACAAAGCCAAACACATTATGACACATAAACAAAAGCCCTACATGAAACAAATCCGACCATCAGCACCTACACTCCAAGCGCTTCCCAAAATCCATAAAGAAGACATTCCGATCCGCCCCATTATCACCTACCGTAATGCCCCTGCACACAAACTGGCAAAATATCTAGACAAAATTATTAGACAACACACACAAATAGACAACAACATTGCAGTAAAAAACAACACTGACCTAGTAACAAAAATAAAAGACATACGCATCCCCCATAACGCCACATTAGCCTCCTTTGACATTAAAAACCTGTACACAAACATCCCCATCTCTGAAACAATCACCATCCTACAAAACAAACTCAAACAGAACAACACACCAGACGAACTTGTCAATGAAATAACAGAAACTCTGAACATTATCACAAAACAAAACTACTTTACTTATAACAATAAATACTACACACAGAACGATGGCCTACCCATGGGCTCCCCCATATCCAGCATTCTAGCAGAAGTCTTCCTCCAACACTTAGAAAAAACAAAAATACTCACAAACAATGACAGACACTCACATAAAATACTATACTGGCACAGATACATTGATGACATTCTAATACTATACAGGGGAAACAAAAGACAATGTGAACAGTTACTAACGCACATAAACAAAATACATAAAAACATAACCTTCACTGCCGAATACGAACACAACAATACCATAAACTTCTTAGACCTCTCCATCACAAAACTAGAACACAGGCACAAATTCAGTATATACAGAAAACCAACTACAACTGACACACTAATACACAACACCTCCAATCACCCAATACTACACAAACTAGCTGCTTTTAGAACCATGATACATAGACTTAACAACATCCCCTTAGATGAAATAGACTACAAAGACGAACTAAACACGATAAAATATCTAGCAGAATCTAACGGTTATGACAGAACAATAGTCAGTAAACTCCTACACAAAACACAAAACAAACAACAGACAAAGACAGAAAACAACAAATTCATAACACTAACATACATCAACAAACAAACAGAAAAAATTGCCCACAAATTCAAAAAAGCAGGATACAGAATCGCTTACAAAACTACTAACAAAACAGAACACACACTATCAAAACACATGCCCAAAGCACAAAACAAATTCGATCTACCCGGTGTATATAAACTAAATTATTCAAATTGCAGTAAATTCTACATAGGCCAGACAGGACGTAGCTTCAAACAGAGATACAGTGAACACACAAAAGCACTCCACAACACTACAGAATCTACCTTCACAAACCACCTAATTGAAGCAAACCACACATATAAAAACATCGACAATAACATGAACATACTACACGTACACACAAAAGGCCGAAAACTAGACACTCTAGAACAATTAGAAATATACAAACACACAAAAACAAATAAAAACGACATCCTAAACGAACAGACACAATTCAAATCGCACGCATTATTCGAACACATCTCACCACACACATACAGCTTCAATCTTTCGAAACACTATCTCGTCGCCAACAACAAGACGAGCAGCGCTACTAACGACAGCCTCTGATGAAGCCTTCTATAGGTGAAAGCCGGTTTAGGCTGTAAGGTAAAACTTTACGTTTTTACTTATAAAAAACTTAGTGTTCCGAGTCGTCAATATTATAGTGATATTTAGTATAGTAATACTTTGACATGTACGGGCCTTACTTTCAAGTTTGGCCATTTTGCAGTAATCTATTCAAAGGACGAGAATTAATGCAAAAAAAAGAATACTACTGAAAACACGATTTCTAATGCAAACTGAGTTCTGCCACAAAAAAAGTGACATGTATAGTAATAGGCAAGGAAAAACCACCTTACTTTCGAGTTGGGTTTTCCCTGTACTTTCTGCAAAAAAAAAGTTCTGCTTTACACTTGTATCACTTTTCATGTTTTGTTTCAGTTCTCATATTAACCTAACAACATCTTTTGGTGTCACAGGTATGCAACTCTACTATACTCCTGCTACAATATTTTTTCCCATAAAAATAAATTTACAAAACTACTAACAGCACCAACAACAGTCATCAACCAACTATTTTCCGACATAAAAAATTTTAAATTTGTATAATTCTTTTAACAACATGAAATTATGTGCGATATTCACTAAATATCAAAACAAAACAATCGCATTATCGAAATATCGAAAGTGACTGCAGGATCAGATAAAAGTAGAGTAGCCACCAAGCCATGGTAGTCACAGGCCCATGGCACAAAAAGTTTTAACAAATAGTAGTAGGCCTACAACTGACTATACGTATTTACTGACTAATACTGACATCATAGTCTCTTGGTTCCGGTTCTCTTTCTCCCATATCTTCATCTTCCTCTTCATCAGACTCCAGCTCTGGACCTATGTAATTGCCAAACTCATCATATAAATCTCCGTCCATTGTTGCTGGAATTCTGAAATAATAATTATATTCCTTTAAGTGTAACTCAATTAGTATCAGACCTATTACCAATTTCTTATATACAACAACTAACCATTAATACAAGTTTTAAATCAAGAAAAACTATTTATTTTTCATAATTACTGTTACTAACGGTAGGGCATACAAAAATACGTTTAAAAAACTAAAATTTTTGGATTTGATCTGAAGAAATAATCAGACAATTTTAATATACAAAAAAAAATAAACAAAATATAGTTAAATTTCAGTCCAAAGTCTTATCTCACGAATTAAAAAGTTGTAATATTAAATCTGACCGACATGACATTGATAAAGAATTCCATCTTATTATCATTAAACTTAACAATGTTAGATTACTATTAATCCACATAACAACATGCGGATTATATTTTATAGAACTGTGGTGTAATTATTCATCAAAATAAATCCTGATACAAGAGTTTGTTAATATTCCGCTACTATGCCTGATAAAGTTCTACATTCGACAACAAACATCTAAACAATGTGTGAATCTAACCTCAAATTGTAAACAAGTTAGAAGCACGTTCATTTCTAAACGTTTGCAAACCTTAATTACACTTGACATTACATACTTTTTAATTCTGATAAATAATGGCAAATACTTTACATGCTGCATTATAATAACAGAATTACGGTATGCTACAGCATTTAAAACACAGAATTCGTTTGAGTTTCGTTTGTATTAACTGTTTGGTTAATGAACAATACAGAAATAAATGCTAATTATCTTACAGTTGTGAAGAAACAAACATTAAATATTTACCGTTTTCTCTATTCACCTCAACAATGATAATAATTCGTTTACGTTATTTCGGTATATCAAAACACTCAATAAATTACATACGTTCACAAACGCACCGGTTCATGAACAACATTAAGCAGTTCTACCACTACTACTTACTACCTACAAATTGTTTCATTCTCATTGCGACATATAAAACATAACTCTCGAGTTTATATATAAACAGTTATAAGTTCTGTTTTAATAGTTTGAGTGTCAACAGTTATTTGGGTACCGTTATTTGATAAAGATTCGAGCGATTAATTCGCTCGGAATAGCGTGTTTAAAATCTTCTACGCAACATACAGTTTTTCGTATTCATTTTATTTGCTATGTATTGAGCACAATTACTCAAGCAGTTAAATTAATTTGTGCATTGTCACAAGCTGATCAACAATAAACTAAGAAAGTATAGCAATTAAAGCAATTTAAAATAGGCGAATTGTATTGTGTACAATTAATAGTTTATAGCCTAATGTAATTAAAACTTAAACAGTTCACATTTCGTATTGTTAATGAAATAAATTCACATTTCGTTCAATAGATGGCATTTCGCTCAATAAAGTTCACATTTCGGCCAATAGATGGCAGAACAAGAACTATTTCTCAGGACACCAATGTTACTTATGGAGCCGCCATATTGATACTTAAAAGTGGGCGTGCCTGTAGTCAAAACTAATCTGTTTTACAGAGAATTAAGTAGCAAGGATTGAAATAGGGATGAAAAAACGATATAATTGTTTGTAATATATATATATACATATATATTACAATCCATTTTAATATACCATACATGAGCATCATAATGTGAAGAAAACTAGAAGTCATACATCATTTTTTTGAGAAATTTTTTTTACATCAGCTGAAGTAGGCATGAATGGAGTTTTACTTCCATACAACTTCTTGGCATCATGTTTTTTGTTAATATAATCTGCCAAAATATGTAATCTCACTGACAAAAACTTGGAAACAATTGACTCAGTTATATTATGGTTACAATGCACATTCAACAACTTGTCATTGCATGAACTTAATACGAGTTTCACCAAATTATCCAATACATTTTCTTTATTTAAGAAGAAACTACTGTGCTTCTGAAAAGTTACCTCAGCATGGTGACAAACATGGAATGCCCTTTCTGTAGGATGTATTAAATTGCCCCTACTAACAGTTGTGACCCATTCATGAGGCAAATTCTCTGAGGGTTCTGCGGTACAAATACTTTCAATGCATGTCTCACAGGTGATCTTAGAAATCCTAACAACTTTATGGATTACCCAACCAGCTAAGTAATACAGGCCATACATCTCAATTACATTAAGGTTAACTTCACTTGGAAACTGAGGGTCATATTCTATACATTCTTCAACTGGCTTTCGACTTGAAACAAATTCAAGATAGTACTCATCATCATCTACATCACAACTAGAGGACTTTGGTATATGTGAGTACTGTGCAACACTTATCCATAACTAGAGGACTTTGGTATATGTGAGTACTGTGCAACATTTATCCATAACTAGAGGACTTTGGTATAGGCCTATGTGAGTACTGTGCAACACTTATCCATAACTAGAGGACTTTGGTATATGTGAGTACTGTGCAACACTTATCCATAACTAGAGGACTTTGGTATATGTGAGTACTGTGCAACACTTACGGTATATGTGAGTACTGTGCAACACTTATCCATAACTAGAGGACTTTGGTATATGTGAGTACTGTGCAACACTTATGGTATATGTGAGTACTGTGCAACACTTATCCATAACTAGAGGTATATGTGAGTACTGTGCAACACTTATCCATAATTAGAGGACTTTGGTATAGGCCTATTAGAGTACTGTGCAACACTTATCCATAACTAGAGGACTTTGGTATATGTGAGTACTGTGCAACACTTATCCATAACTAGAGGACTTTGGTATATGTGAGTACTGTCCAACACTTATGGTATATGTGAGTACTGTGCAACACTTATCCATAACTAGAGGACTTTGGTATATGTGAGTACTGTGCAACACTATATGTGAGTACTGTGCAACACTTATGGTATATGTGAGTACTGTGCAACACTTATCATCCGAATCACATGTCTAAATTTTACTGGAGTGGGATGACTGTCACCAGTTTCACGTACTTGTGAGAAAAAATTTTCAACACAGTCTGTTGATAATCTGCTTGTTAGTAGATATTCAATTAAACCACATGAAGTAAGTTCGTCATACAATTCTAAAATGCTTGTGGTAGACAGCTGCACCCCTGTTTGAATTGGTTTCCATACAGCTTTGCCATTGAAACATAAGGATGGAAACCACTTCAAAATGTTTTTCAAATGAAGTAATTTATCAATGTTGTTGGTACTGAGAGCATCACTTTTATTTCTGCTTGCCATTACGTCATACCACTTACCTATTTGCTGAATAAACCAACTTGTAGCTACTGCCTCATTGGGCATGATTCCTATAGAAACAAAAACAACAAAGCAGAAGAAAAAATTTCGTGCAAGTGGTACCCTCAATTTTTCAAAGGCACTAGGGTTGACTACATTTTTTGTAAGGTTTGGAACTAGTACTGGGCCACCTTTTTCTTGATGTTCAACCAAAGTTGCTATGTGTTTAACAGATACTGCATTTGACTTAAGTTGATTTTCATTTACAATCCCTTCTGGTAAATTTATATCTTGACTCAATAAACAATTTCTTATGTTTTTCAGTAAGTGAGGGACGTCGGCAACAAAATAAATGTTTTCATCTGGCTTACATGGATGTGAAACCTTACAATTAACTTGGTTCCTTATAGAATGGACTCTAATACCACGCCACATACCTCTATTATTAGACCCCATATCACTTGTAACACACTTTACAATCAGACTATGTGAATACAAACAAACAATAACGTTTTTGACAAAATTCCACAATTTAGCTGAATTGGTGGAATTTCCTGTCAAAACATAACCAACTACTTGTTTCCAATGTAATGTCAGATCACGTACAATGAAAACAAGGCTATGAATGGCAATTTCAGGTTCATCAGAGCCAATGAATTCACTGCTTACAAAACCAACATACCGCTTTAAACCTTTGTCATACTCAACATGTGCCCTCAATTGCATTTCATCTAATGACAAAACACAGATTTTACTTTCATCACTAGCACTCTGCAGTTTAATACCTAACCATTCTATGATATCATACTGAATTCCTGGGGCAAACTTGCAGGACTCAATCCTTATGTTTAGTGTTCTCGAAGATGGTAAAGGATAAGAAGCATTTCTCAAGAATTCATATCCTTTATTGCCCACAGCACATTTCACTTGTAATGCATGTCTCACTGTTTGGTTCGACCATTTATAAGGATTTGTTGTAGACACTCTTTGAAGATATTGAATCTGGTCTGGTTTTAAAAAGCTGTCGAGATTCTTCTCCATTGCAATTTGCTTTTCTGTGAGTTGTTTTATCTAAATGAGAAAACAAAAACAGAATAATTTTTAGATAATCATTATACAAAATTACACAATTCTCACTATCATATCAAAAAGCATTAGAAGAAAAGTATTGTACCAACTTAATTTCAATTAAAAAAACTGTGAAGTTTAATTTAAATAATATACGGTTTGTACCTACCTGAATTTTAAGTTTTCTGTTCTCTAATTCTTACTTTCCAATTTTATTCATGGAAACATTTTGAGGCTCATCATTGCTGACAAGTTCTGCATTTAACTGTGATTCTGAAGATTCATCTGAAAATAAAGTAAAGAATAATAATATAGTGAAAGCGAAAATACAGAGTAATCTGCAGAAAAACATTATTAGAATGCAACCAAACATGAGAAATTGTTCAGTAGACCTAATATAAATTATTATCACTGGAGGAAAATTACTATAAACGTGTGCATGTCTCGCATAAAGCTGTATAACTAATATGCCAGAAATGTAAGGTGAGTAGGATACTGTCTATATTGAGCTAAATTTTTGTTTCACAGTACCTTACCTCCCAACTAGCAAAATTTCTCTTTTTTCATAGCACAGCGGTGATACTGATACTATTCTGTGTGAGAAAACCTTTGGCTCCAGTTCGTATCTGTGCCGAAATTAAAACTACAAAAAATACAAACCTAGGCATGGAATAGCCATAGTATAACCATAAAGTTTTTTACCCTATCCTATCCAATCGTCCCCTACAATATTTGAATTAAATTTATATACACACACTAACCCTAACCTAAAAAATCTTAAAACCTCAGGAACCCCTCGATTTACCACATCTCGCTATGTGAACACCTCGAAGGCTATGGTGCAACTACCAGTTTCGGCACAGATACGAAACAAAGTCGAAACTTTTTATACTTTTAAGGGCTTTCTAATATGATCATTGTATTTATCATACCTTATTTGACAATGTCTATCTACACAATGTATAGCTAATGATGAAGTAAATGATATGATATGATATTAGAACAATTTGTGCCTTGCACCCAATATATTAGTACAAGTTTTGTGACAAACAACCTAAAGAGCTGGTAGGGAGCAAGTGGGTGCCATGATTAAATCCCCTCCCCCAATTACTTGAAATATGGAATAATAATAATAATAATTATTATTATTATTATTATTATTATTCTATTATTTGCTTATAGACTTTTATGAATTAGAATAGATATCTTTAGTTATCTTACCTTTCTTGCTCATTTTACAAGGTAAGGGTCTTTCTTTTGGCGGTTTTCTGGTACATTGCAGAGACTTTGGAGGATTTGGCACATTGAAAATTGATGGAATGGAATTCCATTTCAGTAGTTTCCTCCAATCTGCTCTTTTCTGTTCAAATTGAGATTCTTCAAAATGATGCTAAAAGAAAACAAAAATAGAAGTGAAAATCTCATATACATAAATAAATGTACTATGTAAGGGAATATTGTTCAGCATTAGCGTGAACAATGTAACTTACTAACCTCACATAGTACAGAATTATCTGTAGGCTGCCACTTATCCCGTCTACAATTTTGAACCCATTGCGCTCTTCTCTGCTTATCTCTTGGAAAACGAAATACTCTAATCCCATCAGATGATTTATTCTTGCAATTTGGTGCAGCGCAATATCCCATCGTATTTAATTAAAGATATCACACAAAGGCTTGGTTACGCCCACTTCACATTTTCACATCGATGTTAAGAATCAATATGGCTGCCACCGCAAAGGATTGTGGTATCGTGTCCTGGTCCTGACCTGTTTGTATAGACCTTGTTTCTAAAAATCCAGTGCGGCTATAGGTTAACATGCAGAAGACCTACAGTATAACAAAGAATGACTTTACATAGAGACATCGTTTCGCAAAGACTAGTCTATAGGCCTAAGGGTGATCTAACCGACTATAAAAACGTGTGCCGGTTCGGAGCCGGCGGTTACAAAATATAAATTCTAGAAAGTTTTCGTGATTGTAATATACGTGAGTGAGGCAGCGGGCAAACTTCGGTCCGGGGTATGAGGGGAGCGGCGCGGTGTGCGGTTGCGCGCGCAGCTCGGCTTGTGCAGTGAAAATTGTGTGCTGCGGAAGTCAGTCAACGCTTGGCCTCGCTCACAGAATTGTTCCTCCTTCGTCTCCGCTCTTCGTATTATTCTACGCAGTGTGAATCTCTCTACATGATGGAGTAGAGAATAAAACGACTCCCGGTAAGAATTAATTATTTTCATTAGTTGTTTGGATATTTAATAACAAGATATATGCTATCGTGTGAAGTACGTATTTATGTGTGTGCGACCTGACAAAGTTATGTAAGAGATGTTTTTTTACTGTTGTACGTAACGCCATTCATATAGCCATGCCTTATTATTTTCTGTAATAGTGCGAGAAGTTTTTCAAGAGTCATTCTCATAGTAAAAGTGCATTACATAAAAATTAATCAGAAAAACTTGGTGCGCAGTCAAGTAGTGAACTGTGTCGGTGCATGTAGTATACTGTCGCCGTCTTTGTTAATTATCTTCACAAATAGAGAATGAAGGGTGAGAGCGTCTGTGTATGAAACTTAATTGAAGGTAAAACATTCTCAATGCTGTGAGTGACTTGCTGTTAAATTTTTTTTTGACCAAATAATGATTACTGCTCTGCACGTGGCCGGTTTAACCTGCAAAATTTTGTCGAAGCATGTTGACTGAGTACAGTTCACTTGTATTAAGCCACTATTTAATTAAGTCTGTTCATGGCTCAAACTTACTTATTCATTGACTGAATTCAGACCATTTAATTAAGTTGTGAAAACTTTAATTGTTGAATGTTGTGCCTTTTAGTGAGAGTTAGCTGGCGGCCCTTTAAGAGGTTAATTACCTCCACTCGGGTGTACCCTTTTTATAGACGTTCTCTAATTTACTTGATTTCTTAGGGTTCTCGCACTAAGCCGGTTTCCTGGTCTGCGATGGGCTGAACATCTGCCCAAGCTGTGAACCATGTCAAGACCGCCTACGAAGAGAGGGACGGAGACGGAATTTCTATGTTGAACTCGCCAGCACTTATGAGGTGACATTTATGCTTTTTCTTTTTGGGGGCGAACCGGCAGTGTGCCTGTTTTATGTGAATAACTTAGAAGCCAGGGGACCACGTGTCCAGACTGTCTACTGGGAAGTGAACTGTGATCATGACTCTGAATACTCTCGATAAAAAATTACTGAACTTTTTATAACCCTTTTATATAACACTAAATGCTATGACTGTAAGTGCGAGCTGCACTGCGGGAGCGCGCTAGCCGTTTCACTCTTGTACCATTTTACTGTTGTATCTCTTTTCGCTTTTACTCTTTATACAAATTTAGGTTACGGCCCTGTAGCTCTGTTCCGGCTGGAACAGTGGTGTAAAAAAAATTTATATTGACTGTGGTTTCACAATTAAGGGTTGGGGGCTTTCCTGAAGTTTTTTTGGGACGTTTTAAGGGTTTACAAAAGGGCACTTAGTTTCTTGGACCCGCGCTGGGGCATTATCAGACAGGCCGATGACCTGTCAAGTTTTGTCAACTACATGTGGGCGCGCTCCCACAGATGCCAGTGCTCAACCACCTAATTGTATTCTTTTTTTAATTATTTTCTACAGTTATCTGAGGCTAATAGAAACCATTTACTAATGTTATTGAATTATTTTAGCTGATTTGCCCCTTGCACAAGGGCTAAACTGATTGTTTTCTTAACTGGCATACACATATGGGTTGACTTCCCACGTATAGAACTTGCTGTTTAATTTTGAATATAACACTGGTTTTCATCATTTTCCTTGTTTGGGTAAATTAAATATATTTTTATATTGTCAAAATCTTCTGAAATTGTAAAGCCTCAAGTAATTAATTTCTGTCTATTAATGTACATAAGGATTTAATTCCTTTTGGAGTTTTGTGAAGTCACTACTGTCTAGAATTTTATGAACACTGTCTGAAAGTAGGTGATGAGTTTTGTTAATATTACTTAATGCTGCGAACGGAACTAAGGTTCACACACTCATCATGGGTCATTGATAAACGGAATGCTAGACAAATGGGTGGTCCGGTTTCATTTATGCTTCATGAATTATTCGTCTTTAAGGGGGTTTGGCGTTTGTGTTATCCTACTGAACGGGTTGCCGACGGGTGTATATTTTATCACTGCCGGGGCATAAGATGATAGTTGCTTTACCCGGTGGGTGGGTGCATTACAGGGGCATGCGTGTTGAAAGTAAATGATTGTGAGTCTGTGTACCTTGTGTTCTGTGTGTGTTGTTATGTGTCTAGCTAGCCACACGATGGAGAAAATTTTACATTTACGTTGTGCATTTCATATTTTATATATGTGTCTACATTACCTTATATGCAATTATATACACTTGTTCTAATGCACACTTGATTTATATATATATACTTGTTGTGATGTAACATTTTATACTATATATATGTATATACATCTACTTTGTGCACCTTTATGCACACTTATGCTGATGTACACTTAATTTATACATGCTTGCCATGATGTACCTTTTGGTAGTCTTTTTATATAGATACATATATTTATCTTGTACACATGTATGAATTCCAAAGATATAATAAATCTGTTATCGTTATATTATGGCTGAGTTCATTGCAAGTCCCGTCATACTGGACCCGACATAATTTTGCTTCTCTAGGCTCCTGCCTAGTTCTATATAACTTGTAACCTCTCTTTAAATACCAAAAGCATAGAGAGGTTACAAACGTACCCACTTTAAATTGGTATACCTACTTCAAAGCATAGTCGTGTATAAAAAAAAGGAATAGGGAGGTCATAAACTATCTGTTAGCAGCAAGTCTGTCTTGACTAGGCCTAATACTGTATTTCGGAAAATTTTTTTCGTGGTCAAAACGTGCTACGACGTTGTCCGATGCCCAACCTCCATTGTTGTCTGTCGTTGCAATTTTCATCGTTTAGCCCACTATCACACATCGATCTTCTTATGCCCTCTATCCATGTTTTCTTGGGTCTTCCTTTCTTTCTGTGCTCTCTAGTTATCCATCTCATTGTTTTCTTGTCCCATTCTTTGTACGTGTCCGTACCAGATTAGTTGTTTTTCTTCAGTGCACTAGATGATTGTCTTTTGTAAACCCATTTCTGCATTGATCGTTTCATTTCGTATCGCTCTAGCCTTGAAGTAGGCTACTAGCTGCTCGCTTCAAACCATCCATTTCTGTAGCTTCTAACTTTCTTTTTACCTATTCTTTTATTCTCCATGTTTCGGAACCGTATAGCAATCATAGGGTACTATCGTAGGCCTATATTTTTTTCTTCCTTCCTATTCCAATTTCTGTGCTCCATAGAATTCCATTCAATGATCTAATTATTTATTTTTCGGAAAATTAATTTACTATTTATTTATTTTTCAGAAAAATAAAATATCAAAAAGGCTTATGTCCGTTCCGTGGTTAATCACTTACGATTTCCGAATTTGGTCCATTTTTTTCACTTGTACAGTAATAGACAGTTGTTTTGACATGCTGTGGAGTTACTACATCTTAAAAACATTGAAGAAATTGTACCAAACGAGTGAACTGTCCAGACACAAAAGGGTATCTATTGGTCAGGATACCATTACCTATTTCATTTTTACCAAAAATGAAACCACTTCAGTGACCTGATTACAAGTATTGTGGTGTGAACTGTGGAATATTGTAGTCTTCCTTATACCTTTACTAAAAATGAACTTTATCTTGTGAAAAACTTACTTTTTTCGTCGGACGCGTTTCGGCTTAAGTATCCGCCTTCTTCAGCTTTTAGTCAGACTCCTTATACATTGTTCATTCGTGAGGATCGAGCAACGCAGACACAATATGTGAAGTCTTTGTAAGTAATAAATTTCTGGAGGGATAATCATACTGCTGAGAATTTAGACCCTCCGCCCAGGGTCGGATTAGAAGCGCGTGGGTGCCCTATGGTGCCATCAGACTGGTGCCTCCTCTCCTGATTCAAAATTCAACCTTTTATGCATTATTTATACTGATAAATGGCATACACAATTTCAAAAAATACAAAATTATTTTATTAGATCTCAAATTACAGCAAATATTTAGCTAAACAGTGACTACAATGAGCATAGTAGTACTTTTAAGCTTAGAAAATATTAATCGATCCATTTTTGTCTTGATTTTGCCTTAACGGAGTCATGTATAATTTGTTCTAAATCAAGCGATTCAAGTATCTCGCTTTCAATATTCAACCTTGCTAACGAAGATAATCTCTCACCTCCCATACTTGAACTCAACATATCTTTAATCGTTTTAATGCAGAAAATGGTCTTTTAGATTCCCAGTTAGCTATTGGAATCGTGAAAAGCAGGTAATAAGCAATGTATAAATTCGGAAATACATAAATCATTTTACAATCAATAAGAGTAGAGGGAAAATAAGGGTTCAAACCCACAAAGGAATGCCGCCTTCTTAAAAAACACTAAAAAAACACTAAAAAACATGATCTCAGAGATGACGCCGCCACCGCTGGACCCGCAGCATCCCGATGGACCACAGCACCGCGAATTTCCGCGAATAAATTTTTTTATTTTTTTTATTTGGTTTTTTTATTTTTTTAATTAAATTGATTTGGTGGGATGATGTTCAATGGACCACCAGCATCCGTGAATATACTTTTTTATTTTTTTAAGAAAGCTGATTTGCATATCAGTGGGTGGTGTTGGGTGGGAGGTTGTTTTTTTTTTTTTTCATATCAGTGGGTGGGGGGTGGTTCCAACTCGAAGCATTATAGTGTATACTAAAATATATGATCAGGTGTACCAACCTTTGCATGAGTTCAAATTTGTTGTGTGTTATAATGTATATTAAATCTATATGATCAGGTGTACCAACCTCTGTAGTATTATTATAGTGTATAGATATTTTATATGAGCAGGTTTGTCAACATTTTCTGTGGCGGGGGGAGGGAAATTCAAATATGTGTTATATTGTGTATGTATAGAGCAGATCTGTCAACATTTTTTTCTCTTCTGTGGTGGGAAATTCAAACTATATATGATCATAATTGGTACTCTCTCTCTCTCTCTCTCTCTCTCTCTCTCGTTGTCAAACGTTATGCTCACCGGCATTATAGTGTATATTAAAATATATGATTAGGTGTACCAACCTTTACATGAGTTCAAATTTGTCGCGTGTTATAATGTATATTAAATCTATATGATCAGATGTACCAACCTCTGTATTATTCGTCCTCTCACTCCCTCTCTCTCACTCTCTCTCTCTCTCTCTCTCTCTTGTTGTCAAACGTTATGCTCAAACCGTTCTCCTCTCTCTGTGGTCAGTACCGAACGCATGTATATGAAATTAGAAAGTTTATTCGACAAATATTAACGTCCTCTCTCTCTCTCTCTCTCACTCTCACTTGTTTCAACTGTGTCAACAAATAGTAACGTCCTCTCTCTCTCTCTCTCTCTCTCTCTCTCTCTCTCTCTCTCTCTCTCACTTTCACACGTTTCAACTATGCAAGGTTTCATACCCTTTCTCCTGTCTCCCTCTCGTACATTGAGTAGTCGGTGTGATGAATAAATAATTTTAGCCCTCTCTCGTTGTCAAAACGTCGTCTTCATTTTCAATGTATTAAATAATTAATTAATAGTTTTATAATGCAGTCAGTGTGATTGATCCTTGTTAGAAATATATATATATTTGGCGTCAATGAACTACTTACCTGTTATGTTGTTACAGACAATACTTCTGTTTTAAGGTTGCAGTTTACACACACACACATAGGTTCAGTAGTGTATAGCGAAATAAATTAAAATTATACACACACACATGAAAACGGCGGCTGAAATTCATACAAATCTTCTGATGTAACAGTTCACAAAAAATAAATTAATTGTACACATGTTCAGAGGTGTAGAGTGAAATAAAATAAAGTCATAATTTGTTTAAATGATTAAATATATTTTAACATTCACAATATAAAATTCACAATTAAATAAATACATTAGAAATTGATATTTTTCGAAAGTTTATATATAATTGTGTGTCGTACTTGTAGAAGAAGCAACCTGCACATAACAATACAACAACAACATTAAAATCATGTTAAATATCACACACACACAGATGCACACGCAACGCGCGCACATACAGACGCATACGCAACGTAATCACACACACACACACACACACACACACACACACACACACACACACACACACACACACACACACGCATACGCATACGCAACGTAACCAAACACGCAACGCGCCCACACACAGACGCAAACGCAACGTACACACGTTTGGGTTACACCACACACACACACACACACACACACACACACACACACACACACACACACACACACACAGAGACGTACACGCACACATACGCAACGCGTCCACACACAGACGCAAACACAACGTAATCATATACATACATACAACATGTACATGTAGGACCAATAAACAGATAACAGATTTAAATATGCTATAGTCATTGTAAGACGTTACAATCATTGAAGTGTTTAATAAGTAAATTGTATGTATGTATATATCACTGAATAATAATAATATAATCGTTTGCTGCAACAGGTAAAGCAGTTACAAATAATTACATATAGGTTCAGAGGCGTATAGTGAAATAAATTAAAAATCCATTCATCAAAACTTTGTAAATTAGAATCTGCACTACATTCAAACATACGCACACACACAATGATAAAAAAATTGTTTATTAAAAGTAGTTTGTTACCTTAACGAGATACAATTTCCACATGCGCTGTCTGGTTCTTCATCCCTCGAAACACAAGATGTAGGTCGCTGGGATTTATATGACGGAGTTCTTCATCTGTAAAGACGTCAGCATACCTCTTAGGTAGATATACACGATAGCGGCGCTCACAATCTTCCAACGTTACAAGCACAGACTTCCCATATCGCGTGTCCACATGCAACATGTTAACGATCGGATACTGTTTGTCCACTGTTAATTCTGCACAACGTTTGTACTCAATAGCAGAAACTGCGTTGAATTTTGTGATAAACGACATTATTTATGAGAAGTGAAGACGTCTGTATCAAGCAAGGTGGAACCATACAATGTCAGAATATTCGCTACAAAGAAGACTAGTGAAAGTAATGATGGTGATGTGGTCATCAGGAAAGTTCACGTTCATCGCCCGAAGCTTTGCATGTACATACACACAGCCAGAATTAGCGCTGTTACAAAATATATATATTAGGAAAGTCAAGCCCACAGACTACTAGAAATAGTTATCGTTTGAAAAAAAAAAAAAGAAACCACACATTACGAACTAATATCGTTACAATAATAATAATACATAAACTTACGTTTACGGTCGTCCAAACTGAAGTATGGAGTGACAATAACTATAGATATCACAGTAAGAATTTTTGTTGTTGTTTTTAACAGGTGATGTTTTTCATCCCCTGAAGCTTTGTATGCAGAATTATGACTGTTACATAATATATATTAGGAAAGTCGTCAGAAATAGTTATTGCCTGCAGCAAGAATTGTTGTTGTTGTTGTTTTTAACAGGTGGTGTTTTTGCATGTACATACATGCAGAATTATGGTTGTTACATAATATATATTAGGAAAGTCGTCAGAAAAAGTTATCGCCTGCAGCAAGACTTTTTGTTGTTGTTTTTAACAGATGGTGTTTTTCATCCCCTGAAGCTTTGCATGTACATACATGTAGAATTATGGCTGTTACATAATATATATTAGGAAAGTCATCAGAAATAGTTATCGCCTGCAGCCATATACAAGTTTACCTAATGAAATTAACAATGCTATGAGACACTTACATTAAAAATGTTTGTATAACAGAAAAATCATTAATTATCCACTCTCTAAGTGCGTGCACATTATGGTTTGTACATAGTGTAGAAGAAGAATTGCAATGTGTAAGACATAACGCCCCAGGAATGTCTTTTGGTACGTCTTTTGGGCAACCAATGTCATCAAGATTTATTATATGATAATGAATTATTTTCGATTCTAAAAAACGTTTTTTCTCAAGACCCTTCACAAACACATATTTATATATGTTCGTATACGTTGTTAACACTGAAACAAGATTGTCGTACGGTGTCTCTCCTTCATCCCATCTTAGCCCATGATAGTTTGTCGTTAACCAGCAGTTGGTTCTAGTGTATTTCGAATTCGTAACGACTGTAGCAGGCGGGGCGAAAATCCAATGTCTGCATGCAAAACGTGTTACGTCCATAACCGACAACTCCTTTACTACATAATTGCCGTTGTCATCATAAAAGCAGTGAAAGTCAATTATTACAGCAGCGTTTTCCATTATACTATAAAAAAAAAAAAAGAAACCACACATTACAAACTAATATTTATAAACACAAAGATCGTTACAATAATAATACACAAACTTACGTTTACTGTCGTCCGAACTGAAGCGTGGAGAGAGAATAACTATCGATATCACAGTGAGAATTCTTTTTGTTTTTAACAGATGGAATTTTAGCAGGAGGGGGAGCAGAGTCGCCGTCAGCAATTAATTTGGCACGTACGTAAGATTTTAATAAAACAATTATCAGTTTTAAATAATAATTTTCGGAAACAACCCCGGGGGTCCTCATGCCACGAAACACGAGATGTAGGTCGCTGGGGTTTTATAAATTGTTTATTAAGTCTTTTAGAAATGGTCTTATACTTGAGCTTGGCCTGTTGACTATTGCTTTTAATTTTGTAATTTCTACAGGCGTTAACCGTTTCGGAGAAAAAAACCATTTATGGAGAAGATCCTCCTCCTCTTGTTTTGATGTGGTATTTATTCTATGATCCATCCTTCTTGTTCCTATAATAATAATAACAGTACCTGCTTCATTATCATATACATTATGTGCTATATATAAATATATACATAAGGCTTTCAACACACACACACACACATACCATAAATCCAGAACAGGAAAGGTATTATAACAAACATTACGAAAACAAGTACGTACATAGATCAACGTTTAAACAAACAGATTATTACCTGAATAAATTTTTTTTAAAAACAGGACAGCGTATTATCTATATAACGTTCTGTTTCAGATAAGAATAGTTTGAATATAAAATGAAAGGGTACGTTGTATTTTGTTATGAGAAAATGCATTTCTAAATTTCGTTACATTTGTCAAAAGAGCTTATTGATCAGACGTATGAGTAATTATATTAATCCTTATGTAGCAAATACGCACGGATTCGTAAAATACAGCACTCAGGTGTAGGGCAATTAATCCTTTTTGTATTGAACGTATTTAAGTAGGCCTACTCGTGATATCAGTAAATTCTATCTAAACGTCATCTCAACGGAATCATTAAGTTTTTCAAAAGATCTTATTGATCAGACGTATGAGTATAAAATTGGAAATCTACAAACACATCAAAAATATCTGTCAAACCCCTATCAAACAAAAACCCCCGTTCTTATCGAGAGACAACAGTAACTGACCTAAGCACATGTGCTTCATTAGGCAACAGACCAAAAAATCAAATAGACGACTATAAGCTCAATTTAAATAAAATCTGAATATTCAATAAAATTTTTTTTTTTTTTAGTAACATATGCAAATCTTTTACTTACCTCTTAAATGTTGTTATACACACAATAGCCGATTGAACGATGAGTGTCTCATACAAATGAGAAATAGTGACATGTCGTCTTGTGTGTGTGTGTGTATGTATATATATATATATATATATATCATACGGTGGTAGCGTACACGTTTGAAAGTTGATACACATTAAATTCTCTCTCTCTCTCTCTCACACACATTACAGAGATTGATATTAATTGCATGTATGTTCAGAGGTTGGGTGTCTAAATCGATGCATTTTACTTTCACTTTCTAATTTGACACATGGCTTACTTCCATACATAAATATCTATCGTCCATATCCGTCTACGAGTGTTGCTAAACGAAATTGAAAATGTTGTAATACATAACGGCCTGTGTAATAGTATGGTATGTTTTTTAGGACAGCCAAAAGCATGAAAGTATTATTTAAATCTGTATGGAAGTCATATATAAATATCGGGTCAGCGCTTGAATTATTTGCGCATGCGCATAACAGCTTTTTAGTACAGTTGCACACACACACACACACACACACACACACACACACACACACACACACACACACACACACACATCGACACTCACTTGCAACAACGTCTTACTTATCACACGTTCATGCGCTACAAATTGATATTATAAAACGTTTAAGATACACTATAATAACATAATACCAGCGTTATAACCGTACCTTTTGTTTTTCAGCGTTACGACGGCAGTGTGTACGTATGCGTCTGTGTGTGTTCGCGTGTTTGGTTACGTTGTGTACGTGTGCGCTCGTTGCGTTTGTGCGTGTTTGGTTACGTTGCGTATGTATGTGTGTGTGTGTGTGTGTGATTACGTTACGTATGCGTGTGCGTCTTAATGTGAACAATTTTACGTTTAAATAAAATCTGTACATACAATAAAATTATGTTTCAGTATTAATGATATAAATATTACTGTTTTATTATTTTAAAATACTGTATATATATAACCTAGGAACTTCGCAGGTGAAGAAATTAATTTCTATTTTTCATCTGTAACGACATGCGTGTATAATTTTAATTTATTTCACTATACACCTTCGCCACCGCTGCTACCACAGTCGTCAGTAATAAAAAAAGAAGAAGAAGAAAGATCAGTTAGGAAACGCATCAGTACTCGTTCGAAACGATTAACATCAGTCCCAATGGACCACAGCATCCGTGAATTTCCGCGAATAAAAAAAAAAAAAAAAAAAAAACGTAAAACGTTCTACTTACGTTTCATGTTAGGTTAAAAAATACAGTCCACGTACGTAGGTTAAAAATGCAGTCCACGTACGTTTACGTTAGGTTAAGATGCAGTCTACTTACGTTTCACGTGAAATAAATTAAAATTATACACGCATGTCGTTACAGATGAAAAATAGAAATTAATTTCTTCACCTGCGAAGTTCCTAGGTTATATATATACAGTATTTTAAAATAATAAAACAGTAATATTTATATCATTAATACTGAAACATAATTTTATTGTATGTACAGATTTTATTTAAACGTAAAATTGTTCACATTAAGACGCACACGCATACGTAACGTAATCACACACACACACACACACACATACATACGCAACGTAACCAAACACGCACAAACGCAACGAGCGCACACGTACACAACGTAACCAAACACGCGAACACACACAGACGCATACGTACACACTGCCGTCGTAACGCTGAAAAACAAAAGGTACGGTTATAACGCTGGTATTATGTTATTATAGTGTATCTTAAACGTTTTATAATATCAATTTGTAGCGCATGAACGTGTGATAAGTAAGACGTTGTTGCAAGTGAGTGTCGATGTGTGTGTGTGTGTGTGTGTGTGTGTGTGTGTGTGTGTGTGTGTGTGCAACTGTACTAAAAAGCTGTTATGCGCATGCGCAAATAATTCAAGCGCTGACCCGATATTTATATATGACTTCCATACAGATTTAAATAATACTTTCATGCTTTTGGCTGTCCTAAAAAACATACCATACTATTACACAGGCCGTTATGTATTACAACATTTTCAATTTCGTTTAGCAACACTCGTAGACGGATATGGACGATAGATATTTATGTATGGAAGTAAGCCATGTGTCAAATTAGAAAGTGAAAGTAAAATGCATCGATTTAGACACCCAACCTCTGAACATACATGCAATTAATATCAATCTCTGTAATGTGTGTGAGAGAGAGAGAGAGAGAATTTAATGTGTATCAACTTTCAAACGTGTACGCTACCACCGTATGATATATATATATATATACATACACACACACACACAAGACGACATGTCACTATTTCTCATTTGTATGAGACACTCATCGTTCAATCGGCTATTGTGTGTATAACAACATTTAAGAGGTAAGTAAAAGATTTGCATATGTTACTAAAAAAAAAAAAAATTTTATTGAATATTCAGATTTTATTTAAATTGAGCTTATAGTCGTCTATTTGATTTTTTGGTCTGTTGCCTAATGAAGCACATGTGCTTAGGTCAGTTACTGTTGTCTCTCGATAAGAACGGGGGTTTTTGTTTGATAGGGGTTTGACAGATATTTTTGATGTGTTTGTAGATTTCCAATTTTATACTCATACGTCTGATCAATAAGATCTTTTGAAAAACTTAATGATTCCGTTGAGATGACGTTTAGATAGAATTTACTGATATCACGAGTAGGCCTACTTAAATACGTTCAATACAAAAAGGATTAATTGCCCTACACCTGAGTGCTGTATTTTACGAATCCGTGCGTATTTGCTACATAAGGATTAATATAATTACTCATACGTCTGATCAATAAGCTCTTTTGACAAATGTAACGAAATTTAGAAATGCATTTTCTCATAACAAAATACAACGTACCCTTTCATTTTATATTCAAACTATTCTTATCTGAAACAGAACGTTATATAGATAATACGCTGTCCTGTTTTTAAAAAAAATTTATTCAGGTAATAATCTGTTTGTTTAAACGTTGATCTATGTACGTACTTGTTTTCGTAATGTTTGTTATAATACCTTTCCTGTTCTGGATTTATGGTATGTGTGTGTGTGTGTGTTGAAAGCCTTATGTATATATTTATATATAGCACATAATGTATATGATAATGAAGCAGGTACTGTTATTATTATTATAGGAACAAGAAGGATGGATCATAGAATAAATACCACATCAAAACAAGAGGAGGAGGATCTTCTCCATAAATGGTTTTTTTCTCCGAAACGGTTAACGCCTGTAGAAATTACAAAATTAAAAGCAATAGTCAACAGGCCAAGCTCAAGTATAAGACCATTTCTAAAAGACTTAATAAACAATTTATAAAACCCCAGCGACCTACATCTCGTGTTTCGTGGCATGAGGACCCCCGGGGTTGTTTCCGAAAATTATTATTTAAAACTGATAATTGTTTTATTAAAATCTTACGTACGTGCCAAATTAATTGCTGACGGCGACTCTGCTCCCCCTCCTGCTAAAATTCCATCTGTTAAAAACAAAAAGAATTCTCACTGTGATATCGATAGTTATTCTCTCTCCACGCTTCAGTTCGGACGACAGTAAACGTAAGTTTGTGTATTATTATTGTAACGATCTTTGTGTTTATAAATATTAGTTTGTAATGTGTGGTTTCTTTTTTTTTTTTTATAGTATAATGGAAAACGCTGCTGTAATAATTGACTTTCACTGCTTTTATGATGACAACGGCAATTATGTAGTAAAGGAGTTGTCGGTTATGGACGTAACACGTTTTGCATGCAGACATTGGATTTTCGCCCCGCCTGCTACAGTCGTTACGAATTCGAAATACACTAGAACCAACTGCTGGTTAACGACAAACTATCATGGGCTAAGATGGGATGAAGGAGAGACACCGTACGACAATCTTGTTTCAGTGTTAACAACGTATACGAACATATATAAATATGTGTTTGTGAAGGGTCTTGAGAAAAAACGTTTTTTAGAATCGAAAATAATTCATTATCATATAATAAATCTTGATGACATTGGTTGCCCAAAAGACGTACCAAAAGACATTCCTGGGGCGTTATGTCTTACACATTGCAATTCTTCTTCTACACTATGTACAAACCATAATGTGCACGCACTTAGAGAGTGGATAATTAATGATTTTTCTGTTATACAAACATTTTTAATGTAAGTGTCTCATAGCATTGTTAATTTCATTAGGTAAACTTGTATATGGCTGCAGGCGATAACTATTTCTGATGACTTTCCTAATATATATTATGTAACAGCCATAATTCTACATGTATGTACATGCAAAGCTTCAGGGGATGAAAAACACCATCTGTTAAAAACAACAACAAAAAGTCTTGCTGCAGGCGATAACTTTTTCTGACGACTTTCCTAATATATATTATGTAACAACCATAATTCTGCATGTATGTACATGCAAAAACACCACCTGTTAAAAACAACAACAACAACAATTCTTGCTGCAGGCAATAACTATTTCTGACGACTTTCCTAATATATATTATGTAACAGTCATAATTCTGCATACAAAGCTTCAGGGGATGAAAAACATCACCTGTTAAAAACAACAACAAAAATTCTTACTGTGATATCTATAGTTATTGTCACTCCATACTTCAGTTTGGACGACCGTAAACGTAAGTTTATGTATTATTATTATTGTAACGATATTAGTTCGTAATGTGTGGTTTCTTTTTTTTTTTCAAACGATAACTATTTCTAGTAGTCTGTGGGCTTGACTTTCCTAATATATATATTTTGTAACAGCGCTAATTCTGGCTGTGTGTATGTACATGCAAAGCTTCGGGCGATGAACGTGAACTTTCCTGATGACCACATCACCATCATTACTTTCACTAGTCTTCTTTGTAGCGAATATTCTGACATTGTATGGTTCCACCTTGCTTGATACAGACGTCTTCACTTCTCATAAATAATGTCGTTTATCACAAAATTCAACGCAGTTTCTGCTATTGAGTACAAACGTTGTGCAGAATTAACAGTGGACAAACAGTATCCGATCGTTAACATGTTGCATGTGGACACGCGATATGGGAAGTCTGTGCTTGTAACGTTGGAAGATTGTGAGCGCCGCTATCGTGTATATCTACCTAAGAGGTATGCTGACGTCTTTACAGATGAAGAACTCCGTCATATAAATCCCAGCGACCTACATCTTGTGTTTCGAGGGATGAAGAACCAGACAGCGCATGTGGAAATTGTATCTCGTTAAGGTAACAAACTACTTTTAATAAACAATTTTTTTATCATTGTGTGTGTGCGTATGTTTGAATGTAGTGCAGATTCTAATTTACAAAGTTTTGATGAATGGATTTTTAATTTATTTCACTATACGCCTCTGAACCTATATGTAATTATTTGTAACTGCTTTACCTGTTGCAGCAAACGATTATATTATTATTATTCAGTGATATATACATACATACAATTTACTTATTAAACACTTCAATGATTGTAACGTCTTACAATGACTATAGCATATTTAAATCTGTTATCTGTTTATTGGTCCTACATGTACATGTTGTATGTATGTATATGATTACGTTGTGTTTGCGTCTGTGTGTGGACGCGTTGCGTATGTGTGCGTGTACGTCTGTGTGTGTGTGTGTGTGTGTGTGTGTGTGTGTGTGTGTGTGTGTGTGTGTGTGTGTGTGTGTGTGTGGTGTAACCCAAACGTGTGTACGTTGCGTTTGCGTCTGTGTGTGGGCGCGTTGCGTGTTTGGTTACGTTGCGTATGCGTATGCGTATGCGTGTGTGTGTGTGTGTGTGTGTGTGTGTGTGTGTGTGTGTGTGTGTGTGTGTGTGTGTGTGTGTGTGTGTGTGTGTGTGTGTGTGTGTGATTACGTTGCGTATGCGTCTGTATGTGCGCGCGTTGCGTGTGCATCTGTGTGTGTGTGATATTTAACATGATTTTAATGTTGTTGTTGTATTGTTATGTGCAGGTTGCTTCTTCTACAAGTACGACACACAATTATATATAAACTTTCGAAAAATATCAATTTCTAATGTATTTATTTAATTGTGAATTTTATATTGTGAATGTTAAAATATATTTAATCATTTAAACAAATTATGACTTTATTTTATTTCACTCTACACCTCTGAACATGTGTACAATTAATTTATTTTTTGTGAACTGTTACATCAGAAGATTTGTATGAATTTCAGCCGCCGTTTTCATGTGTGTGTGTATAATTTTAATTTATTTCGCTATACACTACTGAACCTATGTGTGTGTGTGTAAACTGCAACCTTAAAACAGAAGTATTGTCTGTAACAACATAACAGGTAAGTAGTTCATTGACGCCAAATATATATATATTTCTAACAAGGATCAATCACACTGACTGCATTATAAAACTATTAATTAATTATTTAATACATTGAAAATGAAGACGACGTTTTGACAACGAGAGAGGGCTAAAATTATTTATTCATCACACCGACTACTCAATGTACGAGAGGGAGACAGGAGAAAGGGTATGAAACCTTGCATAGTTGAAACGTGTGAAAGTGAGAGAGAGAGAGAGAGAGAGAGAGAGAGAGAGAGAGAGAGAGAGAGAGAGAGAGAGGACGTTACTATTTGTTGACACAGTTGAAACAAGTGAGAGTGAGAGAGAGAGAGAGAGAGAGAGAGAGGACGTTAATATTTGTCGAATAAACTTTCTAATTTCATATACATGCGTTCGGTACTGACCACAGAGAGAGGAGAACGGTTTGAGCATAACGTTTGACAACAAGAGAGAGAGAGAGAGAGAGAGAGTGAGAGAGAGGGAGTGAGAGGACGAATAATACAGAGGTTGGTACATCTGATCATATAGATTTAATATACATTATAACACGCGACAAATTTGAACTCATGTAAAGGTTGGTACACCTAATCATATATTTTAATATACACTATAATGCCGGTGAGCATAACGTTTGACAACGAGAGAGAGAGAGAGAGAGAGAGAGAGAGTACCAATTATGATCATATATAGTTTGAATTTCCCACCACAGAAGAGAAAAAAATGTTGACAGATCTGCTCTATACATACACAATATAACACATATTTGAATTTCCCTCCCCCCGCCACAGAAAATGTTGACAAACCTGCTCATATAAAATATCTATACACTATAATAATACTACAGAGGTTGGTACACCTGATCATATAGATTTAATATACATTATAACACACAACAAATTTGAACTCATGCAAAGGTTGGTACACCTGATCATATATTTTAGTATACACTATAATGCTTCGAGTTGGAACCACCCCCCACCCACTGATATGAAAAAAAAAAAAAAACAACCTCCCACCCAACACCACCCACTGATATGCAAATCAGCTTTCTTAAAAAAATAAAAAATTATATTCACGGATGCTGGTGGTCCATTGAACATCATCCCACCAAATCAATTTAATTAAAAAAATAAAAAAAATAAAATTAAAAAAATAAAAAATTTATTCGCGGAAATTCGCGGTGCTGTGGTCCATCGGGATGCTGCGGGTCCAGCGGTGGCGGCGTCATCTCTGAGATCATGTTTTTTAGTGTTTTTTTAGTGTTTTTTAAGAAGGCGGCATTCCTTTGTGGCTTTGAACTGTCATTTTCCCTCTACTAAGTAGAGGGAAAATAAGGGTTCAAACCCACAAAGGAATGCCGCCTTCTTAAAAAACACTAAAAAAACACTAAAAAACATGATCTCAGAGATGACGCCGCCACCGCTGGACCCGCAGCATCCCGATGGACCACAGCACCGCGAATTTCCGCGAATAAAAAAACGTCTTACGTCTTACGTCTTACGTTTACGTTTTACGTTTTACGTCTTACGTCTTACGTTTTACGTTTTACGTCTTACGTCTTACGTCTTACGTCTTACGTCTTACGTCTTACGTTTTACGTTTTACGTCTTACATCTTACGTCTTACGTCTTACGTCTCACGTTTACGTTTTACGTCTTACGTCTTACGTCTTACGTCTTACGTCTTACGTCTTACGTCTTACGTTTTACGTTTTACGTCTTACGTCTTACGTCTTACGTTTTACGTTTTACGTTTTTTTTCGCGGAAATTCGCGGATGCTGTGGTCCATCGGGATGCTGCGGGTCCAGCGGTGGCGGCGTCATCTCTGAGATCATGTTTTTTAGTGTTTTTTTAGTGTTTTTTAAGAAGGCGGCATTCCTTTGTGGGTTTGAACCCTTATTTTCCCTCTACTAATAATCCAGTTTAATACTTTAAGCGGACAAATACTGTAGTATCATGGAATCTATCATCTTCATTCGAACGATTTGAAAAAATCTCTTTCTTTCAATTTTACTCGTGGCACAAAGTGCTCAATTCTATTAGAAGATTGTCAAAAAGTGTGCACACATCTTTTTATGATTTTGGATTGAGGACATTTGTTTTTTTCACCTTTATTATCTTCAAAATGTTTTTTTGATTTAGGGCCGGATGGTGCCCCCTCCGACAGCTGAGGTCCTGGTGCCCGGTGCTCCAGCGTAGGCCTACCCTAGCGTAATGGATAATCCGCCACTGGCCCCTCGTTACAGCAATGGCTTAGAGTTGAATGCGATTCCGAATTTAGAACAAAAACACGAAGGCCCTGTCTACAGGAAAAATAATATTTTTTCCTCTTATAGGCTCTACCTATTCATACATTTATCAAGGGACTGTTGAGACTTTCTTTAACATGCTTAGTTTCCCTTACAACTAGGACTATATACGAAAATGATGGAACGACGTCTGTACAGAATGGATCCAGAAAGATAAAGCCAAAAAGGAAACCGAAAACTGGGAGAAAAGAGTTCAATAAACTATTTCACTCACACATAGAGTCTAAACATACCTACCTGCCTCCAAGGGCGGATTTACCATTTTTGCCGCCCCCCAAAATCTCTTTGGGGGGGGGGTTACGTGTTTAATTCAATCCTTCAGATTTTCAATTACCGTAAAATTTGTTCTTTATACAATATTTTCTTCTCAATTTTTCTTAATATATTTCTATAGAACAATTTACATAACGTACTGGGAAGAGTACAATACGACATTAAATTACGGTAGCCGTGTTTATTCCAAAACATTTTAACTGAAGTTAAAACATAACAATTTAATACAATTTTCTGTGCAAGTTGGTACAAAATTAAAAAGATAAAGGGAGTTGTAATAATACTCTTTGAAATAATTTAACTTTAAATCTTTGAATGTAAACGAATTAATAGTTAAATAATTAATTAATATAATGTAGGCATCACATGGATAATGCATGTAGCCTAAATACAATTATGAAAAACCGACGTCTTTCACATACATAGGCTATCAGAAGTAAATGACAGACTATTCTCTTTATGTAATAAGCCTAGTTACTAAACAATATAGGCCTATATTTTTAAAAGTTTCTTATCATATTGGGACGAAATGGAGTGGCATTTACAACATTTAGGCCTATAAGGTATAAAAACAACATAACGTCCGTCAAATTTCACCTTTCTAGAATTTGCCGCCCCTCAAATTTTTCCGTCGGTAGGTAATTGACTACTTTGCCTATGCGTAAATCCGCCACTGCGTGTCTGTCTGTCTACCTCTCTTCTCTCACTCCTCCTCCTCTTCTTCTTCTTCCTCTTGTTCCTACTGAACACAGTATATTTTATAACAACAATCATTCTGTCGACAATTCATAATTGTTAAAATACAAACCCAGCCTGTCTTTCTCATAGCCTCGATTTCCGGCCAAGAGGGCAAAAGCAAACACTTCTTTCGTTGCGGAATTAAATAAATCAGCTGACATGGCTCAAGCACGTAGTCACATGAATCACATTTCAAGTTAGGTACTTGTAACCAGCAGACAATCGTGTCCTCTCTTTCAAGTCGACTTCTCTTCATTTTTCACCATTACTTTCAACATCTGCTATATTTATTATTCAGTATAATGCCTATAGCCTATTATTGTCGATTGTTTAAACTTGTCTTTGATATAAATAGTAATTTTTTTTAATTGACGAAACTTGGAAGCCAATTAATTACATTTCAAAAATCACGCAACCAGTTTTAAATTATTTGCTCCAACATTTCATTAATTTTTTCGAAATTCGCTCCATACCACCCCTAGCTTGGCCCCTGTTTATTACAAAGGTGTAAGACACGTTTTAAAATTGTCTAGACACCATACACAGATTCATAAATTAATTTATTCAGTACTGCGTTTACGGAAAAAGAAACTGTAAAAGTTAAAAGAACAACCGCTAGATGGCGCCAGAATTCACTTTTCGAGACAAGATGCAGTATTCCAACTGCAATGTATTGGGCGATTTTATTATTTAAAATGTTTGAAGAATGTAGAAACAGACAATGTTTAAACTTAGTGTTTATTGTAAATAAACGAACTGTTTAAACTTAGTGTTTACTGTAAATAAACGAACTGTTTAAACTTAGTGTTTATCGTAAATTAATAACCGATTTTATTCTTATCTTGTTTAATGAAAACGTAAATAAGATGATATACACAGGGGCGGATTTACGCACAGGCAGACTAGGCACTTGCCTGGGGCGGCAAATTTTGGGGAGCGGCAAAATTTGAGTTAAGAAATGATATTTTTAAATTCAAACAAATTTACAAGTATAAAAGCCAGTTGAATTAAGCACACACGAATATAAAAATTGTCTTCACTTAATTTGTAACTATAACGCAGTTATCGTTTTTCACCCAAAAGTAATACGGGCGAATGTTTGTTTTCAACCGTTCAAATATTTGGGGTTGATCATCCGAGAGATTTTAGATGTTGGCAATCCAGATCAAAGTGAGAAATGTAGATCTGTCAATGTAATACCGAATTGTAGGTTGGTTCCAGAAACCGAGGCAAGCTAATATTTAAGGAATCGAGACATTCTTGTAATACCGATAATAACTGTGATAGCAGTGAAGGTGAAGATGCTGTTCACACAGTACAGCCAGAGAGGTCCGTTGTGGAGGAACCTTCATTTTTGAAGAACGAAGAGCCAGTTCACGTCAAAAATCATGATGAAATGTCATCAAATCAGGTAGGGAAGGTCTTAGATTCTGATCCTATTAATTGGCAAATGAACGAGAGCACACGCGATTATGTAGCAAAGTTTGGATTTAAACAGAACACTAGTGCGGACTGTAAAACCAAAGAGGTAATATAATGATGCCCCCCTCCCCCAAAAGAGATTTGTGGGAGGGGACAAATTTATACTGCCTACGGGCGGCAAAATGTTAAATCCGCCCCTGGATATACAAGTCTTAATAAAATCTTGTCCGTCTGACACGTCAGGTTGTGTTCGCGCGCGCGCATGTGTGTGTGACTAAAATCCGACTTTCTACACATGAATAAGGGTCATTTTGAGTAATAAATAACTATAAACTGACCTAACATAGCGCACCGTATTAAATGTTTGCTGAGAATAATTCAGATAACTCACGTAACCTAAACAGAAGTCATAGTAGTAGGTCTACTGTTGTTGACACGATACTGTGTTTAGCTGACGTTATAGCCTAACTCAGCTTATGAACAATTCGAAATAAACCGCAACATATTATTATTAGACCTATAACTAGGCCTACTACTTTATTTTCGTTGTCTTTATCTTCTTATTCACATAAAGGGTTAGGCTGCTTAATGCTACTGCTTTGTGTCTATCGACATTTCCCTTTGTCTTCTGCATTAAGAATGTTTTTACTTCTTTTAACAAAAAAAAATGTCAACAGTTTTGTGTTGTTTCCTTCACCACAGGAAAGAACTGTAACAGGGTAATTTGGTTTTCTACTTATACGGTCAATCAAACGACGAAATAGTCTATATAACCAACCTCAGTCGTTGGACTCGAACCCATGCTTCAACAGTTAGGAACGATTAGTGTATGTGTGTGTTACTAAAACATCATGTGTTGAGCTAAAGAACAATTTTTAAATTTATAATTACGACCTTAATAAATTTCTCGACCGTTTTCTTAAATAATCTACGTAATAAATAATTATAAATTAGCGAATTAACAATTAGCAATACTGCTAACAGAATCACGCGCGCGCCCACACTCTCTCCTCTCTCTCTCTACCCCCCTCACACACACACTGTGTATTAATTCTTCTGCACACAATAAAGACAGTTTTTAAAGCTTGTGCTCTGAATTTGATTCATACATTACTGAGTAGACCTACGATTAACGCAGTAGCTCTACTATTCCCTGATTTTCGTTTTTTAATATCTTAATTTATTTACAATTTATTTATAAAAAAGTATTTTAAAACATAAGTATAAACGCTCAAACCGTATACTGTTAGGCCTACTGTAAACGCGAAGCGACAAAACATAGGCTGTTGTCTTGTAGGCCCAAGGTCAAATTGACTAACCTAACCTAACCTAACCTAAACCTACTACGAGAAGCGTTTCTGTGAGGCCTATAGGGTACGTTCTTCCATAAACAGTAGACCTATTGTTACTACAGTAAATTTTATTGTCAGCGGTCACTTGTGCCAACAACCAGACCTCGAGGTTTGGCGCCGCGTGTTACGAAACATTTACAACTATTTTTTTGTTACTATCAATCACTCTTTAGCCAACATAGCCTATTTTATATGTGTAGCCTATAAAATAACACGCCAAGTAAATAAATTCACGCGCAAAATAGGCCTACGTAGGCCTACGTGCCTACTCAGTACTCGGTACAAAATGTAAAATATTTCGGCAAAATAGTACTGTAATTGGAATTAAAACAATAGTTCCGTAACACGCGAATGAGAGCGCTGCACTCGCCGGAGCCAAGACTCAAGGTCCGGGCTGTTGGCACAAGCGGCCGCGGCACTGTGACTGTCATGCCTAATGAAGGGTGTTAGTAAGCCTACATGGGAAAAGTACCGCTCCTGAAATTTTAGCAACCCGCAATACAAATACTTACACATTTTTCAAAATTAGGTCTAATTTATTATTTTAATTTTCCCACCCTTATTTTTGTTGAAAATAACAATTAGAACACGGCTGAAACAGATAGGCCTATATTGCAACACGAAGCAAACTGAAGGTGGCAAAGTATAGGCCTAACTAGTAGGCCTACTCCCTGAGCTGTAACACTCGCTCACTATTTTGAACGACGTGCATTTAGGCCTATTATTATCTACATAAATTTCAATATTATGCCTAAATAATTTTTCAATTATGTATAGGTCTATTACTCCGCTATTTGTTTAGTAATATAACCATTTCAGAGCACACAATTATATAATAAAGTAATTATAAGTATAATAGCCTACTATTGACTCGGAACACAAGCCCTAAGTTTTTTATTAGTAAAAAATAAAATTTTTACCTTGTAGCCTGAACCAGTTTCGCTTGCTTCGTCAGAGGCTCCGACGAAGCTTGTAGTATAAGCGAAAACTGGTTGAGGGTATAGGCCTAAGGAAAAAATTTTACATTTTTACCAAAAAAAACTTAGAGTTTCAGGTCAGTAGTATTATACTTATAATTATAGTTAATCAACGGACACGTCATGGACAACAAAATCCAAGAATATAATAAACACTAAAAATTTGAAACATTCGAATTTGGGTTACAATTAGTCTAGGCCTAAATTTAGTCTGACACTCTTCTCGATTTTCACAAAATTTCAAATGTTTTCTCTTTTTCATCCCTGGGGTCAAAAATTTTAGTTATTCAGTCCCAAAACACTAGGCTAGGCTATTCAGATGTTAGTTAAAATTCACTTTAATTCGGTGCCGTATCTATAATTTGGCCTTGGGGGCCGAACGCGAGAAACAAGTTAAGACTAATCAACATTAAGGCCTACGGTCTTTAAAGTGGTTGAAAGTTGTGTGTTAACATCGTGCAATCAACCGCATTTTAAAGTTAGTTTACTTTAATGACACAATAACTTTTAATAACATATAGACCTAAAAATACGCGTTATTGAAACATTGTTTAAAAGATAGGCTACGTAGTCTAACTAAACGTTGTTTTCCTATAAGCCTATTTCATAATGTGTATAGACCTATTCAAAAGAGAACTAATAGACCTAGGATTGTATAGGCCTACAGTTTTGGATTATAGGCCTATCCAACACTTCGCATTTGGAAAATCCTCTACCATTTCCTCCTGTGACGGGTGAGATGGACCAAGCAGCATTTTTTTTTAATTCTTAATTTTTAATTTCGTAGTGACCGTCAATCAGTGTATTTTAACGATGAAGGAGTAAAATATATTAGGTCTATAGCTGAATACGGATTGTAGGAATGTTCAATTATAGGCTATAGTCTATAGGTCTGTTATTAAAAGTTATTTTGACATGATAATGTCTTATGGCTGGGGTCATTTGACAATTTCTGTAACGCATCACGCTGCATGACGTCATCATTTACCAGCCGGGAATCGTTAACTAAAACCGCGACCGCTAACGTGCTAACGTCCGTCGCAGATTAAAGACCTAACAAGCAAACAACACTGCATAGCTGTAGATAGGTATGTAACCAATCAGTCAGTCAGTAACCATAATAATGTTGCGTTTAGCTGGCGGCTGAAAGACATTATCATGCTCTTAAGCTTTTACCATTTGGTAAACGGTACTTTACTTTTTTATCACGGTTTCACTCACTGCTGATATTGGAAACACTGTCGTTCATTTAGAGAACTCTGTACACTCTAATTGTAGAGAATTCAAACTTAAATCAGAGAATTAAGTTATTAAGGAACTTTTACATTGTCAGTAATTTAAATTGTAGCCTAATAGTGTATAAATTATGGTCTGGGTAATAAGCCTATAATTTTTTCAATGTAGGCCTATTTAAGGAAAACAATAGGCCTAATGCAATTATTTTGATGATGTAAGTTACAACAAACTGTTTCAACTCCTACACACGTACGCGCGCGCACTCACATACACAAACACATTCACTCAACTAATTTATCTGTTGTGTTTGATATTTTCTCTTGTATCCGTACACAGGTCCTGATGATGACAATAAATATTGTCGAAACGTCGACAGAAATAATTTAAAATTTGTGTTATACTTTTTTTGACCGATCCTCGCAAACCCTTCATTGTTAAATTTTTTAAAAATATTTAGGTTTAGGCCTATAGCATTTTTAATTTTCAAGATATGAGGTTCTGCATTGGGAGTTTATAGTAGGCCTATATGCTATTTGCTATAGCCTACGCTTTGAAAAGTGAAGTATTTAGGCCTATTAATTTACTGATTTTAGAGAACAAAGAAAAAACGTAGGCCTAGTCCATCTCTCCCGGACTTACCCTATAGGCTATTAACGCACACAGTGAAAAAAAATAATAAAAAAGCCTAAAAATTAAGAGACTAACAATATTCGTCAACTTTTAGGCCTACGACCCTCTGGGCCTACGTCTCCCCGTAAATTCGCCCCCGCTTTAATTTGATACCACACGTGGGGGTTTCGCGTTTTTTTTACAATGTTGACTTTCACATTTTTGGTTCTCGCCCCCGCGTTTCGTAAGTAGAATAAAAGTATGGACATGCACGCCAATTTTTTCGAAAATCGGTTGATGCGTTGAACAGTTAGGCTATCGTGAGACAGGCTACACCCTAAGTAAACAACGGACAAGCAAATGCTAAACTGTCGCGTTAAAACTGAGAACTCGATTCGCTCGTTGAAACACGTATCAGCAAAAGAATGATTAAACATAGGCCTAATACAGCCCCAATGTTCCGTAACTGGCGGAGGAGAGCGCTGCGGTCGCCAGGTCCGCCAGCTTGGCACAAGCTGCCACGGCAACGTGACCGTCGTGGCTATTGAAGAAGAGGTTTTATAATAAACCTAACTAGTAGGCTACTAGGCCTACGTGTATTTGCCCTGAAATTTGTGCAACCCACGATACGAATACCTAGCCTCTACACATGTTTTAAAATTGATTATTTTAATTTTGCTACTGTTAGGTTAGGCCTATATTATTGATAAAAATAACCATCAGAACACTAAGACTTAAATTGGTCGGCCTATATTTCACCATGAACCAAACTGAAGGTGGCGAAGTACAGGCCCTACTAAACAATTACCATTTCCCCGTGGTAGGCCTACGTTTACGTTAGAAACGCGTTACGCCTTCGTGCACAAGGGTTTTAATAGGTAGGCCTATAAATTACAGCGGGCGTAGCGCCACAAAATGCCTCGCGGCACATCTAGAGAGTTATAGCCTACAAGGAATTCACATTGCTCACGAAACACGAATTTCACCGAATGATTTGTTGGAGTGTGTAACGCGAACAATAATTAGGTAACATTAGTTTCATTTGTCAATCATGTGTTGAGCTAAAGAACAATTTTTAAATTTATAATTACGACCTTAATAAATTTCTCGACCGTTTTCTTAAATAATCTACGTAACAAATAATTATAAATTAGCGAATTAACAATTAGCAATACTGCTAATAGAATCACGCGCGTGCCCACACTCTCTCCTCTCTCTCTCTCTCTCTCTCTCTCTACCCCCCCCCCACACACAGTGTGTATTAATTCTTCTGAACACAATAAAGACAGTTTTTAAAGCTTGTGCTCTGAATTTGATTCATACATTACTGAGTAGACCTACGATTAACGCAGTAGCTCTACTATTCCCTGATTTTCGTTTTTTAATATCTTAATTTATTTACAATTTATTTATAAAAAAGTATTTTAAAACATAAGTAGGCCTATAAACGCTCAAACCGTATACTGTTAGGCCTACTGTAAACGCGAAGCGACAAAACATAGGCTGTTGTGTTGTAGGCCCAAGGTCAAATTGCTAACTTTCAATAATTCTTAAAAAATAGTTATCGTCCACTTTTCTGCGATTTCTACTAGTAAGAAATTTGGTAGGGGATATATCCCCTATAGTCCCCCACTAGGTTCGACCCTGTATAATCCTGCTCCAAGATGGAAGAAGAATAAGAAAAAGATTAAATATGTTTTTTTCATAACAATTTCATTTTTATTGTCATGTAGGCTTAATTAAACCTACTACGAGAAGCGTTTCTGTGAGGCCTATAGGGTACGTTCTTCCATAAACAGTAGACCTATTGTTACTACAGTAAATTTTATTGTCAGCGGTCACTTGTGCCAACAACCAGACCTCGAGGTTTGGCGCCGCGTGTTACGAAACATTTACAACTATTTTTTTGTTAATACAATCACTCTTTAGCCAACATAGCCTATTTTATATGTGTAGCCTATAAAATAACACGCCAAGTAAATAAATAACGCGCAAAATAGGCCTACGTAGGCCTACTCAGTACTCGGTACAAAATTCCAGCACTGTAATTGGAATTAAAACAATAGTTCCGTAACACGCGAATGAGAGCGCTGCACTCGCCGGAGCCAAGACTCAAGGTCCGGGCTGTTGGCACAAGCGGCCGCGGCACTGCGACTGTCATGCCTAATGAAGGTTGTTAGTAAGCCTACATGGAAAAAGTACCGCTCCTGAAATTTTAGCAACCCGCAATACAAATACTTACACATTTTTCAAAATTAGGTCTAATTTATTATTTTAATTTTCCCACCCTTATTTTTGTTAAAAATAACAATTAGAACACGGCTGAAACAGATAGGCCTATATTGCAACACGAAGCAAACTGAATGTGGCAAAGTATAGGCCTAACTAGTAGGCCTACTCCCAGAGCTGTAACACTCGCTCACTATTTTGAACGACGTGCATTTAGGCCTATTATTATCTACATAAATTTCAATATTATGCCTAAATAATTTTTCAATTATGTATAGGCCTATTACTCTGCTATTTGTTTAGTAATATAACCATTTCAGAGCACACAATTATATAATAAAGTAATTATAAGTATAATAGCCTACTATTGACTCGGAACACAAGCCCTAAGTTTTTTATTAGTAAAAAATAAAATTTTTACCTTGTAGCCTGAACCAGTTTCGCTCGCTTCGTCAGAGGCTCCGACGAAGCTTGTAGTAAGCGAAAACTGGTTGAGGGTATAGGCCTAAGGTAAAAATTTTACATTTTTACCAAAAAAAACTTAGAGTTTCAGGTCAGTAGTATTATACTTATAATTATAGTTAATCAACGGACACGTCTTGGACAACAGAATCCAAGAATATAATAAACACTAAAAATTTGAAACATTCGAATTTGGGTTACAATTAGGCTAGGCCTAAATTTAGTCTGACACTCTACTCGATTTTCACAAAATTTCATTTTTTTTCTCTTTTTCATCCCTGGGGTCAAAAATTTTAGTTATTCAGTCCCAAAACACTATAGGCTATTCAGATGTTAGTTAAAATTCACTTTAATTCGGTGCCGTATCTATAATTTGGCCTTGGGGGCCGAACGCGAGTCGGCTTCATACAAAAGGAAAAACAAGTTAAGGCTAATCAACATTAAGGCCTACTGTCTTTAAAGTGGTTGAAAGTTGTGTGATAACATCGTGCAATCAACCGCATTTTAAAGTTAGTTTACTTTAATGACACAATAACACGTTATTTTTTAATAACATATAGACGTAAAAATACGCGTTATTGAAACATTGTTTAAAAGATAGGCTACGTAGTCTAACTAAACATTCTGTTTTCCTATAAACCTATTTCATAATGTGTATAGGCCTATTCAAAAGAGAACTAATAGACCTAGGATTGTATAGGCCAACAGTTTTGGATTATAGGCCTATCCAACACTTCGCATTTGGAAAATCCTCTACGGTACCATTTCCTCCTATGACGAGTGAGATGGACCAAGCAGCATTTTTTTTTAATTCTTAATTTTTAATTTCGTAGTGACCGTCAATCAGTAGGGAATTTTAACGATGAAGGAGTAAAATACATTAGGTCTATACCTGAATACGGATTGTAGGAATGTTCAATTATAGGCTATAGTCTATAGGTCTGTTATTAAAAGTTATTTTTATCACGGTTTCACTCACTGCTGATATTGGAAACACTGTCGTTCATTTAGAGAACTCTGTACACTCTAATTGTAGAGAATTCAAACTTAAATCAGAGAATTAAGTTATTAAGGAACTTTTACATTGTCAGTAATTTAAATTGTAGCCTAACAGTGTATAAATTATGGTCTGGGTAATAAGCCTATAATTTTTTCAATGTATTTAAGGAAAACAATAGGCCTAATGCAATTATTTTGATGATGTACAACAAACTGTTTCAACTCCTTCACACGTACGCGCGCGCACTCACATACCCTACACAAACACATTCACTCAACTAATTTATCTGTTGTGTTTGATATTTTCTCTTGTATCCGTACACAGGTCCTGATGATGACAATACATATTGTCGAAACGTCGACACAAATAATTTAAAATTTGTGTTATACTTTTTTGACCGATCCTCGCAAACCCTTCGTTGTTAAATTTTTTTTAAATATTTAGGCTTAGGCCTATAGCATTTTTAATTTTCAAGATATGAGGTTCTGCATTGGGAGTTTATAGTAGCTGGTCAGCGCGTCGCCTAATGGCTCAACAGCCAAGGGTGGGCGTTGGCTAGTAAGTAGGCCTAAGTACGTAAGTAAGTTTATAGTAGGCCTATATGCTATTTGTTTGCTACAGCCTACGGTTTGAAAAGTGAAGTATTTAGGCCTATTAATTTACTGATTTTAGAGAACAAAGAAAAAACGTAGGCGTAGTCCATCTCTCCCGGACTTACCCTATAGGCCTAGGCTATTAACGCACACAGTGAAAATAATAATAAAAAAGCCTAAAAATTAAGAGACTAACAAAATTCGGCGTTTTTTTTACAATGTTGACTTTCACATTTTTGGTTCTCGCCCCCGTTTTTTTTTTGTTTTTTTTTTCGATCAATGTAAAAAACAATAGCGTTTCGTAGAATAAAAGTATGGACATGCACGCCAAGTTTTACGAAAATCGGTTGATGCGTTGAACAGTTAGGCTATCGTGAGACAGGCTACACTCTAAATAAACAGCAGACAGGCGCGTTAAAACTGAGAACTCGATTCGCTCGTCGAACACGTAGTATCAGCAAAAGAATGATTAAACATAATACAGCCCCAATGTTCCGTAACTGGCGGAGGAGAGCGCTGCGGTCGCCAGGTCCGGGCTGTTGGTTGGCACAAGCTGCCGCGGTAACGTGACCGTCGTCGTGGCTATTGAAGAAGAGGTTTTATAATAAACGCTAACTAGTAGGCTACTAGGCCTACGTGTATTTGCCCTGAAATTTGTGCATCCCACGATACGAATACCTAGCCTCTACACGTTTTAAAATTGATTATTTTAATTTTGCTACTGTTAGGCCTATATTATTGATAAAAATAACCATTAGAACACTAAGACTTAAATTGGTCGGCCTATATTTCACCATGAATCAAACTGAAGGTGACGAAGTACAGGCCTACTAAACAATTACCATTTCCCCGTGGTAGGCCTACGTTTACGTTAGAAACGCGTTACGCCTTCGTGCACATAAATTACAGCGGGCGTGGGGATGCACTAAATAGCGCCACAAAATGCCTCGCGGGACATCTAGAGTGTTAGCCTACAAGGAATTCACATTGCTCACGAAACACGAAATTCACCGAATGATTTGTTGAAGTGTGTAACGCGACAATAATTAGGTACCGGTAACCTTAGTTTTATTTGTCAATCCGTTAAAAGCCTTTGTGTAGGCCTATGTCTCACGCGCGCGTTATTTTTAATTTTACAATGCTATTGGCCCTTAGCTTTATACTTCACTGTTAAAGCCATTCTGTTCTTTGTTCGAAAATGTTACTGTTTAAAAATCACAACAGACTATTTAGAGTTATTAAACGTTCCAAGTCCCGATAACAGGCCTAAGTAGTCCAATTGTTTTCTTTCCACAATAAACTCAAAGCCAAAACATTCTTTCCTAACCTCACACGATGAATACGTTACGTATTTTCGCATGAAAGTAAGCAATAGGGCAACAACCTTTTACAATTAGGCCTACTTCTTTTTCTTCTGCCAACGTAAAGTATCGATACTGTCGCGTATAGTCAAAAACATCGAGTCTTTATAATGAGGGTTCAGTTATTTGGAAAGAATTCAATAAACTAAAGTAAGCAACGCTCGTGTAACGTTACAGTGTCTCGTTACGTAATCAGTCAATTCACGAAAAGTATCGAACATATGGCGCACAAACGACTACGTGACGAAACAGTTGAGCCTACAGTTGGCGGCATCTGCAGTCGGTGAACAGAACTACACGACCAGCTGCACGGTTACCCCCTCTCACTGAATGCGCGCGCAGTTCTGACGGACCGCCAAACTCGTCTTGCTCACTTTTCTCTGTACCAAGCTCCGCCCGTTATGCTTTCCTGCTCAAGACGAACAAACGACCAATCAAAACACGTTTGCTCCGTCGAGCGGGGGAAAATGCGCTACTTGATTGGTTAAAAACAATAATAGGCTGACACGTTTAGAAGGAGAAACTCCCAAGCTGTTAATTTTGTAATAGTCCAGTCTTTTGTGTTTAAATCTATAATTGCTGTTTTCCTGTTCAGTTAGCAAAACGTAAGTTTTGTGCATTGTTATTTCAAACGACATTCTGTCACACTTTTGTCACCAAGATGTCAGTCAGGTCGGCACTATTCCGTTTGTTAGGCGAGATCTCTTTTTATTTTTACTGATAGGTAATTTAGGAATCATTACATCTAGGAATCTTTACATATATCATTACATTTAGGAATTTAAATTGTAATACTGTATAAATTAAGTTCTCTCATATTATAATTTGCTCGTTTTCTTAAAGATAATTTGAAGATGTAAACAAACTATCATAAGTCTTCACATATAGCCTAAAATGATACATACATACGCACGCACACACTCACACACACCAACACGTTCACCCAAATATTTAATTATTTCGTTATGTTTGATATTTCTATTGTATTTCATACACAGGTCCTGAAGATGACAATAAATATTGTCGAAACGTCGACGTAAAATAGCTAAAATTTGTATTATCGACCGATCCTCACTAACCATCCACTAAAACATTTACTGATAGGCTTATAAAATAATGGAAGCTCAGACAATCAGAAGTAGAATGTCTATGGGCAGGGTTTGATTTCAGGGGGAACGGTGTTCCGGAACCTCTTGAATCCAAAAATACAGCATTGGACACAAAGAGTAAGGAAAGGTGAAGAAACAAACAATATGACGACACAATGATGAAACTATGGAAACTTTTTTAAAATGTCCGAACCACCGAAACCATCACTTAGCGTTTGATTGAGGCTCCGGGATGGCGCCTTCATGAGTGACATGTTTTCGATTTTCGTGCGACTAACCTGACGCTGAAGCTCTTTAGAAATAACAGTAAACTTTTATTATCTTTTTAGATACGAGTTTATACGTATGTTACATATTTTATGTGTAGGCTATTTAAAAATGTAGACCTCCCTTGTAATAACCTAATGTAAACTTATAATACGCTATCATAAAATGTAGGCTAAGTAGCCTATATTTGTGTCTGTAAAACTTTTGAATTGATGGTCAGGACCTCAGCTGGGGGCACCAGCCAGCCCTAAATCACAAAAACTTTTTGAAAATAATAAATATGAAGAAAACAAATGTCCTCAATCCAAAACCATAAAAAGATGTGTGCGCACTTTTTGACGATTTTCCGTTGTTTTTTAAAGACCTGTAACATAACAAAACATATGGTTTGTCGACCACGTGGCGACAGTAGGCTATAGGACTAGGGAAAGCTTGCTGTTGGGTTTTTTCTTTCAAATCGTTCGAATGAATGTGACAGATTCCACATTGAAACTTATAAGCGGATAGGCCTACAGTGTGTCCGCTTAAAGTATTAGACTGGATTATTGATTGTAAAATGATAGATGTAGGCTATTTCCGAATTTACACATTGCTTATCGCCTGCTTTTCACGATTCCAATAGCTGACTGGGAATCTGAAGGAGCATTTTCTGCATTAAAACGATTAAAGCTAAGCCTATGTTGAGTTAAACTATGGGAGATGAGGGATTATCTTCGTTAGCAAGGCTGAATATTGAAAGCGAGATACTTGAATCGTTAGATTTGGAAGAAATTATACAAGACTTCGTTAAAGCAAAAAAAAATGATCGATTAGCCCTATTTTCTAAGCTTGAGTATAGACTACTAGGCCTATTATGCTCATTGTAATCAGTATTTAGCTAAATAGCCTATTTGTTGTAATTTGAGAGTTTAATGAAATAATTTTTAACTTTCGAAATTGTGTATGCCATTTACCAGTGTAAATAATGGATAAAAGGTTGAATTTTGAATCGGGGGGGGGGCACTAGTTTGATGGTAGCATAGGGCACCACATAATTCTGATACGGTTGTGTTGTGGTGAAGAAGGATTAGGGTGAAACGGACTGACAGAGTGAGACATGATGAAGTAGACCAGGGGTCTCCCCAAACTACGGCCCGCGGACCGGATCCGGCCCGCGGCAACCCGGCCGATGCTGCGTGCAGTTTTTAAACAGATCCTCAAAATACTTCAAATATTATAACACTTTACTAAACAACTAAACAAGAAATAAGTAGCCTACCCTATAAAATCAAAGTAGCCTACAGGGCTAATTTGTCAGACGACCACTTGTAATCCATTCTAGTAGACTAATAGGAGGATCAAAAATTGACCCAATATGGACAGACATTATAATGTCAGAAGCAACTCCACACATCCCATACGTAGGCTACATAAGAAAGAAAAAAAATAATACATAAGAAATATCTTTGAATGTTAAGTTATTTTTTTCTTACTTTTATTTACATTATTTTGAATAAACGAATTTGTCTTTTGATAAGTGCTTAATTTTTATTTAAATACCTATTTTATTGACTTGATTATTTCGTAAACTTAAAAAAAATAAGTTTACAATATGTGTGTGTGTGTGTGTGTTGGCCCGCCTGACTTCCAAGATTTTTCAATTCGGCCTTCAAGTGAAAAAGTTTGGAGACCCCTGAAGTAGATTACTGACGAGAACAGGAGGGGAAAGAAAACTGCTGATACTAAATAAGACAGAGTAAACATCTTGGTTGGGGAAGAAGTAAGGTTGGAATGGTTGATGACATAGGTATGAAACAGAAGGAGTTGTAGTGGGCCGAAGATAGTACTTACACAGGACCGAGAAAATCGGTGACCATCCAGTTGAAGTACCCTATGTCTAAAACAGTTTTAATAAAAAAGGAGAAGAATAGTCAGTCTATAGGCATGGCGGATTTATGCGTAGGCAAAGTAGGCGATTGCCTACGAGCGGCAAATTTTGGAAAGGTGAAATTTGACGGCCGTTAGACATACTTATGTTGTTTTTATACCTAAGAGATGTTTCAAATGCCGCTCCATTTCGTCTCAATATGATAAAAAACTTTTAAAAATATAGGCCTATAGCCTATTGTTTAGCAATTAGGCTTATAGGCCTATTACATAAAGAGAATAGTTCGTCATTTACTCGTGATATCTTGATAATTAGGCCTACTTCCATTATGTGGTAGGCTACTTCCATTAGCCTATGTTAATTATTTAACTATTAATTCGTTTACATTCAAATTTCGAACATCTTTTAACGACTCTGTAGGCTAATTTGACGTGAGTGAATGTCAATAGATGCCACAAAGGACTGAATTAAACCCGTAAACACACCAGAGATTTGTGGAAGGGCGGCAAAATAGTAAATCCGCCCCTGTCTATAGGCCTAGGCCTACATTTAAGCGTATACTTTTTAAATGGAATTTGGGGTAAAACAGTTGTCATAGCTTATGTAGAACAGTTGTCATAACGTTCACTGTCAAAGCAAAGGATCATGGATTCGAATCCGTCTCCTCGCGTCTAAGCGGCCTTCACCTGATTATTTCGGCGTGTCACATCAGTGTGTTCATTTCCATGTGCCACATCGGACTGAAGTGACGCGTTGCCTACACACGGTCACAACAGTCTACCGCTGCGCGCGCCGTCTTATGTTGGACGCGCTCGCTGTGTGTTGTGCCGAAAGTTGGTTTTTTGTCATTTATCATGTCGACGAAAGAGGAATTGCTATTGTAGGGTGCATGGGCGTAACGTGGGGCCTAACTTTGGGGGGGGGGGGCAAGGTAAAGCTTCATAAATTCAAGTGTGTAGTGAGACCATCTATATAATAAAATTAATAACATATATTATATACAAAATTAGAAAGTTTAGTAATAATTCTTAGTTAGTAAACGAGGGACAATTTCATTTTTTAATGATCAACAAACCTTTCTTCATAAGTTGTAGGCCTACTTCCAGTTATGTTTACCTAGAACAAATATAGTGTAGGCCTATAAACTACAGTTCTTCTGTAGTTCTTCCAATTCTTATACCAGTTTTGTGAACGCGTCCTCTTCCTTAAGCACACTGTAACAGAACGCTCGGCAGTAGTAGCAGTAAGCCGAATCAGTCACAACACAAAGAAATTTTCAAACTACCAGTCAGGCAATTTTCAAAGGAATTAAGCAGTGTTACTCCATTCCGTTTCTTATCTCCCATTTCTCAGAAGTTACGAACACACAAAAAAACAAAAAAATCACAACAATAACGAATTAAGAAAGAGACAAGCGGTGTGTACTTTAACGGACTACGTACACGACCGAGTAACCGACCGCACTTGTATCAGTAATCATTAAAAAAAATAACAGTTCCAAACGACCGTCTTTTGAGATTCGTGAACAAAGCCATCTGATCATGGAAGAAACACAGATATACGACAGAAACTGAATATTATGAGTAACTGAATACTCGACAAGATCGCCCAGTATCGGCTGAATCGGTGGGAACATCTTTGCCAAATGGATGACTGCCGCATCCCCAAACACCTATGGAACTATAAGCCGACGGGACGGAGAGGTGTGGGACGTCCGAGGAAGCGCTGGAGTGACCAGCTCTAATCTTTGCCTATTTGAGACCAGAACAAACCATCCTTGGTTTAATCGTTGAAGATGATAATGATGATAAGAATAGTTAATGTAACCTAAATAGTAGGCAAATAAATATAGGTAGTCCTACGGGTAATGTTTAAGTCGTCACAGTAGGCCTAACCTCGTATGCAGGTCTATCTGGTAATTGTCTATCTAAATTGATCTCTCAACTAACTAATCTCTGCATTCCGTACTCAGAACGGACACTTCTTGTTAGCAAGTGTGACTAACACTGCAGAAGTGTCATTGTTGTAGCCTAATGTTATCAAAGTAGGCTACAGAGTGACACAACTCGTTTATGATAGTTTAACTAAACGTTGGATCCTATCGACTGTTGTTATGACGTCATTTGCGTTCAGGCAACAACACGATAATGATCCAAACGTTTCGAGGCAGCCTGCAGCTGTATAGGCTTAAGTTACACAATTTGTTGTCAGTAGGAGAGTTCTTAGACTGAACAATTGTAGGCCTACGTTTCTTCAGCTTAGCGTAATTTTATGTTAAGCGAAAGTGTGTGTATTAAACAGATCGATGCGTTCCGGGGCGTATTTATGGCCGGGGGGGGGGGGGGCGAAAGGGACTGGACTCTCCCAGAGTCGAAAAAAGTTGACCATTTTTGTTTAGTCTCTTAATTTTTGTGCTATTTTATTAGTTTTTCGGCTGTAAACACTAATAGGTCTATAGTACTAAATCTTTTTTAAATAGGTAGCCTATAGCCTATACAAACAGACTTATAACACAGCATTTTCGTGTAACCTACGTTTGAAACATGAAATGTAGGAAAATCAATGCAGTCAATAAGTATCTTGTTAACGTTTCAATAACGAGCAGACCTATTTTTATTGTGTTATTACCGTTTACTTTAATGACACTGATTTCACGATGTTAGTCTACCATACGTTTTCAACCACTTTTCAATAACATAGTAATATTGATTAGCAGGGGCGGATTAACCATTAGGCTGACTAGGCTGTAGCCTAGGGGGCGGCACTTTAGGGGACGCAAAATTTTAGCTAAAAAAATTGTACAGCTAAATGTAAAGTTGTTAATAAATTACAAGGATAAAAATTTGAGTTCATTTTGAACACAGGCGCCTGTTTGCGAGAAATTATGGTAAAACTGTACATAAACATAATAGAAGTGCTTTACAAACCGTTTTCTCCGGTTATGAGTCATCGGTGGCCGGCGCTCTTACAACTATGCCGCCGCCCGACTTTCACGGAATTGCCGACCACATTATCTATTCCAAAAACAAACCAAAAACAAAATGTCTCCTTTCCGGCACAACAACTCACTACAAAGTCGCAAGAAATATTGGAGCCAACAAGTGAATACAAAGAACAGACATGAACACTGATAAAAAAACCGTACTGAATAAACGTCTACTCAATCACTCGCACACAAGATAACAAAACTCATTTAAAACAGCATCCACTGTTTAGAAACACCGATAGGCCTATAAGGAACCACATAGACTAAACAACGCGTAGACCAACAAAGGCATAATGAACACGGAGAACGAAATACTGTGTTGTACAGAGATTGACAAAGAGCCTCTGTTACAGCGTAATTTGTTATCATAATGAACTTTAATTACGATTCTTTACTGTTTATCACTTATGACAATAGACAAGCTGGCTGGTTATGCTTCTTTTATGAAAGGAATAATTATATCAAAGAAACAAGTTGTTTGTAGTTTCATAAACTAAAAACAATTTTTGCAAGCCTATGCTCACTTTGCTCACTCCTGGCTATCCCGCCCGGGGCGGCTGCCCCTTACCCCCCCCCCCCACCCAGCACCCAGCTACGCCTCTGAGTGTAGCCTACTTTTAATTTATTTTCATTAATGGTGAACGAACTAGTTCATAAACACTGACTGAGTGGATTATTGTGTGATGAAGTTTTGTTTAAAAGTGTTGTTTTCACGATGAGCAATCAAAGTGCTAACATTTTTAAGAAACCCAGTGGAGCGCAATACAGGAAACGCTCACAGGAAAAATCTGATAGGAATGCGTCTCTGTTGAAAAAAATTCTAAAATTAAACACATTCTTCGACCGGCCACCAGAAAGTTCGAACTGTAGTATAAGTGATAATAACTAGGCCTTGCCTCCCCCGACACCGACCTCCAGCGCCGTGGACTTGGACTATGGCAGCAACGGCAACCTCGTGGAGACACCACCGACACCACAGCCACCTTAATCACCCAATACTGAGGAAGGCAGCGGCACTCTCATGGAGACGACAACACAGTCACCCGATCCTGAGGTAGGGTCTAATGAAAAAGTTGATTTTAATGATCCTGCTAAGTGGGTTGTTAATGATAATTTACGGGACTATATTGTTGAACACGGCATAAGCCAAAATGACAATTTAAATTTTTTTAAATCTGCACGTCAATATGCCAATCAAAAAAGAATTTTATCCAAATGTTTGTTTTATAAAAACCTTAAGAATGGCGAAACTGTCAAACGTAGTTGGTTGTCGTTTTCCCCATCAACTGGGAACGTATAGGCTTATTGTTTTCCATCCAAACTTTATGGCGGTACCACTTCGTTAGCAACTAGTGAATTTAATGATTGGAAGAACTCTAACATAGTGTACGACCATGACAATAATAAAGAACATATCAATTGTTTGAAACAATATTTATCAAGAGGAACTTTATTAGGAAGAGTTGACAAAAGCCTGATGGCGCAATATCAAGAAGAAGTGGCTTATTGGCGAAAGGTTTTAGAACGCGTGGGTTGAAACAATCAAGTTTTTAGTGTCGAGGGGGCTACCGTTCCGTGGTGAAAATGAAACTAAATGATCGGTAAAAAATGGGAATTTCCTAGGCTGTATTGAGCTCATTGCTAAGTTTGACCCATTTATAGCTGACCACTTAGCCAGGTATGGAAACAAAGGGCGAGGTGTTCCATCGTACTTGTCCTGAACCACTGTGGATGAGCTAGATGTGTTACAGCTAGATGGACAAGTGAAAAGAAGATCAAAGAAGAGGTTGTCCAAGCTAAATACCTACTTCTCGATAGTTGTGGATTCAATGCCCGATGTTTCGCACACCGATCAGTTAACCTTTATCGTTCGCTATGTTCTTCCAGATGGCACTCCTGTGGAGCGCTTTATCACGTTTTTACCAAATACTGGGCATAAAGGTGAAAACCTAGTGGAAGCTGTAACTACACTTATTGGATCTTCGGGTCTTGATTTGAACAACTGTAGGAGGCAAAGTTACGACAATGCCAGTAACATGTCGGATTGCTACAAAGGTCTACAATCAAGAATTATTGAATTGAATCCTTTGGCGACCTATGTCCCTTGTGCAGGCCACTCTTTACAACTAGTAGGCTCTGCAGCAGCGAACAGCAGTGATTATTCAGTTGCTTTGTTTTCTCTTGAACAGCAGCTTTACAATTTCTTTTCCAAAGGTTTTGTAAAATATACAATTTCTTTTCCTCTTCTACAAGCAGATGGGAGATAGTGTTGTCTCACTTGAAAAAGACTCTCTTGTGCTAAAAACGTTGTCTAAAACTCGCTGGAGTGCACGTGCAGATGCAAGTAAAGCCCTTTACAAATATACAATGAAATTATTTCTGCATTGGAAGATATTAGTACGAATAACAACCAGACAAAGGATGTGCAGTATGAAGCAAGGAATTTGACAGAAAAACTATAAAGCCTGGAGATAACGATCATGATTTGTTTGTGGCATCGCCTTTTGGAAAAGTTTCTCGATGTCAGTGAGAAGCTTCAAGGACAGAGCGTTGTCATGGATAGTGGGATTGGCTTATACAGCTACTTGCAATCGTTTGTTTCCACGCTTCGGGACGAGAGAGAATTTGAGAGACTGGAAAGCGAGGCAAAGGATATGTGCAAATCAAATGTCTACAAAAAAAAAGAAACAAAAAAAAAAAAACGAAAAGCGCACTTTGATGAAACATCTGAAGACACTACTGCTGCCGCTTTAGATGGGAACGGTGGAAGCCAATCTTTCATTGTTGAAAACTACTACGTTGCCTTAGATTCGCTTCTGCTTAATTTGAACAGAAGAAAATCAATTTACAGTGATAGGCTATAGGCCTACATGACAAGTTTGGGTTCTTATGGAAATTACCTGAACTTTCTGAACTAAATAATGACATAATAATACAAAAAGCTAATCACCTTCTAGAAAATTATGCTGTTGACTTGGATATAGAGGTGAAAGTAGTGACAAAATCTCAAAAGCACATGTGGGGTACCAACTTAAAGCGAGCTTTAACCACGATCTGAATTTAGTGTTAATTTTTCGAACATTTTCTGATGAGTGTGTGCATTTAGCTCAGTTTTTAAAAGACTACGGACCTGTCAACCCAGAACAAGAAGGAGAAGAAAAGAAGAAAATACGATCTGAAGCAAAACCACTGTTGAATTTTTTGAAAACGCTTAACTTAGAATCAATGTTTCCTAATGTTGAGATAGCTTTGCGCGTTTTCCTTACTATGCCCGTCACTAACTGCAGTGGCGAAAGATCTTTTTCAGCTTTGAAGAGGGTGAAGAATTATTTACGCTCAAATTTGCGCCAGGATAAACTGATTTCTGAGGCATTGTAGGCCTCTTGTTCATTGAAAGTGACTTTCTGCAAGGACTTGATCTGAGTGAGGTGATTAAAACGTTTGCTCAATCTGAAGCGAGAAAAAAAGAATCTAGCTTGAACTTTACATGAGTCTTAACAAATCCACAAGATATTTAACTGATTGTCTTCTTTGTGTAGATGATGTTAAATGTACCCTTAATAAAACTGTTATAATTCTGTAACTACTTAGTTAATTTTTTCCTTATAAAAGCCATGCAAAGTACAAATGGTTGAAGGTGTAACTCTAAAACAATCTCTGTAAAATAGCTTAAGTTTTCAATTCTTGAGACTATTTCCAAAAATAGTAAGACATTTGAAATATTCCTAACTAAGAAATATTTTGTAGGGTGTTTAAAGCTTCATTCATCCCCTTGGAAATAAACGTGAGAGTAGCCTATGGGAGATGAGGGGGGCGCTAAAATATAATTAGCCTAGGGCGCCAAGATACCTTAATCCGGCCCTGTTGATTAGTCTTAACTTGATTTCTCTTTTGAATGAAGCCGATTCTCTTTTGTATATCCTCCAAAGCCAAATTCTTGATACACCATTGGATGAGTTTACAATCGCTAATAAAATTCCCTTTTATATTAATCGTTAGAAAATATCAATTGTCTGGAAATATAGTAATTCATTGTTGTACGTTACCACTAGCGAAATACTAAATAAAATTGTAATTGATATGTTTATTTTGTAAAAGAATATACCAAACATTTATACAGGGAGTCGTTACACTATAGAACGGAAGAACACAAAGAGGATAGCGTCGTCGGCTCGAATAGGGGAATCGAAAACGTAGCAGCTGTTCTTTTGTTTTCGTACATCCCCACTCCGCACGGCACCGAGCACACAACCAGTGCTGCTGCGCCCTCCATTTTGCGGCGAACGCGTCAAACACGCTCAACCGTCGTCGGTAAGAATTGACGCAGCAGTTAAAAACACCGATCGTTTATCTCCGTGAAAGTTCGGCCGTTGTCGAAATAATGACCTTGTTCACGGCAGGCAGTTGCCGGTGTGGTGTGCACCACGGCCTGTTGTATAGCAGACGTTCGTGGCAGCGGAATAAAAATGGCGTTTAGGTCAAGGGGACAGAAAAGGATGACGTGTTACTTTTAATGGGGGAACGAAACCAGTTGGAGGCCATTGAAGCCGTCCGGAACAATGGTTACGTGCAAGGCGCCCGGCTGGCGAGGCTCCAAACTCACACACACACGCACACTAACACAGTTTTTTGTGCTGCCTATGTTTAGACTTCGACACAATACGTATGCAGGCCCCAAAACGAACTCGCAGTACGTTTCTACAAATACTCGCACATACAGTCACTGAAAACTATAGACCTCTACGCTGGGTCTCGAAATCACGGAATGTAGTTGGTTTGACATATCGATTACGTTACCGCGATTTAAAATATTATGAGACAAATATAGCCTATTTATAAAATATAATATAAGTCTATTTATACCTATAATATATTTATAGGTACCCGTGACTTCGCTCAGTAACTTCGTTTGCTATTCCCTTTTTACTGTAAGGCTACTGTACTTCTGTGTCACGGTATCGGGACTTACCACACTTCTGAACTCCACATGTAGTCAGGACATCGTTCTACTAATGTGAAAATTAGTAGGGTCTACAAGGTTATGTAAAATCCATTTAGGCCTACGAGTTGCAGTGCTAAAAATAGATTAAATAGATTACTAAAACAATAGATTAGAATATCTTTGTTAACATTTGCAAATTTATTTTGTGGACTGAATTAAGCCTACTTGATTTTAAAATAACAGTGAAGAAACTCGTTTACAGAATAAAAAACAGTTCTCTTATAATAGATTCGATAACGCTACTGCGAAATAATTTATCTCTCTCAGCTTGGCGTTAAAGAGTTGTAGCCTATATGCCTACTAGTAAAACAGTAGGCCTATACACTTAAAATGTTCACTATCGTGATCCAAAATGTTCACAGTCATGATCCGAACATCGTCATCTTACATGTTCACAGTCGTGTGTTCGAAATACGACCTCATATTGTTGCGACAGTAGGCCTACTATGGTTAAATGGTTAAGATCCGTGTCAGCTCTCGAGTCCTTTTAACAATGAAGATGGTCCCCGGTATCCCGACAAATATCGTACTAGCGACAATTCGTACCACTAGATTTTCCGCGAGATTTCTTACCACTTTGGTTGATGTCTACCTGCGAGGGGTCTCCTCATAATCCCCAAATATTTACGATGCAACAAAACGTAGCCTACACTTACTTGAGGCCAGATGATTTAAATAAAATGTATAAATTAGGCCTATAATTTAACAAATGCATGTTTATTGAAGTAAAAAATAATTAAAATGTTTACAAATTGTTGTTGCTTAATAAAATATTTTTGTTCACTGCGGTTTATGTTTATTCATCATCATCATCCTCAATGTTTATGCCTAAACCAAGAATGGTTTGTTCCGGTCTCAAGTAGGCAAATATTACAGCTGGTCACTCCAGGGCTTCCTCGGACGTCCCACACCTCTCCGTCCCCTGGGCTTATAGTTCCATAGTTGTTTGGGGATGCGCCAGTCATCCATTCGCCAAAGATGTTCCCACCAATTCAGCCGATACTGGGCCATCCTGTCGAGTAGGCCTATATTCATAATATTCAGTTCCTGCCGCATATCTGTGTTTCTTCTATGATCATGGAGAGTAGGCCTATACCCTGCCACGTGCCTGAGAAATCTCATTTCAGCCGCTTGGATGCGACTGGACAGGCCTCCATAAAGAAGTGTGGGAAGAGCCATCATCATCACCTTGTAGCATTTTAGGTGCGTTTCTTTACTTGCTATGTTTTTTCATTGAAGTAAAAAAAAATGAAAATGTCAACAAGTTGTTCTTGATGCTGAATGAATATTGCAGTAGGCTACACTGTGTTTATTGTAATGATTTAAGAAATTTATTTAAACTTGAAGGAAAAGGTGGGTGACCTGCGTTTGTGACATTCCAACTACAGTAGAACTCCATTTATCCGAGCTCCAGTTATCCGATTCGCCAATTATCCGAATCGTTATTAGAAAATTAAAAAAAAAATCAAATTTCTAAAAAAAAAGTTTATTCAAATTGCAGCTGCTGTAGGCCTACTAATAAAAAAACATCGTAAGCAAATGAAATACATACATATAGGCTAAGACTGTGTTATCTATGCATCATAGTTAACGTACTGATCAGTACAATGTTTTCTAGCCTACTGCTCACCTAAAACTATAATTATGTGTGAGCATTATTTTTAATTTTTTTGTAGTAAAAGTGAACATTTTGCAAAACACGTGTGATCTGGTTTTTATTAAGATACTGTGTTCATGTAATAAAAATAAACAAAAGTGTTTTTAGAGCAATTTTTGCGTCTCTTTCAGAACATAACCTTTCTCTTATGTTTGTCCCAATTATCCGAATTTCTGCATATCCGAATTACGTCTGGGACTCATTAGTTCGGATAAATGGAGTTCTACTCCGTACGGCAAGCTCATCTCAAAGGAATTAAAATATGCATCCTGGAATAGCTTCCCATCCCATCAAGTGGTACGATTTGTCGCATCCAAAATATTTTAAAATCATTAGCAGACCCTTCGCAGGTAGTCTTCCAGCTGAGCGGTACGTAATGTCTCTAGTGCGATTTGTCGGGTATTCATGGCCTTCAACGGAGAGGCCGGACAGGAGTGGACTACGGCCTAATAGCCCGAAGAGTTGACGCCGGACATGAAAATGTTAGGTAGGCCTACCGTTTATTACAACCTCATATTTTTAATATCGCTGTAGGGTTTCTATAGCCTATAGGCCTATCAGAAATAATGGGTGTGACAATTAGCCAAAGTGTTCAATCGAATATAAATCAGTTAGACGGAGACGAGAAGAAATAAATCGAAATTTAACTGTTTTTTTAGACCCCTTTTATGCACTCGCGCGACAATTTTTTCCCGTGCGTCATTTTGAGGAGAGTTTTTTGTAAAACTATGGGCGGACAAGTGAGGCTACTTATGCAAACGCGCGCGCGGCAAGACTTTCCAGAAACCGTTGACGCGCGTTGCTGCCCTATCCCAGAGAACGCGGGTGTTGTTGTACCTAGTATAGGGGTGTAAATTGGTGCTTTTATGCATACGCGCACCATCAGTACACCCAACTTCTTCCATAGTACACCAAGCTTGTTCACTAGAGGTGTGCTAAACTGGTATTTAAAAATAACAGGTATTAAATTATTGATTCCATTTTGGTTAGACAAATCAGTTGCCAAACTCAGCCAATGAAATTTAGAGTGGACGTAATAGCACAACAAAGAATATAAAAAAAAAGTATAAATGAGGTGTGCAGTGAAGTTAAAATCATCTCCGAAATCACATTAACAAAAAGTAGCCCTACTATATGGCCTATCTACCACTCTGTAGGTTATAACACAATATAATTCGCTTCTCCAGAATTTACCAAGTTGGTGACTAGTATAATAGGCCCATATATAATTTGTTATTAGAATCTGTATTATATGTCTGCATAACACACGAGAATGAATGTAACATCAGTATGAAATTTTTTAATTTATTAAAAACAGCTTCGTCTCTTTTGGATAGAGATAGCCTAACTGAACCTCGCTGTTTTGGTCGTTTCGTACTTGTATGGCACATGCGCAGAAACGAAATATATATATATATATATATATATATAATAGGGTTGCTACAGCTAATGCCGTCTCCCTTCCTTCAACCTGGCTTTCCAATTCTCCCGATGTTCCCATTGTCCTTCCTCAAGTCCTATACGTTGCTTAGATTCATCCACTTCGTCCCTCCAAGATCTTCTCGGTCTTCCCCTTTTTCTCCTTCCTAATGGACTCCATTCCGTCACTTTGTTGATCCACCTATTTTGGGCTCTCCGGACATGACCGTACCACACCAATCTTTTTTCTTCGATGTAGTCAATTAGGCTACACTTCTTTCCGCTTCCATTCTTCTTCTGATCTCCACGTTTTTTATTCGGTCTGCTCTCGTTATTCCACAGCACCTCCTCCAATATTCCATCTCTGTTGCAAGAATCTTTCTTTCATTCTTTTTGTTAATAACCCATACTTCCGCTGCATACATCATAATGCTTTGGACTATGGTCTGATATATCATTTTTGTTTGGTGCTTTTTATAATCTTGTTGTCTCATATAACACTGTGTAAGTGTCTAATCCCTGTTCTAGTTTGCTCTAATCTACTTTTTATTTCCTCTTCCGTTGTGCCTTGTTTACTCAGTGTGAATCCTAGGTACTTGAATTTGTCTGTTCCTCTAATTTTAACATTTTCGTCTACTTCTAAATCTGTTGTTTCTTCATCTCTAATTGCCAAGTATTCAGTCTTTTTTATGTTTATTTCCAATCCCATCTTTGTGTATTCTTCATTCAGCTTTCTGACCATTTAGCTTAGATCTGATGTGCAGAAACGAAATTCACCACCAAAAAGTGGCTTCGTACTCGTGTAGGCCTGTTCGTAGTAGGCCTACTCGTTTACATGTTGTTACTTGCGTACATGTTAGTTTCGCAGGGGGGGGGGTTGAATCGGAACAGGTATTTCAACTTTTCATTCACTGTTATACCCGTTCCACAAAAATATCGTTCCAAAATATACCTACCTGTCATAGGCATATATCGCCCCACCTCTATTGTTCACTGTGCTGTTTGTGCATTGAATTATTTATAAAATTGACCTGAGAAAATGAATGGGAGTGGCATCGATACTGAGCAATTTAGGCTTATAGACGAAATTTAGAAAAATAGATTCCCGTCAACAAAACGACTACGATCGGTCGGAGAACAGCCCATCCATATTTGTCGATTTCTTGCTTGTCGATACGTGTTATAGGCTGACAACACGACCGGACCCAAGACCAGTGCCAAATGAATGTGAGAGGTTGGCACCATCTATTATATTAACTATATAAGTTATTAAATAATAGACCTGTTGTATCAACAGTTACTAGAGAGACAAAAAAGTAATAACAAATATTCACATAGTAGGCCTATATGATGAAAAGACTAAATAATATACAAATAATTAGCCTACTTACCATACACTTGTACACTATCAAGGCCAACAAAATATTGCGACCAAGTAAGCGTCTACAATTTGTTTGTATTAGACTATTTAGTGATTTGATCATACACTATGTGAACATTTGTTATTGGCCTATTCTAGTTTTTTGTCTCTCTGACACTCGTTAGCCTACTACTGTATCATTACCTTGCATTCATCACGGGTTAATTTATAGTTACCATGAAGACGGCTGCCACGTGGCCTAAACGTCGCTCTTATAGGCCTAAAAAATCCTCCATTTAGATTGTCATCGTCGACGTCAGCATCGCCATCATCATCATCATCATCATCATCATTATTTTTAGTAAGGATTTAACCAAAAATGGTTCACTCTAACGTTTCTTCGGTCGTCCCACACCTCTGCGCGTCTTCGATTTGTAAGTATTTCAATAGTTGTTTGGTGATGCGGCAGTCGATTTTTTTTTTTTTTTTTTTTTTTTTTTATCTGTTTGAATCTTCCTTAGAACTTTCCTTTCCTTTTTTTTTTTTTGAACTTTCCTCGGTTCCTTTTTGTTTTTGTGAGAGCTAAACGTTCTGTCGCGTACAGGCATTCTGGTTTTATAAAACTGTGTTGTAATGACGGAGTTTCGATTGTGTCGTGATGGACTTTTTGTTGTAAATGTCTTTCGTTAACTGATAAGCTAATTCCATTTTTTGAGGTCTTGTTTTATCGGTTTTTTTGTGTAGACCGTTAGGATGTAGCCGTGTTGTTTTTTTTTTCAAGCTACTTAAATTTGTTTACTTTCTTATGTACATGTTTACTTAGCCTACATTTTACTCAATTTCTTCTTCTTCTTGTTATTATTATTTTTGTGTGTAGACATTGCTAATACACATCTACGCGCGCGCGCCAGCTATAACCATCGTACAAACTGTCCATACGCACAATAACACAACATAGAGTCTCTCTCTCTCTCTCTCTCTCTCTCTCTCTCTCTCTCTCTCTCTCTCTCTCTCTCTCTCTCTCTCTCTCTCTCTCTCTCTCTCTCTCGTAAACTGTAGTAGCATGGTTCTACAACACGTCGATATATTTTTCTGAACAACAAACATTTCGCTTACAATCGGTACGGTGAGCCATGACTGAGCTATCATCGTAGCCCATCCCATTTGTATAAGTCCATGGCTTCAATCCTAACATTTTGCCGGTCGTAAAGTTGTAAGTTGATAGTTTGCTGTCGATGTTTGAGTACGCCTACATTCAACAGCCGATACTACAAATAAAAATCATGTGACTGACGTAGTCACAACATATCACTTAATATCAGGGGTATATTTTTACGGAGGTGGGGGACAAACGGAACCGGACCTCCTCCCAGACGATTGAAAAAAGTTGAAGAATTCTGTTAATCTCTTAACATGTAGGCTATTTTATTATTTTTTCATTGTGTATGCTAATAATATAGTAGTAACTCTTTTTCTAATGTATAAACAGCTCTATAACACAGCATTTGCGTACAGGCCTACGTTTTAAATATAAAATATGTGAAAATCAATTCAGTCAGTAGGCCTAAGCCTAGCTTCTAAACAATGTTTCAATAACGAGTATTTTTGTTGTGTTGCTACCGTTTAGGCTCCTACTTTAATGCGATTGATTTCAGGATGTTGTCGCGCGTTTCTCAACCACTTCAAAGGTAGTAATATTGATTAGTCTTAACTTGTTTTTTGTTGTTGTAGGAAACCAACTTGATCGAATCCCCCTCACCAAAACCAAATTATAAATTCGCCACCGCTTATTGTAGTTGCTTATGAACACAGTGTTTGTCCAATACCAGTCTAGGCTTAAGTCCTTATTCAAACGGAGACGTTTCCGGCGCGGCACCCTGATTCTAGAATAACATTGTCTTATATCAGGGGTGCCCACCTCTCCTTGATGAGTCACCCTCCAAAACTTGATGAATAATCCCCCGCCCAAGGATAGCTAAAAATAGAATGTCATTGTAATAAGCTAAAGGTAAAAATAGTAGGCCTACTGTTTTTTTTTCAAATAAATTCTTATTTATAATTAAATAAATAAATAGATAATCGAATGAAATTAAAACGTGTAAGGCAATATTTCAAAGCAAAGGAACAAATTATCAACAAAACGTATTGTAAAGAAGAAACAAAACAATGGTTTGCTGAAGTCCCCTAGTTGCTTTGGTTTGCTGAAGTCCCCTAGTTGCTTTGGTTTGCTGAAGTCCCCTAGTTGCTTTGGTTTATATTCGGCACAGTAACTTGTTCCTCTGCGATGATGGTAGGGAAAAGGAATTAAATTATTTCTTCATTAGGAATCGACTCTAATAAATCTTTCTCTGAAGCTAAAACCATAAGGTTCGAAAGCCACGCGGCTCCCGTTGCAGACCTGGACCTGTTTTTTATTATTATTTTAACTCGGCGCGCGCACGCCACTCACCACTCCACTCGGTGACCGTGATTCGTCCTCTGAATATTTGAATTCCCAAAACTAATTGTTGCATTAAATTGCTATGAATACTTTCATTCTTCACTAACAAACCATGAACTTTTATAAACATCCAATTTTTTATTGCAACGTAGTTAGAATTTTTCATACTTTCCCAAAGTTTGTTTGTCAAACCCCCCCCCACCCCCCTAAAATTTCCATGACGCAGTCTGCGACATGACTCCCCCCCCCCCCGTGGACATCCCTGATTATATGGAGCCTTTCAGGAGGTTCGATCACAGCGTTTTGTCGGAAACGGCCTCCGTGAGCACCACGGCCTACATTAACTCACCGTGTTGATTACGATTGTCGCAAAACGAGCGACGTATACACATGAAGTTGTATATGCTATATTGCGTTACTGTACTGCAATAGGCCTACCTCGGGATTTCCTCTATCAAGTTAAGAACATATTGGCAGAGCACGACACTTTAGCCCTCACAATTTGACAGTTCGGTTTGAAGTTACAACTGGTAATAATATTTTGTATAATAACTATACAATGTAGGCTAATTGACTTCAGGATGCCACCTCATATTTTTCAGTCGCTTTAAAGATAGTAATGTCGATTAGTCTTGTTTTTCATTTGTATGAAGCCGACTCGACCGGAGTCCAGACCAAATTCTAGATACCCCAATGTACCAGCTACACAAATGTTTGACTGTTCCACGGATGAACCCAGTTTCTTCCAAACGTCTGCCGCTTTTTACTTTGGAAGTAAATCCATAAGAGTACAGTAATCTTTCTCGGTCACAGTAAACTATTTGTCAAAACTAAAAATTGATGAGTTGTTATCATAAAAGGCAGCATAAAGCGCCTCCTGAAATTGGTTGTTAATTTAGTTAAGTTGCAGACGATCTGTGGAGCAATCAACCATATTTTTAGAAACAAGGTTCGCCGAGATACAAAATTAAAGTTTTACAAAGTTATGGCAGTCACTGTACTGTCCCCTGTGTGCGTGAATTGTGGACAACAACCAAGAAGCAAGGCAGTAAAATACAAGCCTCGGAAATGGCGTTCTTAAGAGGAGTTAAAAGGTTTTCTAAACTTCCCCGCATAAAGAATGAGGCCATAAGAGAAGATTTAATGAAGAAAGTTGTGTTAGTGGTTAAAATCACAAGCAGAATTAACGCTGTTGCACACCAGTACATACAAATTATTCCGATTAGCGCTTTCAAGTTTCACAGCTCATCGTCAGATAAGAAATAAACGGTTTATTTCCGATCTGACGGTAAGCTGTGAAGCTTGAAAGCGCTAATCGGAATAATTTTTATATAGTGGTGTGCAACAGTGTTAATTCTGCTCATAAGATAAGAATTACAAGGTTTTAACGTGAATAAAAAATTACAAGATTACAAACAACGGTGGAAAGAACGCTTGGAAAGAATGTCATATTCCAAACTGGCCAAACAAGTCTGGAAATACAAGCGTATAGTACCGAGGAAGAGATGGGTGGAGGATATCTTAAGGCGGAAGAGGCAGTATCTTCCCTATGCCGTGTTGTGAAGATGGTGATAACGATGAAAATCAGATTTACTCAGTAGTTTTAAATCTCTACAATTTAATCTTCTTCTTCGTCACGCGTTAGACTGTTTAGTCCCAAACCCCCCAAACCGACCGGCGGCCGGCCCCAAACTGGTCGGATCATCTTTTCTTCGGTCTTGCCAGGCTGATACAATAAGTTACCTTGGGGAATCTGTCACTGCACATTCTGCTAATGTTTTATTTCCAGCTTTCTCTATACTTATTGATGATACCGTTTACATCTTCAACTTTCAGTTCCTGTCTTATCTGATTGTTTCTTTTCAGATCTAATTTTGTGTACCCAGCTATAGAACGCAAACATTTCATTTCCGTAACCTGAATTCTTGATATTTGTCTAGCAGACATTGTCCACGTTTCTGAGCCTTAAGTAAGGGTAGGAACTGCCATGGATTTGTATAATTTTATTATGGACTCTTTCCTACCCTTGTGTTTTACAGCTCCTCGGAGAGTTCTTGTTATCTGGTTAAATTTATTAATTTTCCCATTAATGTCTTATTCGTTATTATCTGAGTGCTTATAGCCTAAATAGTTAAATTCTGATACTTATTCTATAATTTTACTATCCAAAACAATCTACAATTTAATTGAAATATAAAAACAAGAAAATATTAAAATTTCAGTTACAATTGAAGACTAATTAAAAATTGCGAGTAATCAAAAATGTAACAGAAAGCAATTGAAATTTAATACAGATTATTTTTAAATTAGCTACTAAATGACATTTAGGCTAGCTAAACACTTTTCGTAACTGGTAGGCCTATCACGCTTGTTTGTCACGTGGCTTATTAAGTTTGTGAGCCGAGCAGGGTCTACCAATATCACTGAGTTTTAGAGAAAAATTAACCACTGTATATTCCAACAAAATTAATTGTTTAGACAATGTTGACAAAGATATGAAAACGTGAGCACCGCGTGTAGGCTTAGCTGCCTCGCGCAGTGTCTACACCTCCACGCTTAACGCGACCCGCTAAGCCAGCCTGTGCCCTCTACTCTCCAAGCAAAACGTTTACAGTATGAACGTAGGCACAAACGACTTTGTCTACAGTTGTAGGCTGTTACACAGGACTATCTTGCATTATGTTAATGTGTTCTTGGTGTACGTAAGGTCAAAGGAGGGTGCTGTTGTCCTCTAACGGAATAAGAGATCCTATGAACTAATCTTCTTAAATTCATTATAGGCCTATATAGAGTCTCCAGATCGCATTAAGATTTAATTTAAGATTTATAATATACCTTTATTGTAATCCGTCTTGCGATTTTGTAGTTAGCCTATTTTGTACACTACATGTTTCGGGAATAAATTCCCATCTTCAGGTAAAGAATTTTTCTCTCCTCCTATTATATAGGAATCGTCGGCGAAAATATTACACACACACAATGTGTTGTGTGTGTGTGTGTGTGTGTGATATTTTCGCCGACGATTCCTATATAATAGGAGGATAAAAAAATTCTTCACCTGAAGATGGGAATTTATTCCCGAAACATGTAGTGTACAAAATAACTACAAGATCGCAAGACGGATTACAATAAAGGTATAGGCTATTATAAATTTTAAATTAAATTCTTAAATTCGCTACTAAATAAACATTTAGGCCAGCTAAACACGTTTTGCAACAGGGAGGCCGGTATATTTCACACCAACAGTGCTTGTTATAGTCTATAGGCCTATGTGACGGTAAAAGTCATGGACTACGACGAGTCATCAAATCGTTAGACGTCAACAATAGACTATAAAACAGGTTAATTACCTACCGTCACGCTTTTTGAAATCCGAAAACAGGATTACTCGAGTTTCGACACATTAAGTGTCATCTTCAGATCCTCGATGAATATAAGTTAAAAATACATTTGTTGATGTATGCACATCCCGTCAGATAATAAAAACAACACAAACATAACAACAAAAATACTTAAATAATTTAACACATATTAAAACCGAGACAAAACAGAACGAAAACACGATCCACGCGGCCGACGCGGACCTGCGCAGGAACACGTTATGCGATAAAATCAATCGATACCGATTTGACCTTTGATAAATTTTATCGATCTGACACAGCTAGTATCTCGTTCGATATCGTTTACTCTGTTAAATAGAATATTATTTTTATGGATCGATTTTTCATTTAAGATGCGATCGTAATTATCTTTAGTGGCCTTATATATTTCAAACCTTTCAAGAGTGTCCAGTTTAAGAGATTTCCTGCATTTATGTAATATATCCAAATTCTCACTAATACTTTTTATGTTATGATCTTGTGAACTTAAATGTTCAGCAAATGTGGATCTTCCTATATTTGATTTAGAGCTTGGGAGGTGTTCTTTATAACGCAATTTGAACGAACGACCCGTTTGTCCTATGTAGAAATTTGAACAATCCGAACAATTAAGCCTGTATACACCTGTACCATCGTATTCATCGAAAGACTTAATTTGATTTTTAAACTTAAGTTTGTTCTCGAGTTTATTATTTGCTTTTGAAGCCAATACTATATTTTGTTTTTTCAATTGGTTTTTTAAAGTGTAATGTAACATTTCGCCATACTCTATTGCGATATATTTTACTTTTTCTTTAGGCATGTCAATATTTATTAGTCTATTTGGTTTCTTATTTATTATTTTATCTATTATGTTACATTTATAACCATTGGCTATTGCTATGTGTTTAATAATTTCGACTTAATTTTTATGGTCTTCTGTGGAGAGGGGCAATGATAACAATCTATGTACCATACTATTAAAAAATGCCATTTTGTGTGAATAAGGGTGGTAAGACGAGGCATGAATAGCATGATCAGTGGTTGTCGGTTTCCTGTAAATATTATAGTTAATTTTATTATCAATTTTTGTTAAAGACAAATCTAAGAAATTTATTTTATTATTCTTTTCTGTTTCTAATGTAAATTGCAAATTTTTTGTTATGCTATTCAAATACTTATTAAGCGTCTCTAATTGTCTGCAGTTACCATTGTAAACCACTATCGTGTCATCCACATATCGACGATAAAATAAAATTTTGTTGTAATGTTTGTTGTTTGGTGATAATATTTCATTATTTTCGATGTGGTTTAAATAAATTTCTGCCAGGATACTTGATAGTGGGGATCCCATTGCTAATCCATCTTTCTGTAAATAAAATTTATCATCAAAAGTAAAATAATTTTGTTCTAAAATTACTTTAGTCAAATTAATAATTTCATCAACTATTTCATGGTTTAAAGTGGCTATTGATAATAATAAACTTTTTGTTATTTCTAAAGTTTCATTAATTGGTACATTCGTATACAAATTGACTATGTCAAATGAAGCTAAAGTATGTCTTGGTTCAATTGTAAGTTTTTTTGTGAGATCTACCAATTCTAAACTATTTTTCAAACTGTAATTCTTATTAAACACTATATATTGTCTTAAAATTTATAAATTTTTTTGGCAATTTTATAAGATGGTGCAGACGTGAAATTTACTAAAGGACGGACTGGCATGTTATTTTTATGTATTTTCGGAAGTCCTCTAAGTCTAGGTGCTTTAGGATCTATCATTTTTAAATATTTTTTCTCATCGTTTGTTATAATATATTTAGTTTTGTTTAACACTGATTTCATATTACTATTAAACCTATCAGTGGGGTCACTCTTAATTTCGACAATATTATTGTTTATGAAAAATTCATTTATTTTACGTTTATAATCTTCGTTAGTTAAAATTACGAGTGTCTGGCCTTTGTCGGCTTTGGTGACAATGGTATTATTGTCCATCAATTTCTTTTTTATTCCATTGAATGTTTGGTTTCTTTATTGTAACTAGTTTTTATATTTTCGGCTTTCAAAACTTTCGTTATTTTATTATTAACTCCGTGTCTTACAACTGTTCTTGTTTCCTCATCAGATATAGCATTTATTGCCGTTTCGGCGTTCAAAATTCGCCGTTTTGGAGGCAAATACAATGTTTAAATTAGAAGCTAGTCAGGCAAAAATTGCCTATCAATATATGAATATTAAGTTAAAACTATTAAAAACAACATTAAATATCAGATACAACAAGACATGTTTAGATTTGCGGATCGTACCGAATTTCGTCCAGATAAGGTTTGAAATATATATAAGGCCACTAAAGATAATTACGATCGCATCTTAAATGTAAAATCGATCCATAAAAATAATATTCTATTTAACAGAGTAAACGATATCGAACGAGATACTAGCTGTGTCAGATCGATAAAATTTATCAAAGGTCAAATCGGTATCGATTGATTTTATCGCATAACGTGTTCCTGCGCAGGTCCGCGTCGGCCGCGTGGATCGCGTTTTCGTTCTGTTTTGTCTCGGTTTTAATATGTGTTAAATTATTTAAGTATTTTTGTTGTTATGTTTGTGTTGTTTTTATTATCTGACGGGATGTGCATACATCAACAAATGTATTTTTAACTTATATTCATCGAGGATCTGAAGATGACACTTAATGTGTCGAAACTCGAGTAATCCTGTTTTCGGATTTCAAAAAGCGTGACGGTAGGTAATTAACCTGTTTTATAGTCTTAAAACGCTTTTGGAGGCAAATACAATGTTTAAATTTAAGTCAACAATAGGGCTATAGCCTACATTTCGTGTGACAAGCAGGCACAGTAACGAGAAAATTTTCAAAGCTTTGAAGCGTTCGTCATCCGCTGACGTAGGAGCAGAAATTGCTGAGCCAAAAAGAATTCTTGGCGAGTTGATAGCAAACATCAAAGAGTTAATATTGTAGAATTACTGGTATCAAACGGTTGGTGACACTTCCGATTCGACGTATTCCGCCAGGGGGGGCCATTCCGGCTTCCCGCGCTAATCTAGCGATCAGCTGTTTTTTCCGCGTGACGTGAAATGGTGGAAGACATACGCGCGAGTCTTGATTTACCATGCAATCTTAGCTGAGACAATGTCCTACTTAGCATCTCTCTGCTGTTTACACGAAATATTAATAATAATTGTAATGAGCTATTCATATAGAAAAAGGATCAAACAACAAGATAAAATGGTTTGCGGCAAAAAATAATGGTAAAATCTATTTCTACATTTAATAGAAAAGTAAGCAAGTCTGTCCACATACAACATTGACAAAATGGCACAAGATGTAAAATTAAGTCGGAAAGGAGGCGATATTATATATATATATATATCATTTTTTATTATTCGTTAATTTTATATTAATAGAATTATTTCTATTGTTATTAATTTACTTAAAAACCTCTGATGATACTGATATTTTTCAGTGAAACGTGCGTCAGGTGTTAAAAAGAATATACGAAATTATACTACTTGCAGAAGAAACAAATTGAAAACATCACAAATTTTATATATATATATATATATAATATTATATATAATAACAGTAATATATAATATTATATATATATAATATGCCTGCCTGGGTGGGTGCGCGTACGTGCACACGCGTGCGTGTATAAACATTTCTATGTAGTATAATATATTTGAAACAAGCTTCCAATTATTATAATTATAATCAATATCATAATCATTTTCTTTATCTACATTTTCATTGTTATAACGTTAAAAACTGAAGCTAGTACGTTTAGTTGTAAACATAAATACTTTTATCAACGAAATGAAAATGGTTATTTAGTTGATACATACCTTCATAGGTGACTTAAATTTTTGAAGACGAAGCTACCCAGAGCCGACTCTTTGTTGCTGCATACTTTTCAAGTGACTTGAGTTTGAGCTGTTTGTTCAGATGGCGGATTCTGATGAATGTTCTTGTCCTGACGTACAGACAAATGACTTTCTCGTCCAGCTCTGGAAATTTAGATTTGAGTAAGGTGGCCAAATAAGAGATAACTTTCACTTGTTTTGATACTGTACGTCCGTGGAAAGAAGTAAAAACTATCTCAAACTGAATCAGTTTTTGTAACCACTCGTCTGACGGATGGGTAAGCCCCCCCTTTGATATAATCGATATCCAGTCATGACTATGTTCCCCGGAAAGACACAATGTTTCGCCTCTCACACCTAGACTTTCATCAATGAAGCGGCACTTGAATGCGATGTACCCGGCCAGATATTTTAAGGCATCTTGAGGAACATCGTTGTCACTTGCAGACGGGGCCAAGTCCTCTGTTTTTAACAATTCTGCTTCGTCGGTGTCATTATTCGGAGAACTTGGTATTAACGTATGTTCAACTATGTCTATGCATAGTTCATTGGTAACAAACTGGATGAAATCCTCGTCAGAGTCATTTGATTCCATAACTTCGGTGGAATGAATGCTACCATCCTCAGCCACAGACGCACTTCCAGATAACGGTATATCGTCCGTGCTACCCGTTAAAAGTAAGAGCCGAATTCTGTTGCGCACTTCAAAGGGAGTGGGATTATTATAAAAGACGCCTAATCCCCGAATTCGAGAAAAAAAGTTTTCAAGGCAATCTTGATTGAATCTAGCGGTCAAAATGTACGTCACCCCATGAATCATTGTCATTTGTTCATAAAGGCCGAACAATGAATTTAAAGATATAATGAAACCTTTCTGAAAAGGTAGTAAACTTTTTTTACTTGCTACTCGCATGTTAGTTATTACTTCCAAAAACCTTTTTAAAGTATTTTCTTGGCTCCTTAAATTCATGCCGTACCCACTTCTGAGGGGCGTTTTCTGGTCTTTTGGAAGTCTTGAGTTTAAAACATCAAATGCATCGTTTACCAGTTCGATGAAGCTGCTTTCGCGCTCTTTATTTGCAACATACTTCAGCGCCTTTGCTGTACGATTAGAAAACAACTGTGCAGCAAATCTTACATTTTGTTGTTTGATCCTTTTTCTATATGAATAGCTCATTACAATTATTGTTAATATTTCGTGTAAACAGCAGAGAGATGCTAAGTAGGACATTGTCTCAGCTAAGATTGCATGGTAAATCAAGACTCGCGCGTATTTCTTCCACCATTTCACGTCACAGCGAAGCAACCAATGAGAGAGTAATTGGCCGGAGTGGCCTACCTTATATTCTAGTTACATTGGTATTCAGCTATCTGCTGTGACGTAACTCAAGTTATCAGCTGTGAGTGTAAGCGGCAGAGTAATTTCTAAAACCACAAGTTACTGCGAATGTTGCAGTCAGTGAAATGACTAAGCCTCCTGTGTTGGTATGTTTTCTTAGAATTCGTCCTTGTATTTTAATCATCAGCTTGTCCATTCTTGACGCTGACATACTTGAATATTTAAAAAAATGTTGTGTCATCATTTCTCAAATCATTAAGTAATAGGCTACGACAAAAGCACTAGCTCAGGGGCGCATTTACGGGGGGGACCGGACCCCCTTCCCAGAGGGTCGAAAAAGTTGACGAATTTTGTTAATCTCTTAATTATTAGGTTCTTTTATTATTTTTTCACCTGTGTTTTTCAGTTAGTAACTCTTTTTTAAATATACAAGCAGATTTATTACACAAGATTTGCGTATACGTTTGTAATATGAAATATACGAAAATCAATTAAGTCAGTAAGTATCTTCTAAACCAGTGTTCCGCAACCGGTGTGCCGCGGCACAATAGTGTGCCGTCACAAGGTGAAAGGTGTGACGCGAACTTTTACCTATTATTGTAATAAGTTAATTGTCGATTTTAAGTAAGAAGGTGCTTGTTTATTCTTTAGTACATGCTGATAACTGTTATATTTTCATAGAAATTAAATGTAATTTATTTACTCAATATTGTTGTTATAGTTTGCTTATCTTAAGTTATTTGTATTCCCGCCTGAAATATTGGGCGTATTTGATGGGTTACAGGCGGCAAGCTTTGTGTTCATCGCAAAGAAAGCCGGGTAAGACTTTTAGCAAACCTTTTAGCGGCCCGCACCAATCATACAATAGAGTTCACGTTCAAAACTCTAAACGTTCTAAACTCTATTCAAGAGAGTTCTTTGCAACACCGCATCTTTTGTGTACGGCTGGCTGTACGTGCTTTTAACTAAAATTGCGGGGATTAGCAAAAATGTCCCTCGTTTTTATTATTTTATTGCCTTGTTTTGATATTTGTGCCTGTTTGTCGACGCTTCTTAAACTTTATTGCTCTTTTCCTTCGGTATATTTTATGGCCGGTATGTTGACGACACCTTTTTGATCTATAAAGGCACACATAGACAAATAGATAGGCTACACACATATTTAAACAGTATTAATAACAATATACAGTTTACACTGGAGCACGAGGAAAGTGGAAAATTAAATTTTCTTGATTTGACGGTCACCAGAAATATTAATAAATTGGAGTTTAATATTTATAGGAAACCCACTACAACTGACACTATAATACACGCCACATCTTATCATCCGGTATCGCAGAAAATGGCTGCTTTCCACAGCATGGTTAACCGCCTCTTATCATTGCCCCTCAGCGACAAGGATTTTCAAGACGAACTAAATACAATTAAACATATTGCGGTCACCAATGGCTACAAAAAAGCGGTAGTAAATAATATCCTTAAAAAACATATGAGACGAAAAAACGCAAACACGCTAAGGGCACCTGGGGACAGTGTGTATAAATACATTTCTATACCATACATGAGCTTTCTACCTAGAATTCTGTCTTCTGTTTTAAACAAGTCAAACGTTGTTGTCACATATAAGACTACAAATAACATTTTAAATAGCCTTCGTACTCGGGAACCAACCGTCCTTGAAAAGAAAACAGGGATCTATAAATTAATATGTAATAGTTGTGATGCTTTTTATGTGGGCCAAACGGGCCGTGGTTTTTTCAAGAGGTTTGTTGAACATAAGCCACCCACTTATTTTCATAACACAGAAAATGTAAAATCTAAATTCGCTAAACATCTTATTGATGAAAATCACAACTATAGGCCTACTAATTTTCATACCAACTTGATACCCCTTCACTTTTGTAATAAAGGACGTTACATGAACGCCCTTGAGGAGTTTGAGATATATAGAGCGTATAATAATCCTGTTACCAGGCCACATGTTTTAAATGATCAGCTGAACTTTAAATCTAATGTCCTGTACGATACTGCGTTGCGATATTGTCGCGACACGAGTCAAATATGAACCAGTGCGCTGTCGGTTACCGTGTGGTGTACACCGAAAATTGTTGTGTGCGTACTTTGTGTTGTGTAATTGTGTTTTGTGTTATGTGGATTTTAATATTTTTAATATATTGACGACTGTGCCATCGTATGATGGTATGAAGAGACTTTTTTAAATATTCTGAGGATGGGACAAGTGTCCCGAAACATGTCAATTGTATAAAGACATTTACTTAAGCCACAGACGGTGAGTTACATAGCGTTTAGTTGATGATAATTATTTATCTTACGGGTTTTTTTGGTGTGGTGACAAAACATGCCCAATCCCCGAGTGTGTTGTGTGTGGTGAAAAACTCAGTAATGCTGCTATGGTTCCCAGTAAATTGAAACGACATTTGTCAATAAAACATTCCTCTCTGTTAAGTGAAGGTGTGAATTATTTTCGTCGGTTGTTGGAGCAAAATAAAAAACAAGTGACGCTCATGACTACGTCGGTACGTGTTTCGCAAAAAGTACAGGAAGCTAGCTATAAGGTAGCCGAACTTATCGTAAAGGCCAAAAAACCACACACAATAGCAGAAACGTTGTTAATGCCCGCGTGTAAAGAAATGGTAAAAATAGTCCTGGGTTTAGAAGCTGGTACTGAAATTTCAAAATTCCTCTCTCTGCTGACACAATCAGCCGCCGAGTTAGTGACATGTCCAGTGACATCGAAGACATTATGAAGGAGAAAATAAAGAGCAGTCGAAAGTTCTCACTTCAGATCGACGAGTCCACCGATATTGGCGGTCACGCACATATTCTTTCCTACATAAGGTATGTTGATGGGGATGTAATTGCAACTAATTTCTTTTTTTGCAAAGAACTACCCGAGCGAGCAACCGGTGAAGAAATATTTCGTACGACTAATGAATATGTGGTCCGTAATGAATTAACATGGGAGGATTGCGTTAGTGTTTGTACAGACGGAGCCGCTTCTATGACAGGCCGAGTGAAAGGATTCGTGGGTAAAGTATGCGAAGTAAATCATAACTTACGAACCGACCATTGTCTCATTCACCGCGAAGCCCTTGTTGCTAAGTCTTTGCCATCTCCTCTGAAAATTGTGATGGACGAAGTAGTAAAAGTCGTGAACTTCATCAAATCGCGGCCCCTAAATATGCGGCTTTTTAACGTTTTGTGTCAAGAAATGGGATCAGAGCACACTACACTTCTGCTACATACAGAAGTACGATGGTTATCTCGAGGTAAAGTGTTAACGCAAATGTTTGAACTTAAAGAGGAGGTACTTGCATTTTTGACTATTGAGGGGGATGAGTATGCGGATTTATTTGCAGATGATGAATGGGTATCTAAGTTGGCATATCTTTCCGATATTTTCGTACACTTGAATGAACTAAACAGAAAAATGCAAGGTAGAAACGAAAATATTCTGACTAGTATGGATAAGATTCAAGGATTTATTAATAAGTTAAATTTGTGGATACAGACAATAGAAAATGGATCGTGTGAGATGTTCCCAACTGTATGGCCCCTTGCTGACGATAATAAGGTGTTGATGGACTTAATTAAAGAACATTTAGTACTCTTGCAGCAGAATTTCAAAAAATATTTTGGAGAGAGTGTTGAAGATTTTGACTGGGTTCGTGATCCATTCATTATGGATTCGAAACATCTTCCGAATAATTTAGGCTTACAAGAGGAACTGGCAGATTTGAAAGCAGACATAACATTGAAATTAAAATTTTTCGAAGTGCCTTTGGAAACATTTTGGTTGTCAATAAGCAGTGAATACCCGGCTATCTCCGAGATGGCAGTTAATGTGTTATTACCATTTTCAACTACATATTTGTGTGAACTGGGCTTCTCGACGTTGACTGAAATTAAAGCATCAAAGAGAGAGAGACTCAAATCCGTCGATGAAGAAATGAGGCTTGCTTTGTCAACGATTCCGCCACGAATCAGCCGTCTGTGTGCAGCTAAGCAGGCTCAAGTATCACATTGAAGGTATGAGTAGAGTTATTTACTTTAAAATTCGTATTTTCTACAGTGAATTAAAGTTAATAAATTGTTAATAAATGCATGAGTCTATTCCTGTTTTATAATAATAATAATAATAATAATAATAATAATAATAATAATAATAATAATAATAATAATAACAACAATAATGATGATGATAAAATAATAATAATAATAATAATAATTGATTACATAACGACGTAATATTTCTTAATTATATTAAGATTCATATGTTTTTGGGGGGACAGACATTTTGGTGTGCCGTGTTGAGTCTAGGCCCTTCTGGGGTGTGCCGTGAGTAAAAAAAGGTTGCGGAACACTGTTCTAAACAATGTTTCAGTAACGCGTATTTTATTGTGTTATTACCGTTAACTTTAATGGGATTGATTTCAGAATGTTAGCACACGTTTTTCAGCCACTTTAAAGATAATAGGCCTAATGTTGATTAGTCTTAACTTGTTTTTTCATTTGTATGAAGCCGACTCGACCAGAGCCCAGACCAAATTCTAGATACGCCACTGTACCAGCTACACAAATGTTTGCTGTTCAACGGATGAACCCAGTTTCTTCCAATCTTCTGTCCCTTCCAATCTACGTTGGAAGTAGGACCTATATCAAATAAAAGCACAGTAATCTTTCTCGGGTACAGTGACCCATTTGACAAAATTGGAAATTATCAGTCGTTATTATCTAAAAGGCAGCAGACAGCATAAAGCGGGTCCTGAAATTAGTTGTAAGCTTTTTTGGCCGTTCTGCTACTTTAGAAAGTAAGAAATTCAGTGAATCTTTACTCATACGTAAGTAATCGAAATCTTAATGATAGGCCTGACACTGTTTTAACATGATAATGTTTTTAGGCTGGGGGTCATTCCACAAAAATGTAACGTCATCGAAAAATGTAACGCTTCCACACTTTCGATTCCCGACAGTCTAGAAATCTTCGGTCTTTGTCGTTTTAACATGATAGTGTTTGTTATATAGTAAATATATTTGTTATATAGTAGGCCTAAATATTTGTTATATGCACATTATACGTTTCAAAAGCCTAAAAACATTATCATGCTTCGATGTTTCGGTTTCGTCGAAATTTCTTTAAATTGTATTTTTTCGATTGAACACGTCTGTAACATATAGGCCTAAGTAGGCAGCGCTAACACCAGCTTGATGCATGACTGGACAGAACTTTGATAGTGTTCTGACATAGTATCAAATGCTTTACGGAAATGAGTAGGTGCTGCATGCTAGCAGTCTTCTCACAAAGCCGTTTCAAGCAAAACACCTTAAGTATCAGTACAAGACCTTGCCGCATGGGTAACCATTCCGTGAGTACAGAAACATCAGAGATGAAAATTTCAGAGGTGCATAAAGGTAGATAATGTGAGGAAGATAAAATTAGAAATGTAACTACGAGATGAATTAGGAATACAACTGACGGTCAAAAGCTGTGAAGGGATACAGTGAAATGCGGAAAGTTCTTGTTGAGCCCGCGATGATGTCTGAAGCTGACTATGAACTATTGATCAGAAAGGAAAAGAAATATCAGTGGACCGAGGACAAAATGTTGAAGCCGGGTAAGCCATAGGCCTAAGGCCTAAGCCTGAAGCACTGAAGGAGAAGATAGTAATCAGTCACAAGCCGCATTTATCCTGCTCATAGTATGTTTCTGAGCTGCAGAACTCACTCACTATTTTGAACGAAGTAGGCCTATAATTATTGTTGGATAAATTTTGATATTAGGTAATTTTTCAATTAACAGAAAAATTACGAACATCCTGATTACCCTACTTTATTTGGTTAGTAGTAGTAGTAGTAGTAGTAGTAGTAGAAGGAGGAGGAGGAGGAGGAGAAGTACCGTCTTCACAGCATGATCTTGCTTCCATCTTGGTCTTCTTATATTCCTTGTTCCTTGTAAAGTATCTATACGATAGTCACGCGTGTTTTGATAAATGGACAAACTCAAACATCGTACTGTGATTGAGTTGTTTGTTAAAAAAGGAGAATGGGATTTCACAACGAAAAGTAAATGTGTTAGGAGATGCTGCGGTTTCAGAAACAATGGTTTGTAAGCAGGCATTAGAGTTTAAATGGGCTCGTACGAGCACTGAAGATGATCGCCGTAGTGGACGCCCAAAAAGTGCAACAAATGCAGATACAATTTAAAAATTTAATATTGAGCGGATGACATTGCTGAGATCGTAGGCATCTCATACGAGCGTGTACCTACAGGCTAACAGCCTATGTAGGCTACATACTCAACAACTTGTGTGAAGAAACTTTGTGCAATCTGTTTGCCGTGTTTGGGTTTGTACTTTTGAGCGTCCACTGCAGTGATCTATTCAATGCTCGTACGTACTGCAGCGTACAGAAACGGGTTGTTAAAGGGCCAAGCGTTGCGATCTAATCTGTGACACGAGTGATGTTTTTATTAACCTGAAAATAGAGATAGGCGGTAGAAGGGGGGAGTGAAGCGAGCGCAGAAGTCACTCATATATGGGTTCAGTATGTAGAGTGTAAATATACAAAAATAGGCCTATGCATAGTGATAGTGGATTGGAGACAGCCGTACGCATTACCTTTCCAGGCGTGAACCTCATCTCTTCACACGCCTTTGATAGACACAACCTATGTCTTTAGCTGAGAGGACAATGTTCTCGATGGCCGGGTCGGAACTAACCAAAATAATGCTTTGTAAGTGAGCACTTCAGTTTAAACGTGGTCGTACGAACATTGAAGATGTTGCCCGCAATGGACGCATTAAACTCTAGAAAATCAAGCTTTGTTCACCAGTCCCAGGTTGACCACCCTGTGAAAACGAGTGCCCGTCGTAATCTCCTGGAGTAGCCTAATGATAGGCGGCTGAAGCCTACTACTGCCTGCTTTGTAACTTATAGGCCTATCGAACGGCTCACGTAAGGTAGCCGTCTATCCTGCCTAATACTGTGCTGCAAACACGAGCCAATAGGCCTACTACTACTACTACTACTACTACTACTACTACCACTACTACTACTACCACTACTACTACTACTACCACTACTACTACTACTACTACTACTACTACTACTACTACTACCACTACTATTAGTAACTTATTATAAGTCTTTTTACTACCATGTTCCATAAGGAAATGGAAGTATGGTGATGACGAAAAAAAATCGTGTTTGAGACAAGGGCTGATTCTGGTTGTACTACACTCAAAACATGAAGGAAGTCATTATCCGGAAAGTGTCTGTGTTTGCGTATCTGTCTTGTGTGTCTGTGTGTCTATCTTGTGTGTCTGTGTGTAGAATTTTTTCTATGGCAAAATTAAAATAGAATCAAATAATAATTTGCATATGTGCCTGAGTTGTAGAGTAGTCAAGGCTTATTGATTTTGGTGAAGATCGGTTAAGGGGAAGGTTAAAAGATTTCACAAGAAATTTTTAATTTTTTGAGGAGGGGATCCGCGGGCTGAAAAGTTTGGGAACCACTGCTCTAACGTGAGGTGGTATACGTTAGTGACCACAGTACTGTGGTTAGGGCTGAAGAAAGAAGTAGTTTCTATGGAAATATTTCATTTCGAAAATGATTTTAAATATAAATCTTAGAACATGAAAGTCATGCGTGATTCTCCATACCGATATTTTTAGATGAGAGGTGGCCAGGCGGCCTGATAGTATGGGATTTTCACCCACTGAAAAACGCATCCTTGTCCACGATCACAAAGGGCAGAACCGTTTTCGCGTTACTTCGGCCTGGAGCGCGCATGCTTACCTCAACGAGCTATCACCTATAACTAGACCGTTTCCTTCTTACTGTCCACGGGTCGGACAAATACCTTTCTTCTTTCTTACGACGCAGGATGCTCTCTATGTAGGCCTACACTGCGATTGCTTCTCAGTTGCCTTCACTTTGAAGCACCAATCCAACAATGGTCCGACTGTCCGAGCCTTGACTGAAAATTGAGACGGTCATCTTCAAAACGTAAGCACTCAAAAAAAAGTGAAAACATTGTACCTCTGCGACGTGCAGTAGCTGCATTGAGGGAATGCCATCCCATCCCGGTGGAGATAGTCACGAAAATATCCATGGCCCGTCAGGAAATGCGTAAGAAAAAGTTTACTTCGCCGTGATTCCGGTCCCTATAGGTTCCTAATTCCTGATGAGGCTTGCCACCTCTGCTGGCATAAGGCCATAACATGAGCACAGGTCTGGACAGCTGCCTCTACTCTGCCGAGATCTCCACTGTGCGCTATTATTAGGCTATATTATTATTAAATCACTATTAATTATTTAATAATTACATAGTGAACATCCCCTAATCTGGTTTTAGTTATAGGTAATATATTTTACTATGCTATATGTTGACTCCTGTATGTATAAACAATTTGTGTACCAATCTAATATCCAATTGTTGACTACTGTTTGTTTAATTAATTAAAATATCATTACATTTAGTAATTTAAATTGTAATACTGTATAAATTAAGTTCTGTCGTACTATAATTTGCTCGTTTTCTTAAAGATAATATTGGAAGATGTAAACAAACTATCTCAAGTCTTCACATATACAATGATACATACATACGCACGCACACACACTCACATACACGAACACGTTCACCCAAATATTTAATTGTTCCGTTGTGTTTGACATTTCTTTTGTAGTTCATACACAGGTCCTGATGATGACAATAAACATTGTCGAAACGTCGACGCAAATAAGTTAAAAATTTGTGTTATTTTTGACCGATCCTCACTAACCCTTCACTGAAAAATTATTATTAAACTTTATTTAGTCGTCGTCAACTTATAATTAATCGTAAACAAAGCTTAATACTATTCTAGGTTGCCGTTAGTAGTTAGTAATTACACAATTTGTATAAAGAGTATGCGAGAAGACAAGAGTTTGTATACCACAGTTCTAGAGAAACTCTATTTCCACTGCAACTTATTTAGCTGGTTAATAATTTTTGAAAGAGCGAACCAAGTTCACAGTTTTAACTTGATTCTTTGGAATTTGTCTGTCTGTCTCTCTATTTGGGGTAGGCTATGTCCAACGGTAACTTTTGAACGCATCAACAGATTTTCGTAAAATTTGGCGTGCGTGTGCACACTTTATAATACTACAGAACTCTTTTGTATTGAGATTGGTCCCTCTCCTGAAAATAGGGGGGGGGGCAGAAGGTAAAAATGTGTCGAATCTAAATCTAAAAAAGTACCGTTTACCAAATGGTAAAAGCTTAAGAGCATGATGTCTTTCAGTTTCATTTACGATGCAGTACAGACAAATATTTTAATGAATAGATGCAGGATCGTTAGCTGAATCACATACGAAGACAACCATTAACTAGACACAATAACCTATGTACAGCTATGCAGTGTTGTTTGCTTGTTAGGTCTTTAATCTGCGACGACGTTAGCATGTTAGCGGTCGCGGTTTTAGTTAACGATTCCCGGCTGGTAAATTGTGCTAACACTTGATTTTAAACTTTCAGGACGCTTTATAAATCTAGTTGAATTGTTTGGAGTGATAGCCTATTATTTTTAACACAATATATATATTGCGACGTATTAAAACAAACCTTTATTTACAACAATCCCAATTACGTCATGCAATGATGACGTCATACAGCGTGACGGTAAATAAAATGTTACAGAAAGTTTCAAACGGTGTCCAGCTAAAAGACATTATCATGTCAAAAAAAATAGCGAAGTTCATGTGGAGTATCAAATTAAAAAAAATGTTTAACTAAAATATAAATAAATTAATAATTTACCTTAGATCCGTCGTGTGAGTTTGTTTTATATTTAGAATTACATAGAACATATATTTATATATATATGTTACATAGAACATAGAGAATTTATATTTAGAACATAGGCCTATATGTTCCGGATACTCAGCCTTCATAGGGTGCGCACCCATACTGACGTGTGTTTTTAACAATCGAATATGTGATTTCAACATTTGACGATCTCAACTGAGTGAAGGAATCTGATGATGGAAGATACGTTCCGGAACGCGTAATTCTAAATATAAAACAAACTCACACGACGGATCTGAGGTAATTTATTAATTTATAAATAACAAAGTGACTTGGATACCAATAATAATATGTAAGTTATGTAAATTATAAATTTTACTTCTGGACTTTTTTGTCTATGACGTGTCCATTGATTAACTAATTATAAATAGGCCTATATGACTCGGATCAGTAATTTTTTGTTGGTAAAAATGTAAAACTTTTACCTTGTAGCCTGAACTAGTTTTCGCGGCAGCCTCTGATGAAGCTTGTAATAAGCGAAAGATAGTTCAGACAACAAGGTAAAAGTTATACATTTTTACCAACAAAAAATTACTGATCCGAGTCAGTAGTTATATATTTATGATTAATGAATTTTGTGCTCATTTTTGTAAGTTTTTGACACCGGGGGCCAAAAAGTGGGTGAAAATTTTGATAAAATTGCAAAAATTCATGTGGCGTATCAGATTGAAACGAATTTTGATTGAAATCTGTATGTAGTGTCAAGTTCTGAAAGTTTCAAAATTTTTGAACGCCAGGGCCTAAAAAAATGGAGCAAAAGTTTGATAAAATTGCAACCTTGTGGGATATCAAATTAAAGAGAATTTTAACCAGAATACGAATGTAGTAGATAGCCTATACAGTTTTGTAATTTTCAAAATTTTTGGATCCTATGGCCATAAATAGGATCAAAAATTAGAAAAAATGTAAAAATGCGTCTGGGTGTCAGACTAAAGAGAATTTTAACACAAATCCTATTGTTTGGAATTTTTAGCGTTTACTGTACGATTGGTATATAACAGTTACTTTACAAAAAAAAAAAAACAGTATAATAGGGATTTTCATATTTTTTTCTAATAATTGAAAAATTATAGGCCTATATCAAAAATTTATCCAATAATAACAAGTGTAAACCAAGAATGAAGTTTTCAGCCGGTATTTGACTGCAAAACAATTCCCAGGCTCTTAGGGCGTGGTCCAACATTATTAATTAAAATTATATTTGCTATCGAAAAACTGGTCTATGAGATTAACTCCGTTAACATAAACTATATGTAAAACTTTTGTTATTATTATTATTCCGGTTGTACAATGTTTACACATTTTCCGGAACCAAAGATTACAGAAGTGATTGAATTTCATCTTCCACTGCTGCTTGTCCATCCAAAGAACTTCTTCAATTTCTCGTCCCCTCAATATAGTCTAAATTTCTTCTATCCAGGTGATAGGTGGTATTCTCTTCTTCTTCCTGGTGGGGTCTATTCCATAACTCTCCTTGGCAATATTTCCTGTACCATTTTTTTCGTGTGTCCATAGCATTGTAATTTTTGTTTGGATAAAATCAACAATTGAATTTTTCACATTCATTCCGTCCTGAATGACTTCATTTCTAATTTTCTCACGTCTGGATACTCTTGCAGAACGCCTCCAAAAGTCCCGTGTGGAGCTGGTAGTGTGCCATCGGGCGCCTCCCCAGGTGGCGGATAGAGGAATGCTCACCAGATATGGTGGGTACCGAGGAAATAAAATGCCCGGGCCGGACCAAAACTAGCAGCTGCTGCCCTGTAGTTGGATATTGGTTTATCAAAGGCTAAAGAAAATAAACCTTTATTAAAAATTGCCTGGTCCTCCAGGTTGGGGTTAATGAAATTTGCCAACAAAAGATGGTGTCGGCCTAAAGGTAAACGACAAAAGCTACGTAAACGGACTACTATAATTGGAGTATGGAATACAAAACTTTTGTTATTTTTATGAATTTGTTGAGTTTTATATAGGCAGCTCAGGGAGCATACCTACTGCTATTTATAAAACTTTCAATTTTACTTCCATGTTCCGTAAGGATATGGAAGTATGGTGATCGCGAAAAAATCGTGTTCGAGATAAGGGCTGATTCTGATTGTACTACCCTCAAAACGTGAAGAAAAGTCATTTTCCGAAAAGTGTCTGTGTGTAGAAATTCTCCTATGGTGAATGATAACTGCCGCAAATTCAAACAGAATCAAATAATGTTTTGCATATGTGCCTGAGTTGTAGAGGAACTGTTGATTTTGGTGAAGATCGGTTAAGGGGGAGAGGTAGTTTACCTGCAGCGTTTTATGTTTTAACAAGAGTAAAGTAGGCCTACTTAATTTTGATAACTATGTATCATGAAAAGAAGGTCACAATAATCCATTGTAGAAAGGTAGATGAAATATCTAAAAATGAAAAGGCTAGTTGAAGGGGGAGGGGGTAATTTTCTATAAATGAAAATGATAGTTGAAGGGGGAGGGGATAATTTTTTATGTGTGTACTACGTAGTCGGCAACAAACAAGTAGTTTGTTGTAAAAATTCTTTCCCGGACTGTTTGGCTATGGTCCAATGTTTTCTGCAAACCCAGACGTTTCAGCAGTGCCATCGACTGCCATCATCAGTGAAAATCGAGTGCGCTAACGTGAGGTGGTATACGTTAGTGACAAAGGTTCAGTGTTTAAGGCTGAAGAAATAAGTAGAAAGAACTGGTTTCTATGGAAATATTTGATTTCGAAAATGTAAATCTTAATACATGGGAGTCATGTATGGTTCTCCATACCGATATTTATATGTGTACTACGTTATCGGCAACAAAGAAGTAGTTTCTATGGAAATATTTCATTTCAATTTGTCAAACATAAAACTGATGTACCTATAAGGAACACACTTAACTTATTACAAATTATCGAACCGAATTCAAGTAAATGATTGTAAATATAAATCTTAGAACATGGAAGTCATATATGGTTCTCCATACCGATATTTTATTATTAATTTCCAAACCTATTTCTAGTTTAATCAGCCACATAAGCCTATCAGTACATATTAAGAGACATAAAAGAATTGAATCGTCACTCAACGCTTACTATAGGCTATACCCGAGTAGGCCTACATACTCGGTGTGTCCTAAATACAGAGTGTTTGTGTGTAGCATACGATATTTTTATACATTACGTAATGTGGAGATTTCGTAAAGAGAGGAGGAAGTAAGTGTGAATGTCATATGGACTTGTTTTGTAAGTAGGCAGCAGCAACCAGGTTGTACAACTTTCACAACGAAAATTATGTACCTACTACGTATGCCACGGCCTTCATTGTCTGTCTGCTGCTGCTTCGCTTGACACGACTAAATTTCTGTAGGCTACCTACGCCTCTACGTTTGCTTATCTTGTAGCCTACTCACTCTCACTCTCTCTGTCTCTGTCTCTCTTGCGGTCATCAACCGTGGCTCTACAACACTTGGTGGGTCTTGGCCTGCTCCAAGAGTCGATTCCATTCCTTCCTATTGCATGCTCTGGCTTTCCAGTTTCTTATGTTCAGCTTTCCGAGGTTCTCCCCTATCTGGTCTTTGAATCTACTTCGGGGTCTTCCCCTTTTTCTACTACCCATTGGTTTCTGGTAGAAAATATGTTTCGTAGGCTGTAGAAACTTCCTCCATTCTCTCTATATGTCCAACCCACCTTAGCCTGTACATTTTGATTATCCTGACAAGGTCCGGCTCTTCGTAAAGATGGTATAGTTCGTAATTGTAGCGTTTGCGCCACATTCCATTTTCTTGTACTCCTCTAAATATTGTTCTTAGAATCTATCTTTCACAGCAACCTAGAAGTCTCTCGCTATTTTTTGTCATTGTCCAGGTTTCTCTCTTTGCGGTAGGCTCTATAAGGATCTCGGGACGCAGTGTACGAGCGAGCGACGGGCTTGCCCTTCCTCTCACTCGCTCTCTCTCTCTCTCTCTCTTACTGAGCCCTATCATCAACTCTATCACTTCCTTTCTTCTTGACTCCCACCCTTGTTACACTCATTTTTCTGCTATTAACCTTTTACCTTGTATTCTGTTTTCATTACTTCCTACCTTCCTATCGGTAATTATGAATTTATTTAACTCCTGGACTCGAGGGGATTTGGAGAGGTACGGTAGTACTTTTATACCAAGGTACTACGAGATTCTGGAATACAAACAGGAAGACATAGTTTTAAAAAAAGGAGTCCAGCTCCTAGCATATGCAGATGATATAGATATTATCAGCAGAAATTAAAATAATCTGAAGAATGCCTTAAGAGCACTTGAATCATCGGCTAAGGGTATAGGGCGTGTTATAAATGAAAATAAAACAAAGTTTATGGTTGTGGGAAGCAATAATGATAATATTTCAAATATACTAATAGACGGCTATAATTTTGAAAGAGTAAAAGGCTTCGTATATCTGGGGACATAAGTCATCCTGAGAATAACCGCACAAAGGAAATTGAAAGAAGAAATCTGGCTGCTAATAGAAGCTATTACAGGATGAATAAACATTTTAAATCAAAACTATTAACCACAGAAACTAAAGCCACGGTTTATAAGACATTGGTAAAACCTATATTGAGATATGGCTCTGAGTGCTGGGTACTCACGAAAATTGATGAACTGAGGCTGGCTGTGTTTGAAAGGAATATACTGAGAAGGATTCATGGGCCAATTCAACAGGACAAAGTCTGGAAAAAGAGAAATAATAATGAATTATATGATAAGTACAATGACATTACAGTTGTCCGATTTGCTAAAATTAATAGATTAAGATGGGCAGGACACGTTCAGAGAATGGATGACGAACGTACGACAAAAAGAATTGTGAAACACAAGCCAATTGGGAAAAGGAAGATTGGAAGACCGAAGAACAGATGGTTGGACCAGGTCGGGAGTGAAGCGAGGAAGCTGGGCGCAGTGAATTGGTGACGGATGGCTGAGGACAGGAATGAGTGGAGGCAATTTCTTTTGGAGGCCAAGGCTCGATCTGGACTGTAAAGGCAAGGATAGTACCTTTATACCGGGCTGACTGGGGCACTAGTCATCACAAGTACCCAGGGTTGGACTAAAGTCATGTTAACTGCCAAAGGAGCCGTCAGCCTCTCTGTGGCCAAGACCGTACTGCGTGGTGAAGTGCCACATCCCACAAGAGGTGCCCAACAGAACGGAAGGTTGATACATATTCCTGGTGGAGGGCAGCAGTAGCCACCTGTACCAAGTTAGGACGCAAGCAAAATGATCCTGGACTGGCTTATCTTTAGAATGTTACAGATGTGAATCTATTTGTATTTAGTCGGTTGTAATATTGACTACCGGAAAACTGGTCCCTTTAGTTCACTAAACTGGGAAGACAGCCAGTTTATGGGAGACAACCGAGACAGTAAATCGGACTGGACGATAGATCCGAAGGTGGCAGCACCACCATCTTACCCTGCTAAATGCTAATAACATCTTCAGGGAACATATTACTGTCTAAAGTTACAACGAACAGGTTAAGGCCTGAGCGAAATGATTCTAGTCCGGCTTTTCCTACTTCGGAATATTACAGACGTGAATCTAGTTGGGTTTAGCCGGCTGTAACACTGCCTCCTGTTGTTATAGGATTATATTTTGCTTCTGTCTCGGAGTTGGGCGTTGGGGCGTCAAAGGCTAGGGGAAGACAACCCTGGATAAAAATTACCCGTAACGCCCGCAAGGTCACTTCCACATGACTTAACACATCTACAGGATGGTACCCTTATAATGGGGAAATACATTTACTCAGAACCTTGAAAGAAAACAGCCGGACGAAGTTAATGGTAAACCTGTAGACCCAGGAAGAGATGGCTGGAAGATATTTGAAGGCTGAAGAGGTAGCACCTTGCCTATGGCGTCGTGTGAAGCTGACGATAATGATGATTTAACTCCCACTATGTAGTGAAATATTTTTAAAAATTGTTTTGTTAGGCTACGTAAAACGAAAACAAAATATTTAGTCTCTTTTGCTCGTTTACCGAACTCTGTTTGTGTGAATTTCTCCTTCTCTTTCTCCCTCACTCTCTCTACCCTCTCTCTCTCTCTCTTCTTCTTCTATTTCCATACCATATTTCGTCTCACGTTTCTACTGCTAACCTCTGTCTAGTCTCACAATTCATGTCTACCAGTCTTTCTCACGTCTCTACCTGAACTGTCTTTGCCTTGAGTTAAAAGATACAAAGCGTAAGTGAGGGAGACGCTCTTCTTCTGTCTGTCTGTCTCTCTCCCGCCTCCTCTCTTCCTCCCTACTTATTCTGCTCCCCTATACTGTCCGTACTTTAGGTGACAAGACTTTCCGGAAGTTCGGTTTTGTTTCGAATTGTAAACATTTGTTTGGACTACCGGGAAGCTGACGTATCCCGAATTTTATAAATTACGAATTCTGGCGATGACGATGAAAAAATAAAAAATTGAAACAAAAGAATTAGACACAAAAAGTGGGCGTATTTCTTTTTCAATTACTACGGTAGAGAACGGTGTAGGCTACACTCACCTTCTAAAACTGTGTGTATTCACGATGGTGACGTCTCACATCAACAGAGAAGAAGTATTCTCGTATACAAAAAATTCAAAGTCTGATGTCAGAGTTAACACACTGGTTGGGATTATTATTTTTATTATTTGGTGTTCTGCCCTAAGGCAGGTCTTCAAATGGTAAAAGCTCTCCAAGCTGTCATATCGCATGCCAGTCTTTTCGTTACTTCATAACACCCTCTGATTTTAATGCTATTTATTAACTTCATTCTTCTACGCCCTCTTCTTTTTTCTCCTTGTATATGACAACCTCCATGACAGTTGTAAGCAAGCAGTCTTTTCTTAAACAATGACCTAACCAATTCATTTTCCTATTTTCTATTACCTTCAGGATTCTTCTCTCTTCCCCTGTTCTTCTTAAAACTTCATCATTCCTTACTTTATCAACCCACCTCACTTTTTCCATTTCTTGCCAAACCCACATCTCAAATGTTTCTAATCTTTTCTCATCCTCCTTCCTCAGTGTCCATGTCTCTGCGCCATATAAAGCAACGCTCCACACATAACATTTGGCCAACGGTTGGGGTTAGGGATGTCAATAACCGCACGGTTATAACCATAACCGGGTTTTTTATTTCGGTTAACAGGTTTTTTTCTCTTCGGTTACAATGGGTTATTTTTTTCAAAACTCCAATAACCGGTCAAAAAGAAAACCGACCGAAAATGAAAAAATCACTAACTTTGCGAAATCACAAGAATCACTAGTTGGGAGGGTGTTTGGCTAATGACTGTGACGAGTGATGTCTACAGTGTACAGTCTACAATTTTATCGATATCAATCGAGTTTGTTTGTATGTAAATAAAGTCAATAATGTTTTTTTTTATTTATTTACCATTTTCCTGGCTGTGAACATTTTTACAGAGAAGTAGTACAATTGACTAATGTCATTACCTTGTTTTGAAAATAACCGAGCGGATTGTACGTATTGCCAGTTTATTGTATAGGCCTAAATACTTAACAGTTATATTATTTTTGCGAATTAAACTTAAATAAAAAATCAAAATAACCGTTCTAACGATTATTTGAATAACCGGTTATTTCTACCGGTTATAACCGTCCAGTTTAACTGGAAGGTAATATAACCTGTTTAACTGATAACCTTTTTTTTTTTTTTATTAACAACTGACGTCCCTAGTTGGGATAGTCCAGGTCGTCTATAGTTTTGAAAAGAACTGTGTTAAACTTTATAACGACGATTCTGAAAATAGGCCTAAACAAATGCTAAAATAGGCTTGGATATCTGAAAAGTATTTACGTCAACTTTCTCGTATTTACTTGCCAAACTGCTATCTGTCATGACACAGACGAGGCCTTTCAGTGTCTCCACCATTACCACTGGCTGGCTTGGTTTAGTCGGAAAGATGGAATTACAGAGACTGCTACTTCAAATAACAAGAGGAAATGTATGTATGTTTAAAGCCTTCAGGGTCAGAAGCTTAACATTTGATTAATATAGTGTGCGTATGATAATAAACTTTATAACAACAATCGAAGAATGTAGTGCTCCTCTTGCAGAACTAAAGCAGAGACACAGCTGAACAGCTGAAGAAGACACTGGAAACGAACAGTTAGCGATAGACAGAACTCTGTCCTTCCTAAATTCAGTAAGATGCTGTCCTTCCTGTATAGGCTGTGAAAATGTCGTTTGCGTCTGCCAACGTTTCTCTTTCACCCAGACTTTGCATTTGTCACGTGTAGGCCTACCTTTGTTTGTCCGTTTATTTTTGTGCCCATATTTCTGTCTTGAATTCAGCTATTTGCGGACGATCAGCGTATCCTGTCGGACTCTGAAAACAGATTGCAGATGGGTATGTATTTGTTAAGTGGAATCTGCAAAGACTCTGGACTGCAGATATCCACAATTAAAGCCAAGGTGATGGCTTTTTGTGGAACTGATCCCGTACGGGCAAAAATTGTTATAAACGGTACTGTTCTGGAACAAGTTAGCAGTTTTGAATACCTGGGCTACAGCGTGTCTTATAATGCAAGCAACGACGTTGTGAATAAGTTGCATAAGTTTAGTCTTATGACTGGAAACATTAGGCGAACCCTTAAGTCAGCAAGTAAAGGAACACGCCTAAAATTCTACAAGGGGATGGCTCTTCCCACACTTCTTTATGGGTCTGAGAATTGGACTATAACGAAAGGGCAGGCCAGTCGCATCCAAGCGTCTGAAATGAGATATCTCAGGCACGTGGCAGGGTATACTCTCCATGATCATAGAAGAAACACAGATACACGGCAGGAACTGAATATAATGAGTATACTCGATAGGATTGCCCAGTATCGGCTGAATTGATGGGTGACATCTTTGCCGAATGGATGACTGTCGCATCCCCAAACAATTCTGGAACTGTAAGCCGAGGGGACAGAGAGGTGTGGGACGTCCGAGGAAGCGCTGGAGTGACCAGCTCTAATCTTTGCCTGTTTGAGACCGGAAAAAACCATTCTTGGTTTAAACCTTGAGGATGATGATGATGAAGATGAGTTCAGCTATATTGTCAGCACAACTGGGAAAACCAAACCTTATAGAATACGAAATACTGACATAGGACGACGGTGTCAAACAGAGGTTCTAAAACGGAATCCTGGATGAGCACAGAGGAGATGGTCGGAGGACTTGGAATCGACCTTCAGCGAATCTCCTGGATATTGCATGTAGTACACAAAGTGGGAAAATATTGAAACAGACAATTTTATTTTTCTTAATTTGTAGCCTAATAATTTGAAACAGAATTATCACTGCTGCACACCACTGTATAGGAAAATTATTCCGATTAGCGCTTTCAAACTTCACAACTTCTCAGAAATTTCCGATCTGAGATGAGCTGTGAAGCTTGAAAACGCTAATCAGAATAATTTTTCTATAGTAGTGTGCAACATTGATAATTCTGTTTCTGATTATAACCACTAACACAACTTTCTTAATTAAATTCCTAATAATTTGGACACGAACAGTGTACCCGACAGTGGAGGGTTTCCAGCGTTGCACCCAATTCCTAGCTGGAGGACCAGTGACGTCTTTCCCGCAGAAACCAATCGTGTTGCTTCTACTAACTTCTGATATTGAAAAAAAAAAATTAGCTTCTGGGAGGAGGATGAGTCTTAGCTTGAAGGTTGGAATACTCATATTTATTCAGTACAAATGGGAAATTTGCACATAATTTTATGATTTCTTTGAGTCTCAAAGTTTCTGAGTAAACCAATATGAACAATAAAGGTTGAAAAAGTATATGAAAGCGCTGATTTCGAATTATTCTGTTTTGATTAATTGTTATTCAAATTAAAGGTAATTTAGCTCGCGTCATTAGTAATCACTTTAATTCTAAATTTGTGATTTTAGTAGATTTTGTGAAACGAGTCTTTCTGAAGATATTTAATAAAAAAAACGGTTTTACTAACCCTTTTCATTATCACTTTAATTTAAGGATGTTTTTCCCAAGAACATTCAACCAGCTTACAGTTCGTGTTAATGTACGTTATTTTTTAAAAATAACATCAAGAAACAATTTTTCGAACTTTTCCAAATTAAGGTTGAGAAACTGCTAGTTTAACCGTGGAAAGACAGCAGTTCTAACCACAGAAATATTGGACTAGAAGAGTCATGACATAGACAACCCTGTAAGAAGAATGTAGCTAGGCGAAAAACATAAATGTAGATTAATAGGCCTGCTTTCGTTGTAAAGTAGAAGTTTAGAAATAAAGTATATAAGTTAATTTATAACTTATACGCAACGGAGTACTTAATTTATACCGACTTATACCCATTTAGTGCCTTAACGGGTCTTGACGGTCTTTGGTAGTAGGCCTACGCGAGCGATTGACATCTGTTCCCACGCCTCCACTGAAGATGTCCATCGTGGGCACGGTCGAATCGTCTACCACTACAGACATGTTGGACCACTGCCCAACAACCCGCTTAGTTGTAGGAGACATCTGCCACTACAGACATGTTGGACCACTGCCCAACAACCCGCTTAGTTGTAGGAAACGTCTGCCACTACAGACATGTTGGACCACTGCCCAACAACCCTCTTAGTTGTAGGAGACATCTGCCACTACAGACATGTTGGACCACTGCCCAACAACCCGCTTAGTTGTAGGAAACGTCTGCCACTACAGACATGTTGGACCACTGCCCAACAACCCTCTTAGTTGTAGGAGACATCTGCCACTACAGACATGTTGGACCACTGCCCAACAACCCGCTTAGTTGTAGGAAACGTCTGCCACTACAGACATGTTGGACCACTGCCCAACAACCCGCTTAGTTGTAGGAAACGTCTGCCACTACAGACATGTTGGACCACTGCCCAACAACCCTCTTAGTTGTAGGAAACGTCTGCCACTACAGACATGTTGGACCACTGCCCAACAACCCTCTTAGTTGTAGGAGACATCTGCCACTACAGACATGTTGGACCACTGCCCAACAACCCGCTTAGTTGTAGGAGACATCTGCCACTACAGACATGTTGGACCACTGCCCAACAACCCGCTTAGTTGTAGGAGACATCTGCCACTACAGACATGTTGGACCACTGCCCAACAACCCGCTTAGTTGTAGGAGACATCTGCCACTACAGACATGTTGGACCACTGCCCAACAACCCGCTTAGTTGTAGGAGACATCTACCACTACAGACATGTTGGACCACTGCCCAACAACCCGCTTAGTTGTAGGAAAAATCTGCCACTACAGACATGTTGGACCACTGTCCAACAACACGCTTAGTTGTAGGAGACATCTGCCACTACAGACATGTTGGACCACTGCCCAACAACCCGCTTAGTTGTAGGAGACATCTGTTGGACCACTGCCCAACAACCCGCTTAGTTGTACCTAATAGTATTGACTTCGAGCGTGAAAGCTTACGTTTTTTATACTGCGTCACGTGGATGGAAATTTAAAAAATCGGTATGGAGAACCATACATGACTTCCATGTCCTAAAATTTATATTCAAAATCATTTAAATATTAATTAAATAAGTGGATGCTTGAATTCTGAAGAAATTACGTATCAGCTAAAATGGTACCACCATATCAGGTGGATTAAGACTATCCTCAGCCTTCGTGAGGAAGGACTGTACTTTTGAATAAAATGTCTGTAGGTCGAACGAAGAGCTAGCTAAAGGTAGCTGCGATCTGATTCCTGTAATGAAATTGGACTCTCGCTGCGAGGGGCCGAGGGATGTCTATAGTGTTATCAAAATATTTCCTGTCAATACTATACTAGTAATTTTTCTTTTTTTAAATCGAGTCTTGATTTCTTTCTTTCCATTTGTCTTCTGATTTCCTGAACGACTATTCTGTTCACCCGTATAATTATAAATTTCTCAGCAAAACATTTCTTCCTTAATACGTTTGTGTCTCCTGTTTAACACCCACCATTCTGATCCATGTCATAACGCTATATTCCACACAGGCTAGTAAATAACTAGCCATCAGGGAGGTCAGAATATTTTCAAGGAGGGGCAAACAATTTTCCAAAAAAGAAAAATATTGATATATTTTTCATACATACATACATGCACATATTAGTTTATAATTCTCATATCACAAAGAAGTAAGTACAAAGATTGTATTCATTGCTTTAATACAACAACACTGTCCAGCGATCCACAGGAAGCAAAAGTCCACCTTTTCGGCTTGCACGCGTTGTGTTGGTGTGGGTTTGGGCACTTTCCATTTAAAAAGCGTGCAAACATAAGAAAATAAACATGAGTGAGGCCAGAAATAACGCGAATTTTGTGTGTGTGTGTGTGTGTCCTGCCGGCCTTTTTATTGCGGTAATCACAATAATAAAACTTTGGAAAAGTAAACATTACATAATTGAGATATGTTTGCCTGCCAGGAACGATATATTTTCACTCATACGTGATTTAAATTAAAATAAAAAATATAGAATTTTTTGTTAAAGTGAAATGAAATGTTTCCATAGAAACCACTTCTTTGTTGTCATTAACGTATTACACATATAAAACTTATAAAATTTACTTCCTCCATCATCAACTACCATTTTAATTTATAACAAAAATTACCCCCTCCCCCTTCAACTACCCTTTTTATTTATAGATATTTCATCTACCTTTCTACAGTGGATTATTGTGACCTTCTTTTCAGGATACTTTATTTGTCAAAATTAAGTACTTTACTCTTGTTAAAACGTAAAACGTTGCAGGTAAACTACCCCTTTCCCTTCACCAATCTTCACCACAAACAATAGGCCTTGAGTCATCTACAATTCAGGACTGTATGAAAAACATTATTTGATTCTGTTTGAATTTGCGGCTGTTATCGTTTGCCATAAAAAATTCCACACACACACACACACACACACACACACACACACACACACACACACACACACACACACACACACACACACACACACACACACACACACACACACACACACACACACACACACACACACACACACACACACACACACACACACACACACACACACACACACACACACACACACACACGCACGCACGCACGCACGCACGCACGCACGCACACACACACACTTTTTGAAAAATGACGTTTTTCATGTTTTGGTGGTAGTACAATCAGAATATGGAATTATCTCGAACACGATTTTTTTCGCCGTGACCATACTTCCATTTCCTTATGGAACATGGAAGTAAAATATCGGTATGCAGAACCATACAGGACTTCCATGTTCTAAGATTTATATTTAAAATCATATTCGAAATGAAATATTTCCATAGAAACCTCTTCTTTCTACTTATTGCTTCAGCCTTAAACCACAGTACTGTGGTCACTAACGTATACCACCTCACGTTTTCACTCGATTTGCACTGAGATGAAAGTCGATGGCACTGCCGGAAAGTTTGGTTTTGCAGAAAACATTGGACTACGGCTAAACAGCCCGGGAAGGAATTTTAACAAAGAACTACTTCTTTGTTACCGATAACGTAGTACACATACAAAATTCTGCCCTCCCCCTTAAACTATAATTTTCATTTATAGAAAATTACCCCCACCCCGTTCACCTAACCTCTTCATTTATAGATATTTCATCTACGTTTCTACAGTGGATTATTATGAGCTTCTTATCGAGATACTTTATTTATCAAAATTAAGTACTTTACTCTTGTTAAAACATAAAACGTTGCAGGTAAACTACCCGTTTCTCTAAACCGATCTTCACCAAAATCAATAGACCTTCAATCCTCTACACTGCAGGGATGCATGCAAAAAATATTTGATTCTGTTTCAATTTGCGACAGTTATCGTTCGTCATGAAAACATTTCTCTTGTTACAACATAACATGTTTCAGGTAAACTACCCCTTTCCCTTTACCGATCTTCATCAAAATCAACAGGCCTTGAGCTCTCTACAATTTAGGAAGGTATGCAAAAAAATATTTGATTTTCTTTTAATTTACGGCAGTCATCGTTCGTCATAGAAAAAATTGCCCTTGTTAAAACATAAAACGTTGCAGGTAAACTACCCCTTTCTCTAAACCGATCTTCACCAAAATCAACAGGCCATCAGTCCTCTACAATTCAGAGCTGTATGCAAAACATTATTTGATTCTGTTTGAATTTGCGGCTGTTATCGTTTGCCATAAAAAATTCTACACAGACACACACACACTTTTTCGAAAAATGACTTTTTTTCATGTTTTGATGGTAGTACAATCAGAATATGCAGTTATCTCGAACACGATTTTTTTCGCCATGACCATACTTCCATTTCCTTATGGAACATGGAAGTAAAAAATCGATAAGCATCGATTATGTAGAACACAAAGATAAGTAAACGGCCCTAAATGAAAGACACTTCTGTTTGAAAGGCTTTCACGGCCGGCATCAACATTGTTGAGATTACTTTTCTGCCGGGCTATTAGGCCGTGGTCTACTGGTATCATTGTTCACAGGCGTTTCGGCCCCACCGTCGGAGACCATCTTCAGAAAGACAATAAGCGATTTTTCCGCTATTTTCGCATGAGTTACGAAAAGTTTATTGAACTTTTGCATATTATTCAACCGAAAATTTAAAAAAAGTCGACACTAATTTTAGAAGAAGTATACCTGCAGAGGAATGGCTGGCGGTAACTTTAAGGTATGTTTAATGAAATCCAGTAGAAATAGTTTAATTCCACTTAAAAGACCCCATACATTTATTTTATAGTGATACAGTTATTTAGGTTAGGTTATTTTGACCATGGGGGAACACACTTAAAAACTTCAATGTTAAATAATAGGTAGCCTATATACGTAGGCCTACATCAAAGCGTATATTTAAAATATTTTAAAACATCTGAAATCATAAATGTAACGAGAAAAATACGATTGTTCGTATCATAAAAGATAAGGTTTATTTATTTATTATTTATTTCTTTAATAAAAATGTTAAAATTTTGTAATTAATATTATTATTTTTCTGCCAATTCTTGAATGTATTCCCCCTATAAAGAATGATAGAGAACAATTTTGTTGACAATTAATTTTATTACAAAGATATTAACAACGTATAATCGCCATAAAGAAAAAAGTTAACAAATGAAAAAGAGTAAATATTAAAGTCAAAATACAAAATTAAGAAATAGGCTATAATTTTTTTTACTGTTGAAAAAAATTAGATGGAACTAGGTCTGTACATATTACTCCTGACTGGTAACATTACGTGTAGGTACGAATCGGGCGCTATTTGCTCAGTATACGCAGAATGAGTGCTTGTAGATCCTGAATAGTTATATCTACTCAGTTGAGCCTGAACATCCGGTGCGTGCGGCACAGCTGACTGGTAATATGGAGAATTACCGCTTGGTGGTGGCATGCATTTGATCGATCACACGACGAAGACTGAAGGTTTGCTCACTGATCAATATTTCCACGCTGAGAAGCAAGCAGATTTTTCGTCTCGAACTCAGAAAGTAAGGCTGATATTTTTTATTTAATTTCAACCTGAAGTAATGGGTTAAATGTTCTAACAGTATCTTCCGCAGCTTTGAAGAACGAAGCTAGTTGCTCAGACACGTTCTTTCTTTGTTGTTTATTTGCTAAGTAGGCTTGAAGTACATCAGCTGTTGTAGTTGTATTTCTCGTTTTTTTGGAATTTTTCGCAACAGCACTTGAAGGTATTTTTGCCGCCCTTCTGGTTTCTTCAGAAGTATCACTACTAGGTACAATTTCTGTGTCTTCATTCAACTGTTCTGTCAGGCTGTCATCGGCGCTAATGTCCTCAAAATCGCGCTGCTCATCTTCTATATTGACTAGGTTACTCTTCTGTTGTCGCGTATCTGCAAAATGGTCATTCAGAAATGACATATGTTCCTCACACTTCCAAGATTTACTCTTCGTTGCGGCCTGTCCACTTTTAGTCTTTCTCTTCAGCAAGGCTTTTCGATACGCGTCTGTAAGGTTGTTCCATCTTTTTTTCAAAACCGCTCCTGGAATAGAGGAAGGGACAGCAATGAATTAGAACTGCTAGGTGGCTTAATGACTGGGTATGTCTGGCTTAGCTAATGAATAAAAGGGTATGTACTTATTATAAAATATACATAGGGAAAATGCTGCTACCAAAAAACAAACTTTATTACTTTCAGGTTCCTTGGTCACGCCATTCAGCTACAGAATGGGTGAATCTACAGTTGCAGATATTGTTCATTCAACGTGCAAAGCGACATGGGAGCAACTTTCACCCATTGTAATGCCCCAACCGAACTGCAAAAGATGGCAAAGGGATTTGAAGATAGATGGCAATTTCCTAACGCTATAGGTGCTGTTGATGGGAAGCACGTTGTAATGGAAAAGCCAAATAAAAGTGGTTCTTTGTATTTCAATTACAAGAAAGGTTTCAGTATTGTGTTAGTGGCTTTGGTAGATGCAGACTCCAAGTTCATTACTGTTGATGTTGGGGCGTATGGAAAAAAATGAATGTTAGCACTCGGGGGAGTGCCGACAGAAGTGAAAACTTTTATATTCAGGCCTGGAGAAACGCTTTGTGCATGGAAAAAACATTTAATTTAGTGGTATTACAAAATTGCTATGAAATATCTACAACTGAAAATTATGAAAAATTTTTTTAAAAATAAAATTTAATTAAAACAATGTAAAATTTAATCTTAATCAATTATAATTTTCAAATAATAATTAATTTAAATATAAAAATTAAATTTTTGTTATGATAAATTTATATTTTAAAAAGTAAAGGTTTCTGATAATTTTACAGTTTAAAAATTTTGAAATAATAAATGATTATATAATATAATAAAAATCAATGTATTATCATTAATTTTTTTCTCTAATAACGTTCATATACAAAGACAAAGATCTTACTATATATCCTGATATATAGCTTATTTTATTATAAAGCATATACAGTAAGTCCTCGATTAACGTCGTAGTTACGTTCCGGAAAACCGCGACGTTAACGACGAATCTTAAGCGACTTAGTCTATGTCAAGCACAATACTGGAACCTAACCTATAAAAGTTACGTGTTTTCTTGTGGGGAAAAATGTTTCGATTAACGTCGTTTCGGTTAACGTCGCGGTTTTCCGGAACGTAACTACGACGTTAATCGAGGACTTACTGTACTTGATAGCGATATAAATTCAAAGAGAGAGGGAACCGCCTATACTCTCTGTATATGTATAAGCTGATGACTCACCGTAACGAAAAAACCGATGAGATGCTGACGCGAAACTCTATGTTTTTCTCCATACAATAAAAAGTGTTTCTCCAGGCCCGCGTATAAAAGTTTTCACTTCAAAAGGGTTTCTCCAGGCCCGCGTATAAAAGTTTTCACTTCATAGTCATCTCGTCTTGGCCTGTTCTTTTTCATAATACTCTCTCTGTCTCTCACTCCCCTCTTCTCCCTCTCTTTCGTTCTTTCTCTTTCTATACCATATAAATTCAAAGAGAGAGGGGACCGCCTATACTCTCTGTATGTGTATAAGCTGATGACTAACCGTAACCAAAAAAGCGTAACCGATGAGATGTTGACGCGAAACTCTGTTTTTCTCCATACAATAAAAAGTGTTTCTCCAGGCCCGCGTATAAAAGTTTTCACTTCAAAAACAGTGATGGTGGGGTCTTCAAAGAATCACAACTTGGAAAACCCCTCTACGCTGGTCTTCTTGACGTAGGCCTATCGCCGGCGAAAGCTCTAGGCAACGGCCGTTTCGCGCTGCCTCACGTAATGGTCGCTGACGAAGCGTTTCCCCTTTACACTCACATTCTGCGCCCCTACCCTGGAACTCAGGTCGCTAATGATTCTCCAAGTAAAGTACACAACTACAGACATTGTCGTGCTCGCCGTCTTGTAGAAAGTGCTTTTGGTATTTTAGCAAAAAAGTTCAGGGTGTACTCCTAACAGCTCCTAGTAAATCCAGCTCACGCTGACATCATTGTGTTAGCGACGACATGTCTACATAATTTCCTGCGAAGAGATGATGAAAATTTATGGCGACCTGGTGAGCTTGAAAAACATGAGGAATTTCGTGGGTTGCAGCGTCTGACTAAGACCGGTGGGAATGCGGCATTAGAGGCCTTCGAAATAAGGGATGGATTCAGACAGTATTTTAACTCACGAGAGGGTAAAGTGTCTTGGCAGGAAGATATGATAAATATAGGCAGGAAGGACGCTTACGGCGTTTCTGAAGCCACTCAACCATGTCAGAAAAAAGGTAACGTAGTACTGTTAGTAATTAAGCGATATTTATGTACTTAGTTGTGGTTAGGTGAAGTCCGTGTAATTTGGACCACTTAACTTCAAACCTATAAATAAATATTATAACAACTACTTTAAACAGATTTATGAAACTTCACTTAGCTCAGTACGAGAACGTGCCAGTCACTCTGTAAACTACAACCGGACCTTCACACCATTCTGTTACAATGACACTCTTTTTAAGGAATGTGAGCAATAAACTTCTTTTCTTCACTCCCCCACAACGTTGAATCCCATAGCAAAACAACTTGCAATGAGAAAGTTACCCTCAGCCATGCTGACCACCTACACGCAGCCAAGGGGTGACCAACCTTGCACATACAACATTTTTAATTGGTCCGAATTACACACCGGTCCAAATTACACGGACTTCACCTATATATTTTATATTTCATTAGTTAAAATTCCTTACGACGTTTTGTTTTACGATAACGAATGGAAAATTCTTCCAATGAAAATAACACAATACTGTTTTACACTTTTGTTACTTTTTTATACATTCCGTTAATTTTAGAAATGTAGTTGTGTATACAATAATTGAAGGTTTCACACGTTAGTTTCTGTAGAAAATGGTTTTATCATTATTCAATAACGGATGGTTGAGTTTATATTTGTAAAAAAAATATAACATCTTGTGTCTACGTACACTATTGCGTGTTTAGATTTCTATGTACTTTTTAAGCTTTTTGATAATTAATATGTTAATTAGACTTATCTATAGTGTTACCTATGTACTCACGAAATCGTTTCTTGTGTTTCAAGCTCTGTAAAGATAAATTAACTAATAAATTATTTACCTTAAATTATCCGCCGTGTGATTTCTTGTAACTTCGTCTATTACGCGTTTCAGAGCTTATGCTCCATCATCAAAGTGGCAGAATGAACTTGAACGGGTGCGCACCCAAATTCCGCGTACGGTTCACATTCAAATTTTGACATTTTTTACTACTTAACGATCTCGCAAGAGTAATAGTTTTATCTTTTTTAATATCTGATGATGGAGCATAAGCTCTGAAACGCGTAATAGACGAAGTTACAAGAAATCACACGGCGGATAATTTAAGGTAAATAATTTATTAATTCGTACAAGTGATTTGGTCACCATATTAAACATGAATATTAAAAATAAATTAACTGATTTCTTGGATTTGTTTCAAAATACATTATGGTTATCTAATTAATAGTCTATTGATTTTATCAATTATTATATTAATGAATAATTATTATTAAAAATTATGTTATGTGATTAATTCATTGCATCTAGACGCACACTGTTGTTAATCCATTATAATTATTATTAATAAATTTTAAATATTATTTTATTTACCACTTTCATTCAAATGTCCTGATATTTCTTCCCAGATTATTTCCTTCATTGTTATATTATAATAATCTCTATGACTTAAGTCATAGAGTACAGGATACTGTTCTACCATGACGATTAGTTTTTCGTCTGCACAAGCCATACTGATGCAATCCACTATTTCAAAATGCCAAACAAACCCAAATACATGACAGTGCGTGGCGGAGTACTGCTGAGGAGCTTAGTGAGCATGCGTGAGCCTTCAGAACGCTTCCGAATCCGAAAAAAAATTGCTCGCCGAGCAAAAACTTCTGACGCGTTCTGAGCGGAGACGCCGGTTCTGATCTGAGCGGAAGCAGTGTGTGGAATTTCATTACATGGCTTCCGAATTTTTCTGATCTGAGAGGAGCGGATCCAGTGTGCGACGTGCCTAACTCAGAAACTTTAAGACGCAACTAACTTATAAAATATAGGCTACTTATATGGGAAGTAGCCTATAATTAATTTCTCATTTGCCCTGAGATAAATACGGAGTCCAACCCTCAAGCTATTCTCAACCCCCGCCTCCCAGCGGCAGCTCTTATTTACGGCATTGCACACAGAGGCTTTAACTTAGTGTCTATAGCCTAGTAGGCTGACCAAATTGTCTGAACCAAAATGCAAGACATTTTTAGATAATGACTCTTTTTGTACAAGACATTTGTATTGGACATTTTTTTTATTTTGATCACTCGGCCAGACGACAAACGTTCGGAGCACTTTAATATAATAATGTGTTCTTAGTTGCACAACACTTCACGGAACTGCATCTGTGCACCAATCAGATTGCACCGTTAGTGAGAAGAGATTACTGTTTTGTGTCCACGTTGCCGCTATGTTGCCACAATTACCATTCATCAACCTCATCGTATCGCTTTCAATGGAACCGATCCATGTTCAGAAACATGTCAACAACGTAACTATAGCCTACTGATGCAAGATAAAAATATCGGTATGGAGAACCATACATGACTTCCATGTTCTAGGACTTATATTTAAAATCATTTTCGAAATGAAATATTTCCATACAAACTACTTCTTTCTTCAGCCTTAACCACAGTACTGTGGTCACTAACGTATACCATCTCACGTTAGCGCACTCGATTTTCACTGATGATGGCAGTCGATAGCACTGCCGAAACGTCTGGTTTTGCAGAAAACATTGGACCACGGTCAAACAGCCCGGGAAGGAATTTTAACAACAAACTACTTCTTTGTTCCCGACAACGTAGTACACACATAAAAATTATCCCCTCCCCTTTCAACTATCGTTTTCATTTATAGAAAATTACCCCCTCCACCTTCAACTACCCTTTTCATTTACAGATATTTAATCTACATTTCTACATGGATTATTATGACTTTCTTTTCAGGGTACTTTATTTATCAAAATTAAGTACTTTACTCTTGTAAAAACATAAAACGTTGCAGGTAAACTATCCCTTAACCGATCTTCACCAAAATCAATAGGCCTTGCATCCTCTACAACTCAGGCACATATGTAAAACATTATTTGATTCTGTTTGAATTTGCGGCAGTTACCGTTCGTCATGGAAAAAATTCTACACACAGACGGACACTTTTCGGAAAATTACTTTCCTTCATGTTTTATGGGCAGTACAATCAGACTCAGCCCTTATCTCGAACACAGTTTTTTACACACTCACCATACTTCCCATAAAAATCACCATAAAAAAACCAGTTACCTCAGATAACAGTTGCTTTGATAGCGACTTGATCCTAAGCGAGAGATAATAGGCTATACGTTATTTTTATTAATACTTAACATACTACTACTACTACTACTACTACTACTACTACTATTATTATTATTATTATTATTATTATTATTCAGTTGTAATATTATGTTATGGCTACCGAGTTTATCACACACACACACACACACACACACACACACACACACACACACACACACACACACACACACACACACACACACACACACACACACACACACACACACACACACACACACACACACACACACACACACACACACACACACACACACACACACACACACACACACACACACACACACACACACACACACACACACAACAATAGTATCAGATTTTGAGGCTTCTAACGTTGAAGATGAATGCTTATTAGAATTTGCGATCGAAAGCTTTCTCGGTATCAGGAAAGACAGCAGCAGTCTGATTCCGTAAGCAATCGGCATCAGCTGATGCGCCGAGGAGTGCTACCACTACTACTAGCGTGCAGCCGTGGCGGAGAGGGGAGGTAATTACCACAACTACTAATACTACAATTACTATCCAACATTCGGGGTCCAGAATATTGAACCATTTTGGATGGCCCAGTACTCGCCGCTGAACAGATGTATTAGTAAGACACGAAACGGTTCGCGCAGATCGTAGTGTGACCGACCAAGACACACAACCATGTCGCTGTTCTGAACACAAAATATTTGGTCCGAAAACATCACATCAAAGCTACGCATGAGCAGTGAGATCTTTTGACACAGCACAACCAGACGCCCGTCTAATTATTACCGCTGTAATCTACTAAGTGTTCGAAGACTTTCGACGCGGCTGACAGCAGGCTGATTGGTCGAAGTTTCTCGGCTAGCTTGAAATCTTTACCCGGCTTCGGAATCATCATGACCATCGCCTGGCGCCAATTCAGAGCAATGTAGGCGAACCGAAAGCAGGCACTGAACAAGTCGAACAGGAAGCGAACTCCTCTGTCCGAGAGTCTATGCAGGGCGATGATCGTAACACTGGCCGATCCAGTGCTCTTTCGGAGTCGAAGTGCTGAAAGTTGCTCTGAAACTTCTACCTCTGAAGTGAACGGCCGGCCCCAATGTCGCCTCTAGCTCTTTCTAGGAGTCCGAGTCGTTCAGTCGGGCTCGGAGCGAACGGTCGCTCGAAACACTCGGCCAGAGACTAGACGAAAGAGAATTTTTTACAAGGGAATACCCAGGACAATGTCCTGTCTTCAACCCTTGGACCCCATGGGTGTGGAATCTAAGATCTACAATGACTAAGCGCCCGACGATGAACTGGTCGGTACTCCTGGGAAAACGAGACGTGCAGCTCCATTCCCTCAGTGGGATTCGGATTATCAACTATCTAGGATTTAGCAGAACATAACATCCCCCCGGATGCACCTCAATTTAGAGGATCCCGCAGCGATATCATAAGGGGGCCCCAATCACTACTCCAGGCCCCTCGTCACTGTCCGACGCGGGCAGTGGACTTGCGTACCCGCCGCCCCCTGGGGCCCCCGATCTCCCGAGGAGTCAGTTTAGACGTCCCGTTACTAAGAACGGGCCGTCTCCCACCAAGAAACCGTCGAACCTTCATCAGAAGAAGTTTACCGGCAGCGGTCATTGCACACCCGGGGGCCTTGATGGAGCTCGTATAAATTGCGCTAACTGCGCCCCACCCTTCCCCACGAATCTCTCAACAGTGTGCAGGGATATTACTGCACCCAGGCCGAGACCTTTAACCGGCATTCATCCGACCACATCACAGAATGAACCCCAGATTATAGGAACTCGTATTTGACGCTATCCCTACCCCAAATACTCGACCAGAGACTGGGATTTCTCCTCAGGCTTTGAAGAAAATGTAATCTTGAAGTATTTTTAATCCGCTGTAGTATTTTCAATGCCCCATTTATAAAAAAGGCGACAAACTTCAATGTAGAAATTACAGAGGCATTTCGTTGCTGTGCACCTCCTACAAGGTTTTTGCGTACATCTTGAACCAAAGGCTGAGACCCCTCACAGAAAATATAATACGGGAATACCAAGCTGGATTCCGACCTGGAAGGTCTACAATCGACCAACTCTTCTCGGTAAAACAGATACTAAGATGCGGATGGGAACGTGATATTGATGTGTACCAGATCTTTGTGGACTTCACGCAAGCGTATGACTCTATTAATAGAGACAAACTCTACACCATTATGCATGAATTTGGAATACCAGGCAAGCTGGTAAGATTAACCCAAGTTACTATGCAGCAGACTGAAGCCCAAGTAAAGGTGGTTAGCCAACTAACTGAACCCATAAATATTACACGGGGACTAAAGCAGGGAGATGGGTTGGCCCCAACACTATTTAATATTGCATTGGAATATGTAATTAGAGGCTTATCAATAAATAGCTCCAATCTGTTAACAAATAAAACTGTACAGATAGCCGCATATGCAGATGACATTAACATCATGTCAAGACGGATCACGGCAGCTAAAGAAATATTTATAGAGCTTAAAAACAAAGCCAAGGAAGTTGGGCTAGCCATAAATATGGATAAAACAAAAATGCTTATCCAAACAAGAAGGGACCAGGTTCATAACAACATCGAGATAGAGGAGGACACAATTGAGGTGGTGGACAATTTCACGTATCTCGGAGTGAATCTAGCAAAGACTGGATCAGAGGAGCCGGAGATCCAAAGACGGACCACCATGGCTAACAAGGCGTACTTCGCATTGCTGCCATCATTTAGGTCTGGGGATGTGCACAGGGAAACAAAAATGAAAATATATAGGACTGTCATCAGACCGGTGCTATGCTACGGGTGAGGCATGGGCAATCACACAGAAAACAGTCGACATAGTAGACACCTTTGAAAGGAAAATCCTCAGACGCATTATAGGCCCAATACAAGAAAATGGCTCATGGAGACTGAGATACAACAACGAACTGTATCAAATATATAAAGAGATACCAGTCTCAAAATTTATAAGAATTCAAAGATTGCGTTGGGCCGGACATGTTATGAGAATGGAGGGTGGCAGGAACCCTAAGAGGGCTTTGCTGGGTACATGGGAGGGAACGAGACCTAGAGGTAGACCGAGGAAGAGGTGGGAAGATGGCGTTGCAGAGGACGCGAGAGACATGGGGATAAGAAACTGGAGGAGGGTTGCAGTGGATAGAGTGGATTGGAGGCGGAGATTGGTGGAGGCCAGGGCCCGACTTGGGCTGTAGCGCCATAGGAGAGAGAGAGAGAGAGAGAGAGAGAGAGAGAGAGAGAGAGAGAGAGAGAGAGAGAGAGAGAGAGAGAGAGAGAGAGAGAGTATTTTCAAAATCATAAATAATGGTCGTGCCAGACAAGAGTTCTAGGACAGTATGCATAAAGCATTGTCTGTGTGATAGCAGACGCCGCTTACCGATTTTCCATTTTTTTTTTTTTTTTTGTCATAACGAAAAGTAGACGGAATAGGCTACATTGTAGTGAATAGTTTGTTAATAACGAGGGCGATACCGTTAACAGAAAACAGAAAAGATTCTATTTTAGATTATTTCGAAATGTTCTTCATGACTTTATGATAAACTGTCCACGTTTTGCGCGTTTGCATCTGGTAACCGTTTGGGGCAAGGACGTTGTTTTGGCAACGGTTGGAGAAGTGTACAGCGTAACCCGTGCCTGCGACCGCGCCGAGTGTAAACGCGACCGTCGCGTGACTGTGCGCAGTGTTGCCGAACTCACTTCTCCCTTTCCCCTCTCACACTTACTTCTCAATCTCTTTCTTTTTCTCTCTCTCTCACTACAGTATTTCATTAAGTGCGCGAGTTTTTTTCCCCAACATTGAATTGTTCCAAACAACTCTATTATCTTTCACTACGTGAAGACACTTTTATCTTTATAGAAAGAAAACGTGCGGATAATAAACACGCTCGTTATAGGCCTACTACCAGATGGTGGACATCGATACCTCGACTCCTCAAACAAGTTGACACATGTTACACTTATGATACCCATCAGGTAACATTATTTATTAACGCGCATTTATGTAGGCTATATATAGTAATTATAATCTTTGCGTTTTCAGTGGGCCATCTATATCCTGAGCTTTATTATGTTCCACCTTATTCCATCGTTTCGCTTTCCGAGCTTACATCACAGGCCTTATGAGGAAAGCGAGTGCATTTTTAAAATTATTACTATTAGTTTGAAAACGCATGACTTTTCCTAATGGTGACTACTTCATTTCATTTAATGATTGAAACCCGTCATTGGTCGCTACCTAAAGAGTCACGTTATTGGTCGCGTGTGAGAGTTTCTCTCACACAGGGCACATTCGTCACACTCTGAAATAATAAATCAGGTTTATGTTGTTATATTATTTATTTGCTTCTTATATTTTAATATTTTGCTTTTGTTTGTTGAATATATTTGGCATCTACAGTGCGTTGTTGTCAAATAAATTTTTGTAAATATTTATGAAGTACAAGGTAGACTAATACATACTTGTACTTCGCTATACAAAAACCAGTTTTGTAGATGGGTGTTTTGTTTCTGTAGTTCATTTGTTTCCTTTTTTACAAAATGAATCTACAGGTTTTACGCCTGATAGATGTTTTATAATATTTTCTTCTTTTAGGGCTCACAGAAGGAGTCCTAAACCAATTTGTTTTATGAAATTTTCCCAAATATGACGGTTCTGGTTATACACCTTGTCTGACTCATGAGTACAGGATTGTTCAGTATCAGTATAGCGGTTACACTTTTCTGTAGCAGTATATATCTAGGCCTACCTCATTATAAATTCACATGACTATCTTTCTTGATATCTTGAACATCACTTTCCTGTAATATATCAATATCATATTTTCTTATAAATTCTGGTTGAAAACCAGCGGCAGTCATACATTTCCTTCTTTTCATTCCATTCGAAGCGCTAAGTCGAAAATTTTCTTCCCTTTACTCGTATTAGGAAAACATAGCCTACTATAATTCAAATGAATACAGTACGTCAGAATATAAAGAACTTATTGAAATAAATTAACACACTAATAAAGATAGTTACTACTATAGCGAAGGTATATAAAAATATTTTGTAAAAATTAACATTAGAAAATCATTATATGCTCTGAAATACAAGGGTCATTCAATAAGTAAACAGACAAACAGTTGTAGAAAAGAAATTAATTGTAGCAGCTGATTGAAACTTTCAGGAGTGTTACCTGGCAACGTCCTTGTGAGTTTTGATCAGCTGTTAAATAACATATTGCATAAACATAACCAATACAGTTTTATTTACGATGGCGTGTCCTCTTGAGGACAGTACTTTCGAAGAACAGCGTTCTGTTATAAGATTTTTGGATTTGGAACCACTATAACCACTTACTTGGATTCACTATTTTGAACCTGAGTCAAAGCGACAAAGCATGGAGTGGAAGCATCCCAGTTCACCCGCCAAAAAAAAATTCAAAACCCAGCCATCGGCTGGTAAGGTGATGTTAACTATCTTTTGGAGCTCCCAAGGCTCAATTTTCTGTGATTACCTACAAGACCAGCGTACCATCAATAGTCAGTACTATTCTGACATGATTGTGAACAAAGTTAAGCCTGCATTGAAGAAGAAATGTCCGGGATGGCAGAGGAAAGGTGTGATTCTTCTTCACGATAATGCCCGCCCACACACGGCAAAACTGATGCTCGAAACAATAAAAAAAGTAGTTTGGGAGATCCTGCCTCATCCCCCTTATAGCTTATAGCCCTGACCTTGCCCCATCTGACTTTTAACATGATAATTTTTTTAGGCTGGAGGTCATTCCACAAAATCGTCATCGAAAAACGTAACGCTTCCACACTTTCGATTCCCGATAGTCTAGAAATTTGATATGTAAACGCATCAAGACAGACGCTGCTGACATTGAGTTTAGCAAACGTTTTAGTGAGAATAAATTTGGTTTTACATGCTGTGTTTGTGATCGTCTGTGGTTTGGAAATGATTTACGTAATCCACCAAACGTAATCCACATTATACGTTTCAAAAGCCTAAAAACATTATCATGCTTCGAATTCGGTTTCGTCGAAATTCTTTGTATATACTTAGGCCTATAGTGTTACTGTCCATTAATTTTTTTTTTTCTTGCTTGGCCCACTCAAGGAGACTTTGGCGTGGTGTCAAGTTCAACAGCAATGAAGAAGTGAAGGAAAAAGTCCAAAACTGGCTTCGACATCAAGGTAAAGAATTCTTTGCTGAGGGAATAAAAAGCTTGTAGAGAGATGGAAGAAGTGCATAGACGTTGCTGGAGATTACGTTGAAAAGTAAAAAAAAATTGTATTGATTGAATAAAAAGTTTTTGCTCCACAGCTGTTTGTTTGTTTACTTATTGAATGACCCTCGTACATACAAAAGCAAAACACAACATAGTTTTTCTACAACATAATTATTGTAAATAATTTGATAACACGATCGGTCGCGCGATGAGAGAAATTCTCAGAAAGGTGTAGGTAATGCTTGAACAAACCTACTCCCAAAATTCACAGACACTAAGGAACCATTACACAGTCAAACACAGCACTGACAATGGTCTTAAAGTCAGCTAGAGAAAAACCAATCCCCATTACTTGTCACCTCTCTTCACACTTCGTGTGGAAGAATCGCTGTGAGGGAAACTTTCATGTAGCGACCTATGACGTGTTAATATTCTTATTGTTATTATTATTACTTTTTTTTTAAGACGCAGCTTCTGAGTGGTCAAAGATATTTCCGGACCTACCTCCGTAAGATGAGTAGAGCAGTGGTTCTCAACCTTCTTAAGTCCATCTTGATGTTTATTATACTTCATGGGACCCGTAAGCATGGGCGCCGGCAGAACTACTTGTAGGGGTGTCCACCAAGTTTGTAAATCACATTTTTGCTAACGTGCAGTACTTTAAGCCCTCTTTTACGCTTAAACAAATTGTACATACTTAATTATACTTAATACTAAATTCCTTTGTAAGTAACTCGTTGAGTTTCTCGCAGGTCTTCTAGGCCTATATAATATCTTCAAATAAATATAGAATAGATAAATACAATAAATAGAATGTCCAGATTGCAATAAATGTTACGTAGGCTAGACGAAGAAAAAACTGTCCGACAGATATATTCAACATCGCAACGCGTTCCTAAAACCTAATATTTACAAATCTAATTCAGCCACACACTGTTTAAACAAGAAACATAAATTTCCAGACATTGAAAATGTCAAATTAATTAAAATCGTACAAAAAGGTAACAAAATGAATACCTGGGAAAATCTGAATATTTACAAACACGATAATAATAATCTACTAATTAAAGAACAAATACAAATAAAAACAAAACAAGACGATTTACTTAAAATCATACATTTATTAGAATAATAAAATAAACATTAAATATATAGTAAATAGCTACTACATAAACATGAAAACAATCGAAAATAGAATCGAAGTAAATTCGATTATCCGTTAGCTGTATTGTAAGCGAAACATTCAATTACAATTCAGACAAACTTCTGAAGATACAGAATAATTTCTGTGAAAAGTTTCACCGTCAGGTGAAAATAAACCTACTTGCAGTGTATTTATTTGAAGGCATTAATATTAAATGTAATAGGTTGCTAAGACACGGGAAATAAATTTTCTAGCCCGACTTCGTGACCCACTCGGGACCCAGCAGTGGGTCGCGTTCCATGGGTTGCGCAACGCTGGAACAGGGTCTTGTCTGCAGACTGCGTGCACTGCCCGAGTATAGAGGATAACGGGGAGTACACCTTCAGGTGGGCCACAAGAAGAGCGTCTCTGGTTGCGTATGTAGGAAGGATAGCTCCAGATAACATCGTTGGACTCGTGCTAAGAGAGGAGGATGTCTGAAACAGCGTGGCACAATAAGAAGAGTGCATTCTTCGTGCGAAGAAGAAGATGCATGTTGTTACACCATTAGAGAACGTCCTACACGTTTCTCGGCTATCTCACGAGATCCAGCAGTAATGTGTGCGTACGTGATTCTCAACATGCGTTAACGAGACTGTTCCAGACTTCACCGGTCCGCTCGCACTGTGTTCAACGCGGCAAGCAATTACGCTCCAGTGTAGTGTTGACCCGTACTATGGATTATTCTAGAATCTCAGCGGGGTATAAATATAAGCATTCAGCGACGCTTAGTTTCAGTTTAAATGGCGATTTATTCAGGTGAGGTTCGAGTTATTGTCGGGCGATTTACGCAGTGCGTTTCAAGTGGTGTATTAGTAAAAAGTGATTATAGCGCGGAATTCTTTATAGTTGACATTATTATTTGTGTGAACAGATTAACTTGAACTGTTGTACGAGAATAATCTTGTTGAATAACTTGTCGATTAGAAACTGTTAATTTGGTTTTTAGTGACCTAATTGGTGTCTTCTATTTTGTTTTCCACTGTACCATACGACGATCAGTGACACCGTCGACAAAGTAGCACACATCGACAAGATCGGACTGGAGGACGCTGCAACAAAACAACGAATTCGTCAAAAAAGAAATATAAGAGGAAGCCTCAATTGTATCATCCTGGTTGTATATAATTAATGGGCTATCTGTAACAACAACAACAAGAAGAAACTAATAGGTAGGGCAGTAGTGGTGTTTTTTTGTTAGCTGAAAGCGGACCTAACCAGATGACTCTTCTTCTTCTTCTTCTTCTTCTTCTTCTTCTTCTTCTTCTTCTTCTTCTTCTTCTTCTTCTTCTTCTTCTTCTTCTTCTTCTGCTCCTGCTCCTGCTCCTCCTGCTCCTGCCCCTCCTCCTCCTCCTCCTCCTCCTCCTCCTTCTTCTTCTTCTTAACCTTTTTCCCGTTGGCCGGTAGTCCGCTTTCTGGATCAGCGAATGCTACTTAGTACGGTCTCTCGCGTCTTCTGACCCTAGTTCTGTACTAAGAAGGTCGGCGTCTATGGTGTCTGTCCTAGTGGACAAGTCGTCCACTTGTCTTTCAGGTGACACTTAGTAGCGTGGCGTCCATGAAACCCTTTTTTCCGGCGGCATCGGTAAAGGAAACGACAGAAAATGATATTAGTTATATCACAGAATAAATACTTTAGTTATTCAGTAATTTGAAATACGAACAATATTAGTAGGAAAACTTGAAGAAAAGCGTAGCATTGCTTTCGAACTACTGGGCGCTTGCACCGTCTTGTCTTGCCAGCTCAGAAATCGGCAATGTTTTACTGCGTGTGATGATTGACATCGTAGTAGTTGTCACTGTACAAACTGTGGACGGGGGCACACAGTCGTCCACCCAATGTGTTGCCCCTGTATAAACTGGCAAAACGCTCAGTTAGCAGCTATGTTCGTTTTCGGAACTGACGTGAGCAGATACTACGTACCTATTTGTGTACCTTTGAACCGGGACCCTCTTCTTCTCCCAGCGAATGATAGAAAATGCTCTAAAAAGAACGCTAGGTACAAGAAAAAGTTCGAATTAATTTTTCGTTCAAGTTTTAGACCTATCGCAACCGGCAACAAGTGTTATGTACCCACGCCACGCCACTGATAGGAAGGATAGCTCCAGACAACATCGTTGGAGCCATGCTGGGAGGGGAGGATGTCTGAAACAGCGTGGCACATTACAAAGAGGGCATCCTTCGTGGGACGAAGAAGATGCGAAGATGCATATTGAACATTTAAACATTTAGTAGGACACTTCGACAAGAACGGACTGGAGGACGCTGGAATAAAACAACAAATTCGTCAAAGTATAATAGGAAGCCTCAATTATTTCATCCTGGTTATATAAAATAAATATTTACAACAACAACACACTAGTAGGTAGAGCAATGGTGGAGTTTGTTTTGTTAGCTGAACGCGAACCTAAACAGACGAATCTCCTTCTGTTGGCCGGGAGTTCGCTTTCTGGATCAGTGAATGCCACTTAGTACGGTCTATCGCGTCTTCTGACCCTAGTTCTGTACTAAGAAGATCGGCGTTTATGGTGTCTGTCCATCAGCCGTCCACTTATGTCTTTCAGGTGACAGGCTTAGCTAATGACGATGATAGATGCTGCTGATGATTAACTAATTATAGGTATAACACTGTGCCGATGTAATTTAAGCATTAAATTATTCGGCGTACGTCGCGTCCACAGTGCCGTCTGTATAGCGGGTTCAAGGGTTGTGTGAGCGGCCAGCGCCACTGCTTGACTATATCGCTTAACCTTGACCGTGACGTGGCGATAATTGTGTGTGTGTGTGTGTGTGTGCGCGCGCGCGCGCGTAATCAAGTCTGCCGTTCCGATCAGCTGATTTGTGCAATTCTCTGTTCGCGTGGGTCGGCAGGCATCGACATTCGGTCTCATTTCTGGTTCTGCACTCGAGGGAAACACTGGTCTGGCGGCGTCACCTATTGTTTTATCATCTTTGAAATGAGTTGCTGAGTTACTAGAGAGCTTCAGGGTTCCCGGATAGCCGGGAGGTGAAAGGGGAGACGAGGATGGAGACAGACCAGCAGTCTTCATCGGCCGAAGATCTAAGCAACACCCCAACGCCGTCAGACCTCTAGAGAGCCCCATACTGCCAGCCTGAACCACTGCCCGGAGGAGGAAATGAATTCCTGGAATTTCGGACTCACCAGTTGCGTCACCATGTTCTATATCATCGTGCATTCTGAGTATAGTAATCTTCTATACACAGAAAATTTAAATCTGTTACTTGGTCATTTTTATTAACTTTCTTATGAAGATCATATCTCATGAACAAGCTTATACTGAATGCATTGACAAATAACTATGGGGGTAGTTCTTTCTGAACAGGTTCTTTATCATGGGCTGTTACAGCATTGTGTCAGAATAAGTATCAAGTATTAGTACTAAATTTTATGGGAAACTGGTGTTTATTAGAATATGGCAATAGTGTAAATACATATACATACATCTATATGTATTTATATTACTCCTGTAATGCACAATTTCAAAAAAGAAATTTTTATTAGTTGGCAAATATTAAACATTACCTGTCTCTTGGCAGTGATCATTATTCGAGTGCAAATTTAATTCATAATGTGTCTAAATTCTAATGTAATAATTGTTATTGAGACTGTGATCTATAAATGTTATTTGAGTAAATGTCAATGCATAGCAACGTTGATTTATATCGAAACAATGCACGAAAAGGTGTTTGAATAATTTGTTGTTGCTAATTATGTAATGATTCAAATTTAATTCTTGTTACTAATGCCAATGGTCATTATTATGAATATTGAGAATTTAAATGTGCATATTGTATTAAAATGTTATCATCATAAAAGGAAAGAACACTAATAAAAGCTGTTATCCTTATGCAAGTGTTTTATTGCAAGTCCTGTCACGGTGTGCTCAGCGTATCTTTTCCATCTAGACCACGAGTCTAGTTTTAAGAATTAAGTAACGACCCCTGATAAAAAAAATAAAATAAAATAAACAAAAAAACAGTCTAAAAAAATTAAACAAAAAAAAACTTAACAAAAAAGTTTATAAAAAATTCAGGGGGACGTTTCAACACTACTGACTCGGAACACAAAGTTTTTATTGGTAAAAATGTAAAATTTTTACCTCGTAGCCTGAACCAGTTTCCGCTTGTTATAAGCTTCGTCAGAGACTGCCACTAGAAGAGCTGTCCGTCTTGTTCTTGGTGACGGTGCCGTCGTTCGAAAGATTGCTGTTGTGAGTGTGCGGTGTGATATGTTCGAATAATATCTGTGATTTTAATTGTGTCTGTTCGTTTAGGATGTCGTTTTTATGTGTTTGTATACTTCTAGTTGTTCAAGAGTGTCTAGTTTTCGGCATTTTGTATGTACGTGTAGAATATCCATGTTCCTCTTGATGTTTGTGTATGTGTGGTTTGCTTCAATGAGGTGGTTTGCAAAGGTGGATTCGGTGGTGGAGTGTAGTGGATTTGTGTGTTCAATGTATCTCTGAAGCAACGTCCTGTCTGGCCTATGTAGAATTTGTTGCAATCTGAGCTATTTAGTTTGTAAACACCAGGTATATTATATTTGTTTTGTGCTTTGTGTGTGTGTTCTGTTTCGTTTGTAGTTTTGTATGCGATTCTGTATCTCTTTTTTGAATTTGTGGGTTATTTTTTCAGTGCGGTTTTTCTCTTTTATTCAGGCGCCTCTGACTGGAGCCACGCCAGTCAGAGGTGCCTGACAGTCGTTTTGTTGACTTCATCAAGAAGCAAAATTCCCTTTCTTTCCCCCTTCCCTCCATGATGTGTTATGACTGCTCGTATGCCTTCATTTGAGCCGCCATCACTCTGCACGCTGGATCTCCCAGGCAACGGAAGCTATTTACTTTGGCAAGAGCCACTCCATAAATTAGAATTCTGGGACAGTTTCCAGGTACTCCGTTTAAGCAGTAGCGTACCTAGGGGGGCGAAGGGGGGCCGCCCTGGGCGCCGCTTGAAGGGGTGCGCCAAAATGCCAAAACATAATTTTAATTTGTACTTTAGGACAACAATATAGGGTTAGGAGGAAACATGCAATATAATGTACATGTGGCAGAATGTGTTTTAGAATAAAGTTATAATAAAATTTCATGTGGTCCCATGCATTGTTAGCTATTTTTAGCTCGTCGGGTCAGTCAACTGAAGCAAACTGATGGATATTCAGTGTTGCTGTAGACTTCGAGAGTGTCAGATCGTGATAGTGGCGGTGTTTTGAATAATTTTAAGTGCTAATTGTTTATCACATTACTTACTTCATCCAGGTAAGACTCATCTTGATGATAGTCAAAAAGATGATGGTTCTAGTACTTCCCGGCTGAAGGACTATTCTTAAATTACAACATCAACCAGTGACTTTGAAGAAGATGACTCAAATCAAAACTTAGAATCAAGTAAAGTAGGACCTTCACGTGAAAACTCAGCACCTGAAAATGAAAGTTTTGACAAAATTGAAAATAGGCCTACCAGCTTGAATGAAATGATTGAAAATAAGGCTAATCCACTTGACAATGATAACTGTGGAAAACTGATGTTGCACGACATTGGAGCGTGGCCGACGAATATTTCAAAACAATTTCGCGACTCATTTGTAATGAAAGGTACATACCAACTGCAAAACAATGACTCTGTTTTTCCTGAGGATGAATCTGGACGATCTCTGCATAGGCATTGGTTTAAAAAAACTTTGAAAAATGGAGAAAAGGTTAATCGGTCATGGACGTGTTTTTTCCCATCTAAGAAATCCCTGTTTTGTTTTTGTTGCACGCTATTTCCGCAGAGAAATCATAAATCTAGCTTTAATAATGAAACAGGATTTTCAACATGGCGAAAGTTAAATCCGCGCGTTCAAGATCATGAGAACAGCCCCGCTCACAGGGTTGCGTTTTGGAATGGAAGGACTTAGAACGTGCCTTACAAAAAGGGACAGTTACTGATGACCGCCTTCAACAACAGGTTCTAGAGCAAAGTAGAATTTGGAGAGTAGTTCTTGAACGTGTAATTGCTACTGTTCAAACATTGGCTCAACAGAATTTAGCTTTAAGAGGCCACAGAGAGTCGATTGTAGACGATGACAATTGTAGACCTGGGAACTTTCTTGCTCTCTTGAAATACCTAGCTAAATTTGATCCCGTTATGAGGGCTCATTTGCAATCAGTGTCCGAAAATCCAGGAAGTGTATCATATCTTTTATAAACCTCCTAGGTGAACATGTTCGAAAGACAATTATTGCTTCCTGCAAGCATGCCAAGTATTTCGGTATTATGTTTGATAGTACACCAGACACATCACATGAAGAACAAATTTCGCAGATTATAAGATTTGTCGAAGTAAAACAAGGTTCAGTTGAAGTCAGGGAATGTTTCATAGATTTTGTTCCAATTGAAGACAAAACGGCTGAGGGCATTGCTGAAGTGATAACGAAGAAACTGGGAAAAGATGGTTTAAATTTTGCAGACTGTAGGGGTCAATCTTACGACAACCAAGCAACAATGGCTGGAATTCATTCTGGCGTCCAAACAAGGTTATTGGATCTAAATCAACAAGCCGTGTTTGTTCCCTGTGACAATCATTCGCTTAATTTGGTTGGTGTTCATGCTGCACATGTTAACGTAAATGCAGTTACTTTTTTGGGGACTATTGAACGCGTATATGCCTTTTCCTCTAGTTCAACTCACCGGTGGAGTGTTCTTAAGGAACATATGAAATTAATGGTGAAGGGGCACTCTGACACGAGATGGAGTTCAAAGGCAGAAGCTGTGAAAGCCTTATCACCCAGTTAGATGGAGTATTAAGCGCTTTAGAGAAATTAAGAGATACACTATCTGAAACCATTGATACTAGACAGTCTGCATCACTGTTGATAAATGCCATTGAAAGATTCGATTTTGTGAGTCTACTCTTTTTCTGGTCTGAAGTCCTCCCCAAGATTGACAGAACTCAAAAAACCCTGCAAATCAAAGGTATTTCGTTTACCTATGTCCTAATCTGTCTACAGTCTCTCCAAGATAAACTTAGCGAATGGAGAGAAAACCTTCCTGATGACGTGGTGACAAAAGCTGCTGCTAAGTGTGAAGAATGGGGAGTACCTACAGAACGAAGAGAAAGAAAAAAACGAAAAATGCGCGGGGAAATAGCTGAGGACGTTGGACTTTCCTGGAAAGATGAAGTAAAACGAAGCATAGTAGAGATATTGGATAAGCTTCTATTGGAATTAGGTCAACGGTTCCTAAATGTTAAGCAACTGGACTCACGCTTTGGATTCCTTTGTAATTTCGAAGATTACATGGATATAAAATACATAAAAAAGAGACGGAAGAGCTGAGAAAAAGTGTTTAGGACTTGCAGTAAAGTACCCTAATGATCTAAATGGAGATGAATTATTTGAAGACATAAAAGATATCATAACTCTATTAAGAAGATCAAAATCAAATGGTGAAGAGCTTGATTTAAATAATCCTAAAGATATCTTATTATACATATCTGCTATGGGATTAGAAGCATATAGCACTTTAGTCGTAGCACTTAAACTTCTTCTAACTATACCAGTATCTGTGGCATCATGTGAGAGATCATTTAGTAAACTAAAACTAATACAAAGGTACTTAAGATCCACAATGACGCAAGAGAGATTAATTAATTTAGGAATTCTGTCAATTGAAAGTGACGTGGCATCTGCTTTAGATTATACTCTATTAATAAATGAGTTTGCATCACTGAAGGCTAGGAAAGTACACTTATAAAACTGCATGTTGATTGAACAAAGTTATAGTTAAAGCTATAGTTATTTTCTAGTTTAAATGCCTGCATAAATCAGTACATATACAATTATTAATAATTCAATAAGTTGTTATAAAAGTGTTTTCCAACAATGTAAGAATCTTGAATCTAAAGATATTTTATTTGAGAAATTTTATATTTTTCATGTATTTTCAAAAAATGCAATGCTACTTTCATTTTGTGCAATATATTTACATTGCAAAATTTTAGATATGTATGGTTTTTCAGTTCTTCTTATAGTTAGAGTTTAATTTTTAAATATAAGTTGTATCGTATTATACCAGATTCGTTAAGTACTTATTAGCCAATTATAATCGTTTGTTACAAATAAACTGAATCTTTATTGAAAATAACCTAGTCCTAATGAAACTTATAAATATTTAATTTATGACAATTATTATGTGCTGAAAAGGTCAGTGTAGTGTGATCAGAGATGTAGCACAGCAACAGCCGACAGTAAACAACAGAAGAACAAATGTGGGCGAGGAATGGGAGTTGGAAGTAGGTAAGTTGATTCTACAGTCACAAATTGTGAAAGGACGGGGGGCGGCAATCTTGAAGTTCGCCCCGGGCACAAGTTGGCGTAGGTACGCCACTGCGTTTAAGAACGGTCAGCAGCAGACCAAGCTGATGAAAACGGTCTTGTCACGCTTGAACTTGACACTGAAGGTCTTCTCTTGTGTTTGCAGCAAGACTCAGGTCGCCAGCGTGCAACAATGTCCATGTGACGCCCCTTACTAAATACCTATAGTAAATAGCTGATGATGCCCCTCACCAAAACTATAGTGACGATGGTGATGAATCACCATCTGTGTAAGAATAAAGGCTTCGTTACGAAACTGTAGAGCAAGTGAACTCACTTAAGTATTTGGGTAGTGCGGTGCGGCAACATGGAATGGAAGCTGTACAGAGGAAATCATATGTAGCAAATCTATAGATAGGCTAAGAAGACTTTTGAAAAGGTAAATCACTGCTGACAGCAAGAAGGATTCCGATTGGGAAGAGCAGGGGATTTGTTAAATGTTTTATTTGGAGTGTGGTTTACACGGTAGTGAAACAATGACCATCGAAAAGAAAGAAGAAAGATACCAACCCAGAGAGTTTCGAAATGTCGTTATTCCGAAGAATGATTAAGTCGAAATGGACGGGTACCGGTACAGTGAGAAACGATGAAATATTGAAGGGAACAGAAGAGGAAAGAAAACCGCTAAAAGTAATAAGTAAGAGAAAAACATATTGTTTAGGGTGTAGGGGAGACCGGGGCACGTTGGCCCAACGGCTTCAGTTCCCCTAGCAGCCATCAGAATGCTCCGCGAATCATACTGAACGTTGCCTGACCTGTCGCCCCCCTCCTCCGCGACTGCCAGTTCGTTTACTGTAATCTGTCAGGAGTGGTACCAGTTATTCGATTTTGTTGTATTTCTAGTAATTTTTCTTGAGTTGGATTAAATTGTTATATTTCTCTGCAAACACTGATCAAGGAAATAGGTAAGTAGTGTATTGAAAGCTCAATAAGTAAGGATACTTTTAGTGTAACAACTGAACTGAATGTTGTGTAGGTTTTTCTAAAACTGTAAAACTATTTCAAACATGGCGATGGGGCAGGTCGGCCCACAAGCATCGGGGTACGTTGGCCTGGCGGGGCAACGTGCCCCGGTGCTTTTTGTTACAAAATTAGTTGTTTTGATAATAGCACTCTTTAATGCTAGTGCGTTTTGAAACACATTTAATTTATATTTAAATTGCAATATCAGGATTGATGTTTAAATATAGAAAACGACAACTAACTTATATCTTTGTCTACATGTATTTATTTTTTTCAGTTACCATGGTTCGCAACTATAAAAGAAAAACTGAAAAAGGGCTTGTTTGAAAAGAAACTATGATGTTGGCTGTTATTGAAGTGAAGCAGTATAAAAGGTCCGTGAGGAGTGTAAGTGAAGAATTCGGAATTCCTAGAAAAACATTAGGAAGATACTGTGATAAATTTGAAAATACGCCTACACTTGCTGAAGAGTCTGTAGTTACCGAAGTGCCCCAAGAAGTGCCTACAATAGTGGCAGAAGTTACCAAAGTTCCTATAGAAATGCCTACAGAAAATCAATGTGTTTTAGTTAAAAAGTGTCAGTGGAAGTGCATAGGTCTACAGTTACCGAAGAGTCTTCAGTTACCGAAGTGCCTTCAGTTACCGAAGTGCCTTTAGTCACCAAAGTGTCTTCAGTTGTTACCGAAGGGTCTTCAGTTACCGAACTGTCCAAAGAAGTAGCGACAGTCCCCGCAGAGCCCATGGAAGTAGGCCTCCCAACAGTTGGAACTTCGATGGCAACTGTAAGCCCTTCGCTTAGGCCTACTAGATCTCCCGGAGTCTTCCACACATTTGGCTACGCAAAACGGTTTCAGGTAGGCCTAAATAAAAAATAACACTGTTATTAAATACTTTCAGTCCTTTATATTATTATTTATTACGCTTTAAGCCTTCAAATAATTGACAGTAAAGTACAAAATAAACAGAATTTTTATATGGTTTAAAATGTAAAGTAGCTGGATATAAAACTAAATTAAAAACAAAATGTAGGCTTAATGAAATTTAGTTTTACGCGTGTAACTAATTCGAAACGTTTATTCTGTCCAGGTGTTTGAGGCGGAGAGCAAGAAAACTTGTTGGAAAACTACCTGATGAAGGCAAGCGACATCTGTTTTGGTCTGTCACCCAAAGAAGTCCGGCGATTTGCTTACACGTAAGCTGTTGCATGTAACAGGACCAATCCTAACTCGTGGACTGAATTTGAAATGGCTGGCCCAGATTGGTTTACAGGGGTTTTAAAAAGGCACCCAAAATTGTCCATTCGTACCCTTCAAGCCACAAGCTTAGCCCGTTGCACCAGTTTTAATCAGAAGCGCCGAAAAAGGACTACTAAAAAAGCAACAAAAGTAGAAGACGACGATGAGGATGACGAAGATGAGGATAATTTATGCTTAAGTTGCTTGAAGGCGTTCAATAAAAGTACGCCTGGGGCGGAATGGATCCAGTGCACCAGTTGCAAACGTTGGGCACATGTGCAGTGTGTAAAGGAGAAATAAAAGGGGTGTTTTTTGAATGCATTCATTGCAGTGACCCTTTAGTAATGGAAGACAGTGATTAAAACTTTATGCATTAAGCCAAACATAATCTTATTTTCTTCTATGTAAAGAGTTTTTGTTTTAAAAATTATATATAAGAGTTTGTTCAGCAAATTGACTTTTATTTAGCTCCTAAAACAACAACAAAAAGGTAAAGTGCTAGGTGGGCCATCGTGACAAAGCCCATAAATTATATTAATAGAGCCTTCAGTTGTGCAAATTTAACAAACATATAATAAAAGATATTGGAAATTGTTAAAAATTATTACCACGGTAAAAAAACAAAAACTTTTTTTCTAAACATAAAACAAAAAAACTGGGCCAACGTGCCCCGGTCTCCCCTACATTGCGTAGAAACTGTCTCCAGCTAAGCATCATAGGGGGAAAGGTGGAAGGGGACAGAGAGGACGGGGAAGAAAAAAGCTTGATGACGTCAGAATCGGAAGATATATAGACAGATGAAGATGAATGGACAGGACCGAGAAAAATGGAGAGCATCCAGTTCAAACCTGTCGCAAGACAGTTCTTCTTCTTCTTCTTCTTCTTCTTCTTCTTCTTCTTCTTCTTCTTCTTCTTCTTCTTCTTCTTCTTCTTCTTCTTCTTCTTAAGAAGAAGAAGAAGAAGAAGAAGAAGAAGAAGAAGAAGAAGAAGAACAACAACAACAACAACAACAACAACAACAACAACAAACTGACTAAACTGCCGGCTATTTGGCAGTGGTCCAGTCCTGTCCTCTGGAGACCATCCTCAGTGTGTAAAAAACGATTCACCAACCGATACGGTACTCATCAGTTAGCGAAGATGTGTCATTGTTTTGCCACATTACTGTGGTTGAGTGACGATGACCTTGTCGGCTGGTGAATCGTTTCTTTTCTTACACACTGAAGATGGTATCCTCCAGGGGGGGGCGAAACGTGTGTTAGTGACAACAGGAGTGGGCCATGGCCCAAATAGCCCGCAGTTTAGTCAGTTTGTTCCCAACGCTATTGACAGAAGACAGCCTTAGTTACAGAAGAAGATGAACCTGTGTTTGTTTGTGTGTGTGTGTGTGTGTGTGTGTGTGTGTGTGCGCGCGCCCGCGCGTGTGTGATGTGGAGAGGCTCACCTATCAGGCTATATTTTATACGCGACCCACTGTAATAGACATACGACGGTAAATATCCGATCAGTAAGGGTGGTAACAGTGATGCTGGTGGTGAGGGGTGCCACAGGAGAAGGGTAGCAAACTGTGCGAGGGGGAAGATATGAACTCATTAAAAGTGTTCATTCAGTCCAGCGCGTCCTGTCCTGGTCTGTCTCCCCGTATTGAACATAACCTAGGCGAATAGTTTGTGTTCAAGTTTCAGTCCACGCGTGTGTGCTAGCGCGTGCGCGCCCACGATTTTAAAAGACTACACATTCATCGACAGTAACAAAATGTAGATATAACAAAAACTAGCACGCTGCCTGAACTGCAAGACTCGCTCAGTAGCCTACTTTGTACGAAGTAGGCCCTACCTACATTTATTTTTGGATAAACTTTGAAAATAGATATTTTGTAAAATTTTGATAAATTCAGTTATCAGAAAAATTACGAAAATCCCGATTTCCTTACCAGGTTTTGTTTACTAAAGTAAATATCGGTATGGAGAACCATACATGACTTCCATGATCTAAAATTTATATTTAAAATCATTTTGGAAATGAAATATTTCAATAGAAACTACTTTTTTCTTCAGCCTTAAGTTACTGTGGTCACTAACGTATACCACCTCACTTTAGCGCACTAGATTTTCAATGATGATGGCAGTCGATGGCACCGCCGAAACGTCTGGTTTGCAGAAAACATTGAAGCACTGCAATTGGAAGGAAACATTGGAAGGAATTTTAACAACAAACTACTTCTTTGTTGCCGATAACGCAGTAGGCCTACACATAAAAAATTTATCCCCCCCTTCAACTATCATTTTCATTTATAGAAAATTACCCTCTCCCCCTTCAACTACCATTTTCCTTTATAGATATTTTATGTACCTTTCTACATTGGATTATTATGATCTTCTTTTCACGATACTTTATTTATCAAAATTAAGTAGATTACTCTTGTTAAAACATAAAATGTTGCAGGTAAACTACTCCTTCCCCTTAACCGATCTTCACCAAAATCAATAGGCCTTGAGTGCCTACTGATTGAGTACAAAAACAACTCAGGCACATATGCAAAACATTGTTTGATTCTGTTAGAATTTGCAGCAGTTATCGTTCGCCATAGAAAAATTCTACACACACACAGACAGACACACTCACAGACACTTTTCGGAAAATGACTTTTCTTCATGTTTTCAGGGTAGTACAATCAGAATAACCCCTTGTGCCGAACACGATTTTTTTCGCCATCACCATACTTCCATTTCCTTACGGAACATGGAAGTAAAAACTGCAGGAGCCATCATACAGTATAGACCTATACGCTAAAAATTCCAAACAATCGTTTGAATAACCTACACGAATTTTAAAGAAAAATTCGTTATTTACTATTTATTTTATTGTAATCAAGAAAATAATTTAAGGGTTACATTAATAGGTATCTAAGATTTAGCAAATCATGAAGCAATAAAGATGACACCTTACATTACAACATACATAAAATACACGATACCAAGAAACTGACACGAATTTTCTCCAGTCTCATATGCCAGCGGTGATGGTGTTAAATGTTTTGAACGAACTTTTTCAAAACTTCGCCTTATAATATGGGCAGTACAAGGACTGCCATAACTTGGTAAAACTTTAATTTTGTATCTCGACGAACTTGTTTCTAAAAATACGGTTGTTGGTTGTTTCACAGATCGTCTGGAACTTACCTAACATAACTTCAATACCATAATTTCTATCATAGCCAATATCACTTCCCAAATAATTAAAGTGGCTCACCTGTTCTAGAATTCGATCACTAATCAATATTTTTTTGTTTTTATTGTCTCCTTGCCTCGAAATGCCATTGCCTTAGCGGAGATTTTCATATTGTATTGTTTACAAATCTGATGAAGCTTAAAAACAGATTTTTGAAAATCAGATTCTGTATTTTGAAGTACAAACAAGTCGTCAGCAAACGAAAGCACATTTAAATATTTGTCTCGTGACAAGTTAATACCAGGGTTCACTGGATGTTTCCAATTCCTTACCAGATCGTCAATATAAATGTTAAAGAAGTTATTTTAATATATTTGTGAATATAAATGTCATTACATAATGTTGTGTAGGCCTAATCGTTGCGCTTTTATCGTTATATAATAATAAAATTAATGTTTTTGAACCAACTAAAGTTAGATGCAATGGTCTAAAATAGCACTTAATCCGCTGGGTGGGACGCAGTAGTAACTCTACTGTAAAACCATGTAAACAATAGATGCACCTTTGTAGTGAAGGGTACAAACAGGCAGGCGACTACGGTCCCGACAACCTAGTTTTTCATTAAATGGTCGGTTTTTTTTTGCAATTGCCATACAAATTTGATCCACAAATATAATATAAAATTATAAAATATAATACCAGGTCCAGTTTCCTTGCTTCCAAAGCCAAACTGTACGTTTTCTGTTGTAGGTGTTTCAGAACTATAACATAGCGATCTTGTTTGACAATATTACAATACAGATCTTCCATTTTTATACTTTTCTTTTTAACCTTTCAGTTCAACTCTCGCCATCTTACATCTCGTCACTTACGAGGGTCAGTTGGAAAGTTCGCAGAGCGACATCTATAGCTCAGTGGTAGAACTAAAATCTTTCGTGTGCTGTAAGACGTGTATTTCGAATGAACACCTGTTAATTTCCAAATCTACCTGTCAATTTATTCACCTCTTACCAGCTATTTTAAATTTTCCTGTCACGCTTGTTTAAAATGGACTAAAGCAAACATCGTACTGTGATGACTTCTCTGTTAAAAACGTTTTAACGCCAATGAAAAAACAAAACGAAATTGTAAATGTGTTAGGAGATGCTGCGCCTTCAGAAACAACGGTAAGTGGGCCACACTCGAGTTGGAACGTAGTCTTGCAAGCACTGAAGACGATCCCAGCAGTGGACGTCCAAAAAGTGCAACAAAAAATTACATCATAGGGTGTTGGAAGACCGCAGATTGAGGAGTGGATGACGTTGCTGAAATCATAGGCATCTCATATAAGCGTGTGCATCATACTTTAACTCAAAAACGTGGTACGAAAAAGCGTTGTGCAAGATGGCTGCCGCATCTGAGTTGCATTTTTTGGGCGTCCAGTGCGGGGGGTGGGTGGATTATCTCAATGCTCCTACGACCACGTTTAAACTCAAGTGCCTACTTACAAACCATTTGAAGTCGCAGCAGCATCTCCTGACACATTTACAATTTCGTTCTAAATTTCCGTTGGCGCTAAACAATTTTTAACAAAGAATCACACCACGATGTTTGATTTTGTCCGTTTTTCAAAACACGCATGACACGTCAATTTTAAACAGCTTCTAAACAATGAATAAATTGATAGATTTGGAAATTAACAGGACTTTACATAAAATACAAATCTTGCAGCACACGAAAAATTTTAGTTTTACCGCTAAGCTACAGATGTCGCTCTGCGAACTTTTCAACTGATCCTCGTAATGCCACTTCCCTCAGCTTCGTCCACAATACACTGTATCCATTTCTCATTAGCCTTTCCAGTTATACTTCTGTCTTTATAGCCTTTCTTCCGTCATTCAGCGTACATGTTTAAACACCTTAAACGATCGCCCTCTCTGTTTTACTTCTGTAGTTCCTGTCCGAGCTGCTGTTTTTATCTAGTTTCGATTTATGTCGCTTCTTCTTTCGCTATTTCTCTCAAATAATTCACCCCCATTATAATTATCCTTGATTTATTTATTTCCGGCAACGTCAATATAGAATGCACCGTATTGGCAATATCGAATTACAGTAGAACTCCATTAATCCGAACTAATGAGTCCCAGACGTAATTCGGATATGCAGAAATTCGGATAATTGGGAAAAACATATGAAAAAGGTTATGTTATGAAAAAAATCTCAAAATTGCTCAAACATCACTTTTGTTTATTTTTATTACATGAATAAAACAACCAGTTTAATAAAAACTGGTTTAATAAAAACTAATAAAAACTGTTTACAGTTTAATAAAAACGAGGTCACACGTGTTTTGCAAAATGTTCACTTTTACTACAAAAAAAATAAAAGTAATGCTCACACATAATTATAATTTTAGGCGAGCAGTAGGCTAGAAAACATTGTAGTGATCAGTACGTAAACTATGATGCATAGCTAACATAGTCTTATATGTATTTAATTTGCTTACGATGTTTTTTTGTTAGTACGGGAACTGCAATTTGAATAAACTTTTTTAACATGATAATGTTTTTAGGCTGGGGGTCATTCCACAAAAATCGTCATCGAAAAACGTAACGCTTCCACACTTTCGATTCCCCACAGTCTAGAAATTTGATATGTAAACGCATCAAGACAGAAATAATCGCTGCTGACATTGAGTTTAGCAAACGTTTTAGTGAGAATAAATTTGGTTTTACATGCTCTGTTTGTGATCGTCTGTGGTTTGGAAATGATTTACGTAATCCACCAAACGTAATCCACATTATACGTTTCAAAAGCCTAAAAACATTATCATGCTTCGATGTTTCGGTTTCGTCGAAATTCTTTGAATGCTTAGGTGCATAGGCTATATAGAGAGAGGGAGTGAAGGAGTGAGGGAGAGAGGGAGAGAGTGAGAGAGACTTTTTTGTTAGTACGGCAACTGCAATTTGAATAAACTTTTTTTTTAGAAATTGCATTTTTTTTAATTTTCTAATAACGATTCGGATAACTGGAGTTCGGATAAATGGAGTTCTACTGTACTTATTTGTCTTTCTAAACGATGTATATCCTCTCAACATACCGTTGGGAATTTGTATGTCTGTCTATCTGTCTATCTCTGTGTATGAATGTCTACCTGATGAAGCGAGTTCTCAGTTTAATTTGGACCGTTTGGTATTTGTCTCCTTCGCTGTCTATATAAGTGGGATATAGGGTATCTCACGATAACGTTTGAACGTATGAACCTATTTTCGTAAAACTTGGCACGCGTGTCCACACTTTTATCCTACAGAACCCTCTTGTTTCTGACATTGATCCCTCACAAAAATAGTGGCCGAGAGGCAAAAATGTGAGCGGTCACTATTTTGAAAAAATTGGCGAAAATCCATGTAGGTTATCAAATTGAAGAAAATTTTAACCAAAATATTAATTTAGTGTTCATTTTTTAACATTTCAAAGTTTTGGGACGCCGGGGGGCCAAATATGGGGTGACAATTTTCACAAATTCGTAAAATTCATGTGGCGTATCAGATTAAAACGAATTTTGACTAAAATCTGAATTTGGTGTAGATTTTTTTAATTCGAAATTTTTATAATATAATAGATATTTACCATAAATCCGTCGTGCGACTTCGTTTTTCTCGTCTTATTTTGACGCGTTTCGGCAACGAATTGCCATCTTCAGAAATCTTAATCACTCATAGGAGATCGTTAAAAAATTAAAAACACTAAAATCATTACGGTAAAAGTGCACTTTTACGACATTCGAAACTCACAGACGCGAACATGAAAGTTTATGTTTCTCGCGTGGACAATATCGATCGACTGCTTTCGCGTGGACAATATCGATCAACTGATTCACTGTTTATATAGCCACTGATAAACCTGTTTTGCTTATTATAGCCCGTATGTACTGTGACATTTCATTTACCGGCGCCCGTGTGCAAGTATTGCCGTGTCGTACAATATGTTATGTGAAAATGTAAGTTTATCATTCAAGACATAATCACTGTTGATTTTGACGGCTTTATATATTTCGTATTCCTCAAGCGCGTCCATGTATTTTCCTTTCCTGCAGCAATGCAAAGGCTGGAAATTTGTCTCAAAATCACTGTAGTTATGATTACATAGTATCAGGTGCCTGGCAAAATTAGATGTTGTTTTATGTAATTCCCTTCTGGGAAGATGTTCGTTATATCTTTCTTCAAACGGTCTGCCTGTTTGGCCTATGTAGAACATGTCGCATGAGCTGCAATTCATCTTGTATACGCCGGTTCTTTTTCTTTCTGGTATACTGTTTTTCCGGCTAAGAAGTCTCTGAATGTTGTTATTTGTATGGAAAGTTACAATTACATGGTGTTTCTTGAGTTCGTTAACTAGAATATTTGGTAAAATGTTTGTGTAATCTGCAGATATGTATTTATTAACCGGAAGTGTGTTATCATTGTTCGACTTTTTTAATTTCTTCTCTTTGCGTTTACTTATTAATTTATCCACTAATGAACTTTTATATCCGTTAGCCGCTGCTATGTGCTTGATGGTATTAACCTCTTCAATGTAGTCTTTTTCACTTAACGGTATAGTTAGCAATCTATGCACAAAACTATAGTAAGCTGCCATTTTATGCGAGGTGGGATGATATGAATCGGCATGAATTGTGATGTCCGTTGTTGTGGCCTTTCTATAGATTTTAAATTGAAGTTTTCCTTCGTTTTTTAAAATGGTTAAATCTAAGAAATTTAATTGATTTTCTTCTTCTATTTCAGATGTGAATTTAATCTTATGGTGTATGCTGTTTATGTGACTATTTAAGTTTTGTATTTGTCTTTTTGTTCCATTAAATATCATAAACGTATCGTCGACGTATCTACAATAAAAAATGATTTTATTCTTGTATAATTTATTCGATATTATGTTTATATTCTCATAATAATTTAAATATATATCAGCTAATAGTCCTGACAGTGGCGAACCCATAGCCAGACCGTCATCTTGTGTAAAAAACCCGTTGTCAAATGTAAAGTAATTTTGTTCCAAGACGACTGTAAGTAGTTTTATAAGTTCGTTGATTTTTTGCATGCTAAGTTGAGCTACTTCCTTTAAATTGTTATTTACAATTTCTATAGTTTCCCTCACGGGGACATTAGTGTACAAATTAGTTACGTCTAACGATACCAATTTATATTGTGGTAGTATTTCTATCTTTTTAAGTTTTTCAACAAACTCATAACTGTTCTTTATACTGTAATTATTTGCTATCCTGATATTATTCTTAATTAAAGTCACTAACAATTTAGCAGCTTTGTATCCGGGAGCTGTGGTGTAGTTTATTACTGGTCTGATTGGTGTACTTTCCTTGTGGATTTTAGGTAGTCCTGTGAATTTTGGTGCCGTGGCATTAATTGGTTTTAAATATCTGCGTGTTTTCTCATCTAACAAAAAATTACATTGATTAATGGTGTTATTCAAAGTTTTTACATAAGCCTTTGTGGGATCCCGGTCTATTTTCTTAATATTATTATTATTTATGAAATCAAATACCTTTTGAGTATAATCTCTTTTCTGCATGACCACCAATGTGTCACCCTTATCTGCCTTACTTATAATTGCATCATTTTTCTCAAGTTTACTTTTTATGGTTTTAAGATTCATGATATCCTGCTTATATTTACTTTTTAAAAAATGGTTTTGACTTTTACATTTATTACTATTAATTGCGTTATTGAGTTTGTTGTTGATAAAAACCCTTGCTTCATTCTGTGCAACGGAACCATTTAATCTTTTAATAGCAGCTTCAGCATTAACTACCTCATGGACAATTTCGTTTGTCGTATTAAATCTTGGTACATTATATTTCAGACCTTTATTAAGCGTGTTTATTTCTTGGTTAGTGAACTCTATGTTGGTTGTATTCGTTACACGTTCATAGAACACATGTTTACAATCTATTGGTCTATTTTCTTTTTTATGCTGAGTACGATATAAATTTTGTATTTTCTTATCATGGGTTAATACTTTATGATAAAAATAATTGGATATTAAAGCGTTAATTTTGGTCATGATAACATCTATAACTGCAGGGTGAATTTTCTTTAACATTTCTAAATGCGCTTTATAAAGATCCGTATTTAACCTGTTTTTCTTTTTGTATAATTGTCTAATTTCTTGCGTTAACCACATTTTTTCTGCTATTTGTTTCGTCTTGAGTGCCGCCGGTGTTCTTGAATTAATATTTATGCGTGCATATTTTGGTATGATATTCATTTTTATACACATTTTATTAAATTTAATGTTTTGTGCAACTTTTAGCATTTTGATTTTAACATTTTTGTATTTGTAGACAACACTTGCCTGACGGGCTTCAATATAATACATTTTAGGTTAGTTGTCTCCAAGTCGCTTATATTAATATAATAGATATTTACCATAAATCCGTCGTGCGACTTCGTTTTTCTCGTCTTATTTTGACGCGTTTCGGCAACGAATTGCCATCTTCAGAAATCTTAATCACTCATAGGAGATCGTTAAAACACTGTAGTAGGAGTAGTAAACACTGTACAAATACCGAAGAGAAAATCCTAAGGAACTTATAGGCCTACGGACCAGTTACAGAAAATGGAGTATGGAGGATAAGAAGAAATAATGAGCTACAGCACCTCTGCGTCGAAATTTTTGGACGCCAGAGCCCCAAAAAATGGGGCGCTAGATTGATAAAATTGCAAACTCCATGTGGGATATCAAATTAAAGAGAATCGTAACCAAAATCTGAAGACAGAGTTTTGGAAATTTCAAAATTTTTGAAGCCAAGGCCCAAAAATGTGATAAAAATTTTGAAAAATTTTTGAAAATCTAGAGGGGTGTCAAACTAAAGGGAATTTTAACACAGAAGACAGGGATTGATTATACTGAAACTTGGGAATAATCAGATTGGTAACAAAAGTAACTTACTTGTCGGTCACAGAAAAGAATTTCATTCCTACAGACAATGTGGAGCGTGTAGCGGCAGAAATTAGAGCCTACTTTGCACTACAATACTTGTTTAAATACAGGACTGTTAACAGAAATCTCAAAAATAAAAACGTATAGACAATATTATAATTTGTCACCTATGAATTTGACACGCGGACGCTGAGAGAAAGAGAGTAGTAAACACTGTACAAATACCGAAGAGAAAATCCTAAGGAACCAGTTACAGACCAGTTACAGTAAATGGAGTGTGGAGGATAAGAAGAAATAATGAGCTACAGCACCTCTGTGGGGAGCCTGGAATACTGGGTGAGATAAAAATAGGAAGAATAAAGTGGACAAAGAATGACAGAAGAAAGAATACATGAGAGAATACTGTGTTAGAAAGAAACTGACTTATCTCCGAGCAATTAGACCGCGTTCCACTCCTGCTGTTACGAACAGACAAAGCGCTGTGGCAAAAGATTGTGGACTGTGGCACAGTACTGTGGTTAACCGACGAAGACCGTGTCAGTTATCGAATCGTCTGCACACTGAAGGTGGCCTCCAGAGGAGATGCCGAAACGCCTGTTCGTAACAGCAGCAGTGGACCGCGGCCTAACAGCCTGAGGTAGGTCAGTTTGTTTCTAGTACAGTTGACGCCGGCTGTGAGGGCCTTAGGCACAGAACATGTAAGAATATTCCAGGATGGAAGAAGACCGGATGGAAGAAGACAGAAAGAAAGACCAACGAAAAGGTGGCTGGACGGTATGGAGGAGGACCTCAGAAGACTTGGTGTCCGTAGGTTGAGACGAGTGGCGGAGATCACAAGGGACTGGAGAGTGTTGGGGAAAGAATCACATTCCCTACGCGGGCTGTAGAGCTGATGATGGATGGACATAAGTATTTTCACCTTCTTTCATAAAACACACACACACACACACACACACACACACACACACACACACACACACACACACACACACACACACACACACACACTTTCCTCATACGGTTAAACTGATAATATAGTAAAAATGACTAGTTAAAAATACGACACGAGTTTCATTAGCTTATTACGGTAAAAACTCGACTACACCGTTTTATGGCCATGAGAGAGAGAGAGACAGAATACTGTTGTGTTTATTATGTAAAACAGGGCCGAGCCTGCGCGCTCCGCGGTGATGACTGGCACTATTCAGTACCGGCACTGCGCATGCGCGCGCGCGCAACAGACGGAGATAGACGGCACGCTCTAAATGTCAATAAATTAAAGAAATTTAATTGAAACAAACGCACGCAGTCGGGGAATAAATGACAGCAATAAATTAGTCGTGTGCAGGAACGGGGGACAGGTGACTGTGTCTGTCTGTCCCTCTCTCCCTCGGCCGGCATCACTGCTCGCTGCTGCTCGCCTCAGGCCCCGTAGTAATACTAGAATATCAAACTGCAGTCTCTACAATAAACATGTAACTCTGAAATCAATAGCAGTGCGTGTGTGTGTGTGTGTGGCTGACATTCCTGAAATTTTATAAATTAAACTGCCCTCCTCAGCTTGTTATTAGATCCTGCTACTAAATTCTTCACATTTCTTACTTCTCCTTATTGCTGATACTGGTATTTTTGTAGCAATTAGTTGCGTATAATATTTTCAGAAGCTAGAAGTAATTTTATTTAAATTCATTCAAGCAAATTATTATTATTTTTGTTATTGTTATTATTGAACTATTATTATTCAATCCAATTTTAGTTCCCACGGAATAGGCTATTTGCCCACAAATGTTTGCCATAGTTTTTGTCCTCTGCACAGAAATTTTCATACCGTAATTCGAAAGCGAGACTGGCTGTAACAGGAACAGCGGCATATCTTGAATTTGCTTGGGGGGGGGGGGTTAACAAAAGAAAAAGAAGTTAAGACTAATCAACATTACTATCTTTGTAATGTCTGGAGAACGTGAGATAACGTCCTGAAATCAATCCCATTAAAGTAAACACACAATCAAAAGCGTTATTCAAACACTGTTAAAAAGTATTTATTGACTGAATTGATTTTCGTATATTTCGAATTTCAAACGTAGACCCTATATCATAAATTCTGTGTATAAATCTGTTTAAGCCTATATATTAAAAAAAGAGGAGCTACTACTACTATATTATCGTACACAACTGAAAAATTAAGCAGTCTATAAATTAAGAGATTAACCAAATTCGTCAAATTTTTCGACCCTTGGGGGGGGTCAATTTCCGTTCCCCCTCCCCGAAACTTCGCCTCTGAACAGGAACTGACAGGAAGGGATATCTAATTAAAGAAATTTCAACGAAAATAAGCCTATCAGTATAATTATATTTCTGGAAATTTGAAAATTTTAGGACACTGTGGCCTAAAAAGCGATTAAAAATCGTATGAATCCAGTGCCAGATGTTAGACTAAAGGGAATTTTTAAACCAAATGCAGGATTTACTAGAAAACGTTTAATTCTAGGGTCACCACGAACCAAAAATGGGAATAAAATTTTACGAAAATTTAAAACTCCATGTAAGGGGGAGGTTCAAGTTATGAGGAATTATGACCAAAATATAAACTCATTATCTTTAATAATTTGACTGAACTAATAGGCCTACCTCTGAAGACTGCTTGTACATTTTGGATCACCTTCGAAAAGGTTGTAAGTACAAAAAAGTAAGTAAAAAAAAGCTTAAGTAGCTACTGAAGTATTGTTATTAGTTATGCATAGTTTGAAAAGTATTAACTACAGATGTTATTGAAACGGACGCCAGTGTAAAAGGTAGAACTAAATTCTTTGTCATTTAGGCGTTATGGTTATAAATTTAATTAAAAGAAACCAAAGCATTAGTTTGGAATTTTTAGTGTTTATTTTAAGACTCTCTGCTTTACAATTATTATTTTGTTAAAAAAAAAAAATAGCGGTGTTTAAAGAAAAATTACCAGCACACTCCAAAATAGTAGACCTAATATATAATAAAATTATTGGACAAATATCCCGCCGCAGCTATCTATGAAAACAGTTTTTTTGCGACATAAACTATGAACATGAAAACGACATCGGTAATAAAATAAACAGATCCCAGAGGAAGTGTGGTACAATTCATAAGACTCTGGGAATGAAAGTACGAAAAGATACAGAACTGAAATTTTATAAAGTAATGGCGGCACCAGTGTTGATGTACGGGAGTGAATCGTGGACACTCACCCAAAATCAGAGAAAACGAATTCAAGCTGCTGAATTTAAATTCTTAAAGAGAATCAAAGAAGCATGCATCCTAAGAGATCACATAAGAAATGGAGACATAAGCCAAGAGCTGAATATGTACCTACTCGATAAACAATAAAATTAAACAAAATAAAGAAAACTGGATAAATAGAATGGGTGACTCGAGAATACCGAAAAGATAATCCAGTATAACCCTCTTGGAGAACGAGATAGAGGCACATCAAGAAAACAGTGGCTGTGAAGACAACAAGCTGCAAGCCTAATCCTTGAACTGAAGAAGAAGAAGAAGAAGAAGAAGAAGAAGAAGAAGAAGAAGAAGAAGAAGAAGAAGAAGAAGAAGGAGGAGGAGGAGGAGGAGGAGGAGGAGGAGGAGGAGGAGGAGGAGGAGGAGGAGGAGGAGCCAGGTTTTCGTAATTTTTCTGATTATGTAATAATTGAGTTTAATATTAAACTTTACCTACTAATAAATGTATTTCGTTCGAGATAGTGAGCTTAGGGAGCTTACTAATTATTTTGGATCTTACAATAATTAGGCCTATAAGGCAGACAATTTTCGAAAAAAATCTGTGATTTGAGAAAACTTAAGACATTTGTGTTTTTATTTTTAATTCAATATTCGATTTTATTACTGTAAATCACTGTCGTATCGGACGTTATAATCAATTAGTTACGATGCAGGCCTATTTCTGATTTATTGGCGACATTTATAGACCAGTTGTATGGATGAGTTCATCTCAAACGTTATATTCATGCCAGGGAGCCGTTACATTTGCTTTACAACAGCATTACTAAAAATGTATTCAACATGAACTTCTTCTTATGCAACTTCTTTGTTCCTGCACACAATAGCTAATTTGGAAACAGAAATGTTGCAATTTACAACGATGACGTGAGCGAGGCTCACTCGATATGAGGGTAATAGGCCTGTGACTTCTCAGCTGAAGGTCGCTGCTGTTACGTATCGATTATTGTGTTTAAACGGTCCTTGTTCGGAATACGTATTTGGTTCGATACACGCGTAACGATAAAATATAATACGCTAGTTCGGAAGTTTATCGCGGAGACTTGAAAAAACCCATTAATTCCTCGTCTGCCGTTTTTTTCTTTAATATTATTATTTGCTGACATCCGTTTTTTACTGCCCCTGTTACGTATCGATTATTGTGTTTAAACGGTCCTTGTTCGGAATACGTATTTGGTTCGATACACGCGTAACGATAAAATATAATACGCTAGTTCGGAAGTTTATCGCGGAGACTTGAAAAAAAACAAACAAAAAACCCTTTAATTCCTCGTCTGCCGTTTTTTTCTTTAATATTATTATTTGCTGACATCCGTTTTTTACTTCCCCCGGCATGTTTTACGACACCGGCGATTACGAAATTGACCAATAAAACAGTTTTTATTGTTGAGCGCACGTGGATTGCATTTTACTGTGGTCGTACCTGTGCAGTGGACAAAGTAAATATTTTTTGTTGTTGTTTCAATCGAATTTCGCGAAGAATAAAATCCCCGGACTCTCACAAATGTAGTCTACCCTCCCCCTTGGACGTTCCCCTTTCATATGAAGAAGTTCAACTTCCACGAAAACCCGGATTGATGACAATCCAACCCTGGGAATGGTACCCACGGGGTGGGGGATCGTGTCACCATTGGTGCCATTGAAATTTTTAAGGGGGGGATTTTAAAGCTTGTCTCAAGATTCTAAAACAATCGTTTTAGAACAAGCATGGGGGACACTTGGTCGGACGATTTGTAAATTTGTGTAGTGAACGTGACATAATGAATAAGATTTCCAATTGACAAGTTTGCCTTTATGTCCAAACAAAGAAAAAAACTGTTAATGAAATCAGAGGTGTTCACAAGGGGGGGGGGAGTCGTGATAAAATTTTGGGGGGCTGAGAAAAACTTTGGGAAAATATCAAAAATTATAACTAGTCTACGTTGCGATAAAAATTATTGACAATCTAGTTTCTACACAATAATAATTTCAGTGAGAATATTAAATATCATGTCGGTCTATTAGTCTACATCAATATTAATAACACTAATTAAACGTATTTACAACGCCGGTACCATGTGTCTGGTACAAATGCAGCATGTGGTTTACACATGAGCAAAAATTCGACAAAAAAAAGTTTCTGTCCCTAATATGCCTATAAGCCAAAGCAACTAGGACTTCATCAAACCATTTTTTTTTTCTTTACAATACGCTTTGTTGATATTTTGTTCATTTGCTTTGAAATATTAGCTTACAAGTGTTAATTTCATTACATTATTTATTTATTTAATTTCAAATGACAATTTATATGCAAACTGTACTATTTTTAGCTTTCTCTTATATGTAATAAAACACGCTTATTACAATGACATTTCCTTTTAATTTTAAATACCTTTCCTTGTGAGGAGGGTAATTCATCAAGTTTGGGGGGGGGGGGTGGCAAAGTTAAATAAACTAAGTAACTTTCATGTTTTTCTGCACAGCAAATGTCAGGCCTGCTTTACTGGTCTACCAAGAACATCATCATCATCTATCTGTCCAGGATTAGGCAGGTTGCCTGTTCCAGCTTCACCATCTCCGTCTCGGTCTGCCAACATTTCTTCTTCCGGTTGGCTTATAATTCAGGATATAATTCTGGTTGTACTTTTAATTCCTGTTTTATATCTTCGTTCTTTATGTGATCTAATCTTATACAACCTTTCATAGATCTAAGATATTTCATTTCAGACGTTTCTATCTGTATATAATCTCTCTTTCTTGGTGCCCATGATTCGGACCCGTATAATAGCATGGGGACTGCCATCACCTTATAGAATTTTATTTGTGTTTCTCTCGTGGTCTTTCCTTTGAGTGTTCTCCGTAATGCCCCACATATTCTTTGGAAGTTGTTTGTTTAATTAAGAATATCTTTGTCTTCTTCATATCTAATATCACATCCTAGGTAATTGAAATGTGATACTTGTTCTAAAATTTTACCAAGAATATTTAAATATAAAATATTTGTTTATATTTTTTGCGTTAAGAATGGCATGGGCAATAATTAGCCACTCCAATACTGTAGGCCTGCATCTGTTATAGTTACACAGCTGTAGCCGTTAATGCTTAACCACAACATTGCTATCGTGCGCGGCCTGACGCGAGGAAGCGTCAGAGATGGCGCGTTGCCAATAGAACTTAAGTACGTACTCGTTCCGACAATTTGCACTCCCCCCCCCCAACCTATTTGTCTTGTGCGCGTGTAAGACTATAAATGTCTCATATTATATATACTCTTTCCGTTCTTAGTTCAATCCTGATGTAAACAAACCCACGTGGCAAATCTGTAACGCTACTGGTCAGGGGTGTTGACACTGTTCACACAGTAATGTATTACGCGCGTGTACATTTCTGTATAGTCATGTGAGAGTTGTCTTGCCACTTAAATCGGGGCACGTCGTTTTAAGACTTCCTCGTTATCACTGTAATCTGAATCGTATTGAATCAATATGGAGCCGATTGAAAGGATATGTTGCCCGTCACAACACAACATTAGCTGCTTGATATAAAACAAGTTATTGAGAAGGCGGTAAATGAAACAACGGCGGACAAGTGGAGTAATTGTATGCAGTATATATAATCAAGGAAGATGATAAGCAAAGGCAATTGGCCCACATTACCGACGTCGTTCTGGACAATGAACAATCTTATCAATAATAACGCTGACTCATACAAGTTCACACACAGGTATGGAAAGCATTGGTTTCTCTGACAGCAACTGATAATGTTCAGTACACTGGTAATTATCACAGCTTCTATTTTCGTTTTAAATAAACTTTACTTTTTTTGTTGCGATATTTAAACGGTTAATAAAAAAAAGCCATTAACTGGTGTTATAAAATGTTTGGCTGTCGGTCTGACACTGTCACACAAATTTTACTTTGGTCAGGACAAATTATTACAATCCACGTGTGTTTATACAGTATCAATGTTATATGTACCCTGTCTGTACAGCTTCTGTCAGAGTAACACGCCTCTAATTCAAGTAGCAAATAGCGTTTCAGATCTGCCACGACTGTCTGTTTACATCAGGGTTAAGCTAAGAACGGAAACATTAGACACAACTATCACATCAGATTATTTCGCAGATATATTTATTTATTCGTTTACTTTACTTAGGCTACGTTTCGCGTAAATAAAAACGCGTAGTCAGAAACTACGATATTATTAGACTCTAATAAAATTCTAACACCTATTGTATAATGCAGTGGTTTGTAAATTAAAAGCGCCTGAAGGCCACACTTACCGGCGGTACGGATCACAAGTGATCAATGTTCGTTTTTGAAAATTTCAAAAGGACCCAAAAAATTGGTTGAAAATGTTGATAAATAAGTTGCATAAGTTGTGAATAAATTGCGTAAGTTCAACCTTATGTGCGGGACCATTAGGCAAACCCTTAAGTCAGCAACTAAAGGAACACGCCTAAAAGTTTACAAGATGATGGCTCTTCCCACACTTCTTTCCGGGTCTAAGAATATTGGACTTTAACGAAAGGCCAGGCCAGTCGTATCCAAGCGGCTGAAATGAGATTTCTCAGGCACGTGGCAGGGTATACTCTCCACAATCATAAAAAAAAAAAAACAGATATACGGCAGGAACTGAATATTATGAGTATACTCGACAGGATCGCCCAGTATCGGCTGAATTTGTGGGAACATCTTTGCCGAATGGATGACTGCCGCATCCCCAAACAACTATGGAACTATAAGCCGAGGGGACGGAGAGATAGCCTATGGAGTGATCCGAGGAAACGCTGGAGCGATCACCTCTAATCTGTCAATTTGAGAGCGGAAAAAACCACCCTTGGTTTAATCTTTGAAGAACATGACGATGATGAATGTTGACAAAATCGCAAAAATTCATGTGGGGGGATCGAATTAAAGAGAATCTTAACTAACTAATATTGTTCTAATGTAGTATTAAGTTATGGAAATTAAAAAAATTGTTTGGTCCCTCTCAGAGAGGAAAAAAGACATCCGAAATTGAAGAAAAATTGTAAAAATCCAGCTGGGTGACAGACTAAACGAATTTTTAGTCTTTATTGTTTGACAGTATGCTCTAAAATTGTTATGTTACTAAAGAAATAGTAGAATAATCGACAATTATTTCTAATTTTTCCCATAACGGAAAAATTATCTGATGTCGAAATTTACGTAATAGGTCTAATAAGTGGTTAGTTATTTAAAAGTCCTGGTTTGTAATTAAAACTGAGCGAGTTCTGGGTACTAGTTAGGCCTATTTATTAGAATTATATTTTAATACAACAATATTTAAAATTTAATGATAGATATTTATCCCCTCGGCTTTTTATAACCCTCCTCACCGAAATGAAATTCTATATAGATCTACTCCTGTGGCTGGACATCAGTTACAATATCTATTTACGAATTCGAAATAAATAAATTATCACTTGGAGCCTGTAAAAAAAATAGTGTAACTAGGCCTATGTTATTATAACTTTAAATAGTTGTTATTATTTTAATTATTGATAGTCATACAATTTATATTATTATATCTATCTTATTGTATGTTTGTTTAATAATTATTAATATAGTTGAATCTTTATATTCATTATATGCTAACATTTATTATTGTTATTATAAATATTAATAATAAATCATATTTTTTATATTTTACCCAAGAATATATTTTATTAATTTGCATTTTTATATACTGTTTCAACAGTCTACTTCACTGTCAGCTTCAGAAGATATAAACAGTAGGCCTATAAGATATGAATTAATAATATATATATACTCACTCACTCTCTTTCTTTCTCTCTCACTCCTTGTAAACAATCGCATATATAGTAGTCATAGTAAAATAGTTATACTAGGCCCTACTATGCGTTTGACCGCTGTCAAGACGAGGGACGAGGAGAAGAAGAAGAAGAAGAAGAAGAAGAAGAAGAAGAAGAGAATGGAATGAACAATGGCCACGGCCGCCTTGTTTTGTACCGTTTCGAGTTGATTGATTACCGCAGTAGCACTACAGTTTTGGTGGAAAATTTCTGTCATGGCTACAGTACCCCCGGCCACATTCACACAGCCCAGTAGCAAAGTCGCCTCAGGCGTTGCGAGATGACAACCACATGTTCAGGTTTTCACGAGTATGTAAAAGTGGCTGCGTCAAAATCCGTCAACGTTTTCTAAAAATTATATGAAAAAATAAACAAAAATCGGTATGGAAAACCATACATGACTTCTATGTTCTAAGATTTATATTATTTAAAATCATTGAAATATAAATTGAAAAATTTGACAAGTTTGACAAACTTAAATGAAATATTTCCATAGAAACTACTTGTTTGCTGCCGATAACGTAGTACACATATAAAACATCGGTATGCAGAACCATAAGTAACTTCCGTGTTCTAAGATTTATATTTAAAATCATTTACTTGAATGATTCGGTTCGATAATTTTTAACAATTTAGGTGTGTTCCTTGTAAATCACACCTAAAGAGTTTTGTGTTTAACAAATTGAAATGAACTGTTTCCATAGAAACTACTTCTTTGTTGCCGATAACGTAGTACACATATAAAAGAGTATCCCCTCCTCCTTCAACTATAATTTTCATTTATAGAAAATTGCCCCCTCCCCATTCAACTACCCTTCTCATTTATAGATGCTACCCTTTTCATCTACCTTTCTAGAGTGGATTATTATGACCTTCTTTTTCAGAATACTTTGTTTATAAAAATTAAGTACTTTACTCTTGTTAAAACGTAAAACGTTGCAGGTAAACTACCCCTTCCCCTTAACCGATCTTCACCAAAATCAATAGACCTTTAGTCCTCTATAACTCGGGCACATACGTATGCAAAAGAAATTATTTGATTCTGTTTGAATTTGCGGTAGTTATCATTCGCCATAGAAAAAATTCTACACACAGAGACACTTTTCGGAAAATGATTTTCTTCATGTTTTGAGGGTAGCCCAATCAGAATAAGCCCATATCTCGAATACGATTTTTTCGCGATCACCATACTTCCATTTCCTTACGGAACATGGAAGTAAAATGGTGTTAATAGCATGTAATTTAGATCGACAAAAAACATCTGTTACAACTCTGCAAATTGAAATTTAAAAAAATGTTTATTATATTTTACATAATTAGGATTATATTATACCGTGTGGAACTGATTTACAAGGTTAATTTTTATTATTATTAGTATCTTTTATTGATTATACAGCATTTGGAAAATGAAAAGAAATGAAACATCATTGGACTTGGTAATTTTTACCACTAACTCGTCAATATTGTATTATATTATAGACCTATTATATTATATGTAGGCTACTACCTATTATATTTAATTATATTAAAATTACATTAGATTAAAGTAAAAATAATTAATTCAATTTGCGAACTTAGAAATGCTGAAGTAATTAAAATTACAATTTATATAATCAGCATGATCTTCACAACACGGCTTAGGCAAGGTGATGTCTGTTCCGTCTTCGAAGATCCTGCAGCCATTTCTTCCTGGGTCTATTACACACACATCTGTGTTCTGTAGGCTTGTATTTCTAGACTTGTGTGGAATTTGATATTTTTGTTACTCAATAAAGTGTTCTTTCCACCATTGTTTGTAATATTTTAATGTTTTAATCTAAGTTAAAAATTTGTTATTCTTCTTTTATGACCTCATTCTTTTTACGGTCAAATTTAGAACACCTTTTAACTCCTCTTAAGAACGCCATTTCAGTGGTCTGTATTTTAATCTTGTTTCTTAGTTGTTGTCCATAATTCACACCCACAGGACAGTACAGGGACTGCCATAACTTTGTAGAACTTTAATTTTGTACCTCGACGCACCTTCTTTCTAAAAACACGGTTGATTGTCCCACAGATTGTCTGGAACTTACCTGACTTAAGATCAATATCATAATTCTTATCATAGCCAATAATATCATTTCCCAAATAATTAAAATGGCGCACCTGTTCTAGAATTCGACCACTAATCATTATTTATGTTCTTATTGGCTCCTTGCCTCGAAGGATTGATGCCTTGATTCTAAACTAGTGATTTTCATGCTGTATTGTTTGCAGGTCTGATGAAGCATAAAAACAGATTTTTTTAAAGCAGATTCTATATATATAAATCGGTTCATAACGTTATCCTACGTCTTCCGTTCCCTAGTCTCCATTCGTCTCGATCCAACCAAGTTTCTTCTTCCAATTCCCGGTCTCTCATTTCCCGATTGATGCCTTCTCTCCAACTCAAAACCTAGGTCTTCCTCTTCGCCTACGACCATATGGTGTCCATCTCAAAATTTGTTTGGGGAGTCGATTATCCGGCATTCTTTGCACATGTCCAAACCATCTTAGCTGTTTTGTTTTTATGTCGTCAACAATAGAGCACTGTACCCCCATTATCTCCCGTACTCTGACGTTTCTTACTTTGTCCAGTTTTGACCTCCCTGCCGCTCTTCACCAATAATCCATTTCAGTAGCTTCCAACAACTTTTCTGTTCTTTGTATTATTGGCCATATTTCACACCCGTATGACGTAATTGGTTTCACAATTGTATTGTGTATACGATGTTTATTTTGTTTTGATATTTGTTGGTCCCACAATATGTTGTTCAACAACGCTATTGATTTTCTTCCCAAGTTATTTCTTTCTCTTATCGCTTTATCTAGACTACCATCTTGTGTAACTGTTGTTTATTATTTCTTGTTGGTCTTCTAAAATAAAAAATTCTTCTGTTCCCCACCAATGCACATATACTCCGTTTTCTTTGTGTTTACTTCAAGGACCCATAGCTTATATTCCTTTATAAGTTTTCGTGTCATGTATGCCATGTCGTGATAGTCCTTAAAGCAGATTCTGTATTTTTAATTACAGCCAAGTAGTCAACAAATAACAGCGCATTCAAATATCCGTCTTGTGATATCTTAATACTAGGGTACACTAGATGTTTCCACTTCCTTACCAGATCGTCAATACAAATGTTAAAAAGAGAAGGTGATATATTGCACCCTTGTCTAACACCTTGATTCACAGATATTTGTTGCGAAATATGCTTCCAAATATTTTTTAATCGAAATTTCTTTTTGGAACTCTTTTCAAAATTACGGCCATAAACCCATTTAAAGATCAATGAAATGTAATTAGCCTGTGTTAAAATCAAACGTTTTAAGTGCTTTTTTTAATGCGGATTTGTCTAATTAAATTGTAGAAATTTAAAGAGAGGTCTCTACTCATACCGTTTTCACTTCAATACCTCACGATGTAGGGCTAGAAATAACAAAAGTTAATAAACATTAATGAACTTAACTTGATTTGAGTCAACCTATTTTTCCATAAATAATTCCATTTATTTTCACTAAGTTATTTAATAACAACCTATGAATGTTTAGATTAGATACACGACAATTTTGCTACATAAATATATTTTATACAAGTACCGTCACTAGGTGGCGTTACTACTTGGGGGGGGGGGGGGATTAGGGGATCAATCACTCCCCCACAGATATTAATAATTTCATTGAAATTCCATACTCACTTACCGTAGGGGTGTTTATAAGTCACTTGGTGTGTTAAATAAGGTTCATAAACGATTGTCCTACTGCCACAGTTTCCAGTCCTTACTCCGAGCCTACTTTGGATGCTACAAGTATTTCAAAGTTTTACATGAACAGGTTACTTACAGGCCTGTTGCACAACCTCCTACCAGGAGGCATGGGTTTTGTAGTGAGGCGTGGGTCATGACAAAAAAGGAAAGTGGCAAGATTCAGAGTGCTGAAATGCAGTTTATTCGAAATACTTCAAAATAATACCTACATTGCAAGATAGAATAAGGAATGAAGGTATCAGAGCGGAACTCGAAGTAAAGGACATAAATGAAATTATTGCAATTTACAGAAGACAATGGTGAGATCATCTGCAATGGATTACAGAGGATCGATTGCCGAAAGGGGCACTGAACTATAAAGCCACTGGTAGAAGAGACGTGGGTCGTCCTAGGATGAGATGGGTGCCGGAACAGGTTTATACATAACCTAATTCTTGAAGAGGAGGAGAGAAGGAGAAATAATTGTAGAAATAAAAGGTTTACAATATTTGGTAATTAGTATAATAAACACAGAGTTTTTTAATAACGACAGCATTTAGTAACATACTCAACATTTGGTAAGTAACGTACGAACTTGCAGTTTTAAAAAACAAAAAACAATTAGCCTAAGCACGCGACAAAAAACGAAGGCAGAGAATCTCCCTGTCTCTTTTTCGCCCAGACATAGTTCCCCTTACAGTCTTCTCTGCATCATGACTCCTCTAGAAAATGTATCTGTGGTTGGAACAGTCGTGTTTGTACAGGTAAACTAGCAGTTACTTAAGTTTAATATGGATAATTGAGGAGATTTTATTATCGGATTTTAAATAAAAATATCGGTATGGATAACTATACATGACTTCCATGTTCTAAGATTTATATTTAAAAGCATTTTCGAAATGAAATATTTCCATAGAAACTGCTTCTTTCCTCAGTCTTAACCACAGTACTGTGGTCACTAACGTATAGACCTACCGCCTCACGTTAGCGCACTCGGTGTTCACTGATGACGGTAGTCGATGGCACTGCCGAAACGTCTGATTTTGCAGAAAACAGTGGACCACGTCCAACCAGCCCGGGAAGGAATTTTAGGAACAAACTACTTCTTTGTTTCTGACAACGTAGTACACATATAAAAAAATTACGCTCTCCCCCTTCAACTACCCTTTTCATTTAGCCTATAGATATTTCATCAACCTTTCTACAGTGTATTATTACGACCTTCTTTTCAGGATACTTTATTTATCAATATTAAGTACTTTGCTCTTGTTAAAACGTAAGATGTTGCAGGTAAACTACCCCTTCCCCTTAACCGATCTTCACCAAAATCAATGAGACCTTGAGTCCTCTACAACTTGGGTACTGTCGCAGGAGCACCTTTGCTACCGAGCAAGGAATGTGGTGACGTATGCCATTCCACTGCACGCATCACTGTAATACTACACATTTAAAATACGTTTAACACAGTTTCGATGTGACTTGACTGTCTCTCATACGGTATTTCTTGTAGCGAATAAGAAAACACATATTAACAAAATATTCAATAAATTACACTGACATGCAATGTACGAACGCTCAATCTAATACGCACACAACATTACAACTAAATACGTCTTCTGAACGTCTGAACAATGTTTTCAGAGCCTGTAATACGCCACGAACACAAGGACGGATTATCATTCAGTAGACCCCCGCTCCTCAGGCGTCTCGGCAGCAAAACTGGTGCGCGTGCTGTACATATGCAAACAATATGTATTCTGTTTGAATTTGCGGCAGTTATCGTTCCCCATAGAAAACATTTCCACACGCGCGCGCGCGCGCGCACACACACACACACACTTTTCGGAAAATGACTTTTCTTCATGTTTTGAGGTTAGTACAATGAGAATCAGCCCTTATCTCGAACACGTTTTTTCGCGATCATCATACTTCCATTTCCTTATGGAACATGGAAGCAAAATGACGTAGGCTACTAACTATAGGCTAAGTTGCTCAAAATATTCTTGGAACAACAGTCATAAACTAAATTGGGAAGGGATAATACAACGGGGTATTCCAAAATATCTTTACAAAGACTCATTTTCACAAGATGTATTAGGAATAAAATGAAGAATTAAAGCCACTCATAATGACATGATATTTATTACCTTTAAACTATCGTGAACTATAACGGTTGACAAAATATGGAAAATCGCTGATTAAAAAAGCTTCGGTCTTCATTAATTGCTATTCAAATTAAAGGGATAAGTCTGGCTTGAAGGTTGGAGGACCCCATCCAATTTATCTCAGAGCAAACGAGAAATTCAAGATTTTCCTCATATAATTTTGTAAATTCTTTGCGTCTCACAGGTTCTTTTTCAACCAACCGTTGTCTTGATGTAGCTATTATCACAACATCATCAGTGTAAGCACATATTTGGCTTTTATAAAATTTATGAGTAGATTTTATAAATTCCTATAGTTTTCGATTAACCCAGTGTGAATTATAAGTTTTAAACTCACGTTCTCTGGTATCCAAGTCACGATTCAATACAGATTAAAATTATTTTACCTTTTTTCATCCGTCGTGTGACTTCTTATTGTATTTAATTAAATAACGCGTTTCGAGGCTCAAGGCCTCATCTTCAGATTTCAGTCCCGTGTGGACGTCGTTAACACATTAAAACTAAACTACTACACATTAAATAAAACACACTACACAAGTTAACCGATGTCTGGGTGCGCACCCTTTGCCGGCTCGCGACGCACTGCCTGCAACTCCTCTACGGTCTCGTCACAACGCCCCAACATCGATTGATGTCTATTCATGCATAATAATAATTTGTCCAAAACCATATCGTATAGCTGATGTGATTTAAAATTCAGCTGGTCATTTAACATGTTACTAGGATTGCACTTAAACCCCCGGTATATTTAAAATTCTTCGGCTGTGTTCATGTATCGTCCCTTATTGCAGAGATGTAATGGCTTGCAGTTGGTCAAAGTCAGTATAATTATGGTTATGCACCATTAAGGGTTAAAAATTATGGTTATGAATTATAAGGGTTAAAAAAAGAAAAGCCCTGATTTCAAAATATATCTATTCTATATTGATTAATTGTTGTTCAAATTAAAGGTAATAATTGTCATTACAGTAAAAATAACTTTATTATGAATCTGTATCCTTAATGAATATTGTGAAAATGAGTTTTTTCTAAAGATATTTTGAAAAACCCGGTTTTATTACGCATTTCGCACTTTAATTTAAGGAAGTTCTCCCAAGAATGTTTTAAGCACCTTAAAGCACCTTATTGTTCGTGTTAAAGTAGCCTACGTTATTTTTTATGTAAAGAACAGCAATAAAATCTTCTCAATTTTCCGAATTAAAGCGAAGAAACTGATAGGTTACCCATAAAAAGACGATGGTTTAATCCATAGAGATATTAAGCTTTAGCCTACTAGAGGGGTCACGGTAGACGACCCTGTAATGGGGAAGTGAAGTCTGTCTGGGCAAAAAAGATAAAGGTAGATTAATAGGATCTGCCTGCCTTCGTTTTCTGGTGCGTCCGTAACTTTGTTTGTTTGTTAATGCTACAAATACGTGGACTACGTTAAGTACTGACTGTTGAATAATTGTCGTCATTAAAAAACTCTCACTTTATTTTATTAATTTACAAGTATCTTAATACGTTGTGAATGTTGCATAAGTTCAACTGTATATGCGGGACCATTAGGCAAACCCTTAAGTCAGCAAGTAAAGGAACACCTAAAATTCTACAAGGTGACGGCTCTTCCCACACTTCTTTATGAGTCTGAGAATTGGACCTTAACGAAGGGTCAGCCCAGTTGCTGAAATGAGATTTCTCAGCCACGTAGCTCTTCATCATCATAGAAGAAACACAGATAAACGGCAAGAACTGAATATTACGAGTATACTCGACAGGATTGCCCAGTATCGGCTGAATTGGTGAGAACATCTTTGCCGAATGGATGAGTGCTGCATCCCCAAACAACTCTGGAACTGTAAGTCGATTGGACGGAGAGGTGTGTGACGTCCGAGGAAGCGCTGGAGTGACCAGCTCTAATCTTTGCCTAGTTGAGACCGGAACACACCATCCTTGGTTTAATCCTGGAAGATGATGATAATGATGATGATAACAAGTATTGTAATGTCTAGTTATATTTACAGTTAGTTATATGCCTTAGTGACACACGCAAGTAGTTTACAAAATATACCTACGTTAAGTGATTGTGGAATTTCGAGGAAAATGTTTAATATCTCTTGGTGAGGGGGGATTGATAGCCCCCGTAGTTACACCACTGGTCTGACGATTACAAGATCACGGGACAAAAGGTGATAAGTATGGGGCCCCAAAGTGTTCCTTGTGCGAACAATAGGCCTGCCATAAACGTGGCCCTCGAGAAGTCGTGGGGAACAGTTTTACAGCCTCTTCTCCTGCCTCTAATATTGCCTTACACTCATCATTTTGGAAACGGAAGAACTATAGTTCCTTGTATACTGAGCCAGTATGTCTCTCTCTCGCTCTTTTTCTCTTCCCCTTCCTTCCTGGCTCAGTCATTTCTTCTTTCTATTATATCCACTACTTCTCTCACGTTTACCGTCAACTATTCTCCCATCTACACCTTAACACAGGTTACATATAAAGAAAAACATTTACTGTATTTCAATTGTGGCCCATTTGCTACCTTGGTGCTTTGCAATGTACTCTCGACGTTTTGCTACATTGCTATCATAATTTCATAATTTAGAATTGAAATCTTAGATAGTTTGTCACGGTGCTCTGTTTATTTGTCTCGAGAAGGTTTACTGCAGTTTTTACTAGCATTTACGTAAATTAATAATACAGGGGAATTTTTTCGTCATGTAAATGTGACGAATAATCAACGGCTCAATACTAGAACTGTTTCTTACAATGTCGACGACTGTGAGGCAGCTATAGAGGAGGTTTCGTCAGGTACAGAGGGGGTTGTAAAATACCCTTCATAGATATATTTTTAATGTACACTAACTGCTGACTCCAGAAAGTCTTTCTGGCCCCACACGTATCACCTTTTACCGATCACGGATAAAATGGATTTCTACTCACAAAACGTTATGAGAGAGTGAGGTTTGGTTATGAGCCCGTCGCTCACTAATATAACGGCTCTCTTGGACGTTGCAGATAAAAATACCGTCTATTCTATATACGACTTTACACTAAGCACGCCCGCATCTGTTGCCCCACATCTGTGGATTGTATTACCTGTCGATATTTTGCCGTGTCAATGTCCATAAATAACGCAGACTATCGTTCCCGCAAACTACAGTTTATCGTCGAATAGTCTCGCAGATGGACAGTGCTCGTCATATCGATTTGTTCGCTACACGTACAACACAGCCACCACATATATACAAATGTGTTCTGTTCATTTGGATCTGCGGTGACAGACTCGCGGCCCGTTAGCAGGGCGCAGTAGCCTATATATCTGGTGAAGTCCGCAGAATCAATCCCGGGTTCAATTTAATTCCCTGCCGGTCATTTATCGTTCTGCTAGACGTAAACAAGGCTTGTGTGTGTGTGTGTGTGTGTGTGTGTGTGTGTGTGTGTGTGTGTGTGTGTGTGTGTGTGTGTGTGTGTGTGTGTGTGTGTGTGTGTTTCTGTCTATTTTCTAGCAACGGAAAGCTGAAGATACTGCAGGATGTAGCTGCTGAAACGGGCGGTGAGAGAAATAAGGATACCAGTTTAAAAACTTCGTTATAGAGAAAAAAACTATTAACCATAGATACAGATATACAGATATTAATCTGCGCCCAACGCACACTTATTAAAGTTAACAATGAACGCCCATTATCGCAAGGGAGTTATTTTCCGTAAATCGTCTGCTCTTTTTGTTCTTAATTCAATACGCCTCCCTTTGTTTAATCGTCTAAAATAATTAGGGTTTGCAATTAGGTGAGGGGGACAAAAGAATAAGATAAAGCTCGTTTTTCTTCGCGACAAGGTTGACGACTTTGAGAGAGGGGAATAGAAATGGTCACAGATTTACTGGAAGTTAAGTAGGGCCACTCTCTTACGTGTACAGCCAGTGTAATTGTTTGCCAGTTTTGATATAAAATAAAAACAGATAACCGGTTTGTAAGATAACTACGAATTTAAGAATTTATTGGTAGTCAGCACTGAACAACCGATACATTCAATCTAAGCTGCAGCTTAACTATGGAATAATGAGCACGTAGGCCTATGTGTAGCTCACAATGTGAATACGTGCAGACGAAATAGTTAGCCATGAAACGGTTCGCGCAGATACTAGGGGCGGCAGGGGTGGCAGTGCAGGAAGAGCGGTGTGAGATGCCCAACCATGACACACAACTATGTGAAACGCCATCCATCCAGCTGTTCTGAACAAAATAATTGGTCCGAAAACAACGCGTCAAAGCTACGCATGCGCAGTGAGATCTTTTGACACAGCGCAAACCGGCATCCGTTTCATGTCTAATTATTTTAGCTTTATTTGGTTTTCCGTGTCTCAGTACCTTCGTTATTATATTCCCACGGTTCGAACGATAATAACAGTCGACGCCAAAACAACTGTTATCATTTGTAATTAATTTTTTAACTCGTATCAGTGTAGCCTACTTAAAGGAGCGCTTGTACAGAATTAAGTGTGAAGACCAGTGAGCTGGTGTGCAGAAGAGGCACCAGTTCATCACGAACATGGAGAATCGCCTCCGGGTTATTCTCGAACAAGTGCTTAACGGTCCAATGACACTGGAACGGAAGAGGCATCCCTTCTAAGATGACAGGATAGTGATGACGTATGTTCATGAGACAGTAATTCTGTCTCCAACTCACTCATCTGCGGGACTTTTTCTAATACTCGAAAACTTCAGAGCGATGGTAGGATGAACTTTGAAGCCGGAACATCTAGAAGTCTAATCCTGTACTGAAGAAGAAGACTAGATACTTATTATTAGGCCTAGTACTTTTAACGATTACAGGCATATGACTATAGTCTGTTGCGAGCGCGGGTGGTAATTTATTTTCCTAAATTATTCGTTGACAATACTTCGTTGACATGTTCTCGCACATCCTTAAACAACCGCGACTATACCGAGAGCAGAGTGACGACAACAGTGCGGGTCTGTTCCATTGACGGTGATAAGCTGCGGTTGATGAGAATAGTTTACTAATTGCGATAACGCGTGGACTCGAAACGGTAATCTCGTCTTATCATCGGTGTGCAACCTGATTGGTGCACAGAGACAGTGTCGGGAAGTGTCACACTTTTAAGAACACATTGTTACATCAAATGATTCCGATTGTCATCCGTTTGGTCGAGACAGTATTACCTAAACAAAACATGACCCAGCACCAGCACAATGAGAATGCCTAATAATAAGGTTTTGCAGAGAACGGTGAGAAAGGTTATCTGTTTAAACTGGTTCACCAGCCTGATCGAGGGAATGGCTGACGGGCGTAGTGGGAGGAGAAGCCACAGACGATAGTATACGGATGAAATAGGAGGAGAAAGAAAGTGTGTGATGGTCAAGTGACTGTCTTTGGCACGGAAGAAATTACAAATCCTCTGGCCCGACAAGAAGAAGAAGAAGAAGAAGAAGAAGAAGAAGAAGAAGAAGAAGAAGAAGAAGAAGAAGAAGAAGAAGAATGCTATTGCTGAGTCTTGACTTCTATTAATCAAGATAGATTATTTTTAAATCAGCGCTTTTACGAATGTTTTTCAATCCTTATACTTCATGTAGGTTTACTCAAAATGTTCGAAAAGCAAAGAATTTATAAAATGTATTTATAAATTATACACAGGCCAAAGAAGTGCTTATGCTATTGATGTGATAGGCCTAATAGATCAAGACACGGCTGGTTGAGGTTTATAAGAATCTAAATCAAAAGCCTGTTGGAATGGGACTCAATGTAAATATCAGCAAAACTAAATAGCATACATGCTGATTTCTGCATCAGAAAGGAGAATAAATATGTATAATTTATCCATAGAGTGTAATTCATTTGACGCGGTTAATGAGTTCAGATACCTGGGTAACGTGATAGATAATGAAGGGTCCATAAACATGACAGGATACAAATAGGAAATAGGGCACATTATGCTAACAGTAGACTATCGAGAAGCAAATTTATTAGTAACAATGCAAAAATGAAAATAAATTAGACACTTATTAGACCGGTTGTTGTTTATAGAGGTGAGACGTGACATTAGCAAAAAAAAAAAGAACAAGAAACACTGAGATTTGAAATAAAGATTGTACGACGTGTTTGCGGCGCGGTTAACGAAGAAGGTGAATGGAGAATTAGAAATAATCAGTAGACAGATGAGCTCTTGAAGCATGAGGCATTGTAAGTTTCGTAAAGGCTCAACGAGTAGAGGGGCAGAACGGACGGATGATCAGCGTATGCCAAAGAAAAGTCTGAGGGCACAGGTGTATCGTGATGGTCAATCGAGGTTAATATGGCTGGACGAAGTGCTGGGAGATCTCAGTGGTGTTACGCTGAGATGGCAACGGATAGGAGACATTTAACAAGATTGGTGTTGGAAGCTAGGGGCTCTCGTTGGGCTGTAGTGCTATACAAAACGTAGAAATTGTATGGCATGAACATTGAACTTCTCATTTCTCCTGAGGAAAACAAGGAGTCCAGTCTTCAAGGTAGTCTCATGCCCCCCCCCCCCAAGCTAGTCTCATCCCCCATAAGAGCAGCTCCTAGTTACCCCACTCCGCGCGGCTATGTATCATAAACTGCGAAGTTATTAATCCGTGGAGCACAACTTACTAAGCTCACCCAAGGAACAAAAAGTAGTTTGGGCTACGTACGTATCATAAGCAATGTTTCTTGAAGCTTTACTTGCGACAAGTGATACTCGATAACTCGCTGTCGACTACGAATGTCACACAACATGATTCTCCACTTGCTGCTCTCACGCCCCCCCCCCTTCACCACACTACCGACAACCTATAATTGGACAGTCCCCATTCAATCGCCAGGAACATCTCACGTTTTATGTCGCCAATTTACATAATTACAAAACCTAATTACACGTTTAAATCACTGTTAATTGTTTAATTACGAGGGTGCGTATAGGGATGTAGGCTTAGATGGGGTGAACTGAAGCGCGAAGGGGTGAAATAAATGGGATCCATACGTAGTAGTACAGTGCAGCAGAAAGGGGGTAGATTTAGATCGCCCCCCCCCCCCCAACGACGAGACGCCCACAGTCAACGCATCGCGTCTACCTGTGCAAGATCTGACGTAATACGTCAGACAGGGCAGCAAACGTAACGTTTTGCTAGATTTGTTTGCACATCTGATCGGCCGCACTGCTTCTCCTTTCCGCAATCGTTTCGAATAGCGTCCATCTTTCACCAACTCTTTTACAAAACCCCATCAGTAGACACTCTTTCCGTCCATGGTTTACTCAAGGACCTCCTCCAACAACACGTCTCAAAAGTTTCAAACAAGCTCCTGTTCAATTTCTTCAGCGTCCAGGTTTCCCACGCATTGAAACTTGAGTCTCCAAATTAAACTTTTTATAACTTTCTTACTGGTTGCCAGGAACACGTTTATGGACGCCGGAAGCAATGATAGCCTATATCTAGAATTTGGCTGGCGGTGGGGGGGGGGTCCGGGGTCGGGTCGGCTTCATGCAAAAGAAAAAACAATTGAAGATCAACCAACAGAAGACTAGGCCTATCTTTAAAGTAGCTGAAATCAGTCCCATTATAGGAAACGGTAATAACACAATAAAAATACGCGATGTTGAAACATTGTTAAAAGATACTTAGGCCTATTGACTGAAATGCCTTTCCTATATTTCACATTTCAAACGTATATACGCTAGTGCTATGTAGTAAACATGTTTATATATTTAAAAAAGAGAAAAGGGTTACTACTATATTAGCGTACAGAGCTGAAAAATAATAAAACAGACTAAAAAATTAAGAGATTAACAAAATTCGTCAACTTTTTCGATCCTATGGGGGGGGCGGATTCGGTCCCGTTCATCCCTCCAGTAAATACGCCCCTAGCCAGAAGAGATCTTTTCTTGAAAAAAAAAGAAATTATCGTTATTATTAAAATATGCATTGCACTAAATTAAGGCAAAAAAAAAAAATAAACTCCCGAGCAACGTTAATAATTTGTATCAAATTTGTTTCCTGTCAAGTAACATTTCTTCATTATCTGTACAAAATGGACATTAACAAAAAATGGAAATCAAACATTAGTAGGCCTACCATGCTTTTTTTTCGTGTTTTTTTTTTCGAGACTTGTCGATTAGACAAGTCTCCGCTGTTTTGTGGCTAGTCCCCTTCAGCCAATTTGGATACAGGGTTTCGGGAGTAGTACGCCATTGCAGACCAGAGCGGAGAATGGTGGAGGCACCTGGTCTAGAGAGAATGATGGTTAGTGTTGTTGTGTGTAATGCATTGTACCAGGACACTCGTAGAGGAAGGGTGTTGGTAGACATACAATGTATTAAATGTATTACCATGCTTTGAGACTAGTATGTTAAGAAACATGGTATAAGGAGTTGGCTGAGAATGGAGTTTGGTGTAGAAGGCATTAAACTTAAGCTGCCCATACACTATCAATATTATTGCACAATATGTTACACAATAATATTGGCTGGTGCCCCTACACAGTGCAGTATTATTTTACAACCTTAGTTGACTACTGAACTTCTTCGAGTGAACATGTTGTGTGATATCGAGGCAAGTTGTGTGGTAATTGCATCGATTCTGTATTTAAAAAAAAAAAGAGAAAGGACCACATATGGATGAAACAATGGTACAAGAAAAGGAATGAATGTACTCATGAAAGGCTGTTGAATGAACTAAGGCTATCTGAACCAAATCATTTTCGAATCATTTATTCTTTTTAACTCTTTTCTGTAGTTTGTTCGCAATTAATTAATTTTCTTAATCAGTTCATTTTTATCTGCATTAGGATAAGCTTATTTCTCACTATACTTTTTTAGTAACTCATCATACTATTCTTTTTTTTCCTATTACTGTAATCTTTACTTTTAATGTTTCATAAGGCAGGTAGAGACCGATAAACTTCAATCACCTCTAAAATGAAATTTATTTCCTCCGACAGCGACATAGCGAGAGCGAGACGATGTGGACTGGCCGACGAAAGCGGGAGAAATGAGCTGATATGGTGCAATCTCGTCCATATACTACGCAATATTTTCAAATTTGTGCAATATATTTCACACATTTTTGAATTCACACAATATATTGTGCAACGCAACCCATTTTAATCTAACCCATACACTGTCAATAATACTGCACAGTATTTTTATATTGTGCAATAATATTAATAGTGTATGGTGAGCTTTAGTTCTACAATCACTACACACAGTATTTATATTGTGCAATAATATTGATAGTGTATGGGCAGCTTCAATTCTACAATCACTACGCATAGTATTTATATTGTGCAATAATATTGATAGTGTATGATCAGTTTTAGTTCTACAATCACTACGCACAGTATTTATATTGTGCAATAATATTGATAGCGTATGGTCAGCTTTAGTTCTACAATCACTACGCACAGTATTTATATTGTGCAATAATATTGATAATGTATGGTCAGTTTTACGCACAATATTTATATCGGGCAATAATATTGATAGTGTATGGGCAGCTTTAGTTCTACAATCACCACGCACAATATTTATATTGTGCAATAATATTGTTAGTGTGTGGGCAGCTTTAGTTCTACAATCACTACGCACAGTATTTATATTATGCAATAATATTGATAGTGTATGGGCAGCTTCAGTTCTACAATCACCACGCACAGTATTTATATTGTGCAATAGTATTGATAGTGTATGGGCAGCTTTAGTTCTACAATCACTACGCACAGTATTTATATTGTGCAATAATATTGATAGTGTGTGGTCAGCTTTAGTTCTACAATCACTACGCACAGTATTTATATTGTCCAATAATATTGATAGTGTGTGGGCAGCTTTAGTTCCACAATCACTACGCACAGTATTTATATTGTGCAATAATATTGATAGTGTGTGGGCAGCTTTAGTTCTACAATCACTACGCACAGTATTTATATTGTGCAATAATATTGATAGTGTATGGGCAGCTATAGTTCTACAATCACTACGCACAGTATTTATATTGTGCAATAATATTGATCGTGTGTGGGCAGCTTTAGTTCTACAAACACTACGCACAGTATTTATATTGTGCAATAATATTGATAGTGTATGGTCAGCTTTAGTTCTACAATCACTACGCACAGTATTTATATTGTGCAATAATATTGATAGTGTATGGTCAGCTTTAGTTCTACAATCACTACGCACAGTATTTATATTGTGCAATAATATTGATAGTGTGTGGGCAGCTTTAGTTCTACAATCACTACGCACAGTATTTATATTGTGCAATAATATTGATAGTTTGTGGGCAGCTTTAGTTCTACAATCACTACGCACAGTATTTATATTGTGCAATAATATTGATAGTGTGTGGGCAGCTTTAGTTCTACAATTACTACGCACAGTATTTATATTGTGCAATAATATTGATAGTTTGTTGGCAGCTTTAGTTCTACAAACACTACGCACAGTATTTATATTGTGCAATAATATTGATAGTGTGTGGGCAGCTTTAGTTCTACAAACACTACGCACAGTATTTATATTGTGCAATAATATTGATCGTGTGTGGGCAGCTTTAGTTCTACAAACACTACGCACAGTATTTATATTGTGCAATAATATTGATAGTGTGTGGGCAGCTTTAGTTCTACAGTCACTACGGACACCCGCTACTGTAACACAGTAACTAAAACAAAACGTTGTTGACTCATATTTTGTTGTCATATTTGTTATTATTGTTAATTTTTTATTTTATTTACATATATTTATATGTAATATATAAGTTGATGATTGTACAGTATCATATTTATCGTTAAAACAAAAATATAAAAATATTGGAGATTTGAAGTTAATTAAAAAACAATGAAGTTAGTTAAGTTCTAGTTTATTATTCTCGTAGGAATTCAAATTTTTAGTGTATGAAATCTGTAGTTACAACTGGTTAAATATTCATTTTTATGTTGGCCAATACATAGAGGCTTATTTACTCTGCGCGTACTGGATTTGTTTAGTCTGCGCGAAGTATGTTTTGAGTGAAGTCGCAACATCATGATGACGTCATCGCAACTGTCAATACTTCTCCTGTAAAAATTCCAGTATATTAGACTCGAGTAGACTGAACACAAAGAAAGAATAGAGAAGACATTATTATAGTGTCAGAAAAATGTCGCCAGTTGTCTGGGAAAACAACATACAACTAATGTATAGGCCTATGTAATAATTGTTGAATAAGTAAAGAAATGTTGATTTCTGTGAGCGAGAGCGTTCGTGTCTCGACTTCACAGATTTGTACACTTCTATTCTCTCAGTTCTTTTATAAAAATAATGAAACTTTCAGGTAATAATACTTATGGAATTGTTATATTTTCCTTTACCTAATTAATTTATATTAGTTTACTTAGAACAATACTAAATATGATAAGCCAAATAGGGCTATGCGCTTACGCTGACGATGTTGTGATAACAGCCAGATCAAGACAACGGCTAGTAGAGATAACAGGCCTACAAGGAGGAAAATCAAAAATTCACTGGGATGGGACTCGATGTAAATATCAGCAAAACTAAATACATGGTGGTTTCTGCATCAGAAAGGAGAAGTCTATATAATTTGTGCATACAGGATAATTCATTTGATGGTGTTAATAAGTTCAGATACCTGGATAACAGATAGATAATGAAGGGTCTATAAACACGACAATAAGTTTACATGACAGGATACAAATAGGAAATAGGGCTGCTGTGCCAACAGGAGGCTATTGAGGAGCAAAATCATTAGTCGTGACACATAAATAACAGTATATATAATACTTATCAGACCAGTTGTTACTTATGGAGGCCAGACATGGACACTAGTAAAAAAAAGAACAAAAAACTCTAAGAAGGTTTGACAGAAAGATCGTAAGACGTGTTATGGCCCGGTTAAAGAAGATGACGAATTGAGAATACGAAATAACCAGCAGAGAGTTGAGCTATTGAATCACGAAGACATAGTAAGATTAATAAAGGGTTAACGAATATAATGGTTAGGTCACCAAGAGCGTATGGATGATCAGCGTATGCCAATGAAAATTCTGAGTTCTGAGGGGGCAGGTCGACAAAAGCAGAAAGAGAGTCCAACCTAGGATAAGATGGTTGGATGATGTGCAGGAAGATTTCAGAAGAATGGATGTGAGGAGTTACACTGAGGTGGTAATGGACAGGAGACTTTGGAGAACATTGGTGTTGGAAGCCAGAGCTCACGTTGGGCTGTAGAATTAATTTATAGCCTATTTCAGAAGTTAACATCTTACAGACGTATACATGCTAAGCTAAAGCTAATAGGCCTCTGTATTTTCCCCTACACAATCACAATTTATTTTATTTTTTTTAATCATCATCACCATCACCTTCATGATCATCATCACCACTCCAAGGACTAAACCTTAGACTTGTTCCGGAACCCATCTCCTCCTCGGTCTACCGACATCTCTCTTCCCAGTAGGGTGATAACCCAAGGCAGACACAGGTAGACGGATATCAGGCATGCGGTTCAAGTGTTCACACCATCTCCTTCTGTGGTCTTCAATCTTCTTGTGCAATAATGATACAATATCCTCGTTCCTTCTCCGATCCAAGAGAGAACAACCTTGCGTCCCTCTTAGAAAATTCATTTCGGCTGGCTGAATCCTCTGCACGTCCCTTTTACCAAAATTCCATTACTATACAGGAACGTGGGGGAAATTTTATAAAATTTAATTCGGGTATCCTTCCGTGTTTTATTTTCAGGTACCTATGAATCGTTCCACAGATGCGTCTAAAGTTCGTTACTTACTCTCCCAATCAATATGTTGTATTACAAGCCAGGTAATTAAAATGACTAACCTGATTTTTTTTAATCCGACTATTTTTTTTTAAGATCAAATACAAGGTACGGACCTAGACGAATTTATTAAACAGTAAAAATAAATTTTCTCCTTGTGTTAAACTATTTTCATGAAACACGTTTAAAAATATAAAATAAACTAGTAAAATATTTAGTTTTCAATAAACAGAATAATAAAAATGATGGATGTTTATATGAAACGTATGTGCCCCCCTACATGTAGGCTACATGTATGGGCGGTTTACAGTGCCAATACTAAGAGCTGTTCCTGGCAGGGAGTTGATGGTAGTTTCTGAGGGGATCAGACTTGCGACTGAGGCTAGCTTGAACGTTGGACTCCTATTGGTCTTCTTCTTCTTCTGCACTACAAGGATTAGGCATTTGCCTGTTCCGTCCTCACAAACTTACAACCACCGTTTTCGTGGTCTTCCTATATCTCTTTTCCCTCTTGGGTTGTAGTTAAGATTTTTTTTGGGTATCTCCCATTTCCCATTCTATTTACGTGTTGTTTCCATCTTTCTTTATATTCAGTTATTTTTTCATTTATTTCATATAGGCCTACATTTAGTTCATTTCGCACGTCTTCATTTCTTACTAAATCTCTTCTTGTGTAGCCTTTGACCCGTCTCAAAAATCTCATTTCTGCTGCCTGTATTTTGCTGTCTCCTTTTTTGGTATTTATCCAACTTTCACTCCCATACATAAGTACAGGTACAGCCATCGTTTTATAAAATTTTATCCTTGTTTCTTTTTTTGTTTTGTTATTTAATGCTCTATTTATGGTGCCACATATTGCCTGGAACTTATTTATTTTATTTTCCATGTAATTGTCATAATTGCAGCTTGTGTCGCAGCCCAAGTATGTAAAATTTGATAATTGTTCGATTGGCTTATTGTTGACAATTATTTTCGACCTAACGGGATACTTGCCTTGGAAAGCCATAACCTTCGTCTTATGCAAGGAAATTTTAAGATTATATTCTGGACATATTTGATTCAGTCGGTGCACTGCCAGTTGTAATTTATCTTCACTCTCTTGTATTATTTTATCGTCAGCAAATAATAACGTACTCAGGTAAGTATGTCGGTCTAGCTGGACTCCTATTGTTCTCAGAACAAATGAATTTTCAGGATTACTTACATTTAAATTTATAAATATAGGCTACAATTTATAAATTCTTTGTGTTTCTAAGTTTTCGAGTAAACCAATGTGAAGTAGCCTATATGGGTTGAACAAATAGATATAATAATCAAAATACTCTCTCTTGATTTCAAAATAAACTAATTATTCAAATTAAAGTTAATAACTCTAAATTTGTATTCTTAATAAAGGGATGTTTGTATTCTTGTGAAAATGAGTATTTTTTTAAGATAATTTGAAAAACCCAGTTTCCTATAGCTCGTTTATAGTTTCTTATATGTTGCTTATACCGGGTAAAAGTATTGTTTTTCTAATGTGATCAGAAAATTGTCAATAGACAGGAATTCAACATTAGAACATAAAATGATCCAGATAGCAGGATATGCAGATGATATTAATATTATGGCAAGATCCAAAGGAAGAACTATAGAGACCTTCCAGGAACTCAAATGTGAAGCAGAAGAGATAGGATTACAAGTTAATGCAGATAAAACAAAGGTTATGATCACCACTCGAAGGAAAACCAGGAAACCTAAACAGTTTGAAATCGTAAATTTATAAAAGTATAAATACCTTATAGTTCGTCTTGCGGTCTTGTAGTTAGTTCAATATGTATCACTACATGTTTCGAAAGTAAACTTTCATCATCAGGTATATTGTAAACTTCCTCCTATTTTCTAGGGCTCGTCAGTGAAAGTAAAAAACAATAAATAAGTGAACAATATAACACAAATGTACTAGTCAATACGATTAACACCGACATAATATCTCGTAGCAGTGCGCACTGTACTATTGTTAACACACAACTGAGTGAACCTCAAAGTTCATTATTTATCTTCATTACTGTGTCGTATAATATGTTGGATTTAAAAAGGAGTTGGTCATTGAGTAAACACTTGTTATTAATTTTGGAAGCTCTGTAAATTTCGAATCTTCCAAAATTAATAACAAGTGTTTACTCAATGACCAACTCCTTTTTAAATCCAGTATGAAAATAACAACACAGTAATGAAAATAAATAATGAACTTTGAGACTCACTCAGTTGTGTGTTGACAATAGTACAGTGCGCACTGCTACGAGATATTATGTCAACGTTAATCGTATTGACTAGTACATTTGTGTTTTGTTCACTTATTTATTGTTTTTTACTTTCACTGACGAGCCCTAGAAAATAGGAGGAAGTTTACAATATACCTGATGATGAAAGTTTACTTTCGAAACATGTAATGATACATATTGAAAAACTAGTCTGGAGATTATACATACATAATGAAGTTTGAAATCAATCCACTAAACCTGAAATAGTTAATCAGTTTAAATATTTGGTATGTTGGCATGGGCGTAACTTGGGGCCTAACTTGGGGGGGGGGTAAAGCTTCATAAATTCAAGTGTGTAGTGAGACCATCTACATAATAAAATGTTTTATATACAAAATTAGAAAGTTTAGTAATAATTCTTAGTTAGTAAACGAGGGACAATTTCATTTGTTAATGATCAACAAACCTTTCTTCATAATTTGTACTTCCACTATGTTTACCTACAACAAATATACTGTAGGCCTATAAACATAAACAATTTGTGTGACAAAGAGAGGAAAGTAAAGAGAGAAAATTCCTAGATGTACAGCTGCCCTTATTATTTCATTACGATGTGTTCCAAAACAAGTTTTTGTTTGTGTAAAAGGCACGCATTGTATTCCAGTTAATTAGGTCTCTAGCGTTTATTTTTTTTTCGAACAGAAATTTTGACGTATATCATTCAAATCTGTCAAACATTCCCCTTACAAGTTTCTTCGAAAGAAATAAGAATAATAAATGTATGGCAACTAGTCGTCTGATAACAGTACAGACGTTGATATAGATCGTACTGTGTTCGCAAGCATAGAAACTGTCTCCTGTTTGACTATTTGTTAGTTTTTATTTATAACAACTAAAAAAGAAAATTTTATAATGCTCGGAACATTGGGGGGGCGTGTGTCCCCCTTGCCCCTCCCAAGTTACGCCTATGGATGTTGGGTTGCAGAAGACAATGAAGAAATAAATGAAATAAGAAAAAGGATACAGGTCGCAAATAGAACATATGCTTCGTTGACAACGTTGACAACTATATACAAGACAAGGAATATCCACCGTCAATCCAAGGTCACATTAGGCCTATATAAAGTTATGATTAGGCCGGTGATAACATATGGCAGCGAAACTTGGACTCTGAACAAACAAGCCGCTAACATAGTCAATACTTTTTTTGAAAGGAGAATTTCGAGGAGAATATATGGACCAATCCAAGTCAATGGGATATGGAGAATGCGTCACAATGAGGAATTATACAAGCTGAATAAAGACAATGATCTGACCACCACCATCCAACTACATAGATTGCAAGGACACACCATTAGGTTGGAAGAGAACCGAATACCTAGGAAAGTACTGTTTAGTCAAATCGAGGGTAGAAGGCCTGTCGGAAGACCCAAGCATCGCTGGATTGACGCAGTGGCGAGGGATGCTGATACATTACTTAAAATAAAACGATGGTGGACATCGATCGCCAAGGACAAGGAAAAATGGAGGCGGATGATTATGGAGGATAGGGTTCGACTCCGAACTGTGACACCATAGAAGAAGAAGAAGAAGAAGATTGTTTGTCTAAGACGTGTCGTACATGTGTTCTCAGTCGCTTTGCGGCTCTGAAGAAGATCCCCGGGGGCTGGGATCGAAACATAAGCCGACTATGTCGCTAGTCATCAGCAACCGACCACGGCCTAACAGCCCCATTTTTTTTTTTTTACTAAAACCCATTTTCATTACCTCTTCGGAGTTTAATTGAAGGATGTTATCCTAAGAATGTTTTAAACAACTAATAGTCCGTGTAAAAATACATTAAATATTATATATAAAGTGCTACGACAAAATGTCCTTGTTTTTCTGAATTAAAATCAAGAAACCGCTAGTTTACCTGTGCAAAGATATTACCGTTCATACCGTACGAGATATTAGACTAGAGGAGTCATGATCTAGACAAGTACAAGTTTTAAATCCTTCTTCTTCTTCTTCTTCTTCTTCTTCTTCTTCTTCTTCTTCTTCTTCTTCTTCTTCTTCTTCTTCAGCGGCGCAACAGCCCATTACTGAGTCAAGGCCTCCTTTAACAGCCTCCGCCAGTTGCCCCGGTCAAGTGCAGCTGCTCTCCAGAACTGGCTGACGAAAGAAACTGACAGGTTTGTGCACATAAAAGTTTTACAGATGGGCTGTGTTAATTATCCGATCCAACCCCCAACCTGGAGGACAAGGAACTTTGATTTCGCGGTGCTCTTCCCCTAGAGAGTTGTTTTCACCTCAGCTGACGAGCTCTCTCTGCCCGGTCGCAATACGCTAACTGACTCAGCCCATATGTGCAGCCGTTGGGCTACTGTAGCCTAATCCGTCTCCACACTAGATGCACACCTTGCTGCCGATTTGCACCATTGTGCCAGGCCAGAACCCCCATCTCTCGTTTGCTTACCGATCCACTCCGGCGAAGGGATTCGCTACCACAACCTTGGAGTGGATTGCTCGGCGTAACAGGGCCCACTGACGTGTATGTGAGAGTGGAATTTAAAATAGCAACTGAAAATTCTTATAAACGTTTATTGATGCAATGAAATCGAGTTTTCTTTACAAAGATCACGTGTATTTCATATTTTTCAAATTAAAGGTTAGTAGTATTTTTAAAAAAGGACTAGAAGTAATTGAAGGAGAAGTTTTTCGGGCAAAAGTGTTAAAATGGAGGGAGTCCAGGGTAGCAGAGAGAGAAAAACCCAGCTTCAAAGTGGACTGAAGACAGGAAGAAGAGACACAGTGAGAAGATGAAAGAGTACGAATGGAACTAGAAGTAACATATTTATGTATAAAAGTAAGTTAATATAGAGGTTTGAGGGTGTTGACCTTAGTTACGTCACTAATACGTATTACCATCAGGGATGTGTAACTAAACATCACGACGGTTTCGCTATTTAATTGCCAATAAATATTAATTACTGATAATAAACTTTGTTTCTGTTACAATAAATATTCGCCAACGGTACTGAATTTAGTTTAATCAATTAATAACAGGCCTACTCAGTTCAGGAGTAGACTGGCCGTGTACGTATTTGGACGTTGCCACCCCTGCCTCTGTATGCAAACGTACTTCCGTACAAACACTCACACAGAGAGAGAGAGCAGGACTTCACGTGAGAGTAGAAACAAAGGCACACGGTTTGCAATTGTATTTGCGTATAATTTCAAATCTGTTACAATAATGTGTCTAACAAGGTAGCAGTAACACAGTTAGCATACAACGTTTTGCTTAGCTGATTAAATAATTGAAACACTAAATTATTGTTATTCTTTGTAGATTACTAAAACCCACGATGAGAGTGTGCGTGTGTGTGTGTGTGTGCGCGCGCGCACACGCACGCGCAAACAATACCTAATAATGGTTTTGGTCTAAGACAGGTTTAGATCTAACATCTTTCTTACTCACAGAATGTTTTTGTACAGGTGACAATAAATTTCAACGATACGTCAACACAAACTGTCAAGTTACTCACTTGAGTCCCGTTAAACATTTAGTCAGTATTGTTGCACTGTTGGTGGTATTCTTGCTACTATTCTTGTCGTTGTTTCTTCTTCTTCTTCTTCTTCTTCTTCTTCTTCTTCTTCTTCTTCTACCTCTCCCTTCCATTCTTCTTCTTTTCCTCTTGTCTTCTTCTTCTTCTTCCTCTACCTCTTCTTTTCATACTTCTTCTTTTTCCTCTTGTTTTCTTCTTATTGTTCTTCTTATTGTTATTTTTTATTGCATCGGCCATCTAAGGACCACATGCCAATTTCAATTCTTTATTCCTTGTTCTTTTCTATTTCTCCAATATTCTTTTATCTTTTCACTATGTCTCTTCTTCATGTCTTCAGTCCACTTTGAACCTGCGTTTTTCTCTCTCCTACCCTGGACTCCTTCCATTTTTAACACTTTTTGGCCGAAAAACTTCTCTTTCAATATTGCTTTTTCTGCGTTTATATTATTTTTTTCTAAATCCTATTGGAATTCTTTAATCCAACTTGATGTTGACTGCTTTCCCCACAGATATTTGAACATCTGTTTTATTAACCTATTGTCGTCCATTCTTTATAAATGCCCAAAAAATAATAGTCTTCTTTTTCTTATTGTTTCTGTTATATTTTCTATACTTTGATATATTTCATCATTACGTCTTAATTTCCAACCTTATGAAATTTTTCGTGGGCTTAATATTTTCCTAATAATTCGTCTTTCCAATATTTCTAGATTGTCTAAATTATAATTCAATGCTAGACATTTACTTGCATATAGGCATTCTGGCCTCAGTACTGTACTGCAATGCCTTATTTTCACATTTTTAGATATGCACTTTTTATTGTAAATATCTTCAGCTCTTACCATTTTATGAATCCTTTCTTCTATAGCAAATTTTTCTAAACCATTCTCTTGAATTATTTCCCCAGATACTAAAATTTTCTAATCCTCTCTATTCGACCAATTATTATTAAAAACCAATTATTATTTTTATTAGGTGACATTTATTCGTGACATTATTTGCTTATTACTTAGGATTGCCATCCGTCAAGGGTTTCCCGGACATGTCACCTTTCCACGTGTGGGGGGCACGTCGCGGGGGGAATGTTTGTCCACGTCCGGGATTTTATCAACCCCTAAACAACGGTTAGTAACAATGAATTTAAGAAGCGCGTTAGCTTGCCCACAGGGGCAGGTATGGACAATAATGGCAAAGAAAGGTATACTGCAACACCTCGTTAGAGACACATAAAGTTTTTATGTTTAAAACAAAGACCGAGTGCAAATCCTAGTGTGGGCCTGATCACCTGTAGAGTACGACAAGGGTGCCCGTTGTCATATTCTCTTCTTAATTTATAAACTGGCGACGTCATATACAATCGGCAGATTAACTTCCAGAACATTTTATGATTTGGAACTGTGGAGTTCTGCACTGTCTCCCAAAGTATTGAAGAGGATGAGTAATGCCTTATGGTCTCATTCCTTGATGAAGGGAAATATCCAGTCGCACCTCCAAGTGGTGGGGGATGGGCAGGTGGTTAACGCGGCTTTGGAGACCGAGTGACAGGCGGTATAAGCTGTCCCTCCTCTACTCCTCATTGTCACCCTCTTGCCCATAGGGTGAGAAATTGTTCCTAAAGACGGATGACCTTCCATTGGTCAACGACGAAGGATGTGGGAGGCTAGGAGAAACCACCACATTCAAGATCCTTAGAGATATCTCAACAGGGAAAACTGGTCCCTTTAGTCTGGTATGGGAGAACACCCAGACAGAAAATCGGGCTGGACGTTAAGCGTGAAGGTGGCAGCCCCACCATACGTCTTATCCTGCGAGATGCTAGCAACATATCCATGGGACATATTCACTACTAAATTGCCTCAAATAAGGACTAGCCGGAAAGCCGAGAGGACGGAGAGGTGTGGGATGTTCGAGGAAGCGCTGGAGTGACCAGCTCTAATCTTTGCCTATTTGAGACCGGAACAAACCATCCTCGGTTTAATCCTTGAAGAAGAAGAAGAAGAAGAAGAAGAAGAAGAAGAAGAAGAAGAAGAAGAAGAAGAAGAAGAAGAGGAAGAAGAAGAAGAAGAAGAGGAAGAGGAAGAGGAAGAGGAAGAGGAAGAGGAAGAGGAGGAAGAAGAAGAAGAAGAAGAAGAAGAAGAAGAAGAAGAAGAAGAAGAAGAAGAAGAAGAAGAAGAAGAAGAAGAAGAAGAAGATGATGATGAACTCTTCAGTTGACACGTTGTTGTGTGCTGGGAAAGCGCCTTGCAGATGGCTGTGAAGTTACTGAGTCGAATCTGCAAGGATTACAGATCTCCACATTGAGGACTAAGGAGCTGATCCCATACGAGCGAAAGTCGCTGTAACAGGTCAGCAGTTTTGAATAGCTGAGCTATTAAGTGTTTTACATTACAAATAACAATGAGGCGACGAATAACCTACATACGTTCATCCATATGTAGGCTTAATGTATGCGGGGCCATCAGGTAGGCCTATATTATGAGTACCTATACTGGTACGATTGCTCAACATCGGTTAAAACGGTTGGAACATCTTAACCGAATGTATGACTGGCGCATCCCCGAACAACTTCTTCTTCTTCTTCTTCTTCTTCTTCTTCTTCTTCTTCTTCTTCTTCTTCTTCTTCTTCTTCTTCTTCTTCTTCTTCTTCTTCTTCTTCTTCTTCTTCTTCTTCTTCTTCTTCTTCTTCTTCTTCTTCTTCTTATTATTATTATTATTTAGCACCACAGCTCAACATGAGCCCTGGCGTATAGAAGTCTCGTGGGGGAGGGCGCTAACAATAGTGCTTGGGGGGGGCAGAACATCTAAATCCGGGCCTGGGACGGAGACGTGTGGGCTGCCCGGAGAAGCCTTGGAGTGTCCAGCTCTACTATATTTGCTCGGGACCGGAGCACACCAATTTTGGTTTAATCCTTGTTGAAGATGATGATGATTTAATTCGGTTTATATGACTACACTCCTACCGGCAAATTATTTTACAATTGTTGACAATTTATTGTTTGTTTGTCCCTTTGAGGCGTGGGGTTTTAACACCTTAAAAAACTCCCTCCTCTGCGCCACCACTGTCTGACATAGCACTGTCCATGCGCCACTACTGTCTGACATAGCACTGTCCATGCGCCACTGCTGTCTGACATAGCACTGTCCATGCGCCACTGCTGTCTGACATAGCACTGTCCATGCGCCACTACTGTCTGACATAGCACTGTCCATGCACCACTGCTGTCTGACATAGCACTGTCCATGCGCCACTCCTGTCTGACATAGCACTGTCCATGCGCCACTACTGTCTGACATAGCACTGTCCATGCGCCACTGCTGTCTGACATAGCACTGTCCATGCGCCACTACTGTCTGACATAGCACTGTCCATGCGCCACTACTGTCTGACATAGCACTGTCCATGCGCCACTGCTGTCTGACATAGCACTGTCCATGCGCCACTACTGTCTGACATAGCACTGTCCATGCGCCACTACTGTCTGACATAGCACTGTCCATGCGCCACTGCTGTCTGACATAGCACTGTCCATGCGCCACTCCTGTCTGACATAGCACTGTCCATGCGCCACTGCTGTCTGACATAGCACTGTCCATGCACCACTGCTGTCTGACATAGCACTGTCCATGCGCCACTACTGTCTGACATAGCACTGTCCATGCGCCACTGCTGTCTGACATAGCACTGTCCATGCGCCACTGCTGTCTGACATAGCACTGTCCATGCGCCACTACTGTCTGACATAGCACTGTCCATGCGCCACTGCTGTCTGACATAGCACTGTCCATGCACCACTGCTGTCTGACATAGCACTGTCCATGCGCCACTACTGTCTGACATAGCACTGTCCATGCGCCACTACTGTCTGACCAGTGGCGGCGATAAGGCCCCCGCAGACCCCGCGGCGCGGGGGGGCCCCGACCCTCATGGGGGGCCCCAGTTGGCCCAGTCATGGGACATAACTTGTAACATGAAAAATAAGCGTAAACGAGTTGTAAAACGCTTCTTTGTTGAATTATCAGTTGACCATAGAATTGACGACCCAGTTAAATCATTTGAAGTAAAAGTTTTCAATGCAACACTAGATATTGTAATAGCTCAGCTACAAATGAGATTCGAAGGATTGCGTTGCATTGATGATAGGTTTTCATTCCTGACGCCTCAGAATTTAGTAAACTTCTCACAAGAGACAATAGTGGAGAAAGTAAGGCTCTGGTAAATGTGTATCCTGGTGACCTTTCCACATCACTGCCTGACAAGTAATATCCTTCAAAGCTCTGATGGCCAAAGAAATTGTACACAAGAAAAGAATTCGAGAAATGATGAATTTACTGGTTGAAGAAAACAGCTGCCTTATGAGTTGCCTCCCAGACTTAACTACACCTTTGCAGCTTTATTTAACCATACCTGTCACAACAGCTATAGCGGAAAGAAGCTATTCAAAACTTAAATTAATTAAATTAAGTCATACTTAAGAAGTACCATGGCCCAAAATCGGTTGAGTGACTTGGCACTGTTAAGCATTGAGCATGAAGAGACACAGAAAACTAATATCAACGAAGTGGTTGAAAAGTTCTTAGCTATAAAAAAAGAAGACTAGGCTTAGGAAAACAGTGAACTTTGGTTGATCCTCATCTGTAAATATTGTACTTTACTTGAGTTCGAGTGTTATTGAATTGGATTAGACTTAAGGAGAACTTGTATAGAGTATATTCAAGAATTTTACAAATTCAGTTTCAAACTAATTTAAATGTTTGAAAAAAGCTAGAATGTTACTTTGATATTCGTTTTTAAATAATAAATTTTTAACACTCTGTGTGCGGTACTGTTTCATAGTCCGAATTTAAATCTTTGATGTAAAAATAAATCATTCTTTTTATTTTGGTTTTTTTATAGTTTGTATAGAACTTTGTCTATTTAGCAACAATGAATTTTAAGAGTTTGTACACGTGTAAAACATCCTTTGCAAATTGCAAACGCTTTGTGATAGACGAGAAAGTATTCACAAACCATTGTTGTGAAACACACGTAAATAGAAACTCATTTGAGTGTTTTCCCCTATTACGTATACAAAATTTAACCATTTTTATAGGGCCCCCTAATTAGTTTCGCGGGGGGGCCCCCGTTTCGTTAGCGCCGCCACTGTGTCTGACATAGCACTGTCCATGCGCCACTACTGTCTGACATAGCACTGTCCATGCGCCACTGCTGTCTGACATAGCACTGTCCATGCGCCACTGCTGTCTGACATAGCACTGTCCATGCGCCACTGCTGTCTGACATAGCACTGTCCATGCGCCACTGCTGTCTGACATAGCACTGTCCATGCGCCACTGCTGTCTGACATAGCACTGTCCATGCGCCACTGCTGTCTGACATAGCACTGTCCATGCGCCACTGCTGTCTGACATAGCACTGTCCATGCGCCACTGCTGTCTGACATAGCACTGTCCATGCGCCACTGCTGTCTGACATAGCACTGTCCATGCGCCACTGCTGTCTGACATAGCACTGTCCATGCGCCACTACTGTCTGACATAGCACTGTCCATGCACCACTGTGGACTACGTTTGGTTCAACTGATTCCTCTCCTCTCTCTTCCTCCTCTCCTCTCTTCCTCCTCTCCTTCATTCTTGATCGATGTCTCTCCCTCCTTTCGTCAGTCCAGATGGCACCTGTCCTCTTTTGGGGTTTCCCTGAAAATTTTGTGCATTTTTTAATTTCTTTTTGAGTGGCAATCATTCTTCAATGTCTTCTTGATTAATTTGGAGTTCTTCTATTTCTTTTTTTTTTGTTTCGTTGAACCACGTATTGGACATTTTGAGCTTTTTGAAATAGTTAAAAAAGCTTAGTCTGTCAGGAGTCATTCTTTGGACATGTCCGTAGAAAGTAATTCCTCTTTTTCTAATCACGTCTGTGATTTTCTCAACACTTGTGTACAGCTCATTATTGTGGCGTCTCCTGTACTGTTTGACCCCAAGATTTTTCTTAACATTTTCGTTTCTGTGACTTCCAGTTCTTCCATCATCATTTTCTTGTTCAGAATCAGACTCTCAGTTGTATAAAGTGCTTCCATAAAGTGCACTATCCGTTATTATTGTTATTACTATTATTATTATTATTATTATCAGTTTTTCTCCGATCATATTAAGGCATGTAGCCTACATAATCTCAAACATGAAGAGTCTATCACGCGGAAGAAATAGCTAACATCTAAAGAGTTGCCATCAGCTTATTGACTAGGAATAGCTAAGAATTGTAGCTTCGACTTGCAGTTGGACTGTGATCAGTGTATTTTCCCTCGTGTATATTTTACCTCTGTGATGAATGTGGAGAAAACACAATATTTGTGTATAGGAGAGGACACGACCGACATAGTATTGGAAAGTGGTGAAATGTAACAAAATGTTAGAATTACAAATATCTGGGAATAAATTTTAACAAGGAAGGGACAGGCGATACAGAAATAAAGTGTAGAGTAAACAAAGCAAGAACAATAATTAAGTCTCTAAATGGAATACTGTGGAGAACCGAAATAGGAAAACAAAGGAAAATGAGAATATACAACACAACGATTAAGAGCACATTAGTGTATGGGTCTGAGACATGGAGAATGAAAGAACATCTGAAAAGAAAGACAGAAGCCACAGAAATGGACGCCTTAAGAAGAATATGTAGAACTTCAAAATTAGACCGGGTCAGAAACGAAACAATAAAGCAACAAATGAATATAAAAGAAACCGTTTTAGAACACAGCGAGAAAAAACAATTAATTTGGTATGGGCAGGTGCAGAGAATGGGGGAGGAGATGTTACTAAAGAGAGTGATGAAATGGACACCACAGGAAAACAGAAAAAGGGGAAGGCCAAAAGTAACATGGATACAGGGTGTAAGGAGATCAATGAGTGTACGAGGTCTAACCGAAGAAAACTGCAACGACAGGAGATATTGGCAATTAGCCATCGGACAACGTCGCAGGACGTTTTAACTCGAATATGTAAAAATATATAACCTCTGTTTGAGCATTGTTCTCAGATGCATGTATTCTTAACGAAAGTAAACGTTGCACGTAAAAGTGAACGAATGAAAATCGCCATAAACAGTGATGCCAAATGACAGACATTCGTAGTCTACCCGAACACAAAAAGAACGGTGTGAATCGAAGCCACGGGAGTGAATCGATTTTTTCCACGACTTTATATTTTTAACACGGAAGTTTTCAAAGGTATCGCACACGTCATTAATATTAAATGAAATATGTTTTATTGATTGATCAGCTGAAAGCAATGTCGTGTTTGGGTCGTGTCGCGGACCCAAGTGCGCGAACACACGCACACACACAGACGGAGGGTGCGCGCTGTACCACGCTTACTGGCTACAATGTAAGCATACACGCCCCTTAATTTCATCCCCTACACCGCTGCTAACGCTCACACAGCTGCCCTTCTTCACTCTCAACCTAGTTTCGCCGACTATGTATACAGACTCCCTTTTAACGAACGAACAACCCTCGTGATTGTAGAACACTAAAAAGGAGAAATATTATAATTGATATTGTCTTTTTTAACTCCCCCTCCTCCTCCTCCTCCCAATGCTACCATTTGTTATTGTTCTCATATTAGGTTTTAACCCCGCGCTGTAATAGTGAGCGCACAGTTGGTACCACTGGGTTTTAATTAACGAATGAATACAAATTACGTGCGCTAGCGTGTACGTACGGACTGATTTGTTTAAACACACTCTCTCTCTACGGTACGCCATTCTACTAAAATGAGAGGCATATTATTAAACCGGTTACAATTGCACTCGTACGCGTGTAGCCGCACACACGCGCGGGTGCGCTAAATGTTTTACAGGAAGACTTGTTAAAAGGTGTGGCAGTCTAACAGCCGATGCTACGACTAACAAAGACGTTACGCGTTCGATTCCCGCCGTTTTTGTATGGTTGAAAGACCTTGGCAAGGCTTGACAAAAACCTTTCCTTTCTTCAGTTTTCAAAGTTAGGCCACAATATACTTACGTTTACCGGCTAAACTATCATTTCCTTTAGTAGGCCTAATTCAACTGAAGAATCTGTACGACTGAAGAAATTGAACTGAAGAATTCACTTGGTTGTGTTCAGTGTAGCGTACCAAATAAAATACTCTATTTTTAACTATATAGATTTATTCAACATAATTTGGGAACCTTTACTAGGCTGTAGAATCTGACAATTTCAAGAGACACAAACCAAGTTACAGTACTTGCTTTTCAGGGAAAATGTGCAATAAGAGAGAAAATAGTGTGTGATAATAAATCAACTTTATATATAAATATAAATAAATCAAGTAAGCTCTTTCTCCAGTCACGTAATAGATTCACACACTGCCACTATGCAGCATACAAAGTGAGGAAAAACATATAATTAATATATATCATAATGTTTTTGTATCGTAGTGTAGTATATAATCTTGTGTAGGTCTATGTATGTATCTGTGACTTAACAATATATGCAAGTACTAATATTTATTCTATACAACTCAACACCACTGTTAATATCATACAACTTATACATTATAATTAGAACTCTCATTATAAAAGAATATATTACAATATATTTTATGTTGTAGGCATGAATATGAGATAAAATGAATCTCGAAACGTCGCATAAAAACTGCATTTTTATTAGACCGAAACTCGATATCAACTTGAAACCATAATTAACACGGTCTAGAAATATTCATCTTCTTTAAATCAAGTTATTTTATAAAGCAATCAATTTTATTATATAAATACAGCATAGTAGATGTTTTAAATTCTGTCTGGTAAGTTTTAATGTTCATGACGACGTGGAAAATAAAGTATAGGGCCTATATATATTTCTAAATATATGCGACACATTTATAAGCGTTAAAAAGAATAAAACTCGCAGAGATACGCTGCTTAAGTTTCATAAAGTGATGAAACCTGATTATCTCTGTGGATGTGAAACGTCGACTTTTGATTAAGAAGGACTGCCAGCGTATAAGTACAAGTCGCGGAAATGAGCTTCTGTGAGCTGTCGGTGGGTGTAAGCATATAGATCTGAAGAAGAATGTAGATATCAGGGTTGTACTGAATATATACAATCGTTGTAGTCAAATGGAAGGCCAGGCGAAGAAAAAACTGTCCGTTAGATTCATTCAACATCGCATTGTGTTTTTAAAACGTAATATTTACAAATCTAAATTAGCCACACACTGTTTAAACAATAAACATAAATTTCCAGACATTCAAAATTTCAAATTAATTAAAAACGCACAAAAAGGTAACAAAATGATTATCTGAGAAAATCTTAATATTTACAAACACAATAATAATAATCTACTAAATAAAGAACAAATTCAAATAAAAACAACAAGACGACTTATTTAAAATCATACATTTATTAGAATAATAAAATAAAACATTAAATATAATATATAATAAATAGCTGAATACATAAACATTACAACAATCGAAAATAGAATCGAAGTAAAATCGATTATCCGTTAACGAAACAATATTGTAAGCGAAACATTCAATTACAGTTCAAACAAACCTCTGAAGATACAGAATAATTCCTGTGAAACGTGCGTCAGGTGAAAATAAACCTACTTGTAGTGTATTTATTTGAAGATGTTACATGGGAGATCTGCAGGAACTCAACGAATTACTTACAAAGGAATAATTCAATATAAGTGTGTCTAATAAAATTATAATTATGTTGTAATTAAATAGTATGTAATTGTAGTAATTATTTTTCTGATGTAAAACACTCTGTCTTACCCATGCCTCTCTCTCTCTCTCTCTCTCTCTCTCTCTCTCTCTCTCTCTCTCTCTCTCTCTCGCACACACACATCTGTTTATGTGTTTGATTATTTCTCTATTGTCCATACACAAGTCAGTGATGATCACAGTAAATACTGTCCACTCATGGAGGACTCACATGTGTGTCCGCAGTTATTTTTGCACTGGTCGAAAAAATTTTCTCTCAATTTTTGGTTCGAATATTTTCTTAGCTACTGTTCGTCTTTTTGAGTAAATACCCAGGTTTCACATGCATATGTTACAAAGAGGTCTAATTATGCTTTTGTATATTTTTAGTTTTGAAGATTTATCCAGTGTTTCGACTTCATTAATTTTGAGTAGGCGTAGTAATATCGGTTACCATTAAGGAGTCTCGCCTGGACATCATTGCTTGTAGTGATTTCTTCTTCTTCTTCTTCTTCTTCTTCTTCTTCTTCTTCTTCTTCTTCTTCTTCTTCTTCTTCTTCTTCTTCTTCTTCTTCTTCTTCTTCTTCAAGGATTAAGTTATATAAACCTGTTCCGGCACCCATCTCATCCTCAGACGACTCACGTCTCTTCTACCAATGGCTTTATATAGTTCAGTGCCGCTTTCGGCAATCGATCCTCCGTCATCCTTTGCAGATGATCCCACCATTGTCTTCTGTAAATTGAAATAATTCAATTTATGTCCTTTACTTCGAGTTCTGCTCTGATATCTTCATTCCTTATTCTATCTTGCAATGTAGCATTTAAAGTATTTCGAAGAAACTGCATTTCAGCACTCTGAATCTTGTATAACCTCACTCGTATAAATAAATGTGGGTATTGCAACTGTCTTATAAAATTAAATCCTTTTGTTGTGGCTTGTTTTATTTCTAATATTTCTATGAATCTTACCATAAATACCCCTAAATATATTTATCTTCTCTCTTATATCATATTCAGATTCATAGCTTACTGCACAGCCCAGATATTTGAAACGGCTCTCTTGTTCTAAAGTGCTGTTGTTTATAACTATCTTAGTCCTCACTGGATATTTACCTATAAAGGCCATGTTTTGGTCTTTCTTACTGAAATTGTCAGTGAGTACTCTCTTGCCACTTCTTGTACTTGAAACATAGCTCTTTGTAAATCATCCTAATTTTCTTGAATAAGAACTATGTCATCCGCATATAGCAGGGAACCCATACAAATTGATTTGTTAAGCTGTATTCTCGAAGTCACTCTGGATTTCCATTCTTTCAACATGTCGTCGATGTATATATTAAACAAGGTTAGGGAAACACAGCAACCCTGCCTAACTCCCTTATTTATTGGAATGTCACCTGAGAGCCTACCATTCAGATCCAGGACTACAGATGTACTTTTGTAAAGGATCTTAACTGAATTTATTAAATGCTGTGGATATCCTCTTCCATCCATAATATTCAATAACTTTTGACGGTCTACATTATCAAATTTAGATAATAATTTATATAAACACTTAGTGTAGTTTATTTGGAAATTTATTAGTGAGCCTAGGTAGGATCACTTGGGGACGTCTCTTCTGAGACCAGAATTTTATATACATTAAACACAAAGCATGTCGAGTGGTAGGCCCTTGTGGAACGGCTACCCGATGATCGTTGGCCCAAACAGATGCTAAAGTAGGCGACGGAAAGAAGACACAATCGATGAGATTGGGAAACAAGGCTCGAAAGGAGGTGGTTTGTACAATAGAAGCTTCTGGTGTGGACCAAGCAGAACATGCAGTAGGTGTACAAACATTCACCCATAGATGGAACAATAATAGTCATAGGCAACCTTTGAATTATAGGGGCGCATACCAATTGAGGACCAGTTCGATGGGCGCATCCCTCCCCAGCCGTCAATAGGTGCGGAGCTGGGCGTTGGACATTAATGGTCAATAGTTGGACGTTACAGACATTGGGTGAAGTGAATTAAACTGAGTAAATACTCGTTTTTAAGTGAATAAAATAGCAAGTAGGCTATCAACTCAGGCGAGAATCATCTCAGTTTTCCCGTCACACTGAGTTTATTCTCACTTTTAGTAACAAGTACAAGCTTGAGTAACAACTTAGAATTGTTAGAGTCTGGTACAAACCATGCTCACTTTTAGTTGGTCTGCACTATGGCGATATATATGAACGTTCGTAGCGTAATAAAGGTTTACTTGATAAGAAAGGAAATGGATAACCACAAAAATATTTTAACGTTTTTCTAGCTGATTTGGTGTAAACGGTTTTCCGCTTGCATTCGAATATACTTCAGAAAATGTTTCCCACGCTTTTTTTGGCAATTTTTTATTTTTTATTTTTTCACGACTGCGTTTTCAGCCAATGTCCTGACAAATCCTAGGTAACTCTGACAAACTTATCCTACCCTAACCTAACGGACACTTCATCATCGCTCGATGACATTTTTAAGTTAACACACACACACACACACACACACACACAAAATTAAAAGTTTTATAATTATTAATAGTAGGTCTAGTTTTATAATACAGCGCAGTTGAATAGTGAGTAAATACCGTAACGAGGCAAACAAAGGAATGAAGAAGTGACCAGTGCACGAACAGAACACAGGCAGCCGGGTAAGCGGGAGATTGACATGTTTCACCAGGAATATGAGTAAATTCTCAACATTCTGCAAACGAGTAACAACTCGCTGATAAAATACTCAAAGACTTTCCGGATTGTACTCTGATGTACTGAGCATTTACTTAACGCCTTGAGAATATTTTTATTCATTCCGATTTGTGAATTTCCTCAAACTACCGAGTAAATTCTAAGAGTAGTAACTCAATTTTATTCACTTCACCCATTAACTGTCGCTTTATAATACCCTTGTTCTTATATTTAGCGACGTGGAATACCGAGTAAAAAAAAGTTAAGCTTTGCAATATTTTTCATATAGATTTATGAAAATTTTTCACATTAGGAATAGGTCATTAACAATTTGTCATCATGCACGCGCACGTTAAAAAAAAAAAAACCCCGGTTAAACAGGAACACATTTTAATAAAATTTAATAAAAATAAATTAAAGATTTTACAACAATAATACTATTTATTTTTATAAAGTACACAGAAATGTAAAACTTGAAAAAATCACATTTAAAACATAAATGAAGGGTTTCAGTCCCTTTTCTTGAAAAAAACTAACAGTAATTATTGTATTAGAAAAAAGTAAAATTTGTAACGGCTTCTACTATTTTATAATACAGTACTTCGAGGCAGGTACAACGCGGCGGATGCGTTTCTTCATTCAAAAAGAAAATACAATTACAAATTCAGATTAAAATTAATTTACCTTTTTTCATCCTTCGTGTGACTTCTTATTGTATTTAATTAAATAACGCGTTTCGAGGCTCAAGGCCTCATCTTCAGATTTCAGTCCCGTGTGGACGTCGTTAACACATTAAAACTAAACTACTACACATTAAAATAAAACACACTACACAAGTTAACCGATGTCTGGGTGCGCACCCTTTGCCGGCTCGCGACGCACCCAGACATCGGTTAACTTGTGTAGTGTGTTTTATTTTAATGTGTAGTAGTTTAGTTTTAATGTGTTGACGACGTCCACACGGGACTGAAATCTGAAGATGAGGCCTTGAGCCTCGAAATGCGTTATTTAATTAAATACAATAAGAAGTCACATGACGGATGAAAAAAGGTAAATTAATTTTAATCTGTATTGAATCGTGACTTGGGTACCAGAGACATGAGTTTAAAATTACAAATTGGTTCGCGGGCGCATCAAACCTTATAGACGAGCGCACTTGCGCCCGAGTGCGCAGGGTTACCGATTCCTGGAATAATATGTGGAATGAATAATAATTAATGAGTTCTTCATCATAATCTTCTTCTTCTTCTTCAGGCTGTGGATCTTACGATCCGTTTTCGGCCATCTTTTCTCTGGTCTTCCGGTATTCCGCCGTCCTCTCCGATTATAAACCAAAATTTGTTTTGGTATCCTGTTCTTATGCATCCTTTCAACGTGGTCTGCCCGATACTGTCTGTATTTGCTTTATCCTTTCGTTTAGGTTGTATATTCCAAGGACGTTCCTTATACCATCATTTCTTAGCTGGTCCCTCCGTGATACTCCTAGTAGGCCTGATCGTAAAAGTCTCATTTCACTAGCTTGTATATGGCTTTGGGTCTTTGCGTTCAGTCTCCAAGTCTCACTGCCATAAAGGCCTCACTCATGGCACTGCTATCACTTTATAAAATTTCAAAAGAATAGCTCTTCTGACTCTTCCATTCAGTGTTCTTCTTATCGTTCCACACAGGTGATTAAACTTATCTAATTTTTGTTGCCCACATCTATCTCACTAACACAAGACAAGTCACATCCAAGGAACCTGAATGAACGCACTTTGAATGAGTCATTAGAAGAAACAGTTACAGAGAGCAATGGAAAGGATGAGCAGCAACCGCATCGCACGGCTACAGACGTGAAGGTGCCTAAGGCTAGACCTACATTGGACGCAGAAATCTTCCGATCCGATCAGGCACGGTTGTCTGGCCAGATTTCTCCCGGCACGTGTGCCTACATTGATGGCGGACGTTTCCCGGCAGTTTGCTGCCACCACTTGTCAGTGGTTCAACGAAGTTCTCTTTCGTACGTCATGAATCACTCGGAGGAAGATTTGGAATTTTTTCTCCTGCTAGACTCTAATTACTGCTAGATTCTAAATCCTGTACGTGCTAATTATGAACCGTGAACAATACACTTTTGTGTGACGAAAATTTGTCAACAATTTGGTATTTAAACTAATGTGAGTCTTAAAAGAACGGATCATACAATAACGAGCTTGAGTGTAATATTTTTTTAAAATTTTAAATTACTATAATATTGCCAGGTTTTAGTTTTATTATCCTGACATATACTGGTTTTAAGAGAAGTACTCATTTTCAGTTGTATATTCTGGAAAGACAAAAGATTTTTGTTTGATAATTTTATGCTAAATAAAAGTGGACAATATATTAAGGATATTCACACTCATCACTTGGGGAAATAGACACTTATCACTTTATTAGTATTCTGACAGATATTACAAACAAACAGGACAGTGTTCTCTCCTAATCAACTAAAAAATAGTACTGAAGTATGTAGGAAAAATATTATTAATATAAATGTGTAACTATTATTCATTGGAAACTACTCTTGCAAGATATATTTATTATAGCATTATTTACTGTAGTATAATAAACGGTCCCCTGTATTTGTTCGTTTCTATTTATGAACAAAAAAACTCTTTGTTCATTTTTATAACAGGGCTAATGCTCCCTCCAAGTTACGCTTGCCTTATTCATTTACTTAAATTTCATGTGTTTTATATGTTCGCGGATTTTGAGACAATAATAACTCAATATTATTATTATTATGTGGCGTTAAATAAACAATAGATAATTAAAATTCAAGCTTAAAATTTTAATAATACGAAAAATTAACGGCAAATTCCTTCACTTTTTCCTTTTGATGTAGACAATTAGAAAGTCTCTGTTGACAACTGCAGGTTTGCTTGTATTTTCAAATGCAATTTTTTGTTTACTCAGCAAGTCACGGAACAGGCTGCCGGATTTGAAACAAACCAAGTTGTTGTGGCCCGGCGGGGGGCCCGGCATCGGATGTCAACGGGAGTTGCCGGAACGGACCGACGCGTCCAGTGTAGGCACATGCTATGGAACAAAGCAGTTTGTTTTGCTGAAAGCCCGCTCAGCCAACCGCGCCTGATCGGACATTGACGGTTCTGTGTCCAATGTAGGTGCAGCCTTTAATCCTTGCGCTGAAGACAAAGGCAACGCTCACCAAACTGTAAGAACAAGTTAGTGTAGGGCGAGGAGACTGTGGTACAGTTTATCAGCAATTACATCAATAAAACTTAATATGGTAGTCTATTAGCGCGAATTATTTGAGATAAAGAATGGACAAGTGGTTCAAACGGTGCCAATTAGGCAAGGTGCCAGCACCAGCGCCGGCGGCGACTGTCAGCCCAATCACTTCCCCTTATCTGCTTGTAAACCTGTAATCCCCCCACCCCCTACTCTCCTACACCAGCTAAAAATCTGACGAGTCGTCACTTTCTTCAAAGCGGAGTTAAATTAATAACTGTATAGTTAATTAGGAAAATTGATTGCATATATAATAATAATAATAATAATAATGGTTTCTTTTTACCGCCTAAGCCAGTGGTTCCCAAACTTATCAGTCCGCGGACCCATCCAGAAAATTAAAAATTTCACGGACCCCGTCTCAGTTCTGAAATAAAACAAACAGTAAATATGATACAAACTCTTATATTTTAATTAAAATATATTAAAATCAGAATTCTCTTGACTTGGAAAATTATAATATTAATGATATCAAACACAGTTTAATGACAACAATGAAAATGCTTTTGAACAATTATCTCTGCAATATTGGATTTAATACACGTTTATTTCTTAACTTTAACTTTAAGTACGTGAACTGGGAAAATGAGGTTTCGCACAAATAAGTAGAGGGAAAGTCAGTTAAACACTTCAAAGTTTTTTTTTTGCGAGTTCAGGATAGTCAGTCATTACATATAACAAGAAGTCAGCTAGCTGTAATTGCGAAAACTGTAATTTTAATGAACTGTCAGTTAAAGGTTCTGCCAGTGAATCTTCTTCCTGTAGTGTGAAAGAGAGGTTAGTTGACAGCCCATCAGCAAATGGATTCCTTATTCACATGTCACTGGAAATTATTCTCTTAGTTGCAAGTGCAGTTGCTCCAAATGAGACTTAATAACGTTGAGGATCTCCTTTGGAACTTTGGAACATTTCTCCAGACATCTGGACGAAATCTGCCATGGAACGGAATTGTTCGAAGATTTCAGAGTTTAATCTCTGAATCCACAGCTTCAATTTTTGAGCATCCCCTTGGTTTTATCTCCAACCTGGAAAACAGTGATGCTAGATCCCTGTAGGCTTAAAGTGAGTTCATTCAGATGACTGAAGATACCAGCAATGCATGATAGCTTTAAAATCCAGTTAAAGTTATGGAACCTGTCTTGGAATCAAATAAAAAGAACTTTACTTCGTCCTTCAGTGACAAACAAACAAAAATCTGGAGTCTTCTAGGCCTACTAATTGTTTTAAGATTCTAACGTCTAGATTTTAGAGCATAAAAAATCGGAGAAAATTACGATATATTCTACATTTTTTTTAAAGTGTCAGATCTGATGATGAACTGTGAAGTTTTAAAGCGCTAATCGGAATAATTTTTCTATAGTGGTGTGTAACAGTGTTAATTCTGTTTGGAATTCAAAATTATTAACTTTTTTTGATAAGTGCCATAATATGTTTTTTATATAATTTTAAACTACATATACTAGTTTAAAAGGAATAATTCCAAATATTTAGTACCAAGCCACGTGTTGTTGAATCAAATATATTGCAGCTTACCGTCTGCGGCTTCCAGAAACAACGTCTTCACAAAGTTGACATGTTTCGGGACACTTGTCCGATCATCAGAACTTAAAATAATCGTGTATCAATTAAGTTGATACATTTGTCAATTAACTAAAATATTAAAATTCAACATGAAATAAATAATTTAAAACAATATAAATACGTAAATGTCTAAAAGCGAGCGCGAACGTTTAACGATGTACATCGTACGTAATTCAGTGCGCGGTCAATCTCCGTACGATGTACATCGTTAAACGTTCGCGCTCGCTTTTAGACACTTACGTATTTATATTGTTTTAAATTATTTATTTCATGTTGAATTTTAATATTTTAATTAATTGACAAATGTATCAACTTAATTGATACACGATTATTTTAAGTTCTGATGATGGGACAAGTGTCCCGAAACATGTCAACTTTGTGAAGACGTTGTTTCTGGAAGCCGCAGACGGTAAGTTGCAATATATTTGATACATATAGTAGGCTACCCACTTGAGAAAATTGTGTATTGCAAGCTACACACTTTTATCTTTTTGAAATAGCTGCAATTTTTAAAAATACCTTATAAGACCCCAAGATTCTGGACACGATTGAAATAGTTCAGGTACGTAAATGTTGAAAAGAAGAAGTGATTACTATTTTTAAAATTACCCAACACACCTAGTTCCAAAGTAAGTCATTCAAGGAATACGAACTGGTCACTGCAATTTTTAACATGATAATGTTTTTAGGCTGGGGGTCATTCCACAAAATCGTCATCGAAAAACGTAACGCTTCCACACTTTCGATTCCCCACAGTCTAGAAATTTGATATGTAAACGCATCAAGACATAAATAATCGCTGCTGACATTGAGTTTAGCAAACGTTTTAGTGAGAATAAATTTGGTTTTACATGCTGTGTTTGTGATCGTCTGTGGTTTGGAAATGATTTACGTAATCCACCAAACGTAATCCACATTATACGTTTCAAAAGCCTAAAAACATTATCATGCTTCAATGTTTCGGTTTCGTCGAAATTCTTTGAATGCTTAGGTGCATAAATAGAGGGAGGGAGGGAGGGAGGGAGGGAGGGAGGGAGGGAGGGAGGGAGAGAGAGAGAGAGAGAGAGAGAGAGAGAGACTTTTTATGTAAACACGTATTAAATAGAAGAAAAATGTTCCCCACACATACACATACGGAGACAAAAGCCAGCGACAAACAAGGGGATGAGTAATGCGCCGTAGTGTGTGGTGGGGTGGAAGAGACGCGCGGTGGAGGGGGTTGTTGAGACGCACAAAGATTACAGGCTTAACGGTGATCTCATTAAAATACATTGCGTCTGTCTGCGGCACTGAATTTATTCGAGATTTTTTCCTGTTCTTCATCTTGTCTACACTGTAATTATATTAGGGGCGATGGATTCTCTCGCTCTCTCTCTCTCTCTTTCTCCTCTATTTCTCACCGCCTCCATTACTCTCCCTGTTCACCGTTCTGAACGTGAACCCGACGTTTGTAATATGTCTCTTTGCTTTCGTTTCATTTGAAATAGCATTTATAAAGACTATGGGGTCTTATCTGTTATGTGCCTACATTTCGCCGTACCTGCCACTGATTCTCCGCTTTCGAGTAATCGCCCCTCCCCCTCCCCCGCTTCAGTATTATACTCACTCCAATTTTCATTTTGTTTTTTTTTTACTAAGGGGTTTCTTCTTATTCCAATCCTCTTCTACCGCAAGGTGTAGAGGTTGAACAAAGGTCTCGCCACCGTGGTCTCTGCATGGCCAGCGCCTTGGCTTCATTCCAGTGCACTCCCAGCCCCTGCAGAGAGCACCTCACATTGTCCTCCCAAGCCACTCTTCTACGGGCCCTGGGTCTTCTCCCAGCAATTCTTGACTCATACAGTTGTTTTGGAAGTCTATCTACAGTTGTTTACAGTTTTATTTACTAAGGGTACCTACTTTATTTTGGTATTTTGATGACCAGGGGTTGTGCGAGACGATGGCCATGCCCGAGCTGCTTATAGAGTTCCCGCCGCGGGGACCACAATGGAATGGATTACTAGCTGTGGCACTTTGCTGTTCGCACCCCTTGGAACCTATAACAACAAAAATAATCATTAATGATAGAATTTTAGGAGACAGGTGTGTAGGCCTAATGGGTGAATCTTCAAACCTATAGGAGACAGGTGTGTAGGCCTAACGGGTGAATCTTCAAACCTATAGGAGATAGGTGTGCAGGCCTAACGGGTGAATCTTCAAACCTATAGGAGACAGGTGTGTAGGCCTAACGGGTGAATCTTCAAACCTATAGGAGACAGGTGTGTAGGCCTAACGGGTGAATCTTCAAACCTATAGGAGACAGGTGTGTAGGCCTAACGGGTGAATCTTCAAATAATCACTTCAGCAAATAAAATTGTATTGTATTTTCACTAGACGGGCTGCTTTCACTACCTCAATACATTAATTTTTCCGATGTATTTGATAACGTCATTGATAAAACAAATTCGCATACAGATTTCCACTCTTGGGAAGCCTGTGATTAGAAGACCGTTTCATTAGGTAAGCCTACACTAAATCGGAACAGGCACTCCATGACGGTAGATGTTTAAAAAGTTTACTTTCAAATTTTTATTAATGAACCGTGGTTCTGTCTCTAAATTTGTCTTTGCTGAACGGCGGTCAGTTAGTTAAGAGCGCGGTTGGTTTATTTTACAACCGGAATGTGAGGATCCCAGCTGGCCGGCGTGTCTGCCTTTAAGCAAATACAGTATAAGTAAATAATCTATATTATTACTTATAAATATAATTATATTTACATATGCTCAAATGTTCTTGTCTTTATATTATTATTAATAATAAAAAACTTTTAACAAGAATATATTTTTTTAATTTTGTAAATTACAAATGTTTCGACAGTAATATAACTATCATAATCAGATATAATTAATAAATTCAAAATTTTTAAATCAATTGTTCAAAACAGATGTTTTATAGCCTATTTAGACTAAATTTAATGTTTTTATAAGTGTATATAAAATATGTTATATAATTAATTGTAAAACATAATATAATATTTATTATTTTATTAAATTAGTAACGTTGAAAATATTATAAAAAAAGTCATTAAAAATCTACGAAAAAGAAGATAATATTTTCAAAATTACTAATTTTATAAAATAAAAATATTAGATTATATTTTACAATTAATTATATAATATATTTTATATACCCATATAAAAACATTAAATATATTTAGTCTACATATAAATAGCTGTTTTGAATAATTGATTTAAAAATTTTGACTTTATTAATTATATCTGATGATAATAAGTTAGTTATATTACTAAAGAAAAATTTATAATTTACAAAATAAAAAAATATATTCTTGTTGCAAGTTTTTTGTATTATTAATAATAATTATAAATATAAGTTAAAATAATAAATATAAGTCAAATCACATCATCGTAGGGCCCACGAGTTTTCAATTCTACCCAAAATTAAAACAAACTCTTAATGTCGTATCAATAGTAGGCCTATTTCTCATCAGTACCAAAATTGTGTTAGACAACTAGTAAATAACTGAGTTGATGATAAGCTGTCAGGTCTGTGCAAGTATCCAGTCCATCAGAAACTTGCATGACTTGAGACTTCACGAATGTTAAATCGTTTCACGCGTGAAACTAACTATTAATTCACGTCGCGGATGTGGTGCGTGACGTACGTGCGCGCACGTGCTGGCGCGTGAGTGGCGCAACAATGAGTGGTGCTTTTCAATTAAATCATTTCACGGGGAATCTTAATTGGACGCGTCAGTGATTGAAACACGTCGGCGATGGAATCACGGTCGGGACACCTTTGCGCCCCTGAGACGGGCGAATCTACATCACCTGCCCCTCCCCCCGACCCCAAAGTGCTTTTAATAAAGTGGGTCCGCCGCGCTACGCACAGCCCTTGTAAACTCACTCACCCTCCTCCTCACGGGGTAAGTAATTCGTTTTCTCTCTCTCTCTCTCTCTCTCTCTCTCTCTCTCTCTCTCTCTCTCTCTCTCTCTCTCTCTCTCTCTCTCTCTCTCTCTCTCTCTCTCTCTCTCTCTGCCACAGACACGTTTCCTCTCACCCTTCCACAATGAACCGTAACAAATTACATCGAACTGTGTGCATGCAGTCCGTGGATTGACACGGCTTCGATCATAACTTAACTGTATATCGTTCATTCATAGAGTGTGGGGGTCATTAGGCCCTTTTCAAAAATGCATATAGGCCTATCATGTTTTCTCGTGTATGACGCGTTCTCGTGTACAATGCGTACCTTAATTTTATCGGAATGTTTTACAGAAAAAAAACATTTAATTCGTGCATAACGAGCATCCGCAAGTGCGATGAAAACACTTATTGGGACGTACAAAAATATATCGTTTGAGTATTAAATGTAGGCTACTTCGCAGAAAAATGTTTTATACAAGATAATAGAAAGATATACTACGTGCCTACTTATTTGTAAACACAAAACAGAATGATTAAAATCGTATAAAATTTAAAACAATTTAAAACTTACACAAGTCTTCGTTTTTGTTTAGTTTGATATGTTTTTAGTTTTTATTATCACAATACAACACTTGCATTTATTAATTTTCTTCATCTGTTTCTGAAGAAGACAGTATTGCATTACTCTTCTCTTCTGATTCTTCGGATGTACCATTATCCCACAGCGCACAATCCCCAGATTGTTCGAGATACCACATTTCTTAACTGTTTCACATCTTACTGTTTTACAGGCGTTTACGATCTACTCTAATAAGAGTGAAACTGGAGCTCTTTTCAAGTTTCCTGACGCTGACGGTGTGTATGTATGCTCACCATCGCACATCCATTGTGTATGAAGTTTTCTAAACTTAAAATGCATATTAGTTCTTGGTATCCAAGTCACGTATGAATAGTAAATTATAGATAAATAAATCACCTTATATCCGTCGTGTGACTTCGTTACGTCGATTAAAATGACGCGTTTCGGAACATCTGCTCCATCCATGTTCCGAAACGCGTCATTTTAATCGACGTAACGAAGTCACACGACGGATATAAGGTGATATATTTATCTATAATTTACTTTTCTAAACTTTTCCTTAAAACGTATATGAACTACGACGTAAACAAGTACAGCAGAGTCTCGATAGTTCGAGGTAATTGAGACCAAACCAACCTCGAACTACGCAAAATGCCAGTATTATCTGCCGGCGCGCTGAGCACCCCGCCCTGTGCCGCTAAGCCACAACTGAATTAGCCATAATGTACTTTCCTTTCTACTGTGCAGCGTCTCTGTATAGTGTATGCTGGAAATTTATCTAAAAGAAATGTTATACAAAATGTGTAAACTGGTGTGCTGTGTATGTGGGTTTTGTTTACTACCTTAATTTTCGTGGGCTTTCGAGGACATTCGCGAGCGAAAGGAAAAGGAAAAATCGACGAAGAATCGTCGTTCGTTTCATTAGCCTATTCAAAATAAATAAATAGCTTAGTCGTTCGTTAAATAAAAATTCAAAACCTTTTTTCGTGACCAATCACAATATTATTTATTAAATGCACACACTAAAATTTAAAATGCCATACAGTAATATTAAAAATTGTACTGTAGGCCTATGTATATTTGAAAACAAAATACTTTTCATGAAACTTACTTTTTAAAAAATGAATGAAGAGTGTTTTTGTTTGTGAGTTGTAGATCTTTTTCTGGTACTTTTTCTGGCGGGATGGGATTAAACTACCTCGAACTATACGGAATCTCGAACTATCGAACTGATGGAGAAGGGATGAAAACTGCTAACCAAACTACCGGTAAATTTTACTTTACTATTACTAGATTCGAGCCTGCCAGTTTTAAGCGCCGTTGCCAACTCTGCTATGCGCGATTTGACTACACGCGCGCAGATCTACAATTTAGCATGTATATTATATTATTCGTGTATAATGCGCACTTATATTTTTGGTAAGAAAATCATCTGGGAAAAAGATTATATTATACACGAGAGAACACGGTATACATTTAAAAAAATAATTTTTGTGATTAAAGGTTTTAAGAGGGTCAGTCACTGGCAACACGGTTCTAAAACATTTTTCTCAACATTTCGACAATGTTTATTGTCATCATCTGGTCCTCTATATACAGGAAATTCACAAATAAATTAGTACACGTGAGTAGTATCAAGCTCCCTGAGCTGCATAACTCCTCAATGTTTTGAACGAGACACATCTATTATTATTAAGTAAATTTCAATATTACATAATTTTTCAATTATCAGAAAAAACTCGAAACCCCTCATTAGTCTACAATTGTTTTTTAGACATCATCATCTTCAACACGGATTAAACCTAAAAATGATTTATTCTTCGTATTGTTTAAATTAGCAGCCATCCTTACTATTTCTTTTATGAATTTGCTAACTGTTATAATTTTTATTGTTCGACTAAGCTTTTCGTCATCACTGACATCATCAGGTCTTAACCACCTTTTTTTTTTTTTTTGCCATTCTGTTAAATATGTTGTCTTTTTTATCAATTTCTTTGTTTGTGCTTGAAATTTACTTGTGTAATCATATTTTATTTCTATGGTCCTTTTTGTATAAATTGTTCTGCTTTTTCGATATAATCTCTTTTGTTCATTACCACTGCTGTGTTACCTTTATCGGCTTTTATAACTATCAAATTGTTCTCCGTGATTTTCTTTTTTAATTCTCTTATATTTCTTTTTTTTGTGTTTCGTTTTTATTTCTTACATTTTTGTTTTTCTTACATATTTTTTCTACTATTTCTTTTACTTCACTTCTTAATTGTTTTTTAGTTTCTTCATTTTTTATTTTATCGATTATTTCTTCACATTCTATTATTGTATTTTCTTTATCTATGTTTGTTTTTGTTACATATTTTAAACTTTTCCCTAATAATTTATGTTCATTTTCTGTAAACTTTGTTTCTGTTAAATTTAATACTTTTTCAGCAAATTTTATTTCTTTATCTTTTTCTTTATTTTTATTTCTTGTTCCTTCTATTAATTCCTTGAGTTTCTTATTTAATCTCTCTTCCATTTTTCTTATTTTCTTTTCTATGTATTTTTCACCAAACTCTTTTCTCATTTCTTCTATTTCTATATAATTGTAACTTGTATATAATTTTTGATGTAATTGATACATTTCTTTGTTATATTTATTTATTTTACTGTATAAGTTCTTTATTTCAAGTTTTATCCATATTTTTCACTTGGTTTGCTACTTTGCTTTTGTTATTAATTTAAATTTTTGCGTATTTTGGAGTTATTTTATTAATTAAACACTGTTAGTAGGGGGAAAATGGGGATCCTGACCCAAGTACCATTATTCCCCCACCACCACCGCTGGACCTGCAGCATCCGCGAATTTCCACCAATAAAATTTCATGCCGCCTTTCGCGCGCCAAGTTCAAATATATGCAGCCTTTCGCGAGCCTAGATCAAAGAGATGCCGCCGTTCCCAATTTTTTTATTTTTTTTATTTGATATTTTTATTTTTTTTAATTAAATTGATTTGCATATCCGTGAATATATGCAGCCTTTCGCGAGCCTAGATCACTTTCACTTTCTACTGGACCACAGCATCCGCGACTTTTTCGCTGATCTGTGGCAAGATCCGCGACTTTTTCGCGTATCTGGACCACAGCATCCGCTATGTATATTAAATCTATATGATCAGGTTTACCAACCTATGTATGGGTTCAAACTTGATATGTGTGTGTATTATAGTGTATATTAAAATATATGATCAGGGTTACCAATCCTGCATTATTGTGTGTGTGTATAGAACAGATCTGTCAACATTTTTCTTCGGTGGGAAATTCAAACTATATTATAGTAAATTGTTGACGACGACTTCGATATCAACTCTCTCTCCCCTCCTCTCTCTTTGTCTCTAGACACAGTTGTCATCAGTTTTACATAAGCGTCATGCTACTTATGGATTATTGTAATTAGCGATACTAAAATGTAATCACCAGGAAATATATATTTATCACCTATCTCGTGGCGTCCTTTTTTGACACATGACAGTCATTGACTACGATTTAGAAATTAATATACTGCCAAGTCTGTGTGTGTGTGTGTGTGTGTGGTAAAGTGTTACGCATAAAAAAATCTCCTTGAAATAAGGTATTTTCAAAAGTTTTGTGTACACACACATTGTATAATAATTTTCGTAATTGTAAGATACAACCTGCAAATTATTAAAATGTCTCTCTCACACATTTCTGATTACTATACAAATAATTGCGTGCATATTCGAAGGTTTATAACGAAATAAATTAAAATAAACCATAATTTGTTTTAAATAATTAAATATATATATTTACAACACTGTACACAAACATAAAATATATAGTTTACAAACCGCTATAATACAATTATTCAAAAAATACATTTTACATTGATTAAATATATATATATCACAAACATTGTTATATATATATATATATATAATTTTAATAATATATTGTTTTAAATGATTAAATATATATTTACAGCACTGTACACAAACTTAAAATATAGTTTACAAACCGTTATAATACAATTATTCAAAATACATTTTACATTGATTAAATATACATATATCACAAACAAACATTGTTATATAAAATAAATATTAATAATAATTTTTTGACATTGTAAGATTTTTAAATAATAATTTCACGGCTGTAGATACAGTTCACAAGGAAGTTTATCTGTAACATAACAATACAGTCGATATTAGAATCACTGATACGATAATATTCAATTATCACATGCACACACACACACAGTTAGTGGAAAGAATCAAATGCGTTAAGTAAGTAAACTTTTTCAAGTATATGTCATTTTTCATAAGTTAATGTACTTTCAAATAAATTCTAATCAAACCAAACCAAATATTATTCACTGGAAATTTGTAAATACTACTTAGAATCAATGATACATTTATCGCATAAAGGTAATGTACTTTCAAATAATTTCTAATCGAACCAATTATTATTCAACGAAACTAAATAGAATCAATGATACATTTATCATGTACATACAAATTCAATTATTAAAGTGGCTACTTACGACGTTAGGACTCAATCTCTACTTGTGTTGTTTGATTTCTCGTCCCTCGATACACTAAATGTAGTTCTTTAGGTTTGATATGTCTGAGCTCCTCATTCGTGAAGACACCTGCATACCTCTTGGGAAGATAGACACGATACTGACGGTCGCCATCCTCCAACGTAGCAAGCACAGAGTTCCCATATTTTGTGTCCACATTTGTTAAGACCATGATGGGATATTTTTTATTCACTGTCAATTCTGAACATCTTTTGTACTCGATAGCACTTACAGCATTAAACTTTACAAGAAACGACATTATTAGAAGACACTAGTGAACACGTCTGTATCAAACCAGAGAGAACCAAACAATGACAGAATATTCGTCACAAAAGGACAGTAGAATGTGATAGTGGTGGTGGTGGTAACGTCGGTGTCCCACTTTCATTTGCATGTATGAACATGTCCCACAGACGAAATTAGAGACACCAAAAATATAACAATGTCATTAGGAAAGTCCATTTTCATAAGAAAATAGTCACTGCTTACAGCTATGCATGTATGTACATGTCCACAACAGAATGAGAGAGAGATATAAATGTCATCATTCGCTGTGACCTACTTTCTAAATTTGTTACATTAAAAATGTTTGTTTAAAGCAAAAATCATGAATCATCCATTCCCGAATAGCATGCACCTTATAGTTGGCACAACGGTCAGAAGAATTGAAATGTCTAAGACATTCTGTTCCATGAATTATATACGGTATGTTTTTAGGACAACCAAAGTCATCGAGATTGATGATATTATTGTGTATTATCTTTGATTGCAAAAAACGTTTTTTCTCAAAACCCTTCACAAACACATATTTATATATACGTGTATGTGATGTTAACAATGAAACAAGATTGTCGTATGGTGTCTCTCCTTCACTCCATCTAAGTCTATGATAATTTGTTGTTAACCAGTGGTTTGTCCTAACGTATTTGGGATTCGTAACGGATATAGCAGGCGGTGTCAAAATCCAATGTCTACCAGCAAATCTCAGAACGTCCATGATTGACAGTTCCTTCACAATATATTTTCCGTTGTCGTCGAAAAAGCACTGGAAGTCGATTATAACCGCAGTGTTATCCATAATACTGTAAGACAAAGAAACCACACACATTACAAACTCTATATATATTATGTTTAAACATACAAATATCGTTGCGATATTAATATGTGAACTTACGTTTACAGACGTCTGGACTGAAGAACCGAGAGACATCAACTGACGAAAGAAACAAGTGTTGAGGGGGGTTACTATACATGGAGACGAATTTTTTTAGTAGGTGGGGAGGTGTCGTCGTCGTCGTTCTCCATGTTGATGCGTTGTCGTATCCGATAATGACCGTATGCAAGTGTGTCATGACCATTGTCTAATATATAACGCTTATCATCATACGGTGACAACGCTTGCTTATTTACACGCATCGTGTACAGCGTATGATGATCGCTACGTAAACAAAGCGCACTGGTAGAAAACTGACAATGATCAGTGAAACACTTGCGATACATATCGTGTCGCAGACTCCTCTTAATTGCAACTCGAGGCACACCTTTACATACACGTTTTTGACACTCTTGGGTGGGATCTTCGTGGGCCACAAGGAACGAATAACATTTCGCTCGGAGACCCACGAATTCTCTAATAGGACGACCACACGTTTCATCCTTGAACAGGCCGACAACCTTTTTGTTCTTAAGGGGACCCGGTATAGCCTATCTTCCCCATGTTAACATAATGTACCTTTTCTCAAAAACCCTGTACGTTAGAGAGTTAATGTTTTCTTTATTTCAAATTATTATTCTTTGGACACAATTTAAGGTAGGAGTTTTTTGAAAAAATAAGTTTTAAATTTTTTACAAATTTTTAAAAATATGTCTACAAAAAAACCTTTTTTGCTAGCCGTTTTTATAACAAAACTCGGATGATTTTTAAAATATTACAAAAAGGCTGTGTTAAAGTTTGAAGCAATTGTTGAATAATATGGATACCAAATTTCAGGCTTCTAACTAGTCGAGAAGATGAGAAAAGGTACATTTTATATTACAAAATGTATGTTTTCGGCAAAACGCATTTAAAGTTAAAAAATAAAATATTTTTAAAAAAAGTCTTGAAAACTACCTTAAAACAATCCAGCTCCATACTCTGGGTTATCTGGGTCTTCCATGCTATCTGCCAGTCTCTTCTTAGCTTGTCTTCTTGACTGCCTTGCCTTTTTCTCATACTCGGATACATTCCTTTCAGCATTCCTAAGTCGCTCTCTGTCAATCTGCAGCATTGCCTTCTTTGTGTTGATGCCGACACTCATCCCAAACTGTTTCAGTACCCTACACCATGTAATGTTCCCCTCATTAAAACATCCAGCTGCATCGTACACTCCCACCATAAATGCAGATAATCCAACAAAAACTGTTTTGGGGAGCCTGGACCATACCACACTATTCACGCTCTCATTAGGATTTTGAGTCCTTCCGTGGGTGCATTTTTTCAGTAGCTCAGTATTAGCAAGATCTCTTATAACAGGTTTGATTGCAATCATAACAGCTGCAGGGACACTATGGTTATGATGGTAATGGTCACCTTTAGCTTCAGCTTTTCTGAATTTGCACCAGCTTTCTTCACCGGGTGGGCACAGACCATGTTGCGGTTCATCATCTGTTGAGCACATGTGAAAATACATTGCCCATACTGCCCTTTTCATGTTTTCTACATTGTTGGAATGTCTTCTGATTGCTAAGCCATAATAGTTTTGAATTTTGTCGATGATGGCATCAGTTAATCTGTTTTCTCCTGATAATGGCTTTCCGTCTGCTAGTTTTATGCCTTTTAGTGATGTTTTCAAACGCCTCAATCGAGTACCCATCCGTTTCTGTATATGTCCAATGCACTCTAATTTTCTGATTTCAATATCATTTCCATATACTTTTAATTCATTTACTTTAGAAAAGGCTTTAGAATCTCCATCTCCTAAATATTCTAAGTATCTCACATTATACTTTTCTTCTGAACGCTGATAGATTGATATAGCACCTGCCACCTCCATTCCGCCACTCACACCTTGATAATTAGCAGTACACATTTCGTCATGATTATCTTTACTTTTGCACCTGCAATGTTTTGTAAGGACTTGTATATCTAATATTTTACCAGTATATACACTTGTCGTACTGACGATGCCGTTTAGAGATGTGTGGCCTCTCTTCTGCCACGACCCGTCAAAAGCTACACGTAAATCACGGCTACCATCGTGTGCTTCTACAGATTCTTCAACAGCACATCTCATACTTAATTCAGCAATGTCTTTTGTAGCTTGAGCTATGATTTTATTATATTTTGTAAATCTAGGAGGAGTCGGTAAATTCAAAATTCCACATAATGATTGGGCAGCTGCGCTTCCCTTCCCTACTGCTCTCAATCCATATGCCAATCGCATATTACATTCAAATAGTACACCCTTCTCATTTAGTCCATGCTCAGAATCAGGGTCAACATGTTTATTACTTACAGCTTTTGAAGTAAAAAAGGCAACACTGTAATCACAAGTATCACAATATAAGATAATTTCAGTAGCCAACCCAATACGTTTTTGAGTCTTTAGTTGTAGTCCTACTTGACTACAATGTTTGCATGCGACATATACATTCAAAATATTATAAAGTATATTCAAATCAATCAGCTCATAACCTAACTTTTCAGTACAATCAACTTCATCATACAATTCATTCAACCCACTCAATTTCCTTGCAGATGCACTTTCCGCTCTTCCATCGCCACTTTCTGGTAAATCAACTGTTACTTTTCCTTCAATTTTGGATTTACACACATTCTTTCTCTTCTTAAAAACACTTGGCACATTTGGTCTTGGCATTATCACAAAATCGTGAAGACAACACAAGCACAAAACGTAAAAAGTGAGTACTTATAACCTATAGTCACAATATTAGTCACAATTCACAACTAAAGCAAACAAACAGCTACTTATATAGAATAAGCATATGTTTATAACCTGGAACATTAGCCACAATTCACAACAATACAATATATAACCATCTGACAGCAACAGCTGATGTTTCCAAGCTATTTCACAGCACACAGAGTGTGTAGGCACAGCTGTTGCAAAGAGATATAAAATACTAGCCAGAGTTTCACAAAAAAATTGTTTTCACCTTGAAAGAAAATTCAAACCATCATGTTTCATTCATCATTTTAGAGAGAAAATTCCAGAGAATGTTTTAAAATTAAAAACAAAAATAATTTTTTTTTCGATTTTTGCCCTACCGGGTCCCCTTAAGGCTATAACAAGGATGAGACGTAGGGTAATCCGATGTGTCAAAAACGTGTAGGTCCTTCTTCATGTCTGCATACAAGTCTGATGTTTGAATGCTATACATCAGACTGTCTGTATCTGTCATTAATAATTTAACGTTGCGGCCGTACTTGGCGACAGCATAACGATAATGAAAGTCGTACATTATCGTTTTGCTAACGTCAAGCACCGTGAAGCCGACATACACGGGACGGGAAAGAACAAGGGATTTTTTACGGAGTGAGAGCCCCACCAGATCGTTCGTATAACGAATCATACGTTTTAGCCTAGGTGTGGAAACTAGTTTTTGAAGCCGTCGTTCATCCGAGACTAGTTCAAAGTCTATATGTTTCCGTACGTTCTCCAGCGACTTACCGTATACGGCGTTGTTCATCAGTTTGAAAAGGTCTTTTTCAAAGCTGTTGACGGCTGCTTGCCTCTTGCGGGTGTTGAAATCGATAAACGGTTTCAACCAAGCGCTTTGCTTAAAACACAACACCCTATGAGTCGCTTTCAGCTCTAAGCCAAGACTTAAATACAATTTCAAATTTCGATAATGGAGAACGTAATTTTGTTTGTCCTCCAAAGTTGTTAACAACTTCTCTACGGATGACCCTGATTCGTTATACGATGATCTGTATATACTCTCGTGTAAACGTTTGGAAAAGGGAGAAAGGATATCGGGTGTTACGCGCTGGCGCACAGGTGCAAGTGGGTAGTCGGAATGCAGGTCGTGTAAGGTATCAGGATAGTGTAGGTCGACTTCGAGGATGTACCCGATGTCGGAATCATCACTCACATTACGTACGTCCAAGGACTCGATTTCGTTACGATCGAGCCATCGGAAGTCTGCGTAAGGGAGTGGTTGCGACATGGCTGCACCGTATAAATTATTACAGTCTGTATACAAAATGAAGGAGGTCGGTTTCGATACATCGTACTGATCTGGAATCAGAGGATTGTTAGCGACTGCGTGACGGTTGGATATCATCGCGCAGCCTCCGCGAACCCCAGACTCAAGGAACAGATGCAGATTTATCTCTGTTAACAGCTCTAATTCGACCCCTGTCATTTTTAGCATCGCGTTCCAAGCGAGTCCGGGAAGCGAGTAAAAATGACACGGGTCCAAGCAGTAATCACGTAAGGCCATGTCTCGGAAACTTTCAAAGACATCGGCCAGCAGCATTACGTCTGTCAACAAATACAAATCGTGGTAATCTCCAAACGTACGCAGATTGAATGCACTCCACACGTTTTGTGCGTGCTCGTAATCTGCGTCCGAAATAGCCGATTCCAACAACCGGTTATCAAAGTGTTCACGAGCGGGTAGACTTGATTCGTTGAACCGATCAATGCTGTCAACGTACTCGTAAGGGTATACTCCCTTGCGTACGAGCAGATTGGTCTGTTCGTCGAAACCCCGTCTAAGCATTTCCTCTCTGAGCAAAGGAAATTGGCTCCCGGACGTGGACAGATTGGTAACGAGTGTGTCCAGAGAGCGATTAAGAAATTGAAAGGAGTCTACGAAACGCAAGGGACCCAGGGAGAACGACACGTAATGCTCACTGGATGTTGCAATGCAGGATACGTGTTGGTCCTTATATTTTCCTAAACCCTGCATTAAATGGTGACAGTCGTAGCCACGAAGGTTGTGAAAGAAGACGGGGATATGACGAGGCATCTTGTAGCTTAGATTACAGCTATTGTGGGCTGCTCCCAAGAATTTCCCCGTAAGATGACAATGATTGCGTACCTTGTCATCGTCTGTCAAAGGGCGCTCACACAAATGACAAACGGTGGCGTTAGTGAACGCAACATTGTCATCATCGGACATAATTATTTGTACGTTATGTCGTACTACCTTCATCATATCCTCGGCGTCTTTCATCAACCACGAGAAGAAAGTGTCTACAACGTTTTCACCTCGATAAACTTTAGCCTCTCTCCAGAGTCTGTGTGTATGATCCACGATAGCATAGGAGAAACCTGACGGAATATGCATCGCTTCGTATGATGTGGACGATACAGGAGGAGAAGTTATTTTCTGACGGGCACCGTTGCTATCAACTGAGTAGAATTCGCCTAACTCGTGCACTGTCGTCGGGACGTTGTTACCAGGTGAACACGATTGAAGCGGAGTGATGAGGGACTCCAAGTCGGCGTAGACGGTAAAGGGTACTTTAAGACAGTGCGCGTAATTTTTAAATGACATAAACTTCTCCTCCTCTGTAGGCATTTTGGTTTTCTGCTCGCCGTGAGGTGTGCAGTAGGGGAGATGATCGGACAGACCATGTTCTGTGGTGAAACGATGCAGGCAGTAGTCGCAGTAAAATGATTTTTCTTTGTGTTTTGTTAGGGATGATAACAATTTATTAATGCTACTGATAAGACAGTAATGTTTTCGGCTATTTGTATCGGACAGAAGTAAAAGATTAACGTGATGTAATCTGTCCTTATTGGGGGTAATTCTTAACGGATAAACCTCATTTTTTGATTCGTTTCTGATATTGTCTTCTATATCATAGCCGAAAACGTTTATAGAAATGTTGGGATTCTGTGTTTCAAATTTAGAAAGTGAGTTTATAGAAACAGGGTACTCGATACCGAACATATTTATTGTGTTTATGAATGAGGTGTATTTTAAAACACGTTCTTTATGCTTTTGTTGAGGGTGTATGTGAGCTAGTACGGACCATAGAAAACACATTTCATCTTGAGGGTTCTTGATGTTGACTACTGCCTTGGTGAGTGCAAGTTTTCGCGGGGTTGGAAGGTAGGAGGATGCTGCTAGAGGTCGGTACCGTCCAACAACTAGTTCCAGCTTCAGTACAGCATCCACCGACCATCCGCTCCCGTCACGGGTAAAATTGGATATGCTATTCATGATTTTATCGTAGGATTCATCGAGTAGACAGTTCAACTCGTCGTTGTCGTCCGTGAGCAACGTACGACAACGTCCGTGGAAGACGGCGTCTTTGGTTACCTCTTTTTCTTCGCCGCTGTCACCATCTAACGCAGTTTTAGTGAAACGTATCCTGCACGCAATATGCCATTTGATACTGCGTAAACGTGCTTGTTCTGCCAGAATATCCTTGCACAATAAAGGTCGCACCTCGGTCATTATCGGTACTATATCTTGATCTTCTTCTTCTGTGTACACAGGCAGGTAATTAAAAGTTGTAAGACATCCTCTAATACTACTGTTTCGCACAATATAAAATCGTGTCATATCTGAAACAATAGAAACACATGTATTAGCTAATAGGAATGATGAATAACACACACAAATTCATGTTTGTGGTAAATAAATAGATAGTACACGTTAGTAATACGTTAGTTTATTGCAAACTGTGAAGATGGCAGCTACTCATGATTTTAGCATTGAAAGTGAAAGAAGAAAATCGTTCAAGTATTGGGAAGTGACGTTTGTCTGTCCCGACGAGTTAGCGTTTGCTGGGTTTTACTACTATCCGCTAAATTATGATGTTTGTGGACATAGTATGTCATTCATAGACGATAGAGTTAAATGCTTTTGTTGCGGAATTGAATTAGTTCATTGGAGAGAAGGTGACATACCTATGGTGGAACATGAAAAATTTTCTCCGTCATGTCAATTTCTAAACGATGTCAAGAGACAATACATTGGGGAGAAGGTGAAAAACCTATGTCAGAACATAAAAAATTGTCTCCGTCATATCAATTTCTAAACAACGTCAAGAGACTATCTTGTACAGGTTAGACAGAGTTAATTCATATCAAACAAATTTGGTTTGCTACATAATTATAGAGAGAGACAATTGGTATTTAAAAACAATTTTTTTACCTTGTTGAGGATGTCCCTGTTCCTGCTGATGTTGTTCTGGATTCTGTTGAAGGTCAGCCATGGTGATATTCAGATGTGTGAATGAATACTGAAAAACAAAGAAACTGTTATAGATATATATAGTATTTTTAACGCCGGTATTATGTTAGTGTATCTTAAACCATGAACAACGCACGCAAGACTATAGCTCTAGAGCTACACAGAGCAGCGAGAAGGAATTTCGTTAGGCACGCGGTTGAATTGAAGGGTCTACACGACTTGTACCAGGCGGATCTTGTGGAGATGATACCATACGCTCGAGTGAACAAAGGGTACAAATACATGATGACAGTGATCAATGCGTTTAGCAAGTACGCGTACGCTGTACCATTGAAAACAAAGACAGGAAAAGAAGTAAAGCATGCACTAGAGCCTATACTAACTGCTAATCGAATGAAATATTTACAGACAGACAACGGGAAGGAGTATTACAACAGCACAGTACAAGCGTTACTAAAAAAGTATAATGTGAAACATTACTCAACCTACAGTGAGAAAAAAGCTTCCATAGTGGAACGTTTTAATCGCACACTGAAGACACACATGTATCGAGCTTTCAGTGAACAAGGACACTACCGCTGGTTGGATCTACTACCTACATTACTGAAATCGTACAACAATACAACACACAGAACCATTGGTATGAAACCGAGTGAAGTGAATGACGCCAACGAACATATAGTGTTGGAACGAATAAGGAAGAACACAGCGCCTAAAATCAGTCCAACGAAACCACCCAAATTTAAAGTCGGTGACCGTGTTCGTATAAGTAAGCACAAAATGACGTTCGCCAAAGGTTATACGCCAAATTGGACTAACGAAATATTCACTGTGGATAAAGTACAATCCACTACTATCCCCGTCACTTATCTGCTAAAAGATCATCTAAACAAAGTGTTGAAAGGTGGTTTTTACGAGCACGAGATTAGTAAGTCCAAAGTCGGTGACGTATACCTAGTGGAAAAGGTGTTACAACGCAAAGGTGACAGAGTGCGTGTTCGTTGGCTTGGTTTCGATGGTAAACACGATGCATGGATACATAAGAAAGATCTAATATAAAAAAGGTGACAGCACGTGCTGAAAACAGTATGCTTTCGGTATTCACAAAGATGAAGATTGTACAGCAAGCAAACAAATTACCAATAAAGGATATGGACTTTTTGGCTGGTGACGAAGGTAGTGCTAAGCGTAAACATGGCCCGCTATTACCGAACAGTATTCGCTGTATCGTTACAGGCCCAAGTTCCTGTGGGAAATCAAATGTGCTATTCAACCTACTGTTTGATGCCAACGGACTACGTTTCCGCAACGTATACGTGTTTTCAAAATCATTATTTCAACCAAAATACAGAATGCTAGAAACAGTGATGAAATCACTCGCTGATGAAGGTTTAGGTTATCATGCATACAGCGAGAACGAAGAAGTCCCGCTACCGAGTGAAATCACTGGTCTCGACTCTGTTATCGTATTCGATGACGTATCGTGTGAAAGACAAAACAATATTCGAAAGTATTTTGCTATGGGGAGACATAGCGGTGTGGACACATTCTATCTATGCCAGACATATAGCCAGATACCGAAACAATTGGTACGTGACAACGCTAACTTGTTGATATTGTTCAAACAAGACGATCTAAATTTACGACATGCATACAATGATCACGTTAACATAGATATGAAATATGATGCTTTCAAAGACGTCTGCATGGAAGCGTGGAAGGATCGTTATGGATTTCTAGTCATAGACAAAGACTCGTCAATAAATGAAGGTAGATATAGAATCGGCTTTGATCGATTCATAATTGTTTCCGACGAAGTATAAAAGTGGTTGCACTGTAGTAATGTAATCAGTCCTCTTGCTAACACACGATGGCAATGAATAAGGAGGAACGACTCGCGTATGATATAGACACGATAAGCGACAACATAAGGAAAAAATATCATGCATTACAACACGGTATCAGAGAAAGCGACGAGGCGTTTAGAAAAAATTACAGACCGATTCTGGAACCGTTAGAAGCTATTTCACGAAAGTTAAGTGGTGACATGATGGAGGAGGAGGAGGAGGAGGAGGAGGAGGAGGAGGAGCAGATAAAACAAGAAGAGCCTACACAACACGTAATAACAGAAAACGAAAGTGGTATGCAGAGTCATAACGCTTCTCATTTCGGTGAAGAGGACGCCTGGAACCCTAACGCTTCACATTTCAGCGAGGATTCATTAGCAAACAAATATATGCGTTTGTGTGAATCGGCGGACTGTAAACGGATTATAGATCGCATGTATGGTGTTCGATACGAAGGTGGTAAATTTATGATAGGTGATTCAAATGTAAAAATCGATGATAACAACAACTTTCATGTCAAAGGAAAAATTTACGAGGGTACACCTGGTCTGTATGAACTTTTGTTTATGAAACTACCGAAAAAATACAACAAGGATGATATGAGGAAATATAAGTCTATACTACTAGCAACCAACGGACACAAACAAAAATATAAACACAATACGCGAATAAACAGTAACAGTGGCGTCAAGTACCGACTAGTAATATCTAAATTGTTTGCACGAAAACGTACAGGGAGTGGCTATATGGAGATGAAACCGAACACTGCAATCGATTACGTGCATTGGGATGATCCTAACGAGTTGGTTAATAGATTGAGACTGTTAATGGCGTCTCAAAATAGCGGCCATACTGGTCATAGGAATGAAATCGTTTCGATATTGGAAGAATTACGTGAAACTGGCATTATCATATAAAAGCAGACGCACCGTTCTATAACCATCAGTTCTTCTTCATAAATATGAGTGTAGACAAGTTCGGTAGACACGACAGCGCTGTAAGAGTGCGAAAAGAAACTCATCGAAGTCTGCGTGAGGATATCGGTTTAGGAGTGACTAACGACGGTCACTTTGATGTGAAAAACAAAAAGATATGCAACTTGGGTGATCCTGAAGAGTTGCACGATGTTGTTTCTTTACAGTACGTAAAGGACACATGCTTACAGTACAAGAACGACGATAACGCTACCGTAGACGCAAAAAATCATCGAATAATAAGGCTAAACGATCCGCTTAAATCAAGAGATGCAGCCACAAAACGATACGTAGACGAGAAGAGTTTGAAAAAAGATCGTGCAGGTAACGTAATCGTTAATGACTGTCGACTAACGCGTGTGCAAGCGCCTGTTGACTTCAAAGACGAAGTGAATTTGGAATTTTTACATGCACACACAATCAGTTTGCAAAACGATACTTTCTACGCTGCCGGAAGAAAAATTACGAATATAGCGAACGGTATCAATGACAAAGACGCAGTCACTGTACGACAAATGCACGAATTAAAATTACATATAAAGACCGAATTGTACAAGGTCACTCAGGTATTTCACGCTCATATAATCAATCTAATAAAGTTTGTCTATAAATATCAAGACAGCACGACACAGCGTTCAGTCCTGTCTGAATATATTGAAGAGGTGGGGCGTTTAATAGACGTTCTCGATACGGAAACGGAAATCAAGGATTGGAGATCTGTTTACAAGAATGCACGTACTTCGTAAGAAAAGAAGAATGGGGCGTGGTGTAATTGGAAAAATACTTAAAAACACTGTGCCCGCTATCGTTTCGTCAGTACCTACTTTGATTAATCGAGCGGTGGACGCATTACCAGTAGAATTACACCTACCGGGCTACCGATTCTGTGGACCTGGAACAAAACTCAAAGAGAGATTGGCGCGTGGCGAGCGCGGAATCAACGAGTTGGACGAAGCCTGTCGCGAACACGATATCGCTTACGCTAAGTACAAGGACAACGAACGAAGACGCGTAGCGGATCGTGTGCTAGCCGGCAAGGCGTGGGATCGAGTGAAAGCTTTGAATTCAGGCATCAGCGAAAGAGCGTACGCGGCGGCCGTAGCGGCAGCGATGAAGGCGAAATCGGCAGTGGGTGGAGGGAGCTCGCGTAGTGGTTGCAGAAAAAACAAGAAGAAGAAGGGTTCAGGAATTAAACGTCAATCCGTGAACAAACGCAAAACGACCTGCAAACGCAAAACAGTCCCAAGACATAAACGTAACAATAAAAAAATAGCGTCAGGTCTATACCTACGTCCTTACAGACAAAAAAACTAATTTGCATACCAGTGCGTGCATTGTCTGACAGTGATTTGTATGTGTACGCAAAACTTTTGAAAATACCTTATTTCAGAGGAGTTTTTATGCGTAACACTTTACCACACACACGACCATGGAAGAATGAGAGTGCAGTTGTTAATCTAGACAGTGCAGAAGGACCTGGTACGCACTGGGTTTGCTACAAGAAGCGAAACAAACAAGTTTACTACTATGATGCGTATGGTAATATGCAGCCACCTCTTGAGCTGACACAGTATTTTGGAACCGACACCGACATTTACTACAATTACGAACGTGAACAGCCAGCACACACAGTCATCTGCGGGCATTTATGTTTGGACTTCTTAACGCGCGAGTGATCAGTAAGCGACAAGATGTCTTCGCTGTCGGTCACCTTAACAGGTACGAATGCTGCTGCTCTTGTATGTGACTTTTTCCCGCCTCTCGAACTAACAAACGGCGAATGGTATGTAGGTCTATTGGACTTTACTACATACAACAGTATACCGAACGTAATTGAAGGAAAAAACAACGTGTTTCCAGTACTACGAGACGGAACAACGTGGGACTTGATAACTTTACCTACAGGTGCTTATGAAATCGGTGACATAGAAGCCTTCCTTAAAAAAGCGGTTAGGAGACTCAAAGATTAGTCTACGTCCTAACAACAATACACTGAAATGTGAGCTGACTTGTGCACTGGATATTGACTTTCAACAAACAGTGTACGGTATCGGTGATATGTTGGGTTTCAAGGGAAAGCGTCTGCTTGAAGCGAATAAAACTCACACGTCTGACGCCACAGTTAACATTATAAAAGTGAACAGTATACTGATAAGGTGTAATATAGCGCAAGGATCATACAAGAACGGTAAAACCGAGCACACACTGCACTCGTTCTATCCGTCAGTCGAACCAGGATTCAAAATAATTGAATCGCCTACAAACGTCATATACCTACCTGTGAATGTGAGTCGTTTGGACAACATAACATTATCTTTACACGATCAGGACGGTGACGTAATAGATTTTCGCGGAGAAGTCATCACTGTGCGTTTACATCTAAAACGACTATAGACATGGGCTTGTACTTTGTTTCTTCGCCACCGCTGCTACCACAGTCGTCGTCAGTAATAAAAGAAGAAGAAAGATCAGTTAGGAAACGCATCAGTACTCGTTCGAAACTGAAACGATTAACATCAGTTAACCGCCGTTTCCTGATTTCACTGGGTTTTGTTGTTGTAAACAAGTAACATGGCGAGTGGAATATTATCAGTGGAGCAGCAACCGTTCTTTGAAGACAGTATCACACACTTTTCATTTCACTCACACGCACCGTACGCAACAACAAGATATGGAAACAATGATGAAATACGTGTGCCAATACAACAACAGGACGTCTTTACACTGCCGTCAGAAAGTTTCCTCTACATCGAAGGCAAGTTGGTTAAAAAAAACCCTAGTGCGGCTGCAGATACTGCACTGAATGTGGAACTGGTGAACAATGCTATAGCATTTCTCTTTGAAGAGATTCGTTACGAGTTGGCCGGCGTGGTAGTGGATCATACCAGAAACGTCGGTGTTACGTCAACTATTAAAACTTTTCTATCACTCAACAACAACGCACGTAACGCAATGGAAAACGCAGGTTGGGTGGCACCGACCACGAACATATTAAAAGTGAATGATGACGGCGAATTCAATTTTTGTATACCACTGAAAATGCTAATGGGATTCGCAGAAGACTATACACGCATCGTGCTGAACGTGAAACAAGAACTTATACTCCTACGCGCTTCTACCGACATAAATGCTATGGTTTTAGTAAGCGGACAAACGACTGCTAATTGTGTTCTTGAACTAGATAAAGTTTACTGGAAAATGCCTTATGTACATGTAGCTAATGTGTACAGATTACCACTGTTACGACTCATAGAGAAAGACCACCCGATAACTATGCCTTTTAGGACCTGGGAGTTGCACGAGTATCCTGCCTTACCACAGACTAAAAGGCAGAATTGGATTGTCAAGACCTCGAGTCAGCTGGAAAAACCACGCTTTGTTGTGTTAGCGTTTCAGACAGCAAGAAAAAATGTACTGACAGCACACGCTGATGAATTTGATCACTGTAACGTGATCAATGCGAGACTGTTTCTAAACGACAAGTATTATCCTTACGATAATTTAAACTTGGATATTGGGAAAGACCGTTTTGCATTATTGTACAATATGTACAGCAGTTTTCAAAGTTCGTATTACCACCGTTTAGACGGTAGCCCAGTACTGACACCGGAATTATTCAAATCAAAAGCCCCGCTGGTTGTTTTCGATTGTAGCAAGCAAGACGATACACTTAAGTCTTCAGTAGTTGATGTACGTTTAGAATTTGAATCGTCAATGAATTTTCCTAGACAGACAACCGCCTACTGTATGATACTACATGATTCGCTTGTAGAATATACACCATTGTCCAACACAGTACATAGACGTGTTTAAGTCTTATTTTATACATATTTTGTAAATACTAGTTTTAAATATATATATTTTCATCATATTTGTAACATTATAATATTGGAGCTATGTGTGTGTATGTATTTTTAATTGTAAAACTAGTTTAGATATATTTTAATACTTGTAACAGTATAATCTTGGAACTGTGTATGTTTTTTTTTTTAAATTGTAAATATTAGTTTAGATATATTTTCATACTTGTAACAATATAATCTTGGAGCTGTGTATGTATTTTTAATTGTAAAACTGTTTAATATAATCTTGGAGCTGTGTGTATGTATTTTAATAAATGTATATATATATATTACACACACTTTATTATTATTTGTATAACCCACTCCATAATAATTTGATCATACACATACACGCGCACACACACATGTATTAAATTCAATAATGCGTTTGATAATGTTTTAATGCAAATAATTTTAGGAAAGTTTACATTCCGCATTCATAAGGAGATAGTCACTGCTTACAGCTATGTATGTCCACAACAGAATTAGAGAGGGATATAAATGTCATCATACGCTGTGACCTACTTTCTAAATTTTTTACATTAAAAACGTTTGTTTAAAGCAATTTTCAGAAAATTTGTAACAGACATAATAATTTGATCACACACACACACACACACACACACACACATGTATTAAATTCAATAACACGCTTGATAATGCAAATAATTTTTACGTTTAAATAAAAATCTGCACATACATTAAAATTAAATAAAATCTGTACAACTTACCAAAAAACTAGTATGTGCGTTGTCTACAGTCTAGAGTCTAGTTGTCTACAGGCGTACAAACAGTCTTTCAACTATTAAAAAACAGATGTAGAGATTTCACGATGTATCAGCACACGTTGGTGAGAAATTGCCACTATAAAAATACAGTAAGAATATATTTTCAGAAATTGTAATTTGATCATACACACACGCGTACACACACACATGTATTAAATTCAATAAATAATGCACTTGATAATTTTTACGTTTAAATAAAATCTATACACTTACCAAAAGAAGATGTGTATACTGGAAGACAGTATCAGCCAAACTAGTATGTGCGTTGTCTACACTGAAGACGTACAAACAGTCTTTCAAAAGAAGATGTGTATACTGAAAGACACGTAATACGTGCAGTATCAGGATGTACAAGTCGACAAATAAGAAATTGCCGCTAACTTACTTAGCGTATATATAGTGTACTCTGTAGTGGGGAAAGCACGTGTGTGTGTGTGTGTGTGTCCGTTTTTAGAGTAATTACTGTAAGCGGTGTTAATGCTTGACAGGTGTCAAATTAGAAAGTAGAGTTGTCCGTTTTTAGAGTAAATACTTTATAATCCTAATCACTGCTAATGACTAGCAGGTGTGAAATTAGAATGTGGGACGTCGTACACAAGGTTAATGACCTCTGGTTTAATTTAGCGAATAATAACTATATCTAATTCAGTATCGTTGTGTGTATGTGTGTGTGTGTGTGTGTGTGCATAGACTTGTTTCACTGTCAACGTACTCCGAATATGCATGCAATTATTTGTATAGTAATCAGAAATGTGTGTGAGAGAGACATTTTAATAATTTGTAGGTTGTATCTTACAATCATGAAAATTATTATTTAAACTGATAATTGTTTTATTAAAATCTTACAATGACGAAATATTATTATTTCATTGTTTACGATATATATTTAATGCAAAAAATGAATTTTTAAAATTACAATCGTCTGTATTTAAGTTCGTGTACACACATACAAATCGTTTGAATAAGGGAAATCTTCGAATATGCATCCAATTATTTGTATAGTAATCAGAAATGTGTGAGAGAGACATTTTAATAATTTGCAGGTTGTATCTTACAATTACGAAAATTATTATACAATGTGTGTGTACACAAAACTTTTGAAAATACCTTATTTCAAGGAGATTTTTTTATATGTAACACTTTACCACACACACAGACTTGGTAGTATATTAATTTCTAAATCGTAGTCAATGACTGTCATATGTCAAAAAAGGACGCCACGAGATAGGTGATAAATATATATTTCCTGGTGATTACATTTTAGTATCGCTAATTACAATAATCCATAAGTAGCACGACGCTTATGTAAAACTGATGACAACTGTGTCTAGAGACAAAGAGAGAGGAGGGGAGAGAGAGTTGATATCGAAGTCGTCGTCAACAATTTACTATAATATAGTTTGAATTTCCCACCGAAGAAAAATGTTGACAGATCTGTTCTATACACACACACAATAATGCAGGATTGGTAACCCTGATCATATATTTTAATATACACTATAATACACACACATATCAAGTTTGAACCCATACATAGGTTGGTAAACCTGATCATATAGATTTAATATACATTGCGGATGCTGTGGTCCAGATACGCGAAAAAGTCGCGGATCTTGACACAGATCAGCGAAAAAGTCGCGGATGCTGTGGTCCAGTAGAAAGTGAAAGTGATCTAGGCTCGCGAAAGGCTGCATATATTCACGGATATGCAAATCAATTTAATTAAAAAAATAAAAATATCAAATAAAAAAAAATAAAAAAATTGGGAACGGCGGCATCTCTTTGATCTAGGCTCGCGAAAGGCTGCATATATTTGAACTTGGCGCGCGAAAGGCGGCATGAAATTTTATTGGTGGAAATTCGCGGATGCTGCAGGTCCAGCGGTGGTGGTGGGGGAATAACGGTACTTGGGTCAGTATCCCCATTTTCCCCCTACTACTGTTTATTAAACCAAATTTTCCCTAGCGTTTTTTTCACTTTTGCTTTAATTTTTAAATACTTAAAAAATTCCCTTACATTTTTATATTTATCTGCTTGCAATTCGCATGTTTTATTCTTCGTATTGTTTAAATTAGCAGCCATCCTTACTATTTCTTTTATGAATTTGCTAACTGCTATAATTTTTATTGTTCGACTAAGCTTTTCGTCATCACTGACATCATCAGGTCTTAAACAACGTCTATCAACTGTACGTTGTAGGCTTTTATACTTTAAGCGTTGTTTAAGACCTGATGATGTCAGTGATGACGAAATGCTTAGTCGAACAATAAAAATTATAGCAGTTAGCAAATTCATAAAAGAAATAGTAAAAATGATTTGTTCCGGTCCCAAGCAGGTTAGACTATAGATGGTCACTCCAACGCTTCTTAGGACGTCAATATTTTTTCGAAAAAAGAAAACGGCTCTCTTTAGTCCCCGGTAAGACAGAGGGTTTATGGGAGCCAACCCGGGCTGGACGTTAAGCCCAAAGGTGGCCGCCCCAACATCGACTTACCCCGCGATATGCTAGTAACATACCCAGGTGACATATTAGGCCTACTTACTAGACTGTCTCAACCAGTACACACATAGCGTCTATATGTAAAGTCCACATTTTTGTGTATTTAATCCAGCTTAAGAACGAAAGATATAGTCCTATCTTTAGGCCTATCTGCTATTTATCAACAAGTTTTCTAATTGGCACTGTTTTTACTTCCATGTTCTATAAGGAAATGAAAGTATGGTGATGGCGAAAAAAATTGTGTTCGAGATCAGGGCTGATTCTGATTGTGATACCCTCAAGACATGAAGAAAAGTCATTTTCCGAAAAGTGTCGGTGTGATTTTTTTCTATGGCGAACAATAACTGCCGCAAATTCAAACAGACTCAAATAATTTTTTGCATATGTGCCTGAGTTGTAGAGGACTGAAAGCCTATTGTTTTGGTGAAGATCGGTTAAGGGGAAGGGGTAGTTTACCTGCAACGTTTTATGTTTTAACAAGAGTAAACTACTTAATTTTGTTAAATAAAGTATCCTGAAAAGAAGGTCATAATAATCCACTGTAGAAAAATAGATGAAATATCTATAAATGAAATGGGTAGTTGAAGGGGGAGGGGGTAATTATTTATGTGTACTACGTTATCGGCAACAAAGAAGTAGTTTTTTGTTAAAATTCCTTCCCGGGTTGTTTGGCCGTAGTCCAGCGTTTTCAGCAAAACCAGACATTTCGGCAGTGCCATCGACTGCCATCATCAGTGAAAATCGAGTGCGCTAACGTGAGGTTGGTATACGTTAGTGACCACAGTACTTCTGAAGAAAGATGTTATTTCTATGGAAATATTTCATTTCGAAAATCATTTTAAATATAAATCTTAGAACATAGAAGTCATGTGTGGTTCTCCATACTGATATTTTATGTGCAAAACGATGTCAGTTTTCGTGAAGGTAATGTTATTTTACCTTATGCAACCCTACGCGGTAATAACTGATTTGGGAGGGGGCGGAAGACACGTGGTAAGATTATGACTCAGTAGTAAGACTGTGGCCTTGATCTGGCTATTTACTTAGTGAAGACTGTAACATAAACACCGCGAGGTATAAGAGCTGTGACATGTTTATAGTCAGTCTGAAGTGGCTGGATGATTGATAGTCAGTCAGTCAGGCTCAGGCTGCATCTGTCACTACATGCTCCACTCAAGTGTACACAGTCTTATTATCTGTTTAATTAAATACATTTCAACTATTGAATAGCGAGGCTGGATTTACCGAGAACCTGGATTTTTAACGAAACATTAAAAAAAATTTTGGTTGTTTTTGTACATCAGACAATGGCGTAGTTGTCCCCCCCCCCCACAGGCCTATTAAAAATTTCAGAGAAATTCCGTAGTAATTTAATATAGGCCGGTCACTTTCAAAGTTAATGCATGTGTTAAAATAAATCATATAAACAATTGTATAAATAAAAGGATACAGATATCACCCGTCATGTTGGGAAGAAGGAACAAACATATTGAAATAAACTGTTTGGCGTTCGCAGATGACTTTACTATACTTTCTGAACATCTGACATCTGCAGTAACACAAGTTAATTTTTTAGTGAACACAGCCAGTAGAACAGGCTTAAGAATGTCTGCAGAAAAAAACAAATTTCTCACGAACATTAAAAATGCGCCAAAATTCCTCCTAACAGATATTGAGAGGGTTCGAAAATTTAAGCATCTAGGTGAAATAATTCAAGAGAATGGTTTCGAAAAATCTGCTATAGAAGAAAGGATTCATAGAATGGAAAAAGAATATGGTATAACTAAAGATATTTAGAAAAAAAATGCATATCTAAAAATGCGAAAATAAGGCATTACAGTACAGTAGTGCGGCCAGCATGTCCATATGAATGTCTAGCATTGAATTATAATTTAGACAAACTAGAAATATTGGAAAGACGAATTATTAGGAAAATATTAGGCCCACGAAAAAATTCAGAAGGTTGGAAGTTAAGAATTAATAATGAAATATATCAAAGTATAGAAAATATAACAGAAACCGTGAGAAAATGAAGACTATTATTTTTTGGTCATTTATATAGAATGGACGACAATAGGTTAACAAAACAGGTCTTCAAATATCTGTGGGGAAAGAAGTCAACATCAAATTGGATTAAAGAAGTCAAAAAGGATTTAGAAAAAATAAAATAAACACAAAAGAAGCAACTGAAAGAGACGTTTTTCGGGTAAAAGTGTTAAATGGAAGGAGTCGAAGGTAGGAGAGAGAAAAACGCAGGTTCAAACTGGACTGAAGACAGGAAGAAGAGACACAGTGAAAAGATGAAAAGAATAGAACAAGGAATAAAGAATTGAAATTGGAATGTGGTCCTCAGATGGGCGATACAAATATCTTACAATATTTGTAAATTATTAAAATAAAGTTACAGTTTTCTTAATAATGACAGTCGCTGAATATTTGGTAAATAACATAAGTATTTGTAAACTTTAAAAAAAAATTATGCACGCGCCAGAAAACGAAGGCAAAGTCTATTAATCTACCTTTATCTTTTTCATCACACTTCCCTTTACAGGATTGTTTTTGTCATGATTCTTCTAGTCAAATATCTATAGGGCTGGAGCTGGACCGTCGTCAATGCGCAGGAAAACTAGTAGTTTCTTGATTTTAATTCGAAAGTGGGAAGGATTTTTTCCAAGATTTTACGTTAGAACGTACTCAACACAAACTGTAAGCGGTTTAAAACATTCGTAAAACAACATACTTTAAATTGTAATACGCGTCTTTCAATCAGGGTTACCAACCGTTTTTTAGGATTGATAAAATTCCAGGCTTGGCCACAAAAATCCTCCGTATCATGCGAAAGGAGAAATGTCCCGAGAAACCCAGCCCGGACGGATGGCAACCCTATTTAGTGGCTCGGGCCGTGTGAGATCGAAGACTGTTTTGAGCAATTGTCATTTTCTCTATTTCGTCACAGCTACAGTTCCGAAGTTGACGAATTATGAACGTTTCACTGTATTTAAATACCGTTGAACTCATTAGGCAACCGCGCACTCTGCAGAGAATGCAGAGAATTTCTCTCGCGTGTGTCGTAATAACTGCATGGATTCGCGGAACTGATGCCTGCCCGCAATCGGACCGCAGAATTAGAACAGAAACACATAGACTACACTTCCCACTTATACTAACGTTGCATAAGGTTTTTATTTTTACGTTGGCAAACGGCCAGCATTTTCTATCTTAAAACAAACAAAAGTACATTTTTTCTTAAAATAAAGTTGACTGTTGTAAGTAATTGCGTAATAAATAAGGAACGTTGTTCACTGTTTTGTTAATCACTGCGTTTTTAAATTGTTTAAATTTCAAACGTGCGAGAAACAGAAATCGGAGAAGGTTTAATTAAGACTTTCAGCTGTATTGAAATTGCCTAAGTTTTGTTCTCCTTTAGCCAGTGGCATAACCCGGGAGAGGAGCATCAGGGGGATAAATCCCCTCCTCCCAGATGTATTAAAAATTTCAATGAATTTCGACGATCAATTAACGTAGGCCTATTTTTAAGTCAGGTGCGCAGGTGCGTGTGTTAAAAACAGTGGCGAAGCTAGTAGTTAATGAATGGGTAGGCAAAAGTCTTACCTTAAATTTTTTTTGTAGAGTAGTTTCAACACGGCGAGTTTTCTTGCTTGCAAAATTGTCAACTACACGGTCTTTGAACAACTGGTCACTCATCAGTTCCTTCACAAATTTTTTTTCAATAGCAATGGTACTAAGAGAGTTAAGTCTTTCATTAGTCATCGTATTGCGCAAGTAGTTTTTTATTCTTTTCATAGTACTCATACTCCTTTCTGAAGAAGCCGTGGTAACAGGAAACGTTAAAATCAAACGAATTAATTTTGAAACTTCCACGTACACTGGTTCTAAGTCATTAAGAATTATAAAATGTAAAAGTCTTTGAGGGAACAAATGTTTTCCAGTATCTGAGTAAATGTTTTTTAATTCATTTTCCAGTCTTTCACTATTGAAAAAAGGGTATTTATTTATAAGGCTGTTCAGTTTAGAAGAAGGAAAACTCTCTTTGTAAGAAATGAAGTGATTTGGATCCAACAACTCAACAAACTGGATACTTTCGAAATCACTGAACCGTACCTCCAGCTGCATAATCAAAGTGTCAAGAACTTCATAAGTTAACGTTTTCAGCAGGTTCCTGTTACTGTCATCTATATTTACCTCGCTGCTTATTTGGTGACATTTTTCAATACAAGACGACACAGTGTTTTCTGATCTCATGTCCTTGAGGATAGCAGTAGTTTTCTTAATTTTAGTGTTGCACAGAATTATATCGGAGATAGTTTTGTGTTGCAGTAGAGAAAAGAGATGGTCAGTATAAACGAATATTTCCCTACAAAAACAAAGTAAGTAAATGAAATGGGTCTTTTTGAGTATGCTAAGCAATCCAACAGCAGAATCATCCTTCATCATTCTCTGTAATGTCCTCAAAAATTTTTCTCAAGTCACCATAGTGGGAAAAGATGGTATGAACTGCTCTAAAATGAAAGTTCCAACGGGTAGTGGATGCTTGTGGAAGTTTAAATCCTCTAGATTCTAAAAGCTGTGATCTCTTCGAGGATCTACAAAAAAATGTGTGAAATGCTGTCAGATTGTGAATGAAGAGCCTAACCGATTTTATTGTTTCAGTGCAATGAAGAAGTACGAGGTTTAACTTGTGAGCATAGCAATGTAGAAATAATGCTCTTGGGCAAGTCTGTTTTACAAAGTGCTGAACACCTCCATGCTTTCCAGCCATTACAGAGGGTCCATCATATGTTTGACAGACTACCTTCTCAGTTACACCCCACTTTTTTAAAACGTCAACAATTAATTCTGATAAGCCTGATGCAGTCTTATCTACTGAAACATCATAAAACCCAATGAACCTTTCTATTGGACCTTCTTTTGAACAAAATCTAAAACTTATGCTGACTTGAGATCTACTTGATACGTCTAAAGTTTCATCTCCCTGAATTCCAATAAAATCGCAAGAATCTAACTCCGCCTTAATCTTCTCTTGAATTATATCAGTTACAGATTCAACTAATTCATTCTGAATATCGTTTGATGTACTTTTAAATCCTGACGTAGACTGGAGATGATCTCGAATGTACTGCTCCTGCTTAGAAAGAAGATCTAACAATTCTAGATAATTACCCCGGTTGACTGAGTCTTCCCCTTCGAAATTACCTCGAAATCCAAGCTCCTGTTTCCCGAGAAAACACACAATATCAATAAGTCTTTCAACAACAAGCCTATTTTGTTTCACGACTTCATTATGTTTAACAGCTTGAATTCTAGCCCCTTCAGAGAGAGTATGTTCAATCCTCACGCGTCCCAGCAAACGGTACCGCTCTTCATTTTGAATATGTTTATTTGAATTCTGGTGTTTGTCTGCCTTTCTAAGAAAGTTTTTTGTTACCGTCACTCCATATAAAATCCATTCTTTTTCACCAGAAAACAAGATACATGTATAACAAAAAAGTCTGTTGGTTTCGGAACAGCCTGTCAACCACGAATATCGCTCGTACCAAGAAAACTGAAATTTTCTAGATACTTTACCATCAAAATGTTTAATTTCTAAATTAGGCGTAAATCTCTTGTTTTTAACGCCACATTTTTCTTCGTAACTCCAAGAAGAAAACGGCTTACTTTTTAATAAGTTTAAAAGACCTGACAAAGTATTAAAAGCACCGCGTTCACTCATTTCGGGCGACACACTTATATTCATACACAATAATATAACTAATTGAACTTCCAAATTTATAACTTGATTAGTTTCTATATATATATATATATGTTTAATGTCACAAATAATTTAAATGACAGTGTTGATCGTCTATTAGTTCACCGGAATCACAGGCACACTTTTAATAACCGCACAAAATAAACACGATTATAAACAACACAGCGCGCTTTAAAACTCGCACAACAGCAGTGAGACATGCCTCAACGCTACAGTGTGTGGAGCGCTGGTCAATCCCCCGCTCCCCGCACTACCCAGTCTCGTCCTACACATTGCTTACATACGATGTATACAAAAAAACTCTTGAGGCAGGTTCACGTTGCCTCATTCGCTTTAAACTATGTCTGCTGTCACTTGTCACCGTCTAGCGGTCGCTGAGTAAAGCATGTAATTAGTAAATTCGACAATTACAGTAACAATGTATAATCTTTACGTTACATACTTCATAAGTATTTATAATTTTTATTCTATAGAATTTTTTAGGGTAGGCATTGCCTCAATTGCCTCCATGTAACTTCGCCACTGGTTAAAAATAAGGTTTATAATTAATTGTCTCTAAACTATGATACGCTCCCTGAGGTGCAGAACTCGTTCGTTATTTTGAACGGACTAGGCCTACATTTATTATTACATAAATATCGATATATCCAAGCGGCTGTAATGAGATTTCTCAGGCACGTGGCAGGGTATACTCTCCATGATCACAGAAGAAACACAGATATACGGCAGGAACTGAATATCATGACTCGACAGGATTGCCCAGTATCGGCTGAATTGGTGTGAATATCTTTGCGTATGGATGACTGCCGCATCCCTAAACAACTATGGAATGATAAGCCGAGGGGACGGAGAGGTGTGGGACGTCCGAGGAAGCGCTGGAGTGACCAGCTCTAATCTTTGGCTGTTTGAGACCTGAACAAACCATCCTTGGTTTAATCCTTGAAGATGATGATGATGATGATGATGATGATTAATATCGAAATTACATAACATTTCACTTATGTAATAAATTACAAAATCCTGATTACTCTACTATTTCTTTAGTATTATAATAATTGTAGACGATACAATCATATAATAAACAAAAAAAATTCGAAACTTTCGGCATTATCTCTTTTCAGGCACTGGGGTCACAAAATTTTGAAATTTTCAAAAGTGACACTATACTTGGATTGTTCTTAAAATTCCCTTTAATCTGATGCCCAAATGAATTTTTGAGATTTTTTGAAAGTTTTCACCTATTCTTTGGGTCCTAAGCTCTAAAAATTTTGAAATTTTAAAACATGAACATAATATACTCAGTTTGCGGTTAAAGTCCCTTTAACTGGATACCACTCATGAATTTTTTTAGATTTTATCACAATTTTCATCCTCTTTTTTGGGCTCTGACGTTCAAAAATTTTTAAACTTTAAAAATGAACACCATACTCAGATTGTGGTTGAAATTTACTTTAATTTGGTACCCAACATGGGCTTTTAGATCGTTTTCAAAATTTTGACCCGTCATATTTTTTTGTACCCCTCGCATAAAAGTATGGACACGGATTCCAAGTTTTACTAATATCGGTTAATTTGTTCAAAAGTTATCGCGATACATACCCTAACAGAGAGATAGACAGACAGACAAATGGCAAACGGTCGAGTTAAAACTGAGAACTCGCTTCGCTCGTTCTCTCTTCTAGGTTAGCAGCCCATAGCCTGGTTGGGAGCAGCTCGACATTCTTCACGCTTCTTTGGTTATCTTTTCAACTCACAATGATGTGCAGTTCATATCGACCATAAGCTGTTTCATGTAGTCTAAACGGGGTCGTCCTCTGTGATCCTTCCATTCAATTGTTACTTCTATTATTCTCTTAACCAACCCATTGTGTCGTAGTATATGCCCTATAAACTTAGCTCTTCTGCCTTTTAAATTTCGTAGAAAGCTCTTCTCCTCCTGAGCTCTTCTAAAGACTTGCTCATTCGTTATCTTCTCCCTCCAGCTTATCTTGAATATTCTTCTATAGCACCAGGTCTCAAATGCTTGGAGTCTTTTCTTGTCACTAAGTAGGCCTATATGGGAAGAAATGAAGAGCCCAACTTTCAAGCTAGTCTCATCTCCCCCCCCCCCTCCAAGGAGCTGCTTCTAGTTACACCATTGCTTTGAGCAATAGTTTAATAAGGAGGGAAAAATGTTTCCCCCACAGTACAACGTGAACTGGAATAACATTTAGTCCGACGTGGACATTTACAATGATCAAGAATACGAGCTACAGATGCTTGAGACGCGTAGCGTAGAGGAGTAACTACAGAGCACAGAATTGTAAATGAATAAATAAGAAATGAGCTGGGAATGAGGTCTACGTGGAACAGAGGTGGCTAAGTTGGTGGCGGTCGTCTGCATAGAATGAACGATAACGCAGAAACAAGAGAACATGGGAGTCTAATTAAGGATAAATTAAATTGAACGATGTGAAAATAGAAGCCAAACAAGTAGACTTAACGATAAATAACAAAAAGACCAAGGAAACGCGTATTAACCACAGAAATCATTCTGATTTGATACTAGACGGAAGAGTTATAGAAAGGGTTGAAGAACTTTGCGATCTGGGTAGCATGGTTACTCAGGATGGAGGCGTACTTAGAGATGTGACAGGTCGTATCAATAAAGCAAAAGGAGCATTTGCACAGTTAACACCAGTATGGAGATCACCCCATATACGCAGAAAGTCAAAACTCATAATATTTGACTCAAATGTCAAATCGGTGTTGCTGTATGGATGTGAGACCTGGAAAGTGACAAAGGACATCACCACAAGCTTACAGACTTTCATAAACCTGAGGTACATAATGAGAATTTGGTGGCCCAAGACTATCTCGAGCAGAGATCTACGGGAGGCCACAAGTCAGAGTACTGTCCAACTACAGACAAAGAGAAGAAAATGGAGGTGGATCGGTCACACCCTGAGAAGATCACCAGAAAATATCGCTAGATGGGCACTGAATTGGAATCCGCAAGGTAGCCGCAGACGTGGAAGTCCGAGAGGAACACCTGGAAGAGGACTATGGAAAGAGAGCTGGCTGGTGTCAACAAGACACGGAGGGAGGTGAAGGCCCTGGCAATTGACAAAACACGCTGGAGAAATTTCGTCGATGCCCTATGTTCCACCTAGGAATTTAAGGACTTAAGTCAATTAAGGATAAAAATGAAGGCTAAGAGAAACGTGGGGAACGCAGTGACAAATAAATGTGGGAAAACGCAGGGAATAAATATAGAAATAAATTATATATTTTATATTTTTATAAGTACATGACTATAAAAACACAATTCAAGTGTTACTGGAACAAATTTGGCTTAGTCTCAGAAGCCTCAGTTAATTTATTACCATTTTCACTTAGGCCTACTCGTTTAGATTCAATCTCCAAATTCCCAATGATATATGATTGGGATAGAGAAATGATGGGATTTCACCACTGAAATGACACCGTTTTATTACATTAATGCGATTGATTTCTGGAGTTATCATACGTTTTCCAGCCACTTTAAAGATAGTAGTATAGTAGGATAATATTGATTAGTCTTAACTTGTTTTTTCTTCTGTATGGAGCCGACCCGATCGGACCCCCACCCAAACAAAATTCTAGATACGCGACTGAAGTTAACCCATTGGTTCAATAATGCTATTGTACATTTTCTGTGCGTATGCGTAATATAGACCCTCGGTTGCAATGTAACTAGGAAAGGAAAAATAAATAACAATAATAATAATAATAATTTAAAGATCCTGCTAACAGATATTGGTCGAATAGAGAGGGTTAGAAAATTTAAGTATCTAGGGGGAAAAATTCAAGAGAATGGTTTAGAAAAATCTGCTATAGAAGAAAGGATTCATGAAATGGAAAGAGATTATGGTATAACTAAAGATATTTACAATACAAAGTGCATATCTAAAAATGTGAAAATAAGGCATTACAGTACAGTAGTGAGGCCGGAATGCCTGTATGCAAGTGAATTTCTCGCATTGAATATAATTTAGACAAACTAGAAATATTGGAAACACGAATTGGTAGGAAAATATTAGATCCACGAAAAACTTCGGAGCGTTGGAAATTAAGAAGTAATGATGAAATATAACAAAGTATAGAAAATATAACAGAAACAATGAGAAAAAGAAGACTATTATTTTTTGGTCATTTATATAGAATGGGCGACAATAGGTTAACAAAACAGGTCTTCAAATATCTGTGGGGAAAGAAGTCAACATCAAGTTGGATTAAAGAAGTCAAAAAGGATTTAGAAAAAATAATATAAACGCAGAAGAAGCAATTGATAGTGACGTTTTTCGGGCAAAAGTGTTAAAAATGGAAGGAGTCCAGGGTAAGAGAGAGAAAAACGAAGGTTAAAAGTGGACTGAAGACAGGAAGAAGACACATAGTGAAAAGATGAAAGAATATTGGAGAAAAGAAAAGAACAAGGAATAAAGAATTGAAATTGGCATGTGGTCCTCAGATGGCCGATATAAAAAAAAAGTAAAGAAATAATTTCTTCCTTCTGAAAATGTTGCACAATTAATCGCTACTAAAATACCAATATCAGAGAACACAATAATAAAGAGAAGTAAGAAATGTGCAGTATGCAGTAGCAGGATCTAATAACAAGCTGAGGAGGGTAGTTGTAATTTATAAAATTTAAGGAATGTCCGCTACACACACACACGCACGCGCTGCTATTGATTTCAGAGTTACGACATGTTTATTGTAGAGACACTCCAGTTTGATTCTTCATCGCTTACAATTTTTTTTTTCACTGGTTCCATAGTATTCAACCCTCACTACCTTACGTTAGGCCAAATTAGTCTTAGTGTCCCACATAGAGACTAACCTGACGCTTAGTTCCCCCCATTTTAAAATATTGTTACGCATTTACAGAATAAAATACGTCTTTAAAATAGATTTTAATTCTTAGTGGGAAAAAAGCAGTTACGACTTTGTCACTGATCGTCGTATGGTACAGTGGAAACAAAATACAAGACATCAATGAAGTCACTAAAAACCAACTTTAATTATCACAATTAACAATTTGTAATCAACAAGTTATTCAGCAAGATTGTACTCGTACAATAATTCAAGTTAATCTATCCACACAAATAATAATGTCAACTATAAAGAATTCCGCACAATAATCAGATTTCACTAATACACGACTTGAGACGCACTGTGTAAATCGCCCGACATAAACTCAACTGAGTAATCGCCGACGTAAGGCTGGCTCTAAGCGGCAGCTGTCGTTGTTTAAATAGATAGCACAAGTGTTCCAGAATAATCCATAATACACGTCAACAGTACTCGAAAACACAAGAACGTAATTGATATATAATTGATTGCGGCCTTGAACACAGTGCGCCTTCCGGTATGGTCTGGAATAGCCTCGTTAACGCATGTCAAGAGTCACGTAAGCACACAACATTACAGCTGGTTCTGCTGGGATAGCCGAGACATATGTAGAACGTTCTGTAATGGCGTCACACTATAGTAATGCATGAGGTTTAGTTTATACCTAATGAAAAAAAAAGAATGGAAGAATTGAAAGAAAAATTCAGGAGGTAAATTTCTTTTTCAGTTTTGACTACATAAAACAGTAATCTTAATTTCTAAAATTGTGTAAATAGGCATATATTGACTCCATTCCACAACGTCAATATACACAAAATATTTTCGTAGGCTGTATGAAAAGTCAGTGGTCTAACGACAAAAGCAAACTAAAAGTTAACATATTGGCTGGGATTTTTTATGTTCTTTACAATTTTCATTGGACTTCGTAGAGTTTTTCTTCTTCTTCTTCTTCTTCTTCTTCTTCTTCTTCTTCTTCTTCTTCTTCTTCTTCTTCTTCTTCTCTTCAAGGTTAGGTTATATAAACCTGTTCAGCCATCCATCTCATCCTTGAACGGGCCACGTCTCTTCTACCAGTTGCTTTATAGTTCAGTGCCGCTTTCGGCAATCGATCCTCTGTCACCCTATTGCACATGATCCCACTATTGTCTTCTGTAAGTTGAAATAATTTCATTTATGTCCTTTACTTCATTTAGAGTTCTGCTCTGACATCCTCATTCCTTATTCTATCTTGAAATTTACGTAGGCTTAGTTTAAAGTACTTCGAAGAATCTGCATTTCATCACTCTGAATCTTGCCACATTCCTTTTTTGTCATGATCTCACTCGCACAAATTAACGTGGATATTGCCACATTCCTTTTTTTCATTACCCACGCCTCACTCGCATATGTCATTGTGGGTATTGCAATTGTCTTATAAAATTTAATCCTTGTGCTGTGTCTTGTTTTATTTCTAAGATTTCTATGAATCGTACCAAAAACATTCTTAAATTTATGTATCTTCTCTTTTATATCTTATTCAGATTCATAGCTTACTGCACAGCCAAGATACGTAAAACGGCTCACTTGTTCTAAAGTGCTGTAGTTTATAACTATCTTAGTCTTCACTGGATATTTTCCTTTAAAAGCCATGGTTTTAGTCTTTCTCACTGATATTGTCAAGGAGTACTCGCTTGCTACTTCTTATAATTGAAACATAGCTCTTTGTAAATCATCCTCATTTTCTTGAACAAGAACTATGACATCCACATATAGCAGGGGAAACCATACAAATTGATTTGTTAAGCTGCATTCCCGAAGTGACTTTGGAATTCCATGCTCTCAACATGTCGTCAATGTATATATTAAACAAGGTTAGGGAAACACATCATCCCTGCCTACCGCTCTTATTTATTGGAATGTCGCCTGATAACCTACCATTCAGACCCAGGACTACAGATGTACTTTTGTAAAGAATTTTAACTGAATTTATTAAATGCTGTGGATATCCTCTTCTATCCATTATTTCCGTAACTTTTGGCGGTCTACATTATCAAATGCTTTTCACAGATGAAAAAAACCGATATGCGTTTCCTAGTTATAGGGCCTACTCCCGGCTTTTCTCTATTATCTGTCGGAATACAAACCCGTGCATCCACAATCGACCTACCCTTACTAAAACCCATTCGCTCTTCAGAAAATAATGCATCTATAATGACTCTTAATTTTCTGATTGAGAATTCTTGTAGGCCTATATATTCTGTATGTTGAGCGTCAGGGCCAGTATGTTTAGTACTCTAATAGCGTCGGGGTCAGAAAAGAACAAGAGTCAGTCAAGAGAGAGACTAGACAGAAAAGATTAAAGGAAAGGACCTCACCTAAGACAAGTTGAAGCAAAATGAGAATCCAGCTAATGGTTCTCCACCAAAGTTCTACAAAGTTGAGAATCCAGCTAACGGTTCTCCACCAAAGTTCTACAATGTTGAGAATCCAGCTAATGATTCTCCACCAAAGTTCTATAAAGTTATGGCCTTTCGCACACTCTTCTGTGGGTCTGAGAATTGGACTTTATGGAAGTTTCAGCGCAGTCGTATTCAAGCGGCCAAAATGAGACAGATGACTGCCGCGACCCCAAACAACTATTGCATTATAAGTCGAAGGGACGGAGAGGTATGGGACGATCGAAGAAGCGGTGGAGTGACCAGCTCTAGTCTCTCTGGATAGGACCGGAACAATCCATTTTTGGTTTAATTCCCCCTTAAGATCATGATGATGACGATTATTATTATTACGCTATAAATTTGTGTTTAAAAGAAATTATTGTACTTTTATTTTATTATTAGCATTTAAGTGCTTGTTTATTGATGCGTTAGAAAACATTTATCTTCGTTCAAAAAACAAACTTAATTGAGAAGCTGAAAGTTGAGAAAGATCTCTTAAGAGTGGACAAACAACAAATGTACTGAACAGAGCAAAAAAAACTCAATTATGTATTTCATTTTGAATTTATTTTTCCGGTGTTCTGGAGCAGGTCAGTCATTTGGAATATCTGCGCTGTTTGTTATATTACAAACAGTGATGTAACGAAGAAGCTGCACAAGTTCAACGATAAGTGGGGAACCATCAGGAGAACTCTAAAGCCAACGAGTAATAAAGACGCCTGAAGTTGTACAAGGTGATGGGCCCATGGCCCCACACTTCTCTAAGGGTCTGAGAATTGGACTTTAACGAAGTCCCAGGACAGCCGTATTCAAGCTGCTGAAATGAGATTTATCAGGCAGGCGCTAGGGTATAGGCTACTCGTCAAGATCGTAGAAGAAATGTCGACGTACGGTAGGAACTAAATATGAAACTGGAAACTGAATTGAATTGCCCTATCTCGGCTAAAATGGTTGGTAAATGGTAAAGCTTGACTACTGTACCCTGTAACGAGCAGAAAATTTAAAAAATTTTTTAAATTCTCACCTCGGCAGAGTACGTTCACACGAGGCAAGTGTCAACGACTTATGGTGGAGCAATAAATAAGGAGTAATGAGAAGGTGTCAGTGAAGCGTTGCTGACTTGACAATAGAAACGCATTAAGTTCTATCCAACTATAGAATTTGGTGGCGTAAGATGACAGGGAAAGTTTCGTCCAGAATTATTGCGCTCCGCAGCTGTAACAAAGTAAGGAGGACATTCACACCCGTACCAAGAATTGTAGCAGATGTGGCCGTATTACGTCAGTAGACGATAAGCGACAAAAACAAGTAATGTTCCATACTACAATGAAACGGATACGCTGCACCTTAAGTAACAATACTGGAAGATAGGCTGACAAAAACTAAAGTCATGTTACACAGCTGGAGGTATCGTCTAATTGACAGACAAGAATTTACGAAGGGAAAGTTAGAGTGACTTCAACGACCAGCAGATGTTCGAAATTAGTAATAGCCAGAAAAAAGGGGTAAGAGCATAGAACAATACGCCAGGAAGACTGTAAGTACAGATAATGGGAATCTATAGAAACGCAGAGTTTACTCAGACAATAGGCTGTTAGACAAATTGTTTATAGCCATAGTTTCTTCGAAGCGGGTCAACGATCGTCTAGCCGGAGAGCAGGGAGACCTAAGGACCTATCAGAGACCTTCAGCCAGCGAGAAATTTGATGGTGAGGGAGGTTTCCATAGCAACTGAGACGAAGAACCTATCGAAAGAACTATGACGTCGGATTTTGACAGAGTGGGACAGTATATTCCGAGAAAATCAAAAACTGACCAATCTCGAAAAGAAGTGGGCGTGAAGCGCGCCAGAGACAAAATTTTGAGTAGGGACGAATTAATAAAACTAGCTGTCCAGGAAGACGGAGCGGCAGTTGTACTCAATTTTTAGGCAGTTATACTCAAATTTTACGCAGCCACACTCAAATTTTCGTCAGTTATACTAAAGTTTTTGCAGTTAGAATTTTCAGACAGTTTACATTTCAATTATTAAGTAGTTTAACTTCAAGTGCGAGAGACGGTACATCATAAACTTTCCATTGTTACTCGAATCATTCGGAAGTTAGATAAATAACAAGGAACTTAAAACGTAATAATACATTCATATCGCGGTAGTATTACTTTACCGACGTGCACATTAACGGACTTAGTGAAATTACACCAAGTGAACAATCAGACCGTTACACTAACAGACAGCATCACTAAACGATATACAACTTAGTGGAACTTAATATTGTGTATCATCAACATAATGAACACGGAACATTAAACAAACTAACCAATTATAGGATCGTTTGTGGAAGCAGCGACAAATGAAACTAGACATGTTTATTGACTTTAAAACGAACACACAGCAAACACAGTAAGATAGAACATTGATTGAACACTAAACTTCGATTACCCACACCTATACAACACCTACGCGAGTGGTCGGAAGAATAAAGTGATAAGTGGCAGTGATAAAACAACTAACGACGGAATGTATCTACGAGCCATCTCCATCACCAGAACGAGACTACGTCAACAACTAATGGATATTCACTAACCAAGTAACCATTATTATAATTACTTCTAATTTGTAACTTCTACTGACCTGGTTTCTTTCAAAGAATTCACACCTGAGAAATTATTAAGAAAAGTAATGAGTAAAATTGAAATAAGTAGTTAATGAACGTATAAACAAAAGCTTATTTGGGATTTAATGAACGCATTAAATAAGTAGAATATTGAATTGTAACATCATTTGATTTATATATGTATGTATGTTTTCTTTATTTCAGCATATATTGAGATATATCTTTGTTTATTATAAATATGTATGTATTTCAGGTACAGCGACGTATCCTATGTACTATTATAATACGTCATAAATGATAATTAAACTAGTATTTTAGTTAACCAGAAACATGCGTTCATTATTACCAATGCAACCCGAATATTGACTTAAAGTTTGAAAGAATGCAAATAGATTTTAAGAGTTTCTTATGTTCAATTAAATAAATGATATCACGTATGTGTTGATGAACGTAGGTAGTTAGAATCATCATTAAGATTAAATTATACACATACTTGTCAGTGATCGTTAAATTTATATATTTAATAATTAATTTATTGTGCTATCAATACGCATATTAAATGATTGTTATAAATGGCGTCCAACTTAAGGGCTAGGCAAATTTAAGAAATTATTAAATTAACACATTAAGTAACTCAATCGCGGTTAGCACAATAGATTTATAACTTATTCATGTTATAAATGGCGCCCATTCGCACGGCATGATACGTATTAACACAGATTGTTAACACGTACAGCTTAGGTAAAGAACAGGCAGTAGAAGTAGTAGAAAAAGTAGTGCCTTAGAAGTAGAAGTTAGATAAGTGTTATTAGTGTAAGTCAGTTTGAATGATTACACGCAGTAGGGCTAAAATGGCGAGCAATTCAGACAGTGTAGAATATGACATTAATAACCAATTAGGCGCAGTAAATACCGAGGACAATACTACGCCTAACGAACCAAGTAGTGTGGTGGAGAGTCCAGAAGATAGGGCGCGAGGACAGACTTCAAAACTAGAAGATGGAACTATACAAATGTTGATGGAGTTTATCCGTCAACAGAACGAAGAACAAAAGGAGAATATGAAGTTAATTAGCGAAGAACGAGACGAGAAACAAGAAGAACGAAGCAAGAAACTAGAAGAAAATATTAACAGAAAATTAGAAGAAAGTAATAGGTTAATTAATGAAAAACTCGACCAGCATAAGGAAGAGATTACACAAATAAGGTCGGAGATACGTGAAAGCCAGCAGACTTGGGAAAGAAAGGTTGATGAATTACAGAAAAAACAAGATGATGTCGTGAGAGAGTTGAGAGAAGAAGCCGACAAGAAGTACGTAGAAATACAAGAAAAACAAGATAATGATCGACAAGAATGGATGGCGGCGGTACACTCTACCCAGACGACCGTTAAAAAGATTAATCACAAGTTCGATGTTCACGTTAAGGAGTACAATAAGAAGCACGAAGAACTTAAGGCCGAGATGCATAATACGATACTGCAGAGACAACAGGAGCAAGAAGGAACAAATAGTAATATTATACAAAAATTAGAAGACGTAGACGGTAGACAACGTTCAACAGAACAGAAGTTGGACGAGACTACGAAAGAAAAGACAACTAGGATCGAAGAATTAAAGGGACATTTAAATAAGGTAAGAGAAAACCAAGAGAGGTTACAGCGACAACTGATGGAAGGTGATTGTGGAATATTAAATCGATTTAACGGACCTAACCACAATGATCTCAAATATAATGGCACAGACAGATTCCCTATGGAATTCCTCAAAGAATTGTCCGAAGTTCAAGAGTTATATTATCCCGCTGACAATATCAAGTGGATTGGCAAACATCTGGAGTTAGACGCAAGAATTTGGTGGCGAGTGATACGTGACCAGATATCAAACTTCGCAGAATTCAAAGAAGCGTTCTCTCTAAAATATTGGGGCCAGGAACGACAGGACAGTATTCGGGACCATTTGGAGTTTGGCAGATTTGATTGGCGCGGACCAGTTACTGCTATTCAATATATTGAACGGATTTTATTGGAAAGTAAGCAGTTAACACCTACTTTATCTGATTATCAGTTAATACGTAAGATCTCTCGTCACTTTGGGCGTGACATCCAGCTTGCGGTGGTTACAAGAGGAATTGTGACGATACCAAACTTCGAATCTCTGATCATCGAGTATTCACAGATTCAACCAAGAATTAATAGAGAAGCGAACTATGCAGCGGCAAACGAGGGCAGAAATGCGTATAAGGAAGGTGAAAGTAACTTGAACAAAGGAGGCGGTATACAGAAGAAGACATGGGGTGACAGACCCGCCATAAATAATCAGCCCCGTAACACGGACCGGCGCGCTGTCAACACAATAGAGTTTACAAACACGACAGCTGGTGCATCGGGCATTCAACCTAAGAGAAATCGTCAACAAGAAGAGGAAAAAAAAAATCCCTCCACCCATTAACGAAGATAGCCATCAAAACAAATGACTACCAGACGAATATTATCCTACCGGACTTACGAAGCGATTTATTGTGTAATGATGATGAAGAAATTTCTCAACGAATAATCAGGTGTCCAGAGATAAATATCAAGTTCAATAATAATGTTAGTGTGCAAGCGTTAATCGATACTGGATCGGTAATAGCTGGGTTATCTGAGTCGTGGTTTCACCAAAACAAACATGACATTACACCTTATGAAATATTACCGATGTCTAACACATTAATAGTTAGCGCAGTTGGTAATAAATCAAAGCTAATCAGAAAACAAATATTATGTGATATCTATATTAAAGAAATTAAATATGAATGTGTTTTCCTAATAATACCAGATTTGATAAAACCATGCATATTAGGAACCAATTTTCTTCAAGAAACAGGGTGTCTCATTGACATGGGAAGAAGAATCGTCGAGATAAGAAGAGAGGATAACGAAGCGACGTACACGGTGCCTATGATGCATATAGAAGTGGTGGACGTAGAAGAAGAAGAAGAGATCATCAGAAACATTAACAAGAAAATAGAAAGTATAGAATGCGGAGATAGAGGAACGTTGGAAAGGTTAAGGGAGATTCTAATAAGAAATTGTAGTTTATTCAGAGAATGCCCCGGAAGAATCGATGGGTATGTCCACGAGTTCCGAGTCACCGACCAGACACCGTACTTCCAGAGAGGATGGCCTGTCCCATTAGCCTATAAAGGGAAGGTAGATGAGGAGATTCGGAAAATGTTACGGTATGGGGTCATTGAGAGATGCAACAGCGCATATATCAACCCACTAGTTACGGTAATCAAGAAGGACGGTAGCGTACGATTGTGTTTGGATGCGAGGAAGGTGAACAGTGTGACTATCCCGGACTATGAGGGAGCCCCTCCAATAAACGACATATTGGCGAGATGTGGAGAGATGAAGTACCTATCTACCGTAGATCTAACTAGCAGTTTCTGGCAAGTACCACTGAAGTCGGAATGCCGGAACTTCACCGCTTTTATGTACGACGGCAAGTGTTATCGTTTTACAGTTACACCATTTGGCCTGAGTACCAGTTCTGCTGCACTGACCAGGGGATTGGACACAGTATTGGACGAAGAAGTAAAAGAAAATACCATTATTTATGTCGACGATTGCCTGTGTTATTCAGAAGATTTAGAAACGCACTTGTTACATTTAGACTTATTATTATCTAATTTAAGAAGGGCAAATTTAACCATCAATTTGGAGAAGTCGCAGTTCTTCAGACAAGAAATCGCGTACCTCGGTTATCAACTAACAACGCAAGGAATACGAGCAACGGACGAGAAGATAGACGCCATTATGAAGTTCCCTGCACCTCGGAACCAAAAACAATTAAAAGGTTTCCTGGGGTTGACAAATTTCTATAATCGTTTTACAGACAAATACGCTGAAACTACTAAACCATTACTCGAGTTGCTACGGAAAGGACAGAAATTCACCTGGACACAGGAATTAAATGAGTGTTTTCAGCAGGTAAAAAGGTTATTCGTAGAAACAGTCATCTTAAAGTTTCCCCGAATAAACCAAAGATATTATATGCAATGTGACGCCAGCAACTTTGCATATGGCGGACAACTATATCAATTGGATGAAGAAGGAAGAATTGGAGTAATAGCTTTTACCAGCAGGACATTCAAGGGTGCGGAAATAAATTATTACACTACGGAGAAGGAGCTTTTGTGTATTGTAAGATGTCTTGAGCGGTTCCGTATATACATACTAGGACAACCGTTAACCATCATTACTGATAATAAAGCACTGACTTTTATGAATAAATGTCATTTAAACAACTCGCGTATTACACGCTGGATCTTAAGTATTCAGGAATACAAATTTGACATTGTCCATTGTAGAGGGAAGGACAATATTATTGCCGATCTTCTGAGCAGAAATCCAGAAGATGCCACACCAGAAGTAATTAGTGACAATATTTCCGAATATTTAATTAACCACCTGACAATCAAAATGGATAAGAAGGTAAGCAAGATCCTAATGGATATTGGAAGGCACCAAATTCAAGATCATAAGCTTAAGTATATTATTGATAAGATTAGGGAAAATTGTATAGATAAGAAATTAAATAAATTTTATAGATTCGTCGATGAGAAATTGTACAGATTACGCAAAGGAGAGTGGAAACTATACGTACCGAACAGTGTGTCTGGCGAAATAATTGCAGAAATACACCGTATGTATGGGCATCCCGGTGCGAAGAGATGTATCAAATTATTGCAGGAGTACTTTACCATGGACGGAATGTTAAAGAGGGTGAAAAATTACGTACGGACTTGCGACACTTGTCAGAAAAAAAAGGATTCCGGCAACAGAAATTCGTTTGGAGGAACAAAAGCCATAATACCGTTATGCAAGGGTGACCTTGTGAGCGCGGACTTTTACGGACCGTTACCTGCTTCGTCTAGTGGGGTGAGGTATCTGTTTATAATGATTGACAACTTTACCAAATACGTACGACTTTTCACACTTCGAAGGGCAACGACCGTCGCTACACTGAGGAGAGTACACCAATATTGTGAAGAACTAGGATCTCCTAGAGTGATTATCACAGACAACGGAACGCAATTTTCATCTAAAAAATGGTTAGATGGATTAACTGAACTAAATATCCAACCACGATTTACCGCAATAAGGAACCCTTGTGCGAATCTGGCTGAAAGAATCAACAGACAGCTTGGGAACTTATTTAGGATCTTTGTTGGTGATCAACATACAAAGTGGTCGCGTTACGTACCAATCGTCGAGAGTTGTATTAACGAAACGTACCACGAGACGATAGAAGTAACACCGTACGAAGCTCAGCTCGGAAGAAAACCTCCCAGAGCGTGGGAAAAATACATCAACAAGGATATGCTCCTAGTTAAAGGGGTAGATCATAAACAAATATATATCAAAATGAAGGAGAAGAGAGAAAAACAAGCAAAATTATGTAATGAGACTAAAACCATTACAAGATTCAACATTGGTGAGAAAGTGTTAATCAGAACATATCATCAATCGGACGCGGTCCAGAAAAGAATTGAAAAATTTTGCGAACTGTACTGCGGACCATATAAAGTGCATCAAATTCTCGGAGAAGCTACTTATCTACTCGTTGATTGCGATGATGACAAGAAACTCCGTGGAAAATTTAATGCCAGACAATTGAAAAAATACTATGAACCAGAGAATTGAAGATGAAGGAAGAGGAAGAAAGAGAAGAAGATGTCTTAAGAAGCTAGCCGATGCTGATGAATCAACTGCGTTAGGGTAATTGACGCGGTGATATCATTCAAGCTGGCTTATCCAAGAAAGTTATGTACTTTAATTGTTGAAACATAACATCAAAATGTATTTAGTCAATTAAGCACTAATTAAATGTTAGATAATAAGATAAATTAGCATTTAGTGTGACATTTTATAAAATTATTGCAGTGAATGCAAAGGACATTTAATTGCTATTAATTGATTTATATGGTAATAAGTTAAAAGGACAAAGTGAGAAAAATGGACACTTAAATCAGATAAGTGATAATATTTAACGAACTAGATAGTGAATGAACTTTATTAATGTGAATGTATGTAATTAGTAGGTTAGGATTATAAATGATGTTATCATGAAGTAGGTCAATCATTGAAACTAAATGTTATACGTGTATGTAAATTATTAAGATAATTACAGTTAACGTAGCGATTGTGTCAATTAACAATCTAATTTTAAAATAATAGTTTAAAAGATTTTATTGGTAAGATCATTAATAGTGCACAAAGGTGTATATGTATAGGAGATTTTCTTTGATATCACGTAAAGGTTACATTGAACCGCTTAACTGTTTGATAATATCTTGTGAATATGATATTTTAGAAGGTAAGATCTTATTCAATTGATGAAATTATTTAATTGCTTATGGAATTTATGACTTATCTTATAAATTATAAAGATAAGGTATTTATATGTCAATTCGACAATGTGAAATGCGTTCAGCTATCCCAAATAGCTGGCAATAAATTCAGAGAACCAATTGAAACCAAAAGGGGGTGTACCACTGGTCATATAAGCTTTTGAAAGTAGGTTATTGTGTATACCTTCCCCGAAGAAGATGGACACGGCGAGGCGACGTACAGGGCGCAGAATTTAGATTTGAGTTGTTCCCAGAGGTCACATCGTCAAATCGAAATTGAGGACACTGTAACGAGCAGAAAATTTAAAAAATTTTTTAAATTCTCACCTCGGCAGAGTACGTTCACACGAGGCAAGTGTCAACGACTTATGGTGGAGCAATAAATAAGGAGTAATGAGAAGGTGTCAGTGAAGCGTTGCTGACTTGACAATAGAAACGCATTAAGTTCTATCCAACTATAGAATTTGGTGGCGTAAGATGACAGGGAAAGTTTCGTCCAGAATTATTGCGCTCCGCAGCTGTAACAAAGTAAGGAGGACATTCACACCCGTACCAAGAATTGTAGCAGATGTGGCCGTATTACGTCAGTAGACGATAAGCGACAAAAACAAGTAATGTTCCATACTACAATGAAACGGATACGCTGCACCTTAAGTAACAATACTGGAAGATAGGCTGACAAAAACTAAAGTCATGTTACACAGCTGGAGGTATCGTCTAATTGACAGACAAGAATTTACGAAGGGAAAGTTAGAGTGACTTCAACGACCAGCAGATGTTCGAAATTAGTAATAGCCAGAAAAAAGGGGTAAGAGCATAGAACAATACGCCAGGAAGACTGTAAGTACAGATAATGGGAATCTATAGAAACGCAGAGTTTACTCAGACAATAGGCTGTTAGACAAATTGTTTATAGCCATAGTTTCTTCGAAGCGGGTCAACGATCGTCTAGCCGGAGAGCAGGGAGACCTAAGGACCTATCAGAGACCTTCAGCCAGCGAGAAATTTGATGGTGAGGGAGGTTTCCATAGCAACTGAGACGAAGAACCTATCGAAAGAACTATGACGTCGGATTTTGACAGAGTGGGACAGTATATTCCGAGAAAATCAAAAACTGACCAATCTCGAAAAGAAGTGGGCGTGAAGCGCGCCAGAGACAAAATTTTGAGTAGGGACGAATTAATAAAACTAGCTGTCCAGGAAGACGGAGCGGCAGTTGTACTCAATTTTTAGGCAGTTATACTCAAATTTTACGCAGCCACACTCAAATTTTCGTCAGTTATACTAAAGTTTTTGCAGTTAGAATTTTCAGACAGTTTACATTTCAATTATTAAGTAGTTTAACTTCAAGTGCGAGAGACGGTACATCATAAACTTTCCATTGTTACTCGAATCATTCGGAAGTTAGATAAATAACAAGGAACTTAAAACGTAATAATACATTCATATCGCGGTAGTATTACTTTACCGACGTGCACATTAACGGACTTAGTGAAATTACACCAAGTGAACAATCAGACCGTTACACTAACAGACAGCATCACTAAACGATATACAACTTAGTGGAACTTAATATTGTGTATCATCAACATAATGAACACGGAACATTAAACAAACTAACCAATTATAGGATCGTTTGTGGAAGCAGCGACAAATGAAACTAGACATGTTTATTGACTTTAAAACGAACACACAGCAAACACAGTAAGATAGAACATTGATTGAACACTAAACTTCGATTACCCACACCTATACAACACCTACGCGAGTGGTCGGAAGAATAAAGTGATAAGTGGCAGTGATAAAACAACTAACGACGGAATGTATCTACGAGCCATCTCCATCACCAGAACGAGACTACGTCAACAACTAATGGATATTCACTAACCAAGTAACCATTATTATAATTACTTCTAATTTGTAACTTCTACTGACCTGGTTTCTTTCAAAGAATTCACACCTGAGAAATTATTAAGAAAAGTAATGAGTAAAATTGAAATAAGTAGTTAATGAACGTATAAACAAAAGCTTATTTGGGATTTAATGAACGCATTAAATAAGTAGAATATTGAATTGTAACATCATTTGATTTATATATGTATGTATGTTTTCTTTATTTCAGCATATATTGAGATATATCTTTGTTTATTATAAATATGTATGTATTTCAGGTACAGCGACGTATCCTATGTACTATTATAATACGTCATAAATGATAATTAAACTAGTATTTTAGTTAACCAGAAACATGCGTTCATTATTACCAATGCAACCCGAATATTGACTTAAAGTTTGAAAGAATGCAAATAGATTTTAAGAGTTTCTTATGTTCAATTAAATAAATGATATCACGTATGTGTTGATGAACGTAGGTAGTTAGAATCATCATTAAGATTAAATTATACACATACTTGTCAGTGATCGTTAAATTTATATATTTAATAATTAATTTATTGTGCTATCAATACGCATATTAAATGATTGTTATAAATGGCGTCCAACTTAAGGGCTAGGCAAATTTAAGAAATTATTAAATTAACACATTAAGTAACTCAATCGCGGTTAGCACAATAGATTTATAACTTATTCATGTTATAACCCCAAACAATTGTTGGATTATAGGCCTAAGCGGAAAAGACGGACAGGTGTGAGCAGGCCCGGATTTCCCACTACGCACGTCCCTAAGGGAGGCAGGCTCTGGGGGGGGGGGCACGAGGTGAAAAATTATTTCTTAAAATTTCGTGTTTTCGGTTTTTTAATTACAGTATTTGTATTGGGCACTTTCATTATAGCCAAATTGAAGAAAATGGTTTTGAAATAACCTTTAGTTATATCATTAAATAACACGATATTGACACTGGGCCTATCAATAGCGGTGGTCGGAGCGGAGCACGGTCGTATATACAGGTCTGGACACTCCGTTGAAATTCTTGTCCACTTTTTTGCCGACTAAAATAGTTTGTTTCGATATCGCTTGGGGCGCCTCGATCTAGAAGTCAATCCTTACTGCGTTTGATCATATAAGTTATTCAAAGCATAATAGAGAATGTTGTTTAATTGAAGGAAAGAACTTGATAAATTTAATTTAGTTTTATATAAATGTAGTCTTTTTCACAATTCCATCACATTTCCCTTTTAGATTTAAGATCAAATGAGATATTTGCAATAGAGATAGTTGAAATGACTATTTTCAGCAAGTTTTTTTCAGCAGTCAAGGAGAATTGAATATATAGAAGTTACTTGTTGGGGGGGGGGGCTAACAATAGTGCCTAGGGGCGGCAGGACACCTAAATCCGGGCCTGGGTGTGAGACGTCCGAAGAAGCGTTGAAGTGACCAGCTCCAGTGTCTCTGCTTGGAACCGGAACAAATCATTTTGTTTAATCCTTGCAGAAAATTATTATTATTATTTATATTATTATTATTACGTTATAATTTTGTGTTTAAATGAAAGTATTGTAAGTTTATTTAATTTTTAGAGTTTAAGTGTTTGTTTATTGATACGTTAGAAAAAAATGTATCCTAATTTTAAAAAAACTTGCTTAAGGGTGCTGAAAATTGAGAAAGATCTCTTAAGTGTTTCCTACTTATTGAATGTGAAATAAACCTGTTTGTATAATTATATTTAAAAAACAGTTTCTACTATAAGAGGGTATACAGTTGAAAAAATAATAAAACAGCCTAAAAATCAAGATTAAAAATTCTGCTAATTTTTCGACCCACTTTTTCCACTACTGCCGCAACGAACAGAGGTTTCGACCCCACACCGCTGGAGACCATCTTCAGTGTTAAAACGACTCGAGAACTGGCACGGATGCGCGGCAATTAGGCCTACTGTCCACTGAAGATGGCCTCCAGCGGTGGGGGCGAAACGTCTGTTCGTTGCTGCAGTAGTGGACTACGGCCTAATAGACCGAAGAGAAGTCCAACACAGTTGACGCCGGCCGGGAAAGCCTCAACCCGGTACCGGTATCTGAAGTTGCTGCACTTTTCGGGAGTCCACTGCAGGGGTCACCTTTAATGCTCGTACGACCACGTTTAAACTCGAGTGCCCACTTACAGACCGTTGTTTTAATTTTGACAAGTACCCGGTAACTCAAAAACGTTAGGTTCTTTATTTTAAGTGTTACTGTTTTATAAGCACTGTATAGGCCTATAGGCTACACATTAAACGTTGTTTTCCTCAACCATTGCTTTTATTTATTTCACCAGTAAACTAATAACCAAACACCGTTGTCACATAACCTCACAAATGAAAACAACACGTATTTTTGCTTTCTATTAAGAAATAGGACAATTTACAATTAGTAGGCCTACACTTCTTCTTTTCCACATCGTAATATATCGATACAGTCGCATATTAAAAACATCGAAAATGTACTGCAGGAACGGATAAAGGTATAGTCCGATGTCGCTAAATAGGATTTGTTTATTTACTTGTTACTATGGTAATTAATTCTGGTCTCCATGGTGTGTTTGACATAGGCCTATTTATACGCGTCAACGAAAGGGCATAATTAAAAGGGCCTAAATCGTCTGAACAGAGCAGAATATCAAATTCCAAGTCAGACAGTGTTTTTCGCCTTGTGCCAAAGGTTACCTGTGCAAAATTTGGTGGCAATCGGTGTAACGGTATGGATTTATATTCAGTGCAAAGAAAAACTCAGACTTTTGGTTTTACATAAATATAAAGAATGAATAGGGTCTCCTAAACACATTTACCGCATTTTGTTGTCAACTTTTATTCGCGCTAGAACGTTTTTACAAAGAATTAACTGACAGCAGTATGATTGATGTTTTAATTTTTCAGAACGCCCGGACACGTAAGTTTCAAATAGCCGGTAAAACAATGAATAAATTGACATGAAGATTTGGAAATTAACGTATGATCATATGAAATATAAATCTTGTAATATATCAAAAAATTTTTGTTCTACGGGTAACCCATAGCGTCGGTCGCTTCGCCAACTTTGTACTGTACGCGTACAGCAAGATAGCTGAAAATTCGCTGCACAGGCCTACAAGTAAAACATTCAGACTCGCTAAAAATATTTTCGCCACTTCCATGAATTGCTTTCGTTTTCTCTCCCTCTCTCTCACGCCTTTCACGCTCCGCTTTTCTCACGAAAACTATCTCCGTCTTTGTTGGTGAAAGGCACGCCTATACAATAACAACAATGTGCGAGAGAGAGGGCACGTTGTTGCAGGGCGAGATGTGGCAACGTCGCGCAAGACCAGACGAGGAAGTGAAAACACCTGAGCAGTGTTACCAACTGTACACCGCTCGCTCACTCGCTACTTTCCCGGCGCGGCAGCCCGGCTTCGTTACGTAACACTGCCGCGCGCACTGCCTTCTGTAAATAATTACACTTTGTAACTTTCACGAAAAACTTAAAAGAAATAATTAGCTTTTTTTTTTAATGTTTGGTAATTTTGCTTTATTATTGTGTGACTTTTTTTGCTCTGAAATATAACCAACGTATTTCAGTTTTAATGTTTAAATGATCAACACCGGTCGCAAACGTAAAGTAATCTATTTAGGCTGTAGGTTTTTAAATAATAAACTTTTAAAAACTGAGTTATATTCACAAACTTACTTATGATTAAGATAGAGATATAGTAGAAAATAAAGTAACCAATTACACAAGAATGTGTGGAACGATTTGTAGAACGTTGGTAAATAAATGTAGAAAAGAAACCCAAATAAAATTTTATAAAACAATGACAATACCTACACTACTGTATGTTTCTGAAACTTGGGTCATAAAGAAAAAGATGAACAGAAGATACAAACACCAGAAATGAAATTTCTGAGATCAGTTAAAAGGTGTATAGACGAGATCATATAATAAATGAAGAGATAAGAAGTGAGTTAGATATTTTTGCAGTTAATGAAAGGATTAAAGAATACCGAAGAAAATGGATTCAACACATAAATAGAATGGAAGAAACTAGAATACCGAAGATGGCGAAAGATTACAACCCTAGAGGCAGAAAAAAGTTGGTAGACCTAAGAAAAGGTGGACTGTGGAGTAGGAATAGGTCGCTAAAGCCTAAAACCGTTAAGAATATGATGATGATGATGATGATTATGATGATGATGATATTCACAAACAGAAAATAAAACTGTTTCACATCATTGTAGGCCTATAGACAATTCCTGATCAGCATTTTCTTCAAGCCTTTCAGTTCATCATTCCTATATAGGCTTACAGTAGAGTGTGAATTTTCCGAAATGACTGGGGCAGAGCAATTTCCGATAACAAATTTTTTAATCCATCTCCACAGGTAGGATAATCCATCCCCAAGGGGTAAAATCTATCTCCCTTCGTAGGAAAACTTTAATTAAGAGATTCTACTAATATCAATAAGAAATACCTGATAGATAACACCTTAGGTTTTTAGATAACACCTGAATGAGCTCATGATTCATTTACGTCCCCTGTTCTTGGGATCACTGATTAGCTTATCTCTTGCAACAATGGATCGTATTTACGAAATCGATCGATAATTTCCAAAACGTTTCCGTGTGTTGGACTGGCCTATTTCCAAAGACTAAATTTTAAGCTCGCGATATCAGCGTAACATTTACAACGCGATCCAGTACTTTGGACCATTTATTAGTTTCCTTTGGGAGCTCATAACGAATAACGACGCAGGCCTAACTGGTGGCCTCAATGCATTCTTAACTGGAATCGTTGTTCTATGTTAAAGAATTAATGTAGGCCTATATTATCAAAGCACATCATTAGGTCGGTGCCGGATTAAGGGGGTTTAGGGGAGCTAAAGCCTCGGGCTCGGCTTGTCGGGGGGACCCCATGCCCGACCATTTAAAAAATTCTCATTTTTGAACAAATAAATAAAATTTTCCGAGCAAGCGAAATATTAAAAACCGCACTGATAAGGAGAGTGGGTCTACCTGAAGTGCGGATCACGGATTTAAATGAAACTTGGGGACATAAATGAATGTTTAGGTAGGCCTACATAAGCTTATGGTAAAAGCCAAAGCAGTAAATTTGAATGCTCAGAATTTCCCCAGTTATAAGCTATCACAATTGTTTTATGGTAATTTTTGGATTGTGACAATATTTTGTTTATTATATTTATTAAGTGATCGTCTGAATAAAGTAAAGTAGGCCTATTGTTCAAAACGCGAAAATTTCATAAACTGCTCTTAAATAGCCCCGGGCCCTCGTAGCCTTAATCCGACCACCCATTAGGTAGGCTACAGGTAAAATAACATTACAAATATTAATGTAGGCCTATTTGCTTTTTATGTTAAATACATACGGAGAAATTTAGTTTTACTTAATGGTTTATACCCATTCTTAAAAAATTAAGGGACACGTTTGTGCCCCCCCCCCGCCATTGCGGGTCCTTTGGTTTTACATATTTGTTTAAAGATCTCGGAATCTTGATCCTACCTCAGTGTAGGCCTACACATTCGAATGAATACAATCTGGAAACGAAATTTCCGTTAATGATGACCATACTATCTACAACACTAGGCACCAGTGGCCTAACTGGGGAGGATAAGGGGATCACCCCCCCCCCCCCAGAGATAAATGTTTCAGTGAAATTCCATAATCACTTAATGTAAGCCGATTGTTTTAAAGTAAGTTGAGTCTTTTAAAATAAAGCTTATAAATAACTGTAGGAATAAAAGGAATTACAATAGGATCTGTAGGCTATGTACTTAGGCCTAAATTAATAAGCTAAAGTTAGTGGTTTCTTAATAACGGCAATCATTACACACTTGGTGAATAACGTAGGCTACGCTTTCGTAATCTTAACTATATTTTTCCTAAAATGTATTTATAAAATGATATGGAAAGAATCTTGACCTGAAGATCCCCCCCCCCCCCGGAACAGCTGCTAGTTACGCCGCTGCTAGGAATGTTTTTCTTTTTATTTTATGTATTAAGCCTATACATTAAACTTTATGAGATTTCTCAGGCACGTGGCAAGGTAGGCTATACTCTCCATGATCATAGAAGAAACACAGATATACGGCAGGAACTGAATATTATGAGTATACTCGACAGGATCGACCAGTATCGGCTGAATTGGTGGGAACATCTTTGCCGAATGGATGACTGCCGCGTCCCTAAACAACTATGGAGCTATAAGCCGAGGGGACGGAGAGGTGTGGGGTATCCGAGGAAGCGCTGAAGTGACCAGCTGTAATATTTGCCTATTTGAGACCGGAACAAACCATTCTTTGTTTAAACCTTGAGGATGATGATGATGACATTAAACTTTGAAAATGTAATTAATTATGCTAGTAGGCCTACAGCAGTGTACCGACCGACCCGGTGTTGATAAATAGCTTCAAAACGTTACAGTTAAAGTATTGTTACAAGAAGAATATCTTCATTATGTAAATGGTTTTCTCCACTGTTGTTTTAAAATAAACTAAAATCAGTATACTCGTCGAAACCCATTTCTTTGTCAAAAAAACAAAAAACATTACTAAAGGTTAATAAAGATTCTCTATTCTAACAAAACGACAATATGCTTATAGTTGCGTTCGTTAACTGTGACACTTAAGGTTCATGTCATAGGACTGACTCTGCAAACTTCGCAAGATAGCGTAACAGCGTACACGGGTTCGATAACGTATGGGATACATACAGAGAACGTACATCGATAACGTTCTCATTATGACGTTTGTTGTCTCGGAAGAAGAAGAACACGCCGCCATATTCTGTAAAGCTGTTACATTCCTGCGATCCTCGAGTCATTCTGCCGTTATTTAAATTCAGTGCAGCAACTATGCGTTGCAAGGCGCTATGCGTTCGACTCCCAACGTGTACACGATCGTTCAGATTTCGAGTTTAGAATACCAAACACACTACGTATACACTACGCATGTACGCCCGTATGCATGCATTTCACCTCGAATATTCCCACAGGAACGTCGGCAAACAATTCCATTACGGCTTAACCGACCATGACAACGGTATCCAGGATTTTGTTTCGTAGAGAAAGGGGGCTGCCAATATAACACGATACGACATTAAATTATTCATCATATAACATGAAAAATTATTCGTGATTTTTTAGTCGTAAGTGAAGCCAGGAATAACAAACAGCAGGCCGAGGTACCGTGGTGCTACTCGCGGCCAAATAAAGTGAAGATGAATTACCATTACACGCTCAATCTGTAACGCGCATAAAATATGTAGGTAAATATTTTACATAGGCTACACTGTTTCCGTTCTTAGCTTAATCCTGATGTAAACAAACAGTCGTGGCACATCTGAAACACTATTTGCTACTTGAATTAGAGGCTTGTTACTCTGACAGAAGCTGTACAGTCAGGGTACATATAACATTGATACTGTATAAACACACGTGGATTGTAATAATTTGTCCTGACCAAAGTAAAATTTGTGTGACAGTGTCAGACCGACAGCCAAACATTTTGTAACACCAGTTATTGGCTTTTTTTATTAACCGTTTAAATATTGCAATAAAAAAAGTAAAGTTTATTCAAAACGAAAACAGAAGCTGTGATAATTACCAGTGTACTGAATATTATCAGTTGCTGTCAGAGAAACCAATGCTTTCCATATCTGTGTTTGAACTTGTATCATCACACGAGTCAGCGTTATTATTGATAAGATTGTTCATTGTCCAGAACGACGTCGGTAATGTGGGCCAATTGCCATAGCTTATCATCTCACTTGATTATATGGTGCGTACAATGACTCCACTTGTCCGCCGTTGTTTCATTTACCGCCTTCTCAATAAATTGTTTTATATCAAGCAGCTAATGTAGTGTTGTGACGGGCAACATATCCTTTCAACTGGCTCCATATTAATTCAATACGATTTAGATTACAATGATAAGGAGGAAGTCTTAAAACGACGTGCCCCGATTTAAATGGTAAGATAACTCTCACATGACTATACAGACAATCTGCACACGCGCGTAATACATTACTGTGTGAACAGTGTCAACGCCCTTGACCAATAGTGTTACAGATTTACCACGTGGGTTTGTTTACATCAGGATTGAACTAAGAACGGAAAGAATTTATACATTCTTCTTGTCGGCAACGAGTAACGGGTAAGCGTACGTGGGTAGCGCGGATACCAGCGTAGAATACTCACACAGATTACAGTCCGTGTGAAAACAAACTCATGTATTTGTATGGCACCGTGCATAGCGAAGCAGATCGCACATCGCATACCAGAGAATATCATTGCTGATCCACTTCGAAAAGCAAACAAGTTTGTTTTGTACATCGCACATTGAACACTTCTGAGCTCTGACTGGTTGCTTCAAGAACATTTCCCGCACTGTAGCCACACGCAACTCTATCCAATGTACAATTCCCGGTAAAGCGTAAACAGTTCGGTCTCTAATCTGCTGTAAAATGTGCTTACGGCGGCATGCACAGAACTCCTGACACTGTTCACTATTCTCATGTATCAGACATTATTCCATCCTCGGTATGCAGGCCCGGATTTCCCACTAGGCACGTGCCTAGGGGCGGCAGGCTCAGGGGGGCGGCACGAGTGAAAAACTAGTTGTTAAAATTTCATGTTTTCGGTTTTTTAATTACAGTATTTGTATTGGGCACTTGCATTATGACCAAATTGAAGAAAATGGTTTTGAAATAACCTTTAATTACAACACGGTATTGATCATTGAAACCATTGAATCATTGAATAACACGGTATTGACACTGGGCCTATCAATAGCGGTGGTCGGAGCGGAACACGGTCGTATAGGCTATACAGGTCTGGACACTCCGTTTATCCAATTTATATTACTTTCATTGATTTTACTATGTTTTATGATAAAACCAAACCATGTAGGTCTATAAGTAAACCTATAAAAGGAAAGTAGGCTACGTATAGGCCTATTAGTTGTTATAAAACTAATCTATGTGTTACTAAAGTGTACATGTAAATAAATGTTAATAAAAGTTAAACAATGTAGTCTTTTTCACAGTTCCATCACATTTCCCTTTTAGATTTAAGATCAAATGAGACATTTGCAATAGAGATAGTTGAAATGACTATTTTCAGCAACTTTGTTTCAACAGTCAAGGAGAAGAATTGAATATATAGAAGTTACTTGTTGGGGGGGGGGGGCTAACAATAGTGCCAAGGGGCGGCAGGACACCTAAATCCGGGCCTGTCGGTATGGACACCTCTCATACATGTGCGAAGCTCCTATGCTAGTATTCCGCGCTATACACGTACCCAAGAGCTGTTCTTAACCGGAAAAAGTCGTCGGGTATCGTTCCGGTTAATACTTGTTTGCTTAACACTCTGTCGCTTTGCAGCCTGAATAAGATTCCCGAGGTGGGATTCGAAACGTTGCCGACGATGTTATTAGTGTACAGCAACCGACCACAGTCTAACAACCCGGTTTATAATCAATTTAATACGTATTTAATATAATTATTATAATATATATAATATAATACCCTATAATTTATAATCAATTTAATATAATTAATTTAATACATTTAATATTTATACATAAATTTACCTCAAGATGTTATTTTTCTATTTGGAACATGTTTCGGGTACTATCTTGTACCCATCCTCAGCCTTCCGGTTTTTTTGTCTGGTGAAGTACATATGTGTTGTTGGTTGACTATTATTATTGTGGCTTCCTGTTGGCTTCTGGTATTTCAAGTTGGTTTTATTGTGTGTGATTGTGGTGTATGTGTTAGTTTTTTGTGTATTTTCAATGTTGAGTGCTTTCAATATTGTGTCATGTTTTGTATTGATTTGTATTTGTTCAGGTATTAGTTTGTTTTCTGTTTTCACCAGACAAAAAAACCGGAAGGCTGAGGATGGGTACAAGATAGTACCCGAAACATGTTCCAAATAGAAAAAATAAATATTAAATGTATTATATACATCAAGAAACGGACTGTAGCAGTAAGTGATTGAAATTAATTTAATATATTCATCTAGTTTTATTCACAAAAATTGAACCTCCCTCCCCAGAACATGCCAGAACCTCCCTCCAGAAACGAATCTTGGCCGCAACCATGCTGTGAACACAAGAAAAGTTTCTCAAAGCAACAATATATAAAATAAGATTCCACCAATACAAAACACCCGCTTCCTGATATAAATAAAGTTTAAGTCCTAAAAAACAGTAAAACAAAAACGGAGTCACAATAAATTCTTTACATATATTGCAATGGACATTCTAATTGCATATGTAATGTAGGAGAGTTAAAAGCATATGATAGCATATAAAAGAGACTGTGTGAATGAGTAGAGACTGCAGGTCTGAACATTATGTAGGCTATTAGTTGATAAGGAACGTTGTTAAAAATGTTCGTTTTAAGTATTTTTAGCGAGACGTGGGTCATGACAGAAAAGGAAAGCGGCAAGACTTTTTGAGTGCTGAAATGCAGTTTCTTCGAAATACTTTAAATTATATATTGCAAGATAGAATAAGGAATGAAGATATCAGAGCAGAACTCGAAGAAGTAAATTATTGCAATTTACAGAAGACAATGGTGAGATCATCTCCAAAGGATGACAGAGGATCGATTGCTGAATGCGGCACTGAACTATAAAGCTATTGGTAGAAGAGACGTGGGTCGTCCGAGGATGAAATGGGTGCCGGAACAGGTTTATATAAACTAATCCTTGAAGAGGAGGAGAAGAGAAGTATTTTTAGGCTTATAAAACGATTTTAAGTGGTGTAAAATGGTGCCAAACGATGCTTTGAAGCGTGTGGAGTGCGCGTCTGTGAGTGTACGTAGGGGATATTAATAAAAAACACGTTAATTTAAATAACTTTCATGTTATGGGGAATTTTTAGATGAGAGTTATATCAGATTTTTTTGAACAAGAATTGTTCTTTTCGGAAGCCTTTTTTGTTACCTGTAGAAAACTCATGAGTAGGGGTTACCGAAGAACCAGTCAGAATCTATATTATTTATGTAGAATAAAACAAAGACTTTTATGTATTTGAAAGAAAAACTCTGAGAAATCGATAAAGACTTTATAGTAAATAAGACAAAGTGAACTTTTAAATATTAATTTATTTCATTGTATGCCTATGGAAAAAATGTTTAATTGAGTTACAAAGGTAGAGGCAGAATAATTATTTTGTTATAAACTGTATTAAAAGCTCAGTAGATTGTTATAAAATAATAGCATCATTAATAAATCCATTTCATTGCAGTAGAGTATATCTCGACTACTTATCCTATGCATCGAAATATAGGCCTACATATGAATGAAGTCATTAAAACAACAGATAGGCCTATTGGTCGAATAGAGAGGGTTAGAAAATTTAAGTATCTAGGGGAAATAATTGAAGAGTATGTTTTAAAAAAATTTGCTATAGAAGAAGGGTTCAAAAATGGGAAGAGCGTGTGGTATAACTAACGAAATTTACAATAAAAAGTGCATATCTAAAAATGCGAAGATAAGACATTACAGTACAGTAGTGAGGCCAGAATGCCTGTATGCAAGTGAATGTCTAGCATTGAATTATAATTTAGACAAACTAGAAATATTGGAAAGACGAATCATTAGGAAAATATTAGGTCGACGAAATTCGGAGGGTTGGAAATTAAGAAGTAATAATGAAATATATCAAAGTATAGAAAATATAACAGAAACAGTGAGAAAAAGAAGAGTAGTTTTTTTTGGACATTTAGCCTATATAGAATGGACGACAATAAGTTAACAAAAAAAATCTTCAAATATCGGTGGGGAAAGAAGTCAACATCAAGTTGGATTAAAGAAGTCAAAAAGGATTTAGAAAAAAAATAATACAAACGCAGAAGAAGCAACTGAAAGAGAAGTTTTTCGGGCAAAAGTGTTAAAAGTGGAAGGAGTCCAGGGTGGATGAGAGAAAAACGCAGGTTCCGAGTGGACTGAAGACAGGAAGAAGAAACGTAGTGAAAAGATGAAAGAATATTGGAGAAAAAGAAAAGAACAATGAATAAAGAATTGAAATTGGCATGTGGTCCTCAGATGGCCGATACAAATAGAAAAAAAAGTCATTAAAACACAACGAGTCATAAAAAAACAAACACAAAGTCATAAAGTATACACACAAAGGAGTAGTAGAAGTCATAACGAAACACAACATTATATTTTATGCTATAGCCTAATAGATTAATAAGTTAACAACATCATCACACAGTAACCAGAGTGAAATAGATAAGCAAGTACCGCAGTGTTTACCAAGCACTGAGGAAGGGAGTACTACCGGACTGCAAAACAAGAGAGTAACGGCTTGTGTGTGTGTGTACGTGGGGGGGGGGGGGGCAATTTAATGAACACTTCTAAAAAAGCACTTAAAAATTATTCTTAAGTTACCAAACATTGCTTGAATTGTCTGCCTGGTTAGTTAACCGGAGGCACTAAACAGTCTAAAACAAACCTATGACCAGTGTTAATGACTTCACGCTCAGTGAGTCCACGTTCTCTGTGTTAGCCAAAACAAACCAAATATCCGATGCCGTGGCCTAATACACAGAACAAACACTGCTGGGCACACCACGTCCCGAGAAGGTATAAACAGTTCATACTAAAGTATATCAGACTAAAGGCTACTTAACTCGTAGCTTTAAAAAATAAAATTTATTTTATTTATTGTATCTTCTTCTTCTTCTTCTGTACCTCACTGAGTAGCCACTTTGCCTGTTCCGTCTTCACAGAGTAGGCCTATCTCTCCATCTCGCTCTCGGTCTTCCTACATTTCTTGTACCGAACGGTCTACACCGAAACGCGCAACCTTAGGTGGTCGTCCATCCTCCATTCTGTCCAGATGCTGTAACCATTCCCTGCTATATGTCTGGATTTTATCACTTATGGAGAATACCTGTAGCTCTTCTCTAATACCCTCGTTGCGCAACCTTTTGTTCTCAGAAACTTCATGTTCGAAGTTTGAATCGTTTTGTTTTATTTTTAAGATTTCTACGAATCGTTCCACAATATTCGTAATTTAATTAAGAAAGTTGTGTTAGTGGTTATAATCACAAACAGAATTATCACTGTTGCACACCACTGTAGAAAAATTAATCCGATTAGGGCTTTCAAGCTTCAAAACTCATCGTCAGATTTCCGATCTGACGATGAGCTGTGAATCTTGAAAGCGCTAATCGGAATACTTTTTCTATAGTGGTGTGCAACAGTGATAATTCTGTTTGAAATATTCGTAAGTTTGTATTTTCTTTATATAGGCTATATATCTCAATGTCTGCTCTAAAACTTAAATCAAGGATCCTGGCCCTGTAGGTTATGGGTCAGTCTAAGCGCTGGGAACCCCATCACAGAAAAGAAAATCTGCGATCAAATGTGGAAGAGGTAAACAAAACTGCCTCGAAATGGGGGGGGGGGTAAAACCACTAGAAAATGGAGATTACTCATCTAAAACGCGTCTTGACGCAAACAGAAATTCGTTTACTGCTTCGGCCAGAAGGATAACATTCGGAAGAGCTTTTGATGTAATAATGTGTTCTCAATTTCGCGACACTGCCTCTGCGCAGCCATCACATAGTATGATGAGATTACTGTTTTCAGTCTACACTGCCGCCGCGTTTGCCGTAATTAGTAGGTATTAATCAACCCTGATAAAACAAGTCCATTGCATTGCATTGGATTATGTATGTGGCATGTGTTTGCACCTGTGGCTTGACTTCAGCATCTGAATCGTGTCCAGTGGCTGCCAGAAGATAGGATCAGTCGACAGGTAGCCTAAATCTGGAAAAGGAAACCGCCAACGCGTTAACGCAGAAGGCGGGGCAGAGAGAAGACTTTATTTTTGTGACAATGCCGCTGGAACCGATTCAGGCAACAGACGTTGCCGTCTCAAGCCCAGCCAGCAGACGCCTCGAGGCTTCGCGGGGAGCCTCCGTGCCGGTGACCAAGATAACAGCAACAAGCAGCTGTTGCTCAGCGTGGTAGGAGGCGGGCAAGGAAGGAATGAAGGACAAAGTTCATGATTATAACCAACACATAGCACCGGGACAATGTAGTTGTTAAGGGTAAGCAGATAAAAAGAGTGAAACATAAAGTAGCTGGGTTAAGCCTACTTTAGTTAAAGAAACAAACAAATGTGTGAACGACACGCGCTCTTAGTCTGCCCAGCAGCTCCGGTACAGCTGACATGCCGGTTAAGCGACGAGGCTGATTTTGTTAGGTGGCATCATCAGAAGACCGAGAGTCAGTAATGGCGGTTTTGGGTCTAAGCCTTCTTACTAGTCTCAAGTTCCGTCCACATGGAAGACTTATAAACATTTAGAATAAGTTGTTTTTAACCCCTTTCAACCCCCTTTAGAACGTTGCTGCCCTCGATTCAACTGTAGACTCATCGGAAATCAAGGAGACCTACACTTCATTTTACTTGATCATCTAATTAAGTTGTTTATTTCCCCCTACTGTTCTTGTACTGTGTACACATAATATGCACAGACAATATGTGACAGACGATAATGACACAGTAACTTCAGTAATAAGAATAGGCTTGTACGGCTTGTACGTTGTTTTTTATGGTTTTTAATCTAGTTCAATTAATACAGGACATTAGAGTTTAAAAATATGTTTTCATTTATTTTTTTCGTAATTTTTTTATACTAACAATCTGGGTTACTTTATAACCAAAATCTTCAGAACCTGTCAGCTGAAAAGTCCGAAAAAACTGTATGAAATACTGTACATATAAGGGGAATCGAAGGAGAGACAAATTTTTTGGCACGCACAAATATATATGTCTAGCAGGAATCGAAGGAGTGACAAATTTTATGGCACGCACAAATATAGGACTATACGGTATGTCTAGCGGGATCGAAAGAGAGGCAAATTGGTCTGCTGTGCTGGCTGGATTGCTGTACCACTGAACGAACACAGGCACACGCGCGCGCGCGCTCACATATAAATGTATTCATTTATTTATAAAAACATTAGTGTCGGTGCAGCTGTTTATGTATGACATGACATTATCGGGCTGTGTCCGTAAGAGGCACAAGGCCTTACTCTGAAACCGGTCGCGAGAAGCCTTCACATTAACTGCCGCTGCTTTACATTTACGTTTTAAATTTTTAGGTTAGAGAACAGCGCTGGCGTGGTCACGCGCGCACTCGAGCTTTTGCTGTTCTCTGCATCCGTGCTTCGCGGAGTCACGCGCACACTTACACAATACACACATTTTTTGTGTGCGCTCATGGGTTTAACTTTTGTGTGTCCAAAGACGAGCGGATTTAACCGATTTTTACTGACTGAGTAAAGCCAGCAGTTCGCTCCCAGCTGTTGGCATATGTTCCTGTTTTCCCGAACATATTTTCTTCATGTGAGAAGGAACGCTGGTAACATTGGTTTCAAGAAGCATAATAAGTGTTCATCGTAGTGCGATTTTTGTTTTCATTACAATGATTACCAACTGCCGGCCCGCGACCTTATCTTGGAAAACCAATTTAACAATTATTCTACTTACTTTAATAAGTAAATCATCATCACCATCTTCTTCTTCATCTTCACAACACGGAATAGGCAAGGTGCTGCCTGTTCCGCCTTAAAAGATCCTGCAGCCATCTCTTTCTGGGTCTACCCACACACCTGTGTCCTGTAGGTTTATATTTCCAGACTTGTTTGGCCAGTCTGGAATCTGATATTCTTTCTAAGTATTCTTTCCACCATTGTTTGTAATCTTTTAATTTTTAATTCAAGTAAAAAACTTGTAACTTTTCTCTTATGGTCCCATTCTTTATATGGTCAAGTTTAAACACCGTTTAACTCCTCTTAAGAACGCCATTTCCGATGACTGTATTTTACTTTCTTGTTTCTTGGTTGTTGTCCATATTTCGCACCCATAGAACAGTACAGAGACTGCATAACTTTGTAGAACTTTAATTTTATACCTCTACGTACCTTATTTATAAAAATACGTTTGATTGCCCACAGATCGTTTGGAACTTACCAAACTTAACATCAATACCATAATTCCTCTCATAGCCAATAGCATTTCCCAAATAATTCAAATTGCTCACTACTTCTAGAATTCGATCATTAATCATTATTTCTGTTCTTATTGGCTTCTTGCCTCTAAATGTCATTACCTTTGTTTTTATAGTGGGGATTTTCATATCATATTGTTTGCAAATCTGATGAAGGTTAAAAACAGATTTTTTGAAATCAGATTCTGTATTTTGAAGTACGAGCAAGTCGTCAGCAAACAATAGCAGATTCAAATATCTGTCTCGTGATAACTTAATACCAGGATTCACCAGATGTTTACATTTCCTTACCAGATCGTCAATATAAATGTTAAATAGTGTAAGTAGTATACCGCGTCCTTGTCTAACACCTTGATTAACAGATAGCCTATCTGTTGAGAAATCCTACAATTATATTTAATAACTATTTTTGTTGCTATAACAAAAACAACTTGTATAGTTGCTATAAGTTGTTGAGGGTATTCCTGTTCTTCTAATATTTGCTACAGGGAATTTCTGTTTACTCCATCAAAGGCCTTCTCAACGTCAATGAAAGCTACATTATTATTATTATTATTCCGGCTGTACAATGTTTACACATTTTCCGGAACCAAAGATTACAGAAGTTATAGAAATCTCATCTTCCACAGCTGCTTGTCCATCCTGTCGAGATCTTCCTCAATTTCTCGTTCCCTCAATATAGTCTGAATTTCTTCTATCCAGGTGATAGGTGGTCTTCCTCTTTTCCTTCTTCCTGGTGAGGTCCATTCCATAATTCTCCTTGGCAATCTTTCCTGTGCCAGTCTTTTCGTGTGTCCATACCACTGTAATTTTGTTGTTGTTGATAAAATCAACAATGAACGTTTCACATTCATTCTGTCCTTAATGACTTCATCTCTAATTTTCTCACGTCTGGATACTCTTGCCGAACGTCTCCAAAAGTCCATCTCTGTTGCCATTAATTTTGTTCTTGTGTGTTTATTAGTAGTCCAAACGTCTGAGCCGTAAGTCATGATACTTCTAACAATGGTTTAAAATATTTTAGTTTTAGTTTCTGCTGTAATTTTTTTATCCCACAGGATTCCATTTAATGTAGATATAGCAATCTTCCCCAAATTAATTCTGGATTGTATTTCTCTGTCTTGCTTCCCACTAGTCGTAATGTTTCACCCCTAAATACTTGTATTACATGCGTTTCTTTATTGAACTCACGATGCTTCTCAATGATTTGTGTAATAATAAAAGCATTGTCTGTAGGAAATCTGTTTTCCTGAAGCCGTTTTATTCTTCCAAAATAAGATGCTCGGAAATAGTCTGCAACCGGAAATCCTTGGATTTTGTACCCAGTATCGACCAAACATATTCCCTCTATATTAATAAGTAAATTCTTCTTCTGATGGTTCCTATACGTTTCGGATGTTGGATATCATGCAGACTATTTTAACTTTCTGCACTGCTGCACGGAATAAGTCAGTTGTATTCATGCCAAACCAGGTCCTTAAATTTCTCGGCCATGATAATCTCGATCGCCCAACTCCTCTCTTTCCAAGTGCTTTTCCCTGTAGTATGAACTGCAATAACTACACCCAATCTCTGTTCATTTCTCATGAGATGTCCCAGATACTGAAGCTTTCTTATCTTCACTGTGTTAATAACTTCCCTATCTTTCTAAGAACTTCAACGTTATTCATACTGGTCAAAACTGTGTCCCCCCCCTCCCGGAGATGCGATTGGGGAACTTGAAGCTCCGAATGATTTTGCCTTGAACATAGCCATGATGATATTAGAGGTATCTAAACGATCTTTAATGTAGTGGTTTCTCGTTGCCTTCTACATCCCAATGTCGTTAACTAGTAACTAGTCCATCCGATTTCTCAACCCCAGGACAATGAGGTGCCCTACCGCTTGCCAGTTCATCCACCCGAAGCTATTGACTAGCAACTGGGAGACTACTTATTCCGGTAGTCACTCAGTCGCCATTTCCTAGTCAGTTAAAACAGGGTGCACCATACAACCGAGGCTGTACTTCGAGAAGATGAGGTTGGCATTTGTACATGAGAAGCTGAGTAGAATCAATCTGTTTCAAAATATTTTCAACTTATTTAGATAAAAGCTGAATGAGTTCTTTTTTTTTTAATTTTGGTACTCATATACTTCTCACTGTTCTTCGGACCACTGATTATCTCTTGCAACAATGGATCGTATTTAGTGAAAAGATCAATAACTACCAAACGTTTATTCTACTGGACTGACCTATTATCTCTTTGTGGCCTCTAACGGCTAAATTTGAAATTGCCAATGCCAGAGTAACTTTGTTCAACGCTATCCAGTACTTTGGCCCATTTATTAGTTTTCATTCGTAGGATAATAACGAATAACGATGCGTCGCAGGCCCAGCCGGTGGCCTCGGGGCATTCTTAACTTGAATTGCCGCTCTATTGAGCAATTAATCAAATTATTTATACTCTCATTAGATACATCATAGTTAACAGGTCATCGTCAGTTTATAGTAAATAATTAGATACTGGTAAAATAAGAGTAAAAAAAATCAATATAATTGTTTTTTATGTTAAATACATACGGGGAAATTTGATGTTAGTCAAGTTCAATGGTTTATACCCGTAAATTAAGTGAAATGTTTGCGCGAGCCTGGCAGTTACACTACTGAATAAACGTACACTTTGTTTAATGAAAACTGTATTTTGATAGTCCTCTTATATATAGGCTAGTCATCACATTGCAAGACCCATTCTACTTCCTTCCATCCCGCGGCTAGACAATGCAGATGGCTGTCTCAGAGTAATATTTAGGCCTACAACGCAATTTATTAGTGTCCTTTCGTAGCTCATAACAAATAAGATGCAACTCAAACCCGGCTCATGGCCTCGGTGCATTCTCAACTGGAATCATCGCTCTCTTGTGCAAATAATGTATACAGTCAAAGTAGGCTACTTCATTAGATACTGATAAAATAACAGTAACAGAATAAATTTAATTTTTTAATGTTAAATAAGCTACATATGGGAAAATTTGGTTTTACTTAACTTCAATGGATTATGGGAAAGTTAAGGGCCCTAGAGCGCAGCGGGCCCAGCTGTTACACCTCGGTGTGAGATTGTTGATGTTGCAATTGAGCTCCCCGTACAGATTAAATAAAACAAAATAATCCAATTTGTCGCTACGTCGGGTTACGTTGGCAACCCTTGTTCGACAGCTACCACAACATTATTCTCGGCGTTCAGAATTCCTGAATTGATAATGCACAAACAGCTCACAAGTTTGTCGGCTTCTAAACATTTGTTTGTGAAGCTCGCTTGGTTCAATTAGCGCATTATAGGCCCTAGTACTGAGAACGCTCCCCTCGCCGTGCTCTTTCGCCCTTGTTATTTGACATTTACAGTTAAAAACTAATCAGTTTTTCTTTGAACCGGGGTTGTTGGGGTGGCGTGCACAGTAGGCCGCCGCGCGGACAGTCTGTTTGTTCTGTCAACAACCCTTTCTGCCTTCACACACACACACACACACACACACACACACCGCAATGTGCTTCATTATAGCTCTGTAACATACAGCTTATAGCCTAAAATAAACTCCAATATATTCTAGCATAAGTACAATATACATTATAATAATAATAATAATAATACAAGACTAGATAATAAATAAATAACTTATTATTTGGCTTATTATTGGCTTATAAAAAAAGACTTGTTTGGCCAGTCTGGAATCTGACATTCTTTCTAAGTGTTCTTTCCACCGTTGTTTCTTATCTTTTAATTTTAAATTCAAGTTAAGTACTTGTAAATCTTCTCTTATGGCCTCATTCCGTATACGGTCAAGTTTAGAAAACATTTTAACTCCTCTTATGAACGCCATTTTCGAGGCCTGTATTTTACTGTCTTGTTTCTTGATTGTTGTCCTTAATTCACGCCCATAGGACAGTACAGGGACAGCCATAACTTTGTAGAACTTTAATTTTGTATCTCGACAAACCTTGTTTCTAAAAATGTCCCACAGATCGTCTGAACTTATCTGAATTAACATTAGGCCGTAATATCATAATTTTTTCACAGCAAATATCGTTTCCCAAATAATTAAAATGGGTCACCTGTTATAGAATTTGATCATTGTTTTTGTTCTTACTGGTTCCTTGCCTCGAAATGCCATTGCCTTTGTTTTTATAGTGGAGATTTTCATATTGTATTTTTTTGCAAATGTGGAGTCAGTCGTAACCCGTAAGAAAGCAGGCCTTCCGTATGACTTACCCATATATAGACTAGTAGGAAATTAATTTACTCACAACTTTCAAAGAACACAGCCGGACGGAAATGGTAAACGACTGCAACCCGAAAAGGAAAACCAAAATAAGGATCTAAAAACCCTACCCAGGGCAGAAAGTATTGCAACATACGGCGCTTAATTATGCGTGTAATTAACAAAAAAGGTAAAAATAAAAGCAGGTAACTAAAATACAAGCAATGGAATCGAACTACAGGCGTATACGCTACGAGTTGATGAGAACTGACGAATAAGGAATTCAGAAACAAGAAGGTGGATGGGAATCAATAGTGATATAGGCTACTTGAAACCATCGAGCGCAAAAGGCAGAGGATGGATGACCAGAGTTGGCCTAAACGGATAATGGAACCGACTAAACTCCGCGCGCTATTGCACCGTGGTCCACTCCTATTGTTGCTAACATACTTTTCGGTCTCGCCTATGGAGCCCATCTTCACTGTACATAACGATTCACTAACTAATACGGTCTCCATCTGTTAACCACAGTTCTGGGGCAAAAGAATGAAAATTGCCTAAACTTTTTAGACCTTTCTGTTCGAAGAAACGCTGATTGTATCACATATAAAATATACAGGAAACCCACTACCACGGATATAACTGTCCATGCTGATTCATTCCACCCATATACACAGAAAATGGCCTCTTTTAATGCTTTCGTAAATAGACTTTTAACTATACCTATGAACCAGGAAGATTTTCAAGATGAAGTAAATATTATTAAACATATAGCTGTAATATAATAGCAATAATGTATAAAAATGATATAACAGATAACTTAATACGCAAACATAGGAATAAAATGGAAAGAAAATTAAAATTAGATGGTGAAAAGAACCGTTATATTTCAGTTGAATATACTAATGTGATTCCTAATATAATAAAAAATGAATTAAGAAAATTAGACATCATCGTGTCCTTGAAAACTACCAATAACATATTGAACATATTAAAACCTCGAACACAAAAAACAACCGAAAACAGTTCTGGCATATATAGAATCCAGTGTAGTGAATGTGATAAATTCTACATAGGACAAACGGGCAGGAAATTTAAAGACAGATATAAAGAACATTTGCCAAAAAAGAACATCAAGTCAATCAAATCCAACTTTGCATTACATCTGGTAAACAGCAATCACAGTTATAGTGGTTTCACAGATAACTTTACGCCCATACATATATGCAGTAAGAGCCGATACATGGATGCCATGGAAGAATATGAAATATATAAAGCGTTTTTATTTCAACCAAACCTACTGCTTAATGATCAATTAACATTTAAATCTCACTGTTTATATGATACTGTATTGAAGAGTGATAACGCTTGTGTACACAGGCCGAATATATAGTTTGATTACGCGGTCAGTTATAGTACGGCAGTGGGCACTGTTACGTGGACTGAGTTCTATCGTACTCATAGTGTTATGTGTTCGTGTATTGATGTGTTTTAATTATTATACTCTTGACACGTTCGTTATGAACTAGAAGAAAAACGATTTTACCTGATGACGGGAACGTGTTCCCGAAACATGTCATAAGACAATGAAGATGGCCTCCAGAGGAGACGCCGGAACAAGAGGAGTGGACCACGACACAATAAGCCGGAGTTTGTCCAACACTGTTGACGCCTTAGGTACAGAATAATCGAATGTTCTCGCCCCTACATAGAAGGAAGAGGGGCAGACTAAGGAAGAGTCGGAACACAAAAGTGAACTTCGCTTTAGAAAATGGAGGATTGGAGTATGGCGAATGGGCGACCGCAGGACCAGGAAGCTACGTCCCGAGAGCCGGCCGTAAAGACAAAGCGCATGTGATGATGATGATAACAACTTTAATGTCTAGTAGGCCTATAAGCTAGGCTAGTATTTTCTATTCATCGAACGAGGGAAGAGAGTTCTCAGTTTCAACTCGGTCATTTGGCATGTGCCTGTCTGTCGATTTCTCTCGCGATAACTTTTTGACTGCATCAACCGATTTTCGTAAAACTTGGCACGCGTGTCCTAACTTTAACCCCCGCAGGTCGGCAGGAGGGAAAAATGCGACAGCTTAAATTAAAAAAAAAAACACACAAAAAACCCTTGCGGGATATCAAATTCAAGAGAATTTTAGCCTAAATCTGAAACGCAAAGGATTTTTAAAATTGACGGTGGGAAGAACCCTGAATTTCTCCTGAGGAAAAAGGTAGGATGCCAAAGTTAGTCTCACCCCCCCCCAGTGGCGTATCTAGAATTTGGCCTTGCGGGAGGATGTCCGGTCGAGTCGGTTTCGTACAAAAAAAAATTAAGACTAATCAACATTTAGTAGTAAATAAATTATTACTATTAACTTAAAAATTTTTTACCTTGTATAATCCACTAGGCGATCTCAGTTTTTTACATACAACATGTTTCGGGGACTAAATCCCCATCTTCAGGTACAGTAAAAAATTATTATCCCCTAATACATAGGGGTCGTCGAAAAGATTAAAATGTTTATACATAAAAACACACGCACAAAAATCACTGATAAATTAACATATAACATAAACACATGAACACGTTAAAAGCGACTCGGTGCTCCGGTCGACCTCCGATCGTCAACCACGAAACATGTTGTATGTAAAAAATTGAGATCGCCTAGTGGATTATACAAGGTAAAAAATTTTTAAGTTAATCATAATAGCGATCTGGAGACTGTAAAAAAATGTATCTCGAAATTATTACTATATTTAAAATGGGTGAAAATCGTGTGATAATATCCTGAAATCGATCCCATTAAAGTAAACGGTAGGCCTAATAACACAATAAAATACGCATACTGAAAATTCTTGAGAAGATACTGGCAGAACGTATTTCAAACGTATACATAAAAGTTGTCTAATAACCCTGTTCGTATATTTAAAAAAGAGTTATTAGATGACCGGAAATAAAAGAACCCGAAAATTAAGAGATCAATAAAATTCGTCAATTCTATAACAATTGAGGTCGGTGATCAACCTCTAATAGACCGGTTGTTGCTTATGGAGGCGTGACATGGACGCTGATAAAAAAGGAACAAGAAACACTAAGAAGCTCTGACGTTTCTTGTAATCACTGAATATTAGTTTACCATTAGCTCGTTGTATCTTTAGTCAAAGAATAAAAAAAATCTACATTATACCTATTTTTTAATTTTATAAAAATTATAAGAAAAAAATTAATGTGTTATACCTAGACAATAAAAAAGAAATATTTTTTATATTAAATTTCTGAATAAGCTTAGTTACTCTACTTAAAAAATAAATTAATTTGCTAAATTCTTTTGAAAGGTTCTTAATATTTTGAAAAAGTTTGCTAAATGAAAGCACGCTTTTTTACAGTAGTCTACTGGTTTTAAATTTGATATTACGCCTATTAATCTGAGATCAAATTATCAAATTACTTCTGCAGTACATATATTACTTCAAAGTTATAGCCGGGGGCTAAGAAAACTTGGCGTAGGGCCTCAAAAATCTTAAATCCCACACTGACAGGGAATGTGCAAGATGTCTCTGTATGACACGCGCGCGCGCGCACACACACACACACACACACACACACACACACACACACACACACACACACACACACATTACCACGTTGGCTGCACAATATGTTGTTGCCTGTACTTTATTATGTACTCATGTTTAGGTACACAAATAGACAGACTGTCGGGGACACAAACACGCGGGCATAAATCATTCCGTATAATTATGACCTTATCGTAATGAATTATAGTCGGCCGCGGCCACACTCAATGCATACAGCATTGTAGAGAGGCAGAGAGCTGGCTGTAGCGCGGCGTAGCTCTCTAACTAGGCCAAACTCTATCACTCGTCGACCTCCTCTCGCCCTCCCCCCCATCACACGCACACACGCGCAGCGCACGTTACTCTCTTGACAACACGAGCAGTGTTACCAACCGCACGCCGGAAAATAATTACACTGTGCCCCGTTTTTACGATGTGAAATGTTCTACAGTTAGGCTATTTTTTTTTGTTTCCCCCCGATTCCCTGCATTGGCACTAAAAATTTTTCATTGAATTCTTGTGTTATACAGTTGATCTGTCCTCACAAGACTATTAGTTCAAACTATTTAATATCTTAAATCTTTATTGTTTCTTATACCTTTTTTTAGTAATTAATTCTGTTCTCCATGGTGCAGTTGACATCTTCATACACGTCAACAAAAGGGCATAATTAAAAGGGCCTAAATCGTGCAAACGGGGCAAAATATCATAATTCCAAGTTAGACATGTGTTTTTCGCCTTGTGTCAAAGGTTACCTGTGCAAACTTTGGTGGCAATCGGTGTAACAGTGTGAATTTGTATTCAGTACACATACATCGTCAGACTTTGAGTTTTATATGTAGGACTATATATACAGATTATTATACTGACATAATGAAGATTGTACGATAAAAGATATTCAGTAACATAAATGCGTTACTTTTTTTAAATTTATTTACAAACAAATCTGGCTCAAACACGATTAGCCTGACATTTTCGCAGTTAGAGTACAAATCAGTTCACCGGTAGAGGGAGCTACGGAGGCCTACGTCTCCCGTCACAGTTTTATGATTGTAATGTTGATTTGTTTTGGAAACAAGGATGTGCAAAGGAAACAAGACGCATACCTCAAATGGTTGAATACTAAAGACATTCAAGACAAAATTGAACTTAGAAGACTGCAGGCTAAAGTTAGGAAGAAGGTGACAGAAACAAAAAATATAAGCTGGGAACAATCATGTCAAAAGGTAGAAAAGTTCATTGGAGGAAAAATAAATACAGAATCCTGGAAAATATTAAAGAATTTAATAACAAGCTCCAGGGAAATTCAGGGATTTAGGTACATCTCATTACAGTCTTGGAAAAATTATTTCAAATAGCTATTGGTAGAGAGTAGAGAAGAATATTATTTGGAAGACATTGAAGGGAATTTATGAGAAATATCAGATGATTATATTCGCTTGGATACAAATAGGCCTGTTGTAAAAGAAGCTGTAAAATCTCTAAAGAATGGAAGAGTAGATGCAATTTGAGATGTTCCCGCAGAGTTATTGAAAAATGGTACAATTTAATTATATGAATGATTAAGAAATCTTTTTGAAAAATGTCTGAATGGAGAAAATATATCATCAGATTGGAAGATAGGATACATTTCTACAATACACAAGAAGGGAAGCAAAGATGATTGCAAAAATTATAGAGGCATAACAGTTACTAACACACTAAGTAAGCTTTATTCATTTTTAGAAGCTGAGTATAAAGAAATGGAGGCTGAAGAACAAGCAGGTTTCAGAGTTGGTAGATCAATTATAGATCATATTTTCTCCTTACAGCAAATAATTGAAAAGAAAACAGTTAGATCACAAACTCTTCATTCAGTTTTTATTGACACTGAAAAAGCCTATGACAGTGTGCCGTTAGCCAATCTGTGGACAGCTTTAAGATCAACTAATATCAATCCCATTATCACAAAAGCTATACAAAATCTCTATAACAATAACAAAATATCGAGAATAAAAATAGGAAAGAATTGTCACCAGGCTTTCAAGTGACCAAAGGTTTATGCCAGGGATGTTGTCTATCACCCACGCTTTTCAAAATTTGGAAAAGAATTACTTGGAAAAAATGTGCAGGTGCAGGAACATGGGAATTCCACTTGATGGTGATACAGTTTATTCATTACAATTTACTGATGACCAATTACTTTTGGCTCAAGATTTTGAAGACATAGAGTACATGACTAGAAAATTGATATAGGAATATCAGAAATGGAGACTGAAGGTAAATATGAATAAAACAAAATAGGCCTACATGGCAGTAGGTGACCTTGGAGGAAGGCATGGGGAAGATTTCATGTACAGAGGAATACAAGTATTTAGGGGTGACAGTTACGGCCATTGGGAAGCAAGACAAAGAAATACAATCCAGAATTAATTTGGGAAAGATGCCTATATCTACATTAAATGGAATCCTGTGGGATAAGCAAATTACAGCAGAAACTAAAACCAAAATATTTAAAACCATTGATAGAAGTATCATGACTTACGGCTCAGAATTTTGGACTACTAATGAACAGACAAGAAATAAATAAATTCCATTCGAAATTAAGACAGGAGTGAGACAGGGCGATGGCTTATCGCCACTCCTATTCAACTGTGTCCTAGAGAAGATCGTGAGAATTTGGAACTTGGAACTGGAGAGTCGAGGAATAAACCCAATATGCCTCGGAAGAAAGTCGGGAGGAATTAAAGTCAACTGCCTGGCGTTTGCAGATGACTTTGCGGTACTATCAGAAAACCCAGAAGAAGCAACCGTACAAATCAATCTCATGGAAAAGATAGCCAGCCAAACAGGACTAAGGATCTCAGTTGAAAAGACCAAATTTATGACAAATGACAAACATGGACCAAAATTCCTTGAAACGGAGATAGGACGAATTGAAAGAGTCAAAAAGTTTAAGTACCTGGGTGAGACTATACAGGAGAATGGGTTAGAAAAAGCAGCTGTTGGAGATCGAATTCTAAAAATGGAAAGAGCATATGGATTAACAAAAAATATCTACAACAAGAAATGCATCTCCTGGAATGCCAAAATAAGGCATTACAACACCATCGTAAAAACGGAATGTCTCTACGCCAGTGAATGCCTCTCGATGAACTATAACCTCGACAAACTAGAAGTCCTGGAAAGGAGAATTCTAAGAAAAATCATGGGTGCAGTTCGGACTGAAGATGGATGGAAGCTGCGAAGCAATAGGGAAGTCTACCAGAACGTGGAAAGAATCTCGGAGACTATGCGGAGGAGGAGGCTGACATTTATCGGACATCTATACAGAATGGACAAAAATCGATTAACCAAACAAATATTCGACTACCTCTGGAATAAGAAGACCACTACAACGTGGATTAAGGAAGTTAGAAAAGATTTAGAAAAGTCGAATATCACAGAGTCCCAAATGTTAGAAAGAAGTGAATTTAGGAGTACAGTGAAAAATCTGGAATTGTTTCAAGATGCAGGAAGACCTAATAGAAGTGGACGAACTTGGACAGAGGATCAAAGGAAACAAGCCAGTGAGCGTATGAAGGAGTATTGGAGACAGAGGAAACTCCAGGCAAAGAAAAAGAAATAAAGTTGTAGCGTGATCCTAAGTGGTCAATTCGCTTATAAAAAAAAAAAAAAAAACAGACAAGAACAAAATTAATGACAGCAGAGATCGACTTTTGGAGACGTTCGGCAAGAGTATCCAGACGTGAGAAAATTATAAATAAAGTCATTAAGGACAGAATGAATGTGAATAATTCAATTGTTAATTTTATCCAAACAAAAAAATTACAACGGTATGGACACACGAAAAGAATGGCACAGGGAAGATTGCCAAAGAGAGTTATGGAATGGACCCCACCAGGAATAAGGAAAAGAGGAAGACCACCTATCATCTGGATAGAAGAAATTTAGACTATATTGAGGGAACGAAAGATTGAAGAAGATCTTTGGATGGACAAGCAGCAGTGGAAGATGAGAATTCAATCACTTCTGTAATTTTTGGTTCCGGAAAATGTGTAAACATTGTACAGCCGGAATAATAATAAAATAAAAAAAGAAAATACTAAATTAAAAAATATGAAAAAATTAGTCGTAGGCAATAAGGTAAAAGCTAAAATCAAATGCGTAGGTGGAATACGACAAGGGGACTCGCTCAACCCAGCTACGTAGGCTTATAGGCCTATTTAATCTAATAATGGATAACCTTATTGACACCACCAAGACAATATGTGGGTACAAAATGAATAATGTGCAGATACGTATTGTGTGTTATGCAGTGCTCATAGCGGGGGGGGGGACAAACAGGACCGGATCTCTTAATTTTTAGGCTGTGTTATTACTTTTTCATCTGTGTACACCAATATAGTATAGTATTATATATATTATCAAATATAATATCTTCTGCAAGTAGTTGTAGGCCTATTATAGGCCTACTTTTATCGTTTGAATTCACCAATTCAGGTGAATTGAAACGATAAAAATATAATACAGCTACTTGCAGAAGAAATTATGTTTGATAATATATATAATCTTCTTCTGATAGTTCCTGTCCGTTTCGGATGTTGGATATCATACAGACTATTTTAACTTTCCGCACTGCTGCATGGAATAAGTCAGATGTATTCATGCCAAACCAGGTCCTTAAATTTCTCAGCCATGAGATACTCGGTCGCCCAACTCCTCCCTTTCCAACTACTTTTCCCAATAGTATGGACTGCAATAAGTAAAATCTCTGTTCATTTCTCATGTGATGTCCCAAATACTGAAGCTTTCTTATCTTCACTGTGTTAACAACTTCCCTTTCTTTCTTCATCTTTCTAAGAACTTCAACATTAGTTATATGTGCTGTCCATGAAATGCTCAGTATTCTACGGTAAAGCCACATTTCGAAAGATTCTAATTTTTTAGTTGTGGCTTCAGTCAAAGTCCAAGATGCTACACCGTAGAATAGGACCGAGAATACGTAGCAGCGTAATATAGGTATATAATATACAATAATTACTTCAAAAAACTTTCGAGTTACTTATGTAGTAATTAACTAATAGAGTAGTAAGTCTTTTTTAAATATACAAACAGGTTTATTACACACTATTAGCGTATATGTGTGAAATATGAAATATAGGATAATCAATTCAGTAGATAAGTATCTTGTAAATAATGTTTTAGTAACGCGTATTTTTATTGTCTTATTACCGTTTACTTTAATGGGATTTATTTCAGCCACTTTGAATATAGTAATGTTGCTTAGTCTTAACTTGCTTTTTCTTTTTATGAATCAACCCGACCCCGGACCCCCCTAGGAAAATTTTTAGTTACGCCACTGGAGAATTGTTCATAAATTCGTAATGACAGCAACAAAATATAACATTATATAGTTGAGGAAGCGTTGACCACGACCATAGAGGTAGCCTATAATAGATCTATACATAGAGGTAATTAGTTATATTATACCTCTATGGCCACGATCACTAAACGCTGCTACCTCTGTTTTAAAGAAATTTCAGTCGTTTCAGCAAATTATCATCTGGTTTTTATGTTACTCATTTTCAAACTTAATAATAAACTTAATAATCTTAACGGTTATAAATTAAGAAACTGAACAGTAATCAGCATGTAGGTCTATAACGTACAATTCAAAATACCTTCCCCTATTCTGTGGAGCTAGTAGAGAGGGCTATTATATTTGTCAGGATTTGTTGAGATATTGTTGCCCTTAGGGGCGAGCGACAGGTGCGATCTTACAGCGCCAGCGCCCGGCGCTCATTTCATAAGTAAAAACGAAAAGAAACAAAATGAATGAGAGGGGGGAAGTGAATTTTTTATTTTCTAATTTCGTTTTTCAAACTCCTTTTTTTTACAACGGTTGATGAATTTTGTATTCACGGGGCTTAGGGTAGAATGGCGCTTAGCTGCTAATCCCGATGTCGCGGATTCGATTCCCACTGGACATGAGTACGCGGTATAACATTCTAGAAGCGTAGTGTTGGCAAAACTGCCTTCCTTATACTGTATAACCTGCCGAACTGCTTCGCGGTGAAAAAAAGAGCCACTGTAATTGTAAATTTATTTACAATTTAGGCTATAAATTTTCTCAAATTTTGATAGCAAACTAGAACATTATGGCCATAAAAACGTAAGTATACTGAAGCATCACTACCTTTCAACGTAGACTATTACAAATTATATGAGATTAAGCGGAAGGTTTTACGGGGAGACGAACGGGACCAGACCCTCCATCCCCAGAGGGTCGAAAGTTGACAAGAAATTTTGTTAATCTCTTAACTTTTAATTAAGAGTTTTATTAATTTCTCAGCTGTGTACGCTAATACAGTAGTAACCCTTTTAAAATTATATCTTAAAAATATATGTATCTTTAAAATACATTCATATGTCTTATTAGCCTGTGTTTAAACACGTAATGATAATAAATCTTATCTTATGTGTGAAACAAGCAGCAAGTATTATATTTAAAAAAAACAAGGCGGTATTTTTTAATATGTAGTAGGTCTGTATAAACGCAAACACCTAATATCGAACGAACATTATAAATGTTGCTATTTAATGTAAAAAACTGCCGGTCCGGCTTTTCGGGTAAATTAACAGCTGTGTTCAGTTTTTCTGATTTTTGATCTGGCAACCCGAATCGCACTAGCGTTTCTGCCCGCAACGACACCTTCCTGTCACATTTTTGTTGTAGGCTGTGACACCCTTCGTCGCCCTACACTAAATAAATAAGACAATCTTTTTGAAGGGTCATAGGCCTATAGAACAACTTAAGCACTGTATTTTAACGTGTAACTGTGTAGGCCTAAATGCGAGACGCCCATTTAAATTCGAATACATCCATTTATACTGCGAACTGCTCCGAACACGTTTACGGGCATTTTGATGACTGAACAATTTCTTATGCAACGTCAACAAACAAACATCTCACGGTAGTATTGTATAAACAATATTGAAAAGAAAGTGATGATACCTAATAAGATCGAGATCGAACAAACTACTGTTTCTTCACACATAACGTATAAGATCACAAATCTGTTTATTGAACGAGCGAAGCAAGTTCTCAGTTTTGACTCGACTCTTTCCCATTTCTCTGTCTATCTATCTGGAGATATGTCTCATGATAACTTTGGAACGCATCAACCGATTTTTGTAAAACTTGGCATCTAAAGAACCCTATTGTTTTTTAGACTGATCTCTACAAAAATATAGGGAGGGAGGCAAAAATTTGAGGGGTCAATAGGTACTGTGCAAAAATCGCAAAATCTCGTGTGGGGTAATCAAATTGAAGAGAATTTAAACCACAAACTGAATTTAGTAAGTATTCATTTTTGAAAGTTTAAAAATTTTTGGACATCAGAGTTCATCAGAGTGATGAAAGTTCTGATAAAATCGAAAAAATTTAATGAGGGGCATCAAACTAAAAAGAATGTTAACTAACGTCTGTATGTAGTGTCAAGTTTTGGAAATTTCACAGTTTTGGGATCGCAACGGGGTCGTATTTACGGAGAGGGACGAAAGGATCGGACCCCCCCCCCCCCGAGGGTCGAAAAAGTTGACGAATTATGTTAATCTCGTAATTTTTAGGCTGTTTTATTATTTTTTTAAGCTATGTAACCTACGCTAATATAGTAGTAACTCTTTTTTAAATATACAAACAGGTTTATTACACAGCATTAGTGTATGCGAATGAAATAAGAGAAATACCACTGACTCACTGATTCATCACGAAATCTCCGAAACTATAACACCTAGAAACTTGAAATTTGGCATGTAGGTTCCTTATGTGATGTAGGTATCCGCTAAGAAGGGATTTTTGGAAATTCGACCTTGAAAGGATGAAAAAGGGGGGGAAAGTTTGCCTGACTGACTGACATAGAATCAACGTAGAGCAAAAAATACTGAATGGATATCAATGAAACTTTGAACATAGCTTCACCATAGGTCTTAGGTGCTCACTAAGAAACGGTTTTAAAAACTTTCACTCCTAAGGGGCAAAAAACCAAATAGTGAGATTTATCCACTGTAAGTGGTTGACATCTCAGTTTACTGGAAACCCCGAATACATTTAGTCCTGAGTTTTTAATCATTGTTTTAAATTGAAAAAAACTTCGTCGTTTGCAGGTTCTTATAGTCGAGAAAATTTCGAAGTTCAGTTAATTAATAAATGTATGTCCTTTTTTTCACGGAAACGGCTCTAACGATTTTCTCGAAATAAATAATAAATAGCTGTTGCTATGAATGTAAATAAACAAACTAAGAGTTGAGTATTTTTACAATCTATCTAGTCCTATACTATTAAGCGAGCAATAATTGTACAATTACGTACAACGTGAAACTCCGTAGCGAAGCACGGGTATTTTGCTAGTATAAAATTTAGGAAAATCGATTCAGTCAATATGTATCTTGTAAACAACGTTCCAATAACGCGTATTTGTATTGTGTTATTATAGTTTACTTTAATGGGACTGATTTCAGCCACTTTAAAGATAGTAATGTACAGTAGATTTAACTTGTTTTTCTTTGTATAAAGCCGACCCGACCCCGGACCCAAGACCAAATTCTAGATACGCCACTCGACTCCAAGACCCAAAAATCTGAAAAAAATTGTGAAAATCCAGGAGGGTGTCAGACTACAAGGGATTGTAACCTAATCCGAATGTTCCTAAGTTTTAGTGTTTATTGCGTTACTGTATGCAGCACTACAATTAAGCCTATTATATTAGCCTAGTAAAGAAATAAAGTGTAGGGCCTATTCCGTTTTAGCGGGACTCTTTGCGACCATGTCAAGTTGGCTCAATTCAGCGGCTGGCTCTATATAAACACCTCCACACAAAGAACTCTAAAAACCCTGGGTACTGGTAAAAAGTGGGAAAGTCTTGCCACCGTAGGACCAATACCGAGACACCTGGACAGAGCTGAGGCCGTCGCCCGTTTCCGCCTTACTACCGGACATGACTACTTGCAAGCTCATCTACACCGCATCGGCCTAGCTGAGAACGAAACCTGTCCGCTTTGCAACTCCGGAAGAATGGACGGAGAACACTTACGGGACTGCCAAGCACTCACATACCCGACCGACGACATAACCAATCGCTACTGGGAGGCTCGACGTCGAATGGTTGAAGAACCACGTACGGGCGTTGGCTAAAGTAAAGTAAAGTAAGCTGGCTCTATTATCCGAAATTTCTAAAAAGTAACCACATAAGCGTGGGAAACCGAAATTTCTTAATAACGGAAAACGAAACATAACTCCTAATTACAGTAAATATCGAACTTATAAGATTTGTTACTAAAGAAGTATGTCTAAGAAAATAAAATAATAAATACAGTGTATATAATAATAATATAATTACAGCATAAAAAAATAGCAGGAATAGGCCTATTATTAAGAAAGAAATCACATAGGCCTACCTGTGATTATCGTTTTTCAAAAAATTCGTCCAGTTTTCGTTGGCGTTTTCTTTTTAAAGACGGAAGCTCTACAAGTCTGAACAATTTCCATTTCTTGTATCGGGCTGTTTTCGTTTCCTTCTTGCATAAAATATCGCTGAAGTTCACTTTTTCGCGTCCTGCGTTGTTACCTGCTGGATTTCTGGTTCATCATTATCATCGCCATTTTGGTCCGCTGCGTTTAGGCCTACCGCGATCCTTTCTAATTTGGTATCATCACATTCTTCATTTTCGTTTAAACATTTTATATTTTCATCAATCCGGATGAATTCTTCTTGTTCTAATAAGCAGCTTGCGTCTTCATCCGTAACTGTTCCCTCTGGCAGCAAAAGATTCGCTTCCTGTCCGACGGAGAAACCACAATATGCAAAGCAATTTTGAATTGTAGCTGCACTTACTTCTTGCCACGAACTGTGTTGCTTGAAGTAACGTGACTTCTGTAGCTGTAGAGGATGAAGTTACAACGTTTTCTTCTACTTCGTGCAAAACGTGATTCACTAATTTGCCCCTGTAAATTGATTAAACATTTTTTATTATATCCATGTCAAGTGGCTGAACCAGGTTTGTGGTATTGGGTGGTAAAAACTCGATAGTTATATTTTTTAAACAATCTATAATTGTTAAACTATCTATAATTGTAAACTATCTATTACGTGGATGTGCAGTACAAATGTCTATAATTAGAAGAATTTTTCTTGACTTTTTGTAACTCTGAGTCCCAATTTACAAGCCACTTATGAAAATTGTGCTTGTCATCCAAGCATTTTTTGTTAAAATAATAATGAACAGGTAAACGGGCCATTCTAAGCCATTTACAACAACGAGGCTTAGCCGACTTGCCTATCACGAGTAACTTGCGTTTATCACTACCGGACATATTCGTAGAACAGAGCACAGGGACACGGTCCATTGATTTTTTTGAGCCTGATAATTTTATATGTCTTAACACAGAGAACCGTCTGGTGTGGCCAGATAAAATAACTCAGTTTCGTCAGCATTATAAATATCGTCCGCTGGAAATTTCTGTAGGAGTTTGGGTAGTGTACTGTTCTTTCAATTTTCAGCACTTTTTCCCAGTAAGCTTTCTTAAACTGAATTTGTTTCATAATTTTCCAGTGAGATAACCAATCACCTGTGGCCTGAAAACTATCATGGTTTAATTTCTTGGCAAATTCTTCTGGTTTAATATTAAGCACTGGAGGGGGGGCGGCAAGGTGGCACCCGCCCCGGTCGGCATAGCCAGGAGGGCGCAAAGTGAGCATAGACTTGAAAAAATTGTTTTCAGTATATAAAACTACAAACAACTTGTTTCTTTGATATGAATATTCCTTAAGAACTTCAGGAATATAAGATTTTCTTAATATTACATTAAGAACTATAACAAGTTCCAAAGAGTTTATGAAGTCTTTTATTCAAGGAAAATGGAAGCTTGAGTGTTAAAATATTACTATTAATAAGGAATCAACTTGCGATCACTTTATTTCCACCAAAAAACTATCAAAGAAGCCATTTCAATAATAAAAAATGGGTTTTCGTAGTGGCGAAAGTTAAATCCCCGTATCCAGGATTATGAAAATAGTTCTGCTCGTCGCTTTGCGTTTTTCGAATGGAAGGAATTAGAACGTTCTTTAAAGAAAGGGGGACTTATTGATAATCTACTTCAGGAACAAATGAGTAAAGCAGTTAAGACATGGAAAGAAGTCCTCGAACGGGTCATTGCAACAGTACAAACCTTGTACAACAAAATCTGGACTAATAGAACATCGAGAGTCAGTTACTAACGATCCAAATCCTGGAAACTTTCTGGCTTTGGTAAAATACTTGAATAAATTGTTAACGTTTAAAAATGTACTTTGTGCATAACGTGTTAAATACTTTGTTATGCTTTGGATAAATAAAGCATTGACACTTCTGGAGAAGCTACCGGACAAATTAAAAGTTTGGAGTAATTAGCTGTGTGACAATGTCGTTACTAAGGCAGACCAGGTATGTAATGAATGGAGTGTCAGTATAGCAAAAAGGATAAGAAGGAAGCGCACGATGCCAGAGGAGTATGCAGACCATTCTGCATTAACCGTTCGGCAAGAAATACGACGTTCTCTAATAGAAATTTGGACAAACTCTCAGTTGAAATTTCAAGCCATTTCTCTAATATAAAAAGTTAGAAAACCGCTTTGGGTTCCTCTGTAAATTTGAGGCGAACGTAAATGATGGGGATATAGGCTACATTTTAAGGAACCGCTTTCCCAAATCAATATTAAGTGCACAGAGCTTGCAAAACTGTATCCACACGAACTAAACAGTGAAGAATTTGCAGCGACTTGAAAGACGTCATACTTTTATTTAAAAGAGGAAAAGTAAACGGAGAATAAAAAGACTTTACACCTCAGGGACTGCTGCAATACATTTCTTCAATGAGATTAGAAGTCTACAAAACACTAGCAACAGCTTTAATGATTTTTCTTACTTTACCAGTGTCTGTGTCTTCTTGTGAAAGATCTTTTAGTAAACTTGATTAAATCGTACCTACGATCAACAATATCTCAAGACAGGGAATCAAATCTAGCAATACTTTCAACTGGAAACGAAATTGCTTCGTCTTTAGATTATAGTGATTTAATAACCGACTTTGCAGTAATTATGACCAGGAAGTTACATTTTAAGATGTCTCGTTGTAAAGGTCTATTTATTAAATATTAAAAATAAATATTAAATGTTTATTAATAGAAGACGGCACCATTAACCTGTAATGGGAAGTGATTTATTTTATTACTTTTAATGTACTTCTTTGTTTAACTTTATGTTGCTTTAGGATGTTGTTTCGACGATGCGCTTTAGACCTACAAGGAATTTGCATGTTTATTAGAACATTTTTACGTTATAAATTGTTTATAATACTACATTTTTTATAGTCTTCATTTGTTAGTAATAAATGTATATACAAAGTGAATTCCAGTAATATTATAATATGCAATTTCTTAATTTTGACTTCACAAATATTGTTAAGACATTTTCTGGACGCGCTTTCATACAGAAATCTACACATTTGCATTTATGAAGTACTTTGTTCACTGGATGAGCCTTCATTTTTGCTCTCTTGTCCTCTTTAATTGTGAAGGTGAGGCGTCCGACGATCTCCTTGCCCCGAGAATCCTAGCTACGCCAAAAAGCCAAGCTACGCCACTACACTAACAGAAAAACCTCGAGCAGTAACAGTGGGAAACCATTCATTTAAAGCATCTTCAACAAGTGGATCCTTTCCGCCACGCTTCCGTTTTTGAGAAGCTCCTTGAAGTCTGTCCTTTAAAAGCCACTCTTGTCGTAATTTTTCTGGCTGTAGTAAGACACGACTAGTTGTACTTTTCGGTACCCCTGTGAGTTCCGCGAGTTTTCGTTGACTAGTGTTAAGCGGGTAAGTTTTGATCGTAACTTAAATCTTTCAGCCAAAGTCATGTCATTCCGCGACATATTTGTAGTTGAAGACGACGAATTGTCGATCAGAAAATTTAATGACACTCTGAAAATTAAATCGAAAAAGTCCCAACATAATAACAATTATTCCTTTGTAAGTAACTCGTTCGATTCCCTGTATGTCTCCCATGTAATATCTTCAAGTAAATGCACTGCAAGTAGGTTTATTGTCACCTGACGAGCGCAGGGGCGGATTTACCATTTTTCCGCCCGTAGGCAGTATAAATCTGCCGCGCTCACACAAATCGCTGTTGGGGGGGGGGGGTTCATTTACGAGTGTAATTCAATACATCATATTTTCTGTTAGCCTAAAATTTGTTCTTTATACAATATTTTCTTCCCAGTTTTTCTTAATACACTTCTACAGAACAAATTACACAACGTAATACGATGTAGTTCATATACAGATTAGAAGTAGGCCTAGGTCTAAATGACGAACTATTTTCTTTACGTAATAAGCCTAGCAACTAAACAATATATATTTCTAAGTTTCTTATCATATTGGGACGAAATGGAGCGGCATTTGAAACATCTCCTAGCTATAAAAACAACATAACATAAATTTTCACCTATCCAAAATTTGCCGCCCCTCAAATTTTGCCGCCCATAGGCAATTGCCTACTTTGCCTATCCATAAATCCGCCACTGGACTTACGTTACACAGAAATTATTCTGTATCTTCAGAGGTTTGTTTGAATTATAAATTACATTTTTTTGTATTTTACAATTGTAAAGTGTATTTATTTGAAGATGTTACATAATAACAATTAAAATGTAAAAAATAGTCACTATACAATAACAAAACGAAAAACGTCACTACCCTTGGATACGCGTAACGGTAACAAACTGAGACAGCATATTATGTAGTGCTGGGAACAAAAACGCGTAACTGTTTGAAAACAGTTTTCTGAAAAAAAAAAACGAACGAACTGTTCTTTTCCGCGGAGACAAACTGTTCTCCGTTTTAAAAACGAACGTGGCGTTGACACCAGTACTGACAACGCACTGTTCTAGTTCAGTCCTCTGTTCGGAGTATACCGTTCGTTTTTATTGCAACTTTCGTTGAGCTGTTTGGCGTAAACTGTTTTTATTGTAACGTTTGTCGAACTTATTATTATTAAGTTAGGAGTTAGGAGTAAACTGTTCGTTTTCATTCCAACGTTTGTTGAGCTGTTACGAGGAAACTGTTCGTTTTCATTGCACGTTTGTTGAACTGTTACGAGTAAACTGTTTTTTTTTTTTTTTACTGCAACGTTCGTTGACTTGCGTTCGATTATTGTACTGTCCTCGTTCTGTTTAGCGCAGAATTAGGCTATATTCAGTTTTATTTCAGTTACTATAAAAATATTATTCAGATATTCCCCATGAGTTTTGATGAAACAATTTAAAACAAAAAACGCCTTTTAAGATGCTGGTAAGTAAGAGAAATATTGACTTAATGTCATTATTTAAGTTACATAACCATCCATTTAAGAAAAATAAAGAAGAAGTTCGACGAAACCGAAACATCGAAGCATGTTTAACCTTTAACATTGATGTTTAAACATCAAAACATCAAAAACCTTTAGGCGTTTTTAGGCTTTTGAAACGTATAATGTGCATAAACTGCAGACTCTCCTGTTCAATTCGTAGATATTGTTTAATTCGCTCGACGTTTAATTTCTTCTGTTCCATATCGCCTGTTTGTTCAGTTTTCAATCTCTTGTTCTGACGATATTGCTTGGCTATCGCAGCATTCTTTCGTTTCTTTTCTTCTTGTTTCTTGTTTTGAAACGCGCGAATTTTCTCATCTTCAGTTGTATTTGATGAGAACTTGAGTATTCATCAAGAATTCATTTAATTCTTCACGATCCCTGTCTTCGCGTTGTCGTTGACGCAGGCGTCGCACACGTTCAGTGGAAGACATCACGACTAACATCTTATTTCACTGTGATGAAATTTATTTATTACTAACATCACCTGGAGCGTTACATTTTTCGATGACGTTACACATTTTGCATCACGCATTTTGTGGAAACCGAAGATTTCTAGAGTGTGGGGAATCGAAAGTGTGGAAAAAATATAGTGTTAACATCACCTGGAGCGTTACATTTTGACATGATAATGTCTTATGGCTGGGGGTCATTTGAAAATTTCTGTAACGCATCACGCTGCATGACGTCATCATTTACCAGCCGGGAATCGTTAACTAAAACCGCGACCGCTAACGTGCTAACGTCCGTCGCAGATTAAAGACCTAACAAGCAAACAACACTGCATAGCTGTAGATAGGTATGTAACCAATCAGTCAGTCAGTAACCATAATAATGTTGCGTTTAGCTGGCGGCTGAAAGACATTATCATGCTCTTAAGCTTTTACCATTTGGTAAACGGTACTTTACATTTTTCGATGACGTTACACATTTTGCATCACGCATTTTGTGGAAAACATTATCATGTTTTCTATATAACTATATAACAAATATTTACTATATAACAAATATATTTACTATATAACAAACATTATCATGTTAAAACGACAGAGACCGAAGGTTTCTAGACTGTGGGGAATCGAAAGTGTGGAAAAAATATAGTGTCAACATCACCTGGAGCGTTACATTTTTCGATGACGTTACACATTTTGCATCACGCATTTTGTGGAATGACCCCCCAGCCTAAAAACATTATCATGTTCAAATACTAAAATGAACAGTTATTTGAAATGCTCAAAACAAAACATTTTAACAATATAATGGTAAAATCAGTAAATGTAAATAGCGACAATTCATTAATTCGACCTGTTTTTTCCAGCTGTTTTTAAAAACAGTTGTTCTTTTTGTTTTCGTTTTGCAAAAACAACAAAAACGCCCACCAGTAATATTATGTTTACCCAAAACGACGAGCTATGGAGAAATGTATTGTGTCAATGAACTGTGTTGAAAACATCGTATAGTCGAAGATAATGATGCAAAAAGACTAAACAGCCCATTACTAGACATAACAATCTTGTAGGCAATAGTGGTGTCTGTAGTTGGTTTATGATATGTCGCCAAGGACTAACACATACGTGTCTTTTGGTTGTTGTTACAACTTAACAACGTACTGTATATTGTTATGGTTTGTCGCCCTCACTAGTCTAATCGTGTTAATACATACTCAGAAAAAAAGTTATTATTTCTGTTTATGAAGAGACAAACTCAAAAACTGAGCCATTACCACCGAATAACCGGCGGTCCGGACCTATTAAGCGGAGCAATTTTCTACGTGTAGTCCTGTTTTGTTCTTGTATTTTGAATACTGGCCCAATAAAGCGGCTGGGCTGACCCTAATAACCGGTGGCCCTATTAACCGGAATACACTGTAGTAGAGCAACCGAGATTTTTAAAATGTTTTCCATGATTGAACAATGTTCTAATATCGAAATGTAGGCCTAGGCCTAGACCGTTCAAAATAGTGAGCGAGTTCTGCGGGTCTAGTGGCACTGGGCACGAATTCTGTAGTTTAGTGATTGTTTCGAAAAATGCTCTCAAGGTTTATTATGTTACCCACAAACTAGTCACGTCACGAAAGTAGTTTACCATATTTAGAGGCCGTGATTACTGAAAATTAAGAATTATTGCAATTATTATATCCACTAGAATATTTTCATGCTACCCACCGCTGCAATCTTCACTAAGCTATGCAATGACGTTTACGAAAATGTAATTGTTAGGTACGTCGATCTACGAGGGTCAGTTGAAAAGTTCGCGGAGCGACATCTGTAGCTTAGCGGTAAAACTAAAGTTTTTCGTGTGCTGCAAGATTTGTATTTTATGTGAACTCCTGTTAATTTCCAAATCTATCTATAAATTTATTCATTGTTTAGAAGCTGTTTAAAATTGAGATGTAATGCGTATTTTGAAAAAACCGACAAAATCAAACATCGTGGTGTTATTCTTTGTTAATAACTGTTTAGCGCCAACGGAAATTGTAAATGTGTCAGGAAATGCTGCAACTTCAAAACGAAATTGTAAATGTGTCAGGAAATGCTGCAACTTCAAAACCAACGGTTTGTAAGTAGGCACTTGAGTTTAAACGTGGTCGCACTGGACGCTCAAAGAATGCAACAACTCCAGATGCGGCAGCCATCTTGCACAACGTTTTTTCACACAAAGTTCTTAAGTTAAAGTATGATGCACACGCTCATATCAGATGGCTATGATTTCAGGAACGTCATCCACTCCTCAATCTGCGGTCTTCCAACACCCTATGAAATTTTTTCAGTAATGCCATTTCTTTGTTGCATTTTAAGGACATCCACTGCTGGGATAGTCTTCAGTGGTTGTACGTCCAAACTCGAGTGTGCCGCACTTACCGTTGTTTCTGAAGGCGCAGCATCTCCTAACACATTTACAATTCCATTGGCGGCGCTAAAACGTTTTTAACAGAGAATTCATCACAACACGATGTTTGATTTTGTGCATTTTAAAAACACGAGTGGCAGGAAAATTCCAAACAGCTAGCAAAAAGTGAATAAGTTGACAGACATATCTGGAAATTAACAGGTGTTTACGGGAAATATACGTCTTGGAGCACACGAAATATTTTAGTTCTACCCCTGAGCTATAGATGTCGCTCCGCGACCGTCGTACGTACGTGTGAATAGTTTCTATGTTTTCTTTCTCGAAATAGTGTAAATATACGAACATTAAAGACGCCGCCGATCGTCGGGCCGCGACATCCGTTATCTCGCTCCAGGAACAGCTTGTCTCCTATGTTGACCGGGCAGAGAAACGGAGGGTCGTTATAAACTCGGCCAAGAGTCAGTCGTAGTCTTCTCCAGACGCAGAAGGCTCCCCGACAGACTGTACGTAAGCGATACTCCCCTACCCTGGTTTCACCCACCTGGCGGACACACTCCGAGCAAGTAGGCTATCCCGCAAAACTGGCAATCGTCTTTATAAACCCCGTCCCCTGCTTAGCAGCAACTCCATGATTCGCCGCCTAAAGAAACTAATCGTCACCACTTATGTGGCGCCGATGGATACCTACGCGATCCCTGTACGGAGCTACATAGCAGAAACCCACAACCAAAAGTTCAGTCTCTCCTCGACCGAGGACTGAGCTGGGCGTATAAAGCCCACTACCTGACTTCCAACAAGACTTGCGTGTCCGTTCTCTGAACGCCACCATACGGACACGTTTCCAGGAAGTTATTCCGCTTTGAGGGGAATCCCCTTATCAGCCCCCTCGGTCGCAACCCATCTGTGTGAGGTGAATCTTGGACCAGGCCTCGGTGAACACTCGCGCTCAATTGCTTAACGAATTAAACCCCCACGGCCGGTAGCAGGGGGGCCACACCCTTAAAATCCAGAATTTTATGGTCCCTGCGGCAGGAGCTCTATAAGAAACTCGGAACCCTTCGTCACGCACAACCCCTCGGGCTGCCGAACATTAAAATGTTGCTGTCCCCAGACACTGACTTTACCAGTTTTAACATGATAATGTTTTTAGGCTGGGGGTCATTCCACAAAATCGTCATCGAAAAATGTAGCGCTTCCACACTTTCGATTCCCCACAGTCTAGAAATCTTTTGTTTACAAAACATTATCATGCTTCGATGTTTCGGTTTCGTTAAATTCTTTATGCGCACGCGCGCGTGTAGAGGGAGAGATAGATAGATAGAGAGAGAGAGAGATTTATTCTCAAATTGTTGGCACCTTTAAACCTTCGTTATGCGGTAAGCCTTTAACGTTGTGTTTTCAAGGACGGACTAGGCATCTTGCACGAAGAAGAAACACTCGTTGGACACACAAGTTGTTGAGATGGACACCGTGGATTGACAAACGTGATAGAGGAAAGGCAGATGATAGCTCGTTAGAGGAACCACTGTAAATTTGCTCAGGGTCGACAAGATGTAAACCCTCGTAGGAGCGTATGTCCAGTTGTAGACGTAGATGACTTGACTCGATGTCAATAAGTAACATAAATAATGAAAAGTTGATGCTTCTTGTCCAGGAGAGATTATGTTTACGCTACCAAAGACAAACGCGCAACAGAAGTCGAACACACGAACGAGTCTGGTAAGTTTTATTTATTCCTGGATTTTGTTGTCCATGACGGGTCCGTTGTTATCAGTTAACTTATATGGAATAGGTCTACTACTGATGTGGAACACAAATTATTATTGATAAAAATGATAAATTTTTGCCTTATGGGCTAAACTAGCCTTCATTCGTTAGAGCTTCGTCAGAGGCTGCGCTGTCCGTCCTACGTTTGGTGACTGAGTCGTCGTTCAAAAGATCGTTGTTGTTGTGTGTGTGTGTTGTATAGTATGTTCAATTAGGATGTTGTTTCAATGCGTTATTGTGCGTTTGTACATTTCTAGTTGTTCAAGAGTGTCTAGTTTTCGGCCTTTTGTATCTACGTGTACGATTACTTATATCTGTGTACATGTTGGTCTGCCTCAATGAGGTGAGTTCGGCGGTGGAGTGTAATGCTTTTTTATGTTCAGTGTATCTCTGTTTGAAGCTGCGACCTGTCAGGCCCAAGTAGAATTTATTACATCCTGAGTAGTTTAATTCGTAACCACCAGGTAAACCAAATTTGTTTTGTTGTTTGTGTGTTTTTTGACAGTATGTGTTTTGTTTTGTTTGTACTTCTGTAAGCGATTCTGTGTCCTGCTTTTTTAAATGTTCGGGCTTTTTTTCAGTGTGGTTATTGGATATATGTTAGTGTTATGTACTTGTTGTTTTCTGTCTCTGTCTGTTGTTTGTTTTGTGTAGAAGTTTATTAATTATTGTATCCGTTGGCTTCTGTTAGACATTTGAATGTGTTTAATTTATGTTGGTAGCGTTTTATTTATACTTTTAATAATCCCCACCTTATGTAATCGATTCGATGAGACCAGATAAACGGTCAAACATCGGATTTCTCTCTGCAATAGAACGAATCGACATGAAACTTTTCGTATTGTCTTCACCATAGCGTCTAGACACAAGTTAAAATAAAAGTTGTGTGTGCTCTCACCTCTAAAGGGTGATAACAACCCTTAAATGCTGGAAATTTAAACCGTTCGGGGTAAATTAATGAAACTTCTTCTTCTTCTGCTCTTCAAGGATTAGGTTATATAAACCTGTTCCGGCACCCATCTCATCCTTGGACGGCACAAGTCTCTTCTACCAATGGCTTTATAGTTCAGTGCCGCTTTCGGCAATCGATCCTCTGTCATCCTTTGCAGATGATCCCACCAGTGTCTTCTGGAAATTGAAATTATTACTTTATCCCCTTTACTTCGAGTTCTGCTCTGATATCTTCATTCCTTATTCTATCTTGCAATGTATAATTTAAAGTATTTTGAAGAAACTTCGTTTCAGCACTCCGAATCTAGCCGCTTTCCTATTTTGTCATGACCCACGCCTCACTTGGATAAACCAACGTAGGTATTGCAATTGTATTATAAAATTTAATCCTTGTGCTGTGTCTTATTTCTAAGATTTCTATGAATCGTATCACAAATATTACTAAATTTATTTATCTTCTATTTTATATCATATTCAGATTCATAGCTTACTGCACAGCCGAGATATTTGAAACGGCTCACTTGTTCTAAAGTGCTCTTGTATATAACTATCTTAGTCGTCACTGGATATTTAATTTTAAATTCCATGGTTTTGGTCTTTCTTACTGAAATGGTCAGTGAGTACTCTCTTGCTACTTCTTGTAATTGAAACATACCTCTTTGTAAATCATCCTCATTTTCTATTGATGAAACTGCGTACAGTTAAGTTTTCAGGTCGCTGCGTAAGAATTCAAGGTAAAATTTATTTTATAACGTATAGGGGAGTCAAAAAGGGACATGAAGGGGATTAACTAAATAAAATAGCAATTTTTTATTTTTTTCTCGTGATATTCAGAAATTAATTTTAAGTGAAAACATAAGTAAGAAGTATGGTAGTCAAAATTTCATTGGTGTATTACGTAGTAGGGGGTTGAAATCACCCCCTAAACCCTGGGATTTTTTTCTAGTAAAACTATTTGGAATAAATGGTTGAAAATTGTATAGCCTACATGCGTTTTCGATGTCACTGACTAAGAAAGTAACATTAAAAATATTGTAAAGCACAGAAAAGTCAAAATGGTCAATTTAAAGGGGGGGAATGAAATTTACAAAATATTCGTGTCTTTGAATTAAAATGCTAAATATTTATTCAAATGAATAAAATAAAACTAAAAGAGGAATGTTAGTTAAGGAAATAGTTGAATGTCTTCATTAATACGGTATAACATTTGATTATGTTATAAGTTGCCTAAGGTAGTATAACGGTTTTCCTTATAATCTTTCAGTGTTGACCTATGTACGTAGAAAGTCAGTTAAGTTTACCACCAACTTTAAACAATCATATCTCACAAAGTATTTGTCCTACAAACATTGAAAAAAAAAACTTGTTTATTAATAAGTTTTCTTGGTATGTCTACTTTTGTTTCTGCGTACGAGCCGTGGACTGTGGACTACGTTTGATTGTGGACTCTACTTTTGTTTTTGCGTATGAACCGTGGACTGTGGACTACGTTTGATTGTGGACTCTACTTTTGTTTTTGCGTATGAACCGTGGACTGTGGACTACGTTTGATTGTGGACTCTACTTTTGTTTTTGCGTATGAGCCGTGGACTGTGGACTACGTTTGATTGTGGACTCTACTTTTGTTTTTGCGTATGTGCCGTGGACTGTGGACTACGTTTGATTCGACTGGTTCCTCCCTTCTTCTCCTCTTCCACATCTGCTTCATTATTGACCGATATATCTCCCTCGTTTCGTCAGTCCAGATAGATGGCGCCTGTCCTCTTCTTGGGTTTTCCTGAAAACCTTGTGCATTTTTTAATTTCTTTTTGAGTGGCAAGCATTCTTCAACGTCTTCTTGAGTAATCTGTAGTTCTTCTATGTCTTTTTCTGTTTCTTTGAATCACGTATTGGACATTTTGAGCTTTTTGACATAGTTAAAAAGCTCCCCTGTTAGTCTGTCAGGATTCATTCTTTGAACATGTCCGTAGAAATTAATCCTTCTTTTTCTAATTACGTCTGAGATTTTCTCAACATGGGTGTACAGCTCATTATGTGTCTACCTTTCTTTGTTGAAGTCAATATTTCTCCGGTTACTTAGGGCAAATACAATGTGTTTCAGTGGCATCACTAAATTAACCCAACATTCAAAGTCTAATATTAAAAAAAAATTTCCGTTGAAAAAACTGGAAAAATTAGTGAAAATTATGTACGTTAAGGGAACCTGTTCAAAATTGTTCTTAATTTTCATTTAATAACAAATTACACAGGGAAAATTGCCAATTTTCCGAAAGAGATATGAAAAAAACACGACTCTTTGAACACTACTACCTTAATTTTTTACTATTATTAAAATAAAACAGACTTCATTAGAAAGAGAATATCCAAGTGTTTAGTCTAATTTATGATTGTCATGTATAATCTAATATACATTATTGTCATTATGATAGTCAAAAATTGGGGGTAAAAAACTGAACCTTCAATCTTTAAATAGTGACAGGCTATCTCGTAAAGTTTTAGTCCTACTATAATGAAAAGACAAGGAGATCATTTCTTATAGGCCTAATCTATATGTTGTGTCTACCTTTATTTTGCTAAACTTAAGACTCTGTTATTTTATGGAGTAATATATAGTTACACCATGACAAAACGTTCTACGTGTTTCTCGGCTATTCCAGCAGAGTCCAGCTGTAATGTTTGTGTGCGTACGTGACACTTAACACGCGAGGCAGTGTTACGTAATACGGAATATTCTCGTACATTCGATAGTGTTGTTCGACAAGCTTCTCAACTAGTCCAACGGTGCGTGTTTCTGCCAAGGCACACTCCACGTTTGCTCTAGAATGTTCGATTCCTTGATAACGACGCACATTATGGAACTCTGCAGACTATAAATACCCCAAAACCAGTTTTCAGTTATTGTCGGGCGATTTACGGAGTGCATCTCAACTGGTGTATTAGTGAAAAGTGATTATAGTGCGGAATTCTTTATAGAATAATTTGAATTATTGTACGAGTATAATCTTGTTGAATAACTTGTTGGTTTCAAACTGTTAATTGAGATTAATTAAAGCTGGTGATTAGTGACTTCATTGGCGTCTTGTATTTTGTTTTCCACTGCACCATAGTGAGACGGTCGTAACAATATCTTTCTACTTGATGATAACTGACCATAATCATCGCCATTAGCACTTGTCTGGCCATTGCTGAGCAAAATTATTCAACTCATTCTTCAGCGATTTTTATTCTGGCCAAGCCGTATCCAGTTTGCTGAACCACATTGAGCGCGCGCTCACACACACGCGCGCGCGCACTTTTTCATTGTAGGTCATACACTTTTCTATCTTTGGAAGACACGGACAAAAAAATAACACCACATCGCCATTATAAGTTAAATATATATATTTTGAATTTTTATTTACTTTATTACACATTATGTATATATATAAAATTGAAGTATTAAAATATACAGTTATTGTTGCCGACGTAATCTAATATACATTATTTACAGTAATCATACGTAATAATAGTAGTAACATTATCAAGTTTGATTGTGTGATAAAAAAGACGAGCCGTGGGACTGTATCCTCACGTTTACTTCATGACACTGTTCACCTCACAACTAACTGTACACAAAAGAGCAAAATTGATAATTACATTATTTACCCTGATTTAATTACAATACGCATAACTTGACAGAAGTTTATTTATTTACAGAAATGAAATACGAAAACAAAACAAAAACTGACTGAAAAACTATTACAGAAAACGTTATAAATATAATACTATGTACAATATTTACATACAAAGCCTGTATTTACACACTTGGCGTGTTATTGTCTCAACTCTTAGACAGATACATGTGTAGACAGATACGCAACGGCATGTGTTGCGTTATTTTCCGTGTACAACGTTTGTTCAGGAAATTATAGGCCTATACAATACGTGTAATTTACAATAACCGGTTATATTTATACAACCCGACAACAACTCGATACTAATTACAAAACACAAAGTTAATAATACAAAAAAATAAAATAAATTTTCAGTTATGACTACTCGTTTTTTATATTAACAAGAAACAAAACACTACACAAAAACTTTACACAATAATAATAATAATCATTTTCGTATACTGCTGTTTAAGTGAGAGATATTGTTGGTGACAACGACGATGGTGAGTGATACATTGCTGAACAGCTGTTTTGCGCGATGTTGGGTAACTTACATATTAATTATAATGCCACAAATAACTTTATAAAATAAAATAATAATATTTACAACTGTAATTACAATTCGATAATTTTTCTATAGTTGAACTTATTTTTTTTTAAAATTTCGATTATAATTTTCGTTTTCATCGTAAGCTTATTAGGCCTGCATTAAGTTGCAGTTATTTAAACTTCTCTACTGTGAATCGATTCCACGGGACGAGGAACGTTTTATATACACCCAAACTATAACGTCATTTCTGTTTATAAATTAATATTGTACAATTATTATTTATAATTACAATAATTTTATTATTCTCATATCGTTACAATTTCTTTTTTACAAAATTTCCGGTTTTTATTTTCCTTTTTGTAGGGAATACACCCGATTTAAGTTCCATTTAACATGAATCGATTCCACGGGACAAGAAACAAACTTTCTGTGAACATCCACATTAAAATGTAGGCCTATCTTCTTTTTAAAAAAGTTTATATTATATTACGTAATTTTTATTTATACGTAATATATTTTTATCTCTTATTTATACTTTTAGTCATTTATTTATGTAGGCCTACCTTGTAATTTTTTGTTATTTCACGTTTATTGAAAATTCACACACACACACACACACACACACACACACACACACACACACACACACACACACACACACACACACACACACACACACACTTTGATTCGTACTGCATACTTATTTCTTATAATCGCACAGTGTGAACCGATCCCACAAGACTAGGAATATTTTGTGTCCCGCTATTTATTATGGACCAATTACTGACCAATTTTTACAAAACATTTTATAAATTTCACTTACAATTATAACAAGTTGGTCATTTTTTTTATATTATTACATGTTTATCCGAACACACCTGGGCTGTATTTTCGTTTTCATTGCATATGATCTTAGGGGTTAGGTTATGTTTCAGTTTTTTTTTAACTTCCCTAGTGTGTATCGATTCCACGGCACGCCAAACGTTTTCTTTATTTACTACAACGCGATAGGCTACAATACATATTGCTGTGTCGACGATGAGAGAGAGAGAGAGAGAGAGAGAGAGAGAGAGAGAGAGAGAGAGAGAGAGAGAGAGAGAGAGAGAGAGAGAGAGAGAGAGAGAGAGACTTGCCTGACACACGCTACTCCGAAATTATTTTTACGCTAAGCGCAAAACGGAACGCGCGTGCGCACAACTTTACGTCTACCACGAACTCCTCTATACACTTGCAAATGCCACCACTTTGATCCGTTAAAATAGGTTATTATTTTTTTTTTAACCTGTAGAAATGACTGGCCTTCAGTTTTGTGCAGTATGCAAGGCCTATTTCAAGAACACTAAAACGTCGTCTACTAATTCGTCACCTGATGATGCTGGCTAATACTGCTTAATTTATTTATAATCTACACGGAATGGAAGTGATCGTACAAGAAGCAAAACAAACCCACACTGATTAAATTAACATATTACCACGACTCAATTGTAAAAATGTAGGTACAGTTCAGTGTACAACAATCAAATAAACACTAAATAATTCTTAAAAACATATGAACATAATCAAAACATTTGAACACAATCAAAATTCTATTAGAAACTATTTAACCATTGAACGAATAATTTCAATAAGTAACCACAATTTTATGACAACAGTGAATAGTATTCAAATTAATTTCACGGCATAGAATTAGTGTTGCCAGCCTAATTTTTTAAAGGTGTAAAATTATTGTACTTAAAACAGCTGTTTTTAAATTTTGGAAAAAATTGGAATTTTTTGTTGATTTTTATTGACTTTATTTACACAGTTTTTCTCAGAATTAAATTCTTTACAAGTTTTGTTTTTAACTTGTATGCATTTATTAATCATTTAACAAAGTTATTGTACTTCTAACCTAAAAAAAACGTGTTTTTAGGCAAAGATTTTTCTGTTTTACGTCAGATATCATGAAAGTTATGGGAGATACAGTTCTGCGACCCGTTTTATTCGATTTTTCAGGTCAAAAAACATCAGAAAAAAAATTCGCCCCTTAATTTACCTTCCCAGAATTTCAGAAAGTCTTCATTTACCCGGGGGAACCGAAACCCGGGCGAAATCTTTCGCTAGCCGTAACTCGCTTACAAAGCGTTTCCGGACATATGTTTATATGAACTTTTTTTCTTTTTTTACACTATAGAATCATTTCTCAAATTATTTCCCTCTTCCCGGGACACCCTGTATTTTCCAGTTATTATACAATTATGTTTTTTAGTTTTCACGTAGCTTTTTATTTTTGTCCAACCGAGACGTTACGTCGCTTCTACGATGAACTATCTCCATATGTTAAACCGAAAAAAAAAACAGAATTGTTGAGTAAATAATGAAAACCAAGAAACAATTATTACAGTACACGATTAAAAAGCGCAACTCTAGTTTCACATCTTGCTAACGTCTGTACAGTGTATTATGTTTGAAAGGCCGAAATGGTCGTAACAAATAATTACTTAATTTCCTTTTACACAATGAGCAGAAAACTCGTGTGACAAAGCCTATGTGATGAGGAAGGTGATAGGCCTACTTCCAAACGTAATCACCCGGTTCTGATAAACTGATCACAGCTCTAATCCAGAACTTACTTTTGACGGGTTCACGTTTAGTTTTGGTCATGCTTTTGTCACTTCACCACCTACACGAATCTTATATTCAAACGTTATAATTGAAAACAATATTTAATATTATTAAAAATTTCACGTTTTTCAATTTAATATTTATTTTTCAATGGGTGGTTTCACCTGGAAACCTTAAGCCCCTTGAAGCAGACTCACCACTTGGACAGCATGTCAAAGTTGACAGCCGTCGACATCGTATTTTATATCAATATTTAAGTCGACATTTGGATCTGATTTTACACCTGTCACTTAACCAAATAAGTGACTACCACTTATTTTTCCTTTTGGCCGAGTAAAGAACATTTTCGTCTAATAAATTTTTAGCTTTTTTTCACTAACCTCGTGTTGTGTCCCTCGTCGGTATTCATTAAAGTTCCCTGTTACCCCCTGGTACTTATGAGCAAAGTAGGCATATATAATTTTTTGTATAATTAACGGTATTAATTTTTACTGTGTAAAAATATACAAATTCTGAATATATTAATACAGAACAAATCAATAAAGAAAATCACCATCGCCATTGTCACTGCCACTTATATTGCTTAGTCTTTTTCTTACAATATATAAAAAAAAAATGATAAAGAGTAATTATGGACCCGCGTACAAAACAAAAAAACGGATAAATAATATACAAACAACGAATATATTTATATTATACATTACAATGAATTAATAGAAAATACAAAAAAAAATCACCATGTATTCTTATAACAATACACACAAAATCACCGATACATTCTTTGCGTGAATGACGTCACCATGTGCCTGGCGTATCAGAGCCGTGACGCCACTATGCGTCAAGAACGATAAAAGTCTTGGATAATCGCAACTGATTATCAACAATAAACAACCGTGTTTTTGTTTGAAAACAATAACTTAGTTTGCAAACAATTAATATTTATTTGCGAACTATCACAGTTCGATAATGTACAAAACTCACTTTTGTTTTATTACTTTGAAAAATAAAGTAACTTTTTTTTTTCATTTTCCTGTTTTAATCATTGTTTCTAAAATGAAATTCGTATAGAACTCGATAGTGTTTTACTGTATGCAAATAAATTAAGTTAATAAAGTAATTAAGAGAAGGTTGAAACGTGGATGCGTCACTTGCGGTGAGATTCGGGTGCGGTGGAGTACATGAGTGGATGTGTGGAGGAGTACATCACCGTACGCATCCAATCCTCCAGTTTCTTGGCCGTCACCGGGTCCTGTCTCCAGCGGTTGTTGTTATTATTGTTATTGCTGGCTTGCGCGGCCAGCAATCGGTTCTGCAGCTCCAGCTGGTGTCGGTAGAACTGTTGGAAGGCGGCCGCGGAGAAGACGTCCGTGGCGGGGCGGGAGGATTCGGCGGGCGGGGAAGGAGACGACGATGACAACGACGACGGTCGAGGCTGGATGTGGACGGGCGGCTTCTGTTTGAGCGTCGGCACTCTGATGGGAGGCGATGACTTCATCTCGGGCACCGAGAAACCGGTCATGGCGAGCAACGGCGCCAACGAAGACGTGGTCATGGTCGGGCTCCTGCTGCTGTTGCCGCTACCCGTGGTCGGCGGACGCTGGAAACTGGACTTTATCTTGTTGGTCGTGGTGGTGGTCGTCGTCGACGATCCGGACGACAGGTCGAGGGCGCCGTTTGTGTCCTTGCGAACCAGCGTCGGCATCTCTTTGCCGATCGGCACCTCTTTGCGGACGGTGGTCATTTTCAGGCCGATTTTCTGCTGCTGTTTCCTGTCCTGAAGATGGTGGGGGTTGAAAGGGGTGGCGGACAGTTTGGGTCGAGGCGGCGCGTTGATCTCGATCAGTCTCGGCATCTTCTTGGGCGGCGTCTCGCCGCTGTGCGTCGACGTCTCGTCTGACACTCGCTGTATCGTCACTTCGACTGTGTCCGCCTTTCTCTTGTTACCGTCGTCCGCGACACTCGCTCTCACAAGTCCGCCACCGGCGTTCAAATGATTCCCGGTCTCCGGCATCATCGCTGACGACGGTACTTTTTCGATTTTCACCGTGGACGCGCACAGCTGATCAACGTCTTTGAATTTAAATTCGTTCGTCGTGGAGGAGGTGGTCATCGTGTTCGTTGTCATCGTCGACGACATCGAGTTGGGTCTTTTCATCTGTTGCAGGCTTTCCAGAAACTTTCTGGTCAGTTTCGAAAAGTCGGTGCCTTCGTCGTTTTGATTGTTGTTGTTGTTGTTGTTGTTGTTACTATGAGTGACTGCTGTAACGCTGTTGGACGCGTTTCCATTCGGTTTGGAAGTGAGTTCGATGGAAACTTCAGGGGTGACCAATCGTCGCTTCTTCTTGTTGTCTTGGTCGTGGGACGACGTGTTAAACGATACCAGTCCGCGGGTGTACGCGGGGTCGTTTAATTTGCGTTTGAGAATCGACGAAGGCGACGACGATGACGACGTCGTGGTCGTGGTAGTATCGGTGACGGTAGGGGCGGTAGCAGGGGGCGCCGCCGCCACGTGGTCCCGTATTGACGCCGCACCGGCGGAGGGAGATTCTGCGCGCGCATCTGCCTCCTTGATTACAGCGCCTTCCGCCCGCTGCTGTCTTGCCGTTTCTTCTTCTTCTTTTTGTTTCGCGGTTTCCGCTTTTTCCACGTTGCCGGACGTCGGTTTCGTCGACGATTTTTCATTCTTCTTGTTCTCGTCTTCGCTGCTCTTCTTTTTCTTCTGTGTTTGTTCTACAGTATTATTTTTCAATTCGGAATCGCTACCAGTTAGTTTGTTTTTATTATTAACATCATCGTTGTTGTCAGACGTCAAACACTTCCTCTTCAGGCTTTCCTTCAGGATCTGTTCTAACCTGTTGACCTCCTTCCTGTGCTGCGGCGGCGATTTGTCGTGTTTTGGCGTTATCACTTCAGTCTTATCACTGTTATCACTACTGTTCACAGACGTCGAATGAGCAACCGGTTTATCAGAATTGTTACCATTTCCTATCGAACTACTGCTACTACTACTATTATTACTTTGAGCATTATTTTGGTTCAATAAACTATTGTTCGCTTCTTTAGTTTGGATCCTATTGACAGCCGGATCTGATGTTGTCGTGTTATTAAAAGTCGACGGCATGTATTTGGCGGACTTGAGTACTTTCTCGGCCACCGTCAGGGGTTTGGTTTGTGACGACGACGAGGGAACAGCTTGTTTACTCCCGTCCTGCGCGCTGGACGACGTAACAGGAACCTCCGACTGTTTTGGCTTCGTCAGTTGACCGTTACTCCTGACTCCCACACCGCTGTTGCTACTGTTCACAGCCTTCGTAACGTTTCTCTGCTGCATCAATTTGTTCAGATTTATTTTCTCCAACGGTGGCGGCTTACCGGTCCCAGTGTTGGCACTCCTGTTTCCGTTGAACACCGCTTGACTGGGCGTCGCTTTCTGACTCTCACTATTTTTACTATCGTTAACACCGTTAACTACTTGGCTCGACGTTTGCTGTTTACTGACCGCAGGTTTGACACTTTCACTCACTGTAGTACACTGTGAAGTCGCAGAGACGGTACTTGTAGTGGTGGTGACGGTAGTAGTAGTTGTTGTCGTCGTACCGTTGCTATGATGATTAGTTTTAGAGGAAGGTGACGTCATCGAGGTATCGGGTTTCGATGGGGTATTGTCTCTGCGATCCTGACTCTGCGTGGTGGTGGTCACGGTGGGAGTCGAAGCCGTGTCCGCGACCGTCGTCACCACGGGCTGTTTCGAATGACCGTTCCTCAGACTCAGCAACAGGCTGACGGACAGCGGGTCGTGATCATACGGCCGTTTGACTCCCGTCGTCGGCGGCGGTAACATGCTGTTGTTACTATCCGCCACTCCGTTCACTGCTGGCTCTTCCTTCTTCACCGCGGCCGCTTTGTCTTCACTGCTCTTCTCGTCCGTCGTCAGTACGCTGCTCTCTTTGTCGTCCTGCTCGCTCGTCCGTTTGTCCGTCTCCACCGCTGGCCGTTCATCCCGTTTGTCTTCCTCGTCGGCGGCGTCGGTGAGCTCAGTTAGTTTGGCGGTCGGCTCCGCTGGCGGCAGGACTCTGGTCACTGTCGTCGGCATGTGGATGCGGTAGTAGAACCTCATGGGACCGTTCTGTCGACAGACAAAGCAAACAACCAGTTTAGCATACATTACACAGACACATACAACAATAACACACATATATAGGGGAGTCCAACCGCGCCAATAATCAATCACACACGGCTGGCTGGCTGTGTTTTAATTATTACCGCAAACTCGTTAAATATGTAGCAGTTAGTTGTTAATTAATTTAGAGGCTAATTAAACAAACTGCATAATGCAATTACAATGAATAGAGACAGATGGACAGACAGACAGAGAAACAGACAGATAGGGGATGTGGGGGGAGGGGAGAGAGAGAGAGAGAGAGAGAGAGAGAGAGAGAGAGAGAGAGAGAGAGAGAGAGAGAGAGAGAGAGAGAGAGAGAGAGAGAGAGAGAGAGAGAGACACACACAGGCAACAAGTCAAAAATATGAGATTTTTATTTCATAAGAGAGAGATAGGGGGAGGGAGCGAGAAAGATATGAGGTTTTTTTTAGAAAAGAGAGAGGAGATAATGTGAGTGACGACACTATCACAAATACGAGAGAGAGTGAGAGAGGGAAGAGACTGGGAGAGAGTACACTTTTTATTTCAAAGTAAGTTTATAGAAAGTGTGAGCCGTTAACGAGAAAGATGAGTTTTTACTTCAAAGGACGTGGGAGGGAGAGGGAGAGAGGGAGAGAGAGGGGGGGAGCGAGAGATATTTATCATCATCATTATTATATGGTATTTTGCCATGGGCTAGAGGTGGCGAGACAGGGCTGACTGTTTTCTGTATTAGTCGTCTTTGGGTTTTCCGAAAGTGGCCAAAACCGAAAGTACCAACAGGAAACCACAACAACAACCAACTGTTTATACCAACAGTATAACACTCAAGTACTTCACAAGACTCAAAATTAGGAAGGCTGAAAACGGGAACACAAAGCGTCCCGAAACATGTTACAAATATGGAGAAATCATCTTGAGGTAAAGTCATTATAAATATTAAACACACACGCACGCATGCACGCACACACACAGAGGAAGTATGAGTCAGAGTTAAAAAGTAAGCGGGTACGGAGGGAGAACAAGGAAGGGAGTAGAGAAGAATATGAAACAAACGTAGGAAACTGTAACGGACAGGTACAGAGAAAGAGAGACAAATTAGTGGATACAACAGAGTGAGAGCGTAAAGGCAATGAGATATTGTTGAGAATATACTAGAAAACTCTGCATTCAATTTTAAGTAAGTATACCTGTTATTGAAGAGTGAAAGTTTGTATTGTGCGGTGGGAGGTCTAGCTACCTGGGCGGGGCCTCAGCCCACACACATGCTTGTTTACTGTGAGAAGTCTACAAAAGTAATGTTCTGGAAGTTTCAAATAAAAGGAAAAATCTGGAAGCTTTTTTCTATATAAACAGAGATGCGCTCGACCAGTTAGTTCAGTTTTAAATCTGCTTTTGTAATGTGTATTTCGTGTGTCCGTTTTATGTATACTTGCTACTAAACTGTTCTTCAATAAAGCGTGTGTTTGCTCCTGTACTTAAATTATTAATTATTTTTACCCATACCGCAACAGGTTATGGGCCCAGTGGCATTTTAAAATCGGAGTGCAGTGTGTAATTGGAGTGCAAGTATAAAATATTTGTGCAAAAATGGAACCGAATATAAAAATTGAAAAACTTCGAGACAAAGATAATTGGCATCAATGGCGCTTCGTAGTACGCACATTGATGGAAGAGGATGATGATGTGCTGGATGTTTGCGAAGGAAAGATTAGCCGAGCCAGCTGCAGGTGCAGAAGATCGTGACGCGTTGTTGGAAAAGTTCAAGAAGGCGGACAAAATTGCCAGAAAGTTAATTGTTACAACAGTGGAGAGAAAGCCTCTCGAACTTATAATGGGTTGTTCTACTGCCAAGGAGATGTGGGACAAATTGAATACAGCATATGATCTAAAATCTGATGAAAATCTGTCGATGATTCAAAAACAATTTTTTGAGTTTAAGTTGACAGAGAGTGAAAGTATTACGTATAATATTTCAAAAATAGAACAGTTGGCTAGAAAAATGAAAAATCTCGGGGGAAAAATTGAAAAGACTATGGTGATGACTCGTGTTTTAACATCTTTGCCACAAAAGTTTAATCATTTTCACAGTGCTTGGGATTCGGTATCTGACGATACGAAGAATCTCGAAAATTTGACTGAGCGCTTGATGGCAGAAGAATTTAGATTACAAGAGCAAAAGGAAGTACACGAAGAGACGACAGCGTTGCTAGCTAATCTGAAAATCGGTCATAAAGAACAGAAGAATGACTCTTATAAATATGAGAAGAATAATTTGAAACAAGAGCAGTGTTATAATTGTGGAAGACAAGGTCATTTAAAAAGGGACTGCTTCAGGTGTTATACGTGCAAAAGAAAAGGTCATAAAAGTAACAATTGCTTCATGAATAAGAATAATGGACAGCGAAGATGGTCGAATAATCAAGAAAGAAGTAACTCGTCTTCTGGACAGAAGAAATCAACATCGAGGATAGCACTAATAGGTACAAAGGCAGCTGTGGCAATCGGGATGATCTCTGGATTGTGGATTCGGGTGCGACGGATCATATGTCGAAGCATCGAGAATGGTTTTCAACGTTCGAAGAATATACAACACCAGTCAGTGTAAGAATGGGCAACGCTATGACAATGTCTGCATATGGTAAAGGTAATATTGACTTTGAAACTTATAAAAATAGTGAACGAGTAGAAGGTACTATCTATAATGTATTATATGTTCCTGATTCAATGTATAATCTGTTTTCTGTTAAATATGGTAAAAGGGGTAAAAGGGGTATAGATTATGAAATAACACATAATGCTACGAGATGTACTTTAAAGCATGGTAATGAAATTCTTGTAACTGGTTCCGAATATGAGCCTGGTAGTTTGCTAAAATTAGACATTCAAACTTTAATTCCAAAAGAATGTAACGTGGTAGAACAAAAGAGTAGATCGAGCATTTCCAACGGTAATGTTTTACAATTATGGCACGAAAGACTTTGCCATCAAAATGTAAAACATGTGAAGAATTTTTTGAAAAATCTAAATATAAAATTTACGGATGAAAATTTCTTTTGTGAAGGTTGCGCTTATGGCAAAAATCATAGATTGCCTTTTCACAAAAAGATCGAGCGTGCCACTAAAACTCGCGAAATAATTTATACTGACGTTTGTGGTCCTATGGAAGTAGAGTCTCTCGGTAGAAAGTTATATTTTGTTTCTTTTAAAGACGATTTTTCAAGTTATAGAGAAATTCATTTTATTCGAGAAAAATCTGAAGTAACAGAAAAACTAAAATCATTTTGTATCGGGGTTGAGAATAAATTTGCAACAAATATTAAAGAAATTCATTTTGATGGTGGTAAATAATACGATAATAAAGCTGTGATCTCTTTTTTAAATAGTAAAGGTATAAAATATTCGATTAATGTTCCATATACGCCCGAACAAAATTCAATTGCAGAGCGCGATAACCGAATCATTGTAGAGGCTGCTCGATCAATGTTATATTCAAATTCAAACTTACCTCTATTCTTATGGGCAGAAGCAATGAATACTGCTGTACATGTAATTAATAGAACAGGCCCAACAAAACAAAATAATAAAACTCCTTATGAGTTATGGAATGGAAAAAACAGCTACTGTTGATAGATTTAAAATATTTGGAACCATGTGTTATGTACATATATCAAAAGAAAAGCGTAAGAAACTTGATAAAAAATCGATGAGAGGTTATCTGGTCGGATATCATGAGGATTGTAAAGGTTATCGTGTATATGTTCCGGAAGTGCGAGATGTCATTATAAGTAGAGATGTACTTTTTAAACCTGAAAGAGTATTAGCTGATTCAATTATTTTGAATTCTTTGAACAATAATAATAAAGAAACTGAAGAAAATGAAATTATAACTCCTAAAAATAATGAACTTTTACTTAAAAATGAATCAAATGAGTTTGAAGAAAGAGAACCTTTACAATCTTCAAATAGCGATAACAATCAAACTGGACGACAATTGCGCGATAGAACAAAATTAAAACCTACAGAATATTGTGGATGTCCGATCACGTTAATTGCTGAAAAGTTACCATCTAATTATAACGAAGCAATTACAAGTAAAGAAAAAGATAGTTGGCAAGCTGCAATGCAGGACGAAATGAACTCTTTGTATGAGAATAAGACATGGGTATTAGTGGAAAAGCCAAAAGATAAAAAGGTGATTAACAATCGTTGGGTTTTTGTGAAGAAGCTCAATCCAGATGGTACAGAACGTTATAAAGCGCGGTTGGTTATTAAAGGTTATTCGCAACAGAAAGATATCGATTATAAAGAAACTTTTAGTCCGGTTGTTCGCTTTGGTACAATAAGATTGATACTTAGTATTTCTGCTCGTGAAAATTTACATATCGGTAAATTTGATATAAAAACGGCTTTTTTATACGGTGACTTAAAGGAAGATATATATATGAAACAACCTGAAGGTTTTGATGATGGAAGCTCACGCGTATGTAAATTAATGAAAAGTTTATACGGCTTAAAACAAGCACCAAGATGCTGGACTGAGCACTTCACTAATTTTCTTTTTGTCAAAGTACTGGTGACCCATGTTTATACATATATAACAATAATAATAATAAGATCTTGTTAGCAATTTATGTTGATGATGGACTTATTGCAGCTTCAAATGAAAGTTTGATTGATAAATTGTTGAATGATTTGAGTAAAAAATTTAAAATTACTAGTACTAAAGAAGTTACTAATTATCTTGGAATGGAAATTTGTAGATTGAATGATGGGTCTGTTTTCATTCATCAAAGTACTTATATTAACAAAATCTTAGAAAAGTTTAATATGTCAGAAGCTAATATTGTATCCACGCCAATTGATTGTAATCATGATGAATATTTATCAAAAACTATTGTAAGTAATGTACCTTATCGTGAAGCTGTCGGCAATTTGATGTTTTTGCAAATTGTAAGTCGTCCGGACATAAGTTTTGCTGTAAATATTGTATCTAGAGTTTTAGACAAACCAAGTGTAGCTCATTGGTCAATTGTTAAACGAATTTTACGTTATCTAAAAGGTACGATTGATTTTGGATTACTATATTGCAAGGATGGCAACTTTAAAGCTTATAGTGATGCTGATTATGCTAGCGATACAGTTACACGTAAATCAACTTCTGGCGTAGCTTGTATGTATGCAAATGCTGCAATTATTTGGCGAAGTAAGAAGCAACAATCTGTATCATTATCAACAACCGAGTCAGAATTTGTAAGTGCAGCATTAGCAACGACTGAAATAATGTGGTTAAAGAAGTTATTTAATGAATGCGATTGTAAGACTGATAAATATGATTTATATATAGATAATATGAGTGCATTAAAACTTATAAGTAATCCTGAATTCCATCAAAGGACAAAACATATTGATGTGAAATATAATTATGTACGTGATTGTTTTCAAAATGGAGAAATTGATGTACATTATGTTAAAAGTGATGAACAAGTTGCTGATATACTTACGAAAGCTTTGTCAAAACCAAAATTTGTTTATTTAAGATCTAAACTTGGACTTAAGAGTAAAAATGATTTTTTTTTTTAAATTAATGTGATTGTGAGAATGTAGAGTTTTAGGGAGGGTGTTGAGAATATACTAGAAAACTCTGCATTCAATTTTAAGTAAGTATACCTGTTATTGTAGAGTGAAAGTTTGTATTGTGCGGTGGGAGGTCTAGCTACCTAGGCGGGGCCTCAGCCCACACACATGCTTGTTTACTGTGAGAAGTCTACAAAAGTAATGTTCTGGAAGTTTTAAATAAAAGGAAAAATCTGGAAGGTTTTTTTCTATATAAACAGAGATGCACTCGACCAGTTAGTTCAGTTTTAAATCTGCTTTTGTAATGTGTATTTCGTGTGTCCGTTGTATGTATACTTGCTACTAAACTGTTCTTCAATAAAGCGTGTGTTTGCTCCTGTACTTAAATTATTAATTATTTTTACCCATACCTCAACAGATATGAAGAAGAAGAAGAAGAAGAAGAAGAAGAAGAAGAAACTTACCCTCTTCCACGTATAAATGTAGGCGACGTCCATGAGCGAGTATGAGTCGGGAAGCGATTCCCTCCTGTACAATAGCTCCACCTGCAACAACCATCATCTCATTACTCACTAATACAAATACACATTACGTGTGTGTGTGTGTGTGTGTGTGTGTGTGTGTGTGTGTGTGTGTGTGTGTGTGTGTGTGTGTGTGTGTGTGTTACCGTTCGTATGTAAAATTCGTTATTTCATAGAATGTCTGACTCATCTGGTTTAAAATGTATAATTATCGGATTTTCTGGAGTTCTGGTTTAGGAAAGAGGGCTTGAGAGAGGAACACATTACTGATCCAGGAATAGAGGAATAGAATTTCCTAATCCGGGATGAAGGGTGCTTTCTTAGAATCTCTCCCCAAAAATAAATTAAAACAAAGCACAGAAACGTAGCTGCTTTAACTTTAAAAAACCGGCAGTTCCAGGTCGATAACTTGATAACCAAAAATAATAAGATGTGAAAGCATTTCACACCCGTGTTAAAAATATAGCGTTGGCCCCAAAAGCTAGCCTATATAGAGGGGAGGTCATCTCCACTGTTTGATTTATTGTTACCCTAGTCATTCGGACACTAACACCTGGTCCAGGCTACTGAACATGGCAAAACGTCTACCAATTACAAAACATCCGGCCACGGCCAAAACCCGAATAACACAAAACTTGTTCATCATCATTGTCATCTTCTACAAGAATATAATTACAAATGGTTTGTTCAGGTCGCAAGGAGAGATACATTAGAAACGGTAGATTTACGGCGCTTCATCGGCCGTCGCACACCTCTCCGACCTTTCGGCTTATAGGCCTAATGGTCACTCCAGCGCTTCATCGGCCGTCGCACACCTCTCCCAGCTTTCGGCTTATAGGCCTAATGGTCACTCCAGCGCTTCATCGGCCGTCGCACACCTCTCCCACCTTTCGGCTTATAGGCCTAATGGTCACTCCAGCGCTTCATCGGCCGTCGCACACCTCTCCCAGCTTTCGGCTTATAGGCCTAATGGTCACTCCAGCGCTTCATCGGCCGTCGCACACCTCTCCCACCTTTCGGCTTATAGGCCTAATGGTCACTCCAGCGCTTCATCGGCCGTCGCACACCTCTCCCACCTTTCGGCTTATAGGCCTAATGGTCAATCCAGCGCTTCATCGGCCGTCGCGCACCGCTCCGACCTTTCGGCTTATAGGCCTAATTCAATAGTCATCCATTCGGTTAAGACGTGCCTATCATTTTAGCCTATAGGCCTATTGGGGAATCCTATCTAGTATACTCGTACAATTCAATTCCTGTCGTATACTTGAACTTCTTCTGCGATCTTGGAGAGTATATCCTGACACTGTTATTTCGACAGTTTTAATACGATCGGCCTGCGACTTCGTTACCCGTAGAGAAGTGTGCGGAGAACGTCAGGCGTGTTTCTTTTCTCGATGATTTTAGAGTTCTCCTAATGGTCCCGCATAGATGATTGAACTTATGTAGCTTATTCGCCTCCCAATTCGTTGTACTATAAAGGCACACTATAGCCCAGATGCTGACCTCGTAAATTCAGAACACTACCATCTATAAGAATTTTTACTCGTGTGGGATCAGCTCCACAAAAAGCCATCACCTTGGTCTTCAGGTGTAGACATCTGTAATCCGAAAACCTTACAGATTCGATGCAACGGCCATCTGCACGCCGCTTACCGACGACTTCGACAGGACAGCCTGGTCACCAGCAAACAATGCTCATTGCGCAAGCGTAATGTTGTTTGCGGACCAATTATTTTGTGTTCAGAACAGCGGCATGGATGGTGTATCTAACGGCTGGTCACCGCAGACCCACTTCCTGCTCTGCTGTCCCTGCCGCAACTAAGATCTGCGCGAACCGTTTCACGTCTAACTATTTTCTCTGCAAGTCCATAACAGCGCCATTTCATAGCTTTGAGTCTAAGTTTGCCAGAATTCCGCAGCATACGTTGCTATAATTTCACTATCGTCTTCCAACCCTTACTTTAATATCTTTGTTTCAAACCACAGCGTTTAGATGCTTACTCGTTTGTTTACCTCGCCATATTCCGTTTCCGATCTCTGCATCACTTGTAAAACGTTTGTGTAAATTTACAATTCATATTTCAATTATAATTAGAAATTACACGTAGGCATATCAGGGGCGGTATTTACCATTTTGCCGCCCGTAGGCAGTATAAATTTGCCACTCTCCCACAAATCTCTGTTGATGGGAGGGGTGCATTTACTGGTTTAATTCAATCCTTCATATTTTCAGTTGCCCTAAAATTTGTTCTTTACATATTTTCTACTCAATTTTTCTTAATACATTACTGTAGAACAATTTACATAATGTAGGCCTACTAGGAAGAGTAGGCTACAATAAGACATAAAATTACTGTATGCCGTGTTTATTCCAAATCATTTTAACTGAAGTCTGAATCAAGGAATTAAAGAATAACAACTGAAGGAAAATATATTAGTAAGTAAACAAACACAAGAGGGGCGGTGATGGGTTAAGAAAAAGTGATCAGACAACTCACACTTTACACAGAAGCACACACCCGCCAAACGTTTACGCGATGCCGGTCAGAGTTGGGTACGAAATTATGCTAAGCTCACAGTCTATGACTTATATAGTCACGAAATTATGCGTCTGTTATAGTGGCATCCGTCGACATTCACTCACGTCAAGTTACAGAGTCGGTAAAGGGCGTTCGAAATTTGAATGTAAACGAAGTAATAGTTAAATAATTAATTAATACGATGGATTTATCGCATAGATAATGGATGCAAATATCTTCTCTTTATGTAATAAGCCTAGTTACTATAAAAAATATATATTTTTAAAAGTTTCTTATCATAGCCTAATGGGACGAAATGGAGCGGAATTTGAAACATCTCTTAGGTATAACACCAACATAACGGCTGTCAAAGTACACCTTTCCAAAATTTGCCGCCCGTAGGCGATTGCCTACTTTGCCTATGCATAAATCCGCCACTGAAGCCTATGTATTCGCGCGCGTGTGTGTTCAAAAACTGCTACACTGGAAGATTCGCAATTAAAAGTAAATACGAAATAACATTTTAATTTGTACCGATCAGTGAAGAAAGAAAAGCGAGAAGCATTAGTAAAGATAGCCTGTTATTCTTTGATTAATTGTGAAAAATGTCGGTACGTCAGTTTGAGCAGGGCCGCGATTTACAACGACCGGTCGCGGAGCTGAGTAGGTACCATATATAGCAGCTAAATACTATTACTACTGCTACGATAAATAACAATAATACAGAACAAGAAGCCGCTGAGCGCATCTGCACACGGGTCCACTCTGTCAGTCCCATTAACAGGCTTACAACAATGTCTGGCGGCGTCTAATTTGAAAATGAAATTTAATTTTTACTAAATATAATTAAATCACTACCGACTCGGAACACAAAGTTTTTTAAGGGTAAAAACGTAAAAGTTTTACCTTGAACCAGTTTTCGCTTATTATAAGCTCGTCAGAGGCTGCCACTGGGAGCAGTGTCCGTCTTCTTCTTACCGACGCTGTCGACTTTTGAAGGATCGATGTTTGTGTGTGGGGTGTGGTATGTTCGAATAATGTGTGTAATCTGAATTGTGTCTGTTCGTTTAGGATGTCGTTTTTATGTGTTTTCGTGTGTTTGTATATTTCCAATTGTTCAAGAGTGTCTAGTTTTCGGCCTTTTGTGTGTACATGTAGAATATCCATGCTGCTTTTTATGTTTGTGTATGTGTAGTTTGCATAGGTGGATTCGGTGGTAGTGGAGTGTAGTGATAGACGATAAAATATCTAGCAGAATCCAACGGATACAACAGAACAATAGTCAATAAACTCCTACACAAATTTAATTTTTACAGTAACTGACTGTAAACAAACCTATTGATTTCGATTTCCATGTCCAAACTGACGAAACTCTAGTCTTGAGTGATTAAATGACGATAACTCTTCTTCGACAGAATATAAAACAGTCGCGCACCACTATTATATAGACAACTCATGATTAGCGTTTTCTAAACTTTCAGCTGATATGCTTTTTACTTTCAGACTTTTACGCTGCTACGTATTTTCGGTCCTCTTCTACGGTGTATAATCTTGTACTTTGAGTGAAGCCACAACTAAAAAACTGGAATCTTTCGAAATGTGGTTTTACCTCAGAATACTGAGCATTTCATGGACAGCACATATCCATATATATAATGCTGAAGTTGTTAGAAAGATGAGGAAAGAAAGGGAAGTTATTAACACAGTGAAGATAAGAAAGCTTCAGTATCTGGGACATGTCATGAGAAATGAACAGAGATTTTACTTATTGTAGTTCATACTACAGGTTAAATAAAGTACTTGGAAAGAGAGGAGTTGGGGGACCAAAAATCTCATGGCTGAGAAATTTAAGGACCTGGTTTGGCATGAATACAACTGACATTCCGTGCAGCAGTACATAAAGTTAAAATACTCTGTATGATATCCAACATGCGAAACGGATAGGAACTATCAGAAGAAGAAGAAACTTTCAGCTCATCTTCAGAAAATAAGACTGTAATCAAAGTGATGTTTCGGAAAACCGTGGAACGAAATTGCTTAGGAAATGTACTGGTCAAGTAGGCCTGTATATTCAATTAGGCCTATATAGGCCTAATATTGTTCGCTTGAAAGAAAAGTGACACAGTTAATAATAAGAAAAAAAAACAGATATTAGCTTTTCATCCGATGCTAACTGAAGTGTACGCCTGACGGCTTTTCTAAAACGGTGGACTACGTCGAATCCGTCAAAGAATTATCTCCACTTACAAGCATAGTAGGCTATAAAGTGTCTACAGAGGAGAGAGACAGGGAAGCGTTTCATTTTATTAATTTAAAACACTGTAATTCATTTATTTATACAATAAGTTATAAGCCTTATTTTAACATACACAACTGGCTTACAAATAAGCCTACGTTACGTGATTATGGAAGTTTACTTAAATTTCTAGTAGTTTGGGGGGGGGGATTGCAGGCCTGACCCCCCTCCGCAGTTGTCCCACTGCTACAGGCTAATCTTTAATCTTTTCTGGGGATTTAATCTTTTATTTCTGCGGCGACCATCTTACATTTAAGTGGATATCTTACGTACATTCACCAAATATGGTATGGAACTGTTAAGTCGGTTTGATGAGGGAGCGGGTAGGCGTCAAACCTTGTGGCTTAGTTCCCAGTCGTACCAACTGTGGCAACTCACCTCCCGTGGTGCTCGAACCCGCATCCAAAAGCCAGAACAATGACCATTTTGTCTCCGTCTTTAATACACTCAATTATTTATAAAATAGTAAACGGTGTTCGTACTTAACCCTAGCTGGTTGTTTTTGACGATGATAATAATAATGACGACGAATTCCTAATCACTGGTTACCCAATTAGAGTGACGGAGATACGACGGTGTGTCATGAAACCGCGGCGCCGCGCCAGACATCACCGAGAGAGGGGGCAGTGTTACGTAAACACACTGCTTCCTATATACTGTCTGCTTTTCGGAGTGGCCGCGGCTACGGGTCTCGTGCGCTACATTATACAAGGGAACTCGTAAACAAACGCGCAATGAAACGTACATTACAAATTAGGAATGTCCACGTTATGTTTAGATTTACATCACACACACTTTCAGATATGAAATTTTTTTAAATCTGATTTTGTGTCATTATTATTATACTACTACGTATAACGCCTCGAATTAATTGTCTAACACACAAAAATGAACAGAGTCGTATTATTAGGCTACTTACATATTTAATTTTTTTCTACGTGTTAAATCCGGCATTAATCGAAATACTTATGTTTTTAGCAAATCTAACTACTAAATACTATCTAATTTTTAAATATAAATCACTTTTATATATTTAATATAAATAAACACTTTTTTAAATAGCTAATCAACGCATAACTAAGAAACATAATTTACTAAAATCTGGAAGAAAAGTTGAAACAAAACATAATAAACAATTAAATTACAAAAAATTAAAATCTCATTTGAAAGTAATTTAAGTATTGATATTAAAAATATATTAAAGAGAAAAAGAAATTAGATTAACAAAAATTTCCACACGTTTGGTTTATTAAAAGCTTAATGCGTTGATTAACTACTTAATAAAGTTATTTTATGTCACAGCTAAAAAATTATTAGCAATATAGTTTGAGGACCTGTTTTATTCAATTTTTCAGTTCAAAAACCACATGAATCCATCAAATTTACCTAATTCAAGTTCAAAGAATTTCATTTTATCACTGGAGCACAAAATCACGGTGAAATGATTCGCCAGCAGTAGCCCCACTGGAAAACGAAGCGTTTTCGGTTAGGCCTATATGTTTATAGGAAGTAGGCCTACTTTTCTAATATTAATGCTCCGGTTCAGCTCCTGAATTATTGCCATGCAATGTTGAGTCATCCTGTACATGTTTTAATACAACGGTAAATCTGTAGGCCTATTTTGTATTTTCCACATGGCATAGGCCCTAGGCCTACATGTGTAAATAAATATGCGTAACGTTTACTTGGGCAAGATTAAACACGGTCGTTAATGTTTTAATACATTTTCGGTTGTTAGTCTGTCAAAAGCCTTTGACGAACATGTTTAACTGGTAAACGTTCGGTTGTCAATTTGTTAAAACCGTTCTGTTCTACCAATTTTGTCGTGCTTACTCGCTGAACTGCTCGGGACGAGACCTTTCAGTGTCTCCACCATTACAAAGTCTTTAAACCACGACCTTGGTGTTCAGCTAGTAAGCACGACAAAGTTGGAATTACAGAGACTGCTAATTCAAATAACATGGTGAACATCCTGTCCTGTTCTACGTGTTTTCAAACGCTACTGTGTTACGATCATTATATTTAGTTACAAACGTTTCAATCTGTAATAATGTTTTTTTACAAAATAAACGTAAAACGAAAACTATCTTCCTAACATTACGCATGAAAACGTTACGTAGGCTACTTTTGCATGAAATTAATCTTTTACAACTGGTACATTTCTTCTTCTCCACTACCGCATGAAAACGTTACGTATTTTCGCATGATACAATTGATACATTTCTTCTTCTTCACAGCGTGACGTACTGATACTACCGCGTAGTGAAAACATCGAAAACTTAACGCGAGTACAAGGGTAAAGTACCCAGAAATGTTTACATCGAGCGTAGCAGTCAGCATGAAATAACCGTTTATTAATTTAACGTTTAATGGTCGCAATAAAAGTCACGTTAGTTTTGAGAAATGCACACGAAAATAGAAACGGAAACCTTATACCACAGTGGAGAATAAGCAAATAAATTATTGCGCCGCTTTCCTGGAAGTCAAATCAAGGAGGCAGTGTCTTCCTATTCTTGTAACCAATAAATGTTAAAAGAAATCGGGTCTCGGGACGTCGTCTGCGATACCCACCTGTCTCTCTACTCTACCGCTGGTGTTGTCATATCTAGCCGTTTCGCTCATTTCCAACCTGTGCGGAGCCTTTGAAGTTTATTCGCCTTCAACCTAAAATGTTTTCCGAACAGAAATTACGCTGTCGCACACCACTAGCCTATACACGAAATTCCCGATTAGCGCTTCCGACCCTATCGGAAATATGATCATCATTAGATATTTCCGATCTGATCATCTACTGAGAGACTAGAAAGCGCTAATCGGGAATTTTTTATATAGTGGTGTGCAACAGCTAATTTCTTTTTGTGATTATACCCACTTACACAGCTTTAGTAATTAAATAAAATTTCTTCATTCGTGTAACAGCCATAAAATAATGAGTAATTTTGTATACAAACATCTGAAGAATCATTCGCGTGACTTCGTGAATAATTCGTTACCTACCTGTAATTATTATCAGCTACATATAGGCGGCTATAGGCCTAAATTAGTAGGCTACGAGTTGTTAATAATTTGTAATTTATTAATCACAATAATATTACAAATTATTATTACAATTAATTTACAATTATTATTAATGGTAATATAATAAAAAGAATATTTTTTTCGAAATCACAGCCCAATCGTATTCAAGGGACCGAAATGAGATTTCTAGGTAGGCTACGTGGCAGGGTATACTCTTCAAGATTATAAAAGAAATAGAGGTATACGGCAGGAACTGAATATTACGAGTAGGTAGTCCACAGCATTCCACAATATCGGCTACAATGGTTGGAACACCTGCAGCATCCCAACTGTTGAATTCATACGCCGAAAGAATGAAGAGGTGTGGAACGCCCGAAGAAGCGTTGGAGTGACCAGATCTAGTCTGTCTGTTTGGGACCGAAACAAACGTTTTTTTGTTTAATCCTTGTTGGAGACAGGGGCGAATTTGGGGGGGGGGCGATCGAGACCGGAGCATTTAAGAGGGTCGAAAAAGTTAACAAATATCGTTACTTTCTTAATTGTTACGCTATAATATCGTTACTTTCTTAATTGTTAGGGTATAATAACGTTACTTTCTTAATTGTTAGACTATTTTATTATTTTTTCAGCTGTGTACGTATACTAGTAGTAACTATGTTTTAAATATACTAACAGGTTTATTACACAGTGTTAGGGTGTACGTTTAAAATATGAAGTACAGGAAAATCAATTCAGTCAATTAGTATCTTCTAACAATGTCTCAATAACTCGTATTTGTATTGTTATTAACCGTTTACTTAAATGGGACTGATTTCAGGACGTTATCATCCGTTTTTTCAACCACTTTAAAGATAGCAATCTCGATTAGTCTTAACTTGATTTTCGTTTTGTATGAAGCCGACTCGGCCGGACCCCCCCCCCCCCACAAAGCCAAACTCCAGATACGCCACTGGTTGGAGACGGTGAAGTAAAAATAATAATAAAAGTTTTTTCTTGTACCATCCACGTAGTCTGGGGGATATGCAAGGTAGGCCGGTGCCTTACGTGAACTATTCGGCTAAGTGTGTGGCCAGCACTATGCTCTCAGCCGCCCACAGTAATCCCAGGATGTTATCCCAAGTTAACTCATTTCAACAGACTGTGGGAAACAGAACATGGCCGCCTCTAGGAGAAGGCCGTATTAAACATGGCAACGTTGCGTCTGTGGCCTATAAGCATAGTGTAATAAAATAGCTAAAGTGAACGGGTTATATTTTGATTTAATTTCATAGCATTATTAAAATCATGAGTATACCTATTTATAGCTAAATCTAAATTATAGGTCTGTGCACACTTAGTTGCACACATTATACGTTTAAGTTGAAGAAATTAGTGAATTAGTGTTAAGCCTAATGAATTAATTTTGTTCAAGTTATTGAATTCGTATCATATGAATGAGTTAATTATTATAGGCTATTTCTAAAATAATACAGTATAACAGTAAATGACATAATAAAAGTTTTAATTTGCAAAAAATGAAGAATTATAAAACTGCTATTAACCGGCAATTAAGAATGACGCGATTTGACTGTTGAAATACATAAATTAAGTGATCGTATAGCCGGCCTCAAATATCAGTTGGTTCCAGTGTTGCCACGTTTAATATTCCGGCCTTCTACTAGAGCCGGCCATGACCCGGTGGAATTGGAAATAAAAGCCTCGACCTCTACATTAGAAGCCAAGCCTTAGGGCTGCTTAAAAGCCAACAATAGTGTCGTTTTAGTACCGTCCGAGGTATTATAGGAACGTCAGTGTGAGGTATACGATGTTCAAGGGAAACTGTGTGGCAGTGGGGTACCTACTAGGCCTATAGGTAGTGTGTGTATCAGTAACAATGACAAACTTGTAAACTCGGAATTTTTTGTAAATAACTATAATTGTTTCATAATGTCATGACTTAATGGACGTTATGTATGTTAACACATGAACACAAACACAAACGATAAACATTTATCCGAAACTAGGCACTGATTGTTTCTTCTTGAAATTTTTTTCTAAAAAATACAATAGTAACAACAGGAGTAATAAAAAAAACGACAATTCTAAAAGTACAGATTTGTAAATGTGCTCCATTACGTTAGATAATACGCTGGAAAAAACTTTAGTGGCCCATGGGGGGATCGAACCCACGACCTTCGCGTTATTAGCACGACGCTCTAACCAACTGAGCTAATGGGCCCAGTTGCTAGCGGATGTTACAATCGAGGAAATAACAAGAATCGATTAGACTGCATTGCAGTTTTACATAAAACTCGAAACACTATAACTTATTCGCCAAGTTTTTTTTTTTTTTTTTAGGAAATGAAAAGCACTAACTAGCTTATTTAATCTTCATTAAAATATTACGTAGTCATTTTAAGCGAGCTCTGAGTCACTTATAAATTATGCACAAAGGGATTACAGATCCTGTTTATACGGAACACAGTACCTATTGTGGTGGAGAAATATTTACCGAGTACTTAGGGAACCCTCCTCCTTCTCGAGTCATCAGTCTTTACAGATTCTATCAGAGCATATGGGACCTCTAGTTTAACGCCGGATCCAAACGGCATAGTTGGGGAGGGACTTGGAAGAGTAATTACATAATAACAACACATAATAATAATGATAATTATTAAACGATATGTATTATTATATTTATAAAATAAATATAATAATAATAATACAATAATAACGGTAATAACAATACAAAAAACGACAACAAAACTGGTACACTTATTCGCCAATAGAAGTACATTTCTTATAAGTTACTTTTTTATCTAATTTAATCTGGCAGTTTAACATTAATCCAAGAATCAAAGATGCGGATCCACGAGCAGAATCAATTAGGAAATTTCTCCCTTAGTCTTAAAACAAAACACATAAACAAACAGGAGAATGTTTTAGAAATATTGTTCAGAATATAATAAAAAAGGCCGGCGCCATTTACGACTAGACAAAACCTGTGTTTCCAATCTTTTGGAAGACGTTCATTACGATCTTACAGTGTGAAGATGATTGTCGAGACGAGATTTCAACAATACGCTGATGCACTGCACAGCAACGCCTCCTTGAACGATACCAATTTATTGTTTTGTATATTGTACGGAAAGGCTCACTAGCCCAGTATGTCGCGGCATCGATTCCCGAGCAACACGATTAAGTCAAGGCGCGTCTGTCTTTCAGGACTCAACCCGTATGTCGACTCAGCCTATGAAAATAGTTCTAGCATATTATAGTGGCGACACTACGGAAGGGGATCAGGGGATTGATACTCCTCACCACCAGAGCTATTGAAATTCCATAATCAAAGAAACAAAAGATTACAAAATATGTAAATTAATAAATAGAGTTTCCTCAATAATGACAGTAGCTCAAAACTTGGTTAATAACGTACACATTATTTACAGCCTTAAAAAAAAAAACAAATACGCACGCGCCAGAAAATGAAGGAACGTGCCTTCGTCAAATTTAATAATGAAGGCACGTGCTCTAATTTAATATCTCTATGGTTTGAATACAGCGTCGTCTTTGCACAGGTAGAAGCTAGCACTTTCTTGACTTTAATTTGGAAAAATTAGATTTTATTGCAGGATTATACGTGCAAGGCTGGAGGATCTTGCAAGGCGGCACGGGCAGCACCTTGCCTGCGCCGTGTTGAGAAGATAATACATACAAGATAACGTACTTTAACATGAATTATAAGCTGCTTTAAACATTCTTGGGAGACATTCTTAAACTGAAGTGCGAAAGGACAATAAAACTAAGATTTTAAAAATATCCTCAGAAAGACTCGTTTTCACAAGATCTGTTATAAATTTGGATTTAAAGTGATTATTAATGACACAAGATTCATTACCTTTAATTTCAATAACAATTAATCAAGAGATAATTTTTTTTTTAAACTCTTATATTTCACGTTGGTTTACAGAAAATAGAAGACCAGTTACAGAGGTCGATATTTACGTTCAATAGCATCATACAAGACAACGAGCTACAGATCTCTGCTACAAAATCTAAAACGATGGCATTTCAGGACAGGTATCCTATAAGAACGACGATAGTCGTGAATAATCAGATTTCGATCAGGTTAGTCATTTTAATTACCTGGGTTGTAATATCTCATATGGAACTGATATTGACTGGGATAGTAAGCTAACAAAATTTAGACGCATCTGTGGAACGATTCATAAGTAGGCCTACCTGAAAAATAAAACACGGAAGGATATGAAATTTTATAAAACTGTGGCCGTCCCCATATTCCTGTATGCTAGTGAGACATGGACTCTTGGTAAAAGGAAAAAGGACGTGCAGAGGTATTAGGCAGCCGAAATGTAATTTCTAAGAGGGACGCAAGGTTGTTCTCTTTTGGATCGGAGAAGGAACGAGGATATTAGACACTATTTAAACATTGTATCATTGCACCAGATGACTGAAGTCAACAGAAGGAGATCGCATAACTTTCATCGCACGCCTGATATCCGTCTACCTTGTATGCCTTGGGTTATCACCAAATTGGGAAGAGTGATGTCGGTAGACCGAGAAGGAGATGGGTTCCGGAGCAGGTCTAAGGCCTAGTCCTTGGAGTGGTGATGATGTTGATGGTTTACTCAAAAATTTTAAAACGCAAAGAATTATAAAATATAGTTACAGAATTATACTTGAATTTCTCATCTGTCCTGAGGAAAACGAAGAGTCCAACGTTAAAGGTGGTCGCATCCCCCACCCGCCTCCAGGATCAGCTCCTATTTACGCCACCGCTTAGCACAACTTTCTGGGGTAATATGGACGGCTGAAGTTTGATGTTGGCATTGCACGACAAATCGCTCAAGTTGCGAAGCCCGAGTCTCCTTACCTGATGCGGGAAAGGGACCAACTCGGTCGGTGAACGCGTCGATCAAGACAGCCGTGTCCGTCTAAGTGTGGTAGAAGGCAGGAGGACCTTTGAAGGCGGAACAGGCAGCACGTTGGCTGTGCCGTGTTGTGAAGGTGATTATGATGGCCTATGTAAACCAAACGCTGTAACAAAAGTATGATCTCGGGTGCTGCGACCGATTCCTCGTTACGACCGATGTTGCAGCAAAGGATTCCTACTGCCGTTTTCACTTTGTCAAATCACGGGAACGTGTTTATGTTCATTCCTCTCTGGTTTCGGTACATCTACAGCGAAGACCAACAAAACAAAACAAAACAAAAATCACCACATAACTCGTTTTTCATTTAAACTAAAAGTGAGGAAGCGAGGATTACTGGGGAAAATATTAAGAATTATGGTTACTGCGTCTTAGAGATTCGATTTATCACGGGGGGGGGGGGGATCGGTCTAAAACACGCCTTCGATAAATTTATTAAACACGACTCTGTGTGTCCCCTCCAGTCGTTTGTTTTCTATTTATTTATTATTATAATAATTTTTTTCCTTGTTTAAGCTTCGAAGGGTTGTAGGGTCGTCGTTCCGGCTTACCGCATGCTGCCTTCTCCCTTTGTTTTTGAAAGGCACTCCTTTCAATTATAGTTGAAGTATTTCTAATCGAAAAAAAATCACTCGACATTTACAAAACTGCAATATTACTGCCGAATATACTAGTATTATGCATGAACTGAAGAATTCGCTCACTATTTTGAACGAAATACACACTTATTATCACGTAAATTTCAATATTAGATAATTTTTCGATTATCAGAAAAATTACAAAATCCCGAATACTCTACTATTTATTAAGTAATATTAACAATTGTAGAGCCCACAATCATGCAATAAACTCTAAAGATTCGAATCATTCGTGTTTGGTTTACAATTCCATTAGTCCAATTCTCAGACCCATAAAGAAGTGTGGGAAGAGCCATCACCTTGTACAATTTTAGGCGTGTTCCTTTACTTGCTGACTTACGGGTTCGCCTAATGGTCCCGCACACAAAGTTGAACTTACGCAACTTATTCACAACGTCGTTGCTTCCATTGTAAGATACACTGTAGTCCAGGTATTCAAAATTGCTACAATGAACACCTCAGGCACGTGGATACATTTCTTAGGTTCATGACATTTCTCAGACACGTGGCATGGTATACTCTTCATGATCATAGAAGAAACGCCAGGAACTGAATATTATGAGTATACTCGACAGGATCGCCCAGTATCGGCTGAATTGGTGGGAACATCTTTGCCGAATGGATGACTGCCGCATCCCCAAACAACTATGGAACTATAAGCCGAGGGGACGGAGAGATGTGGGATGTCCGAGGAAGCGCTGGAGTGACCAGCTGTAATCTGTGCCTATTTGAGACCGGAACAAACCATGCTTGGTTTAATCTTTGAAGATGATGATGATGATGATGAATTCCATTAGTCTGACACCCCTGCTGGATTTTCACAATTGTTTCACATTTTTGATCCATTTTTTTGGGCTACATGGTCCCAAAAGTTTTAAATTTAAAAAACTTAATACATTACATTCAGATGGTACATAAAATTCTGTATAATTTGATACGCCACATGAATTTTATGATTTTATCAAAATATTCTTCCACTTTTTGGGCCCGACGTCCAAAAATTTTCAAATTAAAAAAATGAACATTATATTCTGATTATGATTAAAATATCCTTAAATCTGATACCTCACATAGAGATTTATTCACAATTTGATCCTCTCACATATTTGTCGCCCGCCATCCAATTTTTTTTGGGGAGGGGATAAACAATAGGGTTCTGTACGGATATCTACGAAAATCGGTTGATCCGTTCAAAAGTTATCGTGAGACATATTCTAAATAGGCACACAGATAAAATAGACAGACAGACGTTCAAATGCCAAACGGTCGATGGTCGCTTTGCTCGTTTAATAACTTCTTCTTCTCCTTCATTATGGCCGACTCGTAGTTACAATTACATCGAATACAGTGACTTAACGGTTACAGTGACCAGACACACTTTCGTAATGTTTGACCAAAAACCTCATCATCATCTTCTCAACGGTTTTAGGCTTTATCGGCCTATTCCTATTCCACCGTCCACCTTTTCTTAGTCCTACCAACTTTTCTTCTGCCTCTAGGGTTGTAATCTTTCACTATCTTCGGTATTCTACTTTCTTACATTCTATCTATGTGTTGAATCCATTTTCTTCTGTATTCTTTAGTCCTTCCATTAACTGCAAAAATATCTAAATCATTTCTTATCGCTTCATTTATTAACCTATATGATCTCGTCGTTAACTACTTAACAAAGTTATTTGGAGACCTAAAAAATTACTAGCAATACAGATTGGGGACCTGTTTTATTCAAATTTTTTCAGATCAATAACAATATGAAACCACTTAATTTACCAGGTCAAATTTACCGTTTAATTTAGCTAAGTCCCAAGATTATAGTTTCATTTTACTCTAGGGTTGTAATCTTTCGCCATCTTCGGTATTATACTTTCTTCCATTCTATCTATGTGTTGAATCCATTTTTCTGTATTCTTTAATCATGTCATTATCTGCAAAAATATCTAAAACACTTCTTATCTCCTCATTTCTTATATGACCTCGTCTATTACACCTTTTAACTGATCTCAGAAATTTCGTTTCTGCTGTTTGTATCTTCTGTTCATCTTTTTCCTTTGTGCCTCAAGTTTCAGAACCATACAGTAGTGTAGGTATTGGCATTGTTTCGTAAAATTTTATTTGGGTTTCTTTACTACATTTATTTCCTAACGTTCTCCAAATCGTTCCACACATTCTTGTGAAATTCATCACTTTATTTTTTATATCTCCATTTTGATCATAAGTAATGTCACGTTCAAGATAGTTGAAAATCTACGCATACCTCGTTTTGGTCCTAACCGGTTCATCTCCTATAAAGGCCATTACTTTTGTCTTTGATTCAAACATGTCACAGTACTAAAAACATACCTTTCAAAATATCGTACTGCAGATACAGTGACTATCGGTTATAATGACTTGAACTTGTTGGTCCCGTAGAGCAACAAATCCTACAGCCTACATTGTTTCTGTCATTCTAAATGTCTCATTTGTCCTGAGCAAAATGGAGGGTCCTACTCTCGGCCCCCTCCCTCCCCAGCAGAGCAGCTCCCTAATTACGCTGCTGGTATAATCAATTATTGACAAGAACATATGAAAATCTATTACACCGGGGTCGACTCTGAAAACTGCGAGACAGTTACTAAATATCGGTATGGAGAACCAACATGACTTCCATGTTCTAAGAATTATATTTAAAATCATTTTCGAAATGAAATATTTCCATAGAAACTATTTCTTTTTTTTTTCAGCCTTAACCACAGTACTGTGGTCACTAACGTGTACCACCTCACGTTAGCGCACTCGATTTTCACTGATGATAGCAGTCGATGGCACTGCCGAAACGTCTGGTTTTGCAGAAAACATTGGATTATGGCCAAACAGCCAGGGAAGGAATTTTAACAACAAAGTACTTTTTTGTTCCCGATTACGTAGTATACATATTATACAAAATTAGCCCCTCCCCCTACAACTACCCTTCTCATTTGTAGATACCTTTCTACAGCGGTTTATTATGACCCTCTTTTCAGGATACTTTATTTATCAAAATTAAGTACTTTACTCTTGATAAAACATAAAACGTTGCAGGTAAACTACCCCTTCCCCTTAACCGATCTTCACCAAAACCAACAGGCCTTGAGTCCTCTCCAACTCAGGCACATATATAAAAAATTATTTCTTTCTGTTTGAATTTGCGGCAGTTATCGTTCGCCGCAGAAAAAAATCACACACACACACACACACACACACACACACACACACACACACACACACACACACACACACACACACACACACACACACACACACACACACACACACACACACACACACACACACACACACACACACACATCGGAAAATGATTTTTCTTCATGTTTTGAGGGTAGTACAATCAGAATCAGCCCTTATATCGAACACGATTTTTTTTCGTCATCACCATACTTCCATTTCCTTATGGAACATCAAAGAAAAAAAGTCACATGTTCGATCTGGAAAGTACAGAGAAACATTACAACCAGGGAAACGTATTGCAAGCGTGAAAACAAACGCATTTATAAACACAAGGCGGAAAGACTGAGGGTGGAAACAACGGTTAAATAACACAGAGCAATAACAATCTCGTAGTAATGATGTATCAAGAAGCTGACAAAATGAGGAAGGGAGACAAGGAACACATGTCGTGGGAGGGTGTTATTTGATGTCATTAAGTAGTGCCGCGGAGTCGGATCCCCACCCACGCTGGCTGGCAACGCTCCATGTCCGGCTTTACTGGATAATTACTTCCACACAGCTGATTGCCAGTGTAATAACCGTTCAGATGGCGCTTCACATCCCGACGTGACGTCACATAATCAGTGCATCATACTACGCAAGTCTATAACGATATACGATGTTTTTGCGAGACGTTCGTAGATTCTTCCGTCAGGGAATAGGCGAATCGCCTGTTCCAGTCCGAAAGGAAGTACAGTGGAACTTGCTTATAAAGAGATTCAACGGACCGGAGAAATGTGCTCGTTAAAAGCGGGTGCTCGCTACATCCGAGTTGTCGACTCCCAAGCCTATCTACTATAGAAGAGACTTTACACAATAAAATTTTTACATGTTTTACATTCTACGCTTAAAAGTGAAATTTAGAGTTTTAAACATTTCTTGGGCGCTAATATTCTTTGGTGAATATTGGCGTATAGTGCATTCGCGAAATATAGTACAGTAAAAGTAACTGCGTAGGAAAAACTTACCAACAATCAACCGGCTATCGAAACAAATTATTGGCTCGTGTACTGAAATTATTGGCCGTTTATAAAATTGGACATTTTCATAACTGTGTTTACAATATAATTAACACTTCCACACAAATTTGAATACAAATTTCCTGTAGCCTGTATGTTCTTGGCATAAAGCAATAATATCCAAGTATTCTTTACAAAGGAGTCATGTTAAGATGGTTTGTAAGCAGACCTACTGTATTTCCAATTTTTATTTAACCTTTCTGTATAAGCCTATGTGAAACTCAAATGTAGGCCTAATTGATTGTTTGAAGATTATGTAAGTTCTACACAGAGTATTTCCAAAAGTTGGTGCCAACCTTCTGGAAATAGGCCTAATTCTACTCATTAAACTGAAGCGAAAATGTACAATAAACATGCTTCGGTTTCTGTTTGTGTACATGCGTTTTTATACAAAAAAATAAAATAAAATAAATAATTCTTAAAAAATAAATAAAATAATAAAGAATAATAACTACATTAGAATAATGCAGAAATGTTAAAAAATGTTCAAAATGCGGTTTATTAACATTTTAAATTCGAATTTTCACAAAAGTCAGTAGGCTACTTGGAGCAAAAACTGACTTGACGTGATTAGATAAAAAATAAGCCTATTTATTCGTAATCCAATGGTACAGAAACAGATGAAACAGTAAGACATGAAATCGTTCGCGCAGATCATAGCAAAGAAGGCAGTGCTGGAAGAGGGTGAACACACACCAACCACGCAGCTGTTCTGAACACACAATGATTGTTCTGAACACAACGCGTCAAAGCTGCGCATGCGCAATGAGATCTTTTCACACTGCGCAACAGAGACCCCTTTCATGTTTAATTGTTTCTTTCATAGCACAATATTTAGCTTAATTGGTTAAGTAAACGTAGCCTATAACGTAAGCCTATAAACGTTTCCTTTACTTTTTATCCGAATTACATAAACAAGATGTCGTTGGATTGAGAATTAAAGGGATATTGTTTTCGAAAAGTTCGTTGTGTTCATAAAAACCAGCACCAGTAGTGAATGTAGCTTATACTAACTTTTAATACTGTATTTACGGACGAGATTTTTGTAGTTTTTGAAATTATGTATTTCAGGAAACGGCGTATTGAGTCTACACCCTACTATCATGTTTATAAATTTTTTTATATTATTCTACGATGTGAAATATTTTGTGCATATTGAAATGTGACAAATGATTACATTTTTTTAAAAATATTTTAATGTTTATTAAAATACACTACTTTCCCAACAACCGTACCTGCACTACATTTTCGATGTTTGAGTCCGTGATAGTATCGATACGTCAGGCACTGAAGAAGAAGAAAAAGAATAGCACCAGTTGGAAATGATTGTATTGCCGAACGTAAAACAAAAATATAAAATCTGTGAGGTTAATGATTACAACAAATGCATGGGAATTATTCACACGGTCGCTCCAGCCGGCATAATTAACTCGAAGTTAATTAATTTGAATAAAAAGATAAGCAATACAAACGCTGGCATCCAGACAAACAGACAAGAATCTAACAAATAATATAAAACAGTAAAAAAAAAAGTTAAAAATTATAATCACGGCATAAATTAAAATTAAACAGATTAAATTAAAACAACAACGGGGTCGAGTTGCCGATTTTTATTTGATACGAGATTTTATCGGGCTGATGATCTCAGCCGGCGCATAACAAGAGATTGCGAACGGCGATAAGCGGCGAACCCACGGCCAGCGGCGCGCACACACCTAACGTCATTTATACTTGTCTAATTAGAGGGCGTGGCCGTTGCGTAGACTTGGCAACACGGCGTTCACACACACACACACACACTCTCGGGCTTTTGTCACGGGTTTGCGCCGGTGCGTCCCATTATGCAGTCTCGAATATATGATAATATTATCATATATATTCGAACCCATATCATATATCATATTATATCATATATTCGAACCCATCATCATCATCAACATTGGCTCGACAGCCCTTTGTGGCCCCTGGCGTTCTTCAGACGATTTCCCCATTCTTCTCTATTCGTAGCTAAATCTTCCAGTTTCTAATTCCAAGAGTACAGATGTCCTGACTCATCCCGTCCCTCCATATCAGTTTTTGTCTTCCAACTTTCCTTTTATCTTCTGGCTTTGCATTAAATATCGAATTAATCTCCTTTCACAAGCACCTATAATGTGTCCAGCCCATTCTAATCTTTTTATTTTAATAAAGGTGACCAAATCAGTTCATCATACAAATTATACACCTCTCAATTATATCTTTTCCTCCAGGCTCCCCCCTCTTCCACTGGACCAAAAATTTGCCTAAGGATCCTTCTTTAAATAAATTTAGTTGCCTCTCATGTGATCTGGGTAGTGTCCATACCTCTGACGCATAAGTCAGTACTGGGCCCATTACGACCTTATAAATCAATACCTTGGTCTTCCTTTGTATTAACTGAGACTTTAGATGGTTTCTGAGGCCCTGCACACATACGCTTTCGCATTTCCACACTAATATTATTTTTTCAGTTAACTTCTGAGCCGAGGTAGGTAAGCCGAGGTATGTACTATCTCGAATTTATAAGTTCGTATTTCTACATTTTTAGGGCCCACACAGCAGTCTGTTCTTATCACAGGCATACACTTTGTTTTCCCTGATTGATCTGCAGATGCATTCTTGTTGCAGCTTTCTATAATTTCATAAATGCTTCCATCATAGCTGTTTTTGTTCTTTATAGCCTATAATGTCGATGTCAATGTCATCTGCATAAGCCAGAATTTTAACTGAATTATAAAAGATGTTTCCTCTTGCGTCTCTAATGACTTTCTCTAAAGCAATATTAAAAAGAAGGCAAGTTAAAGAATCTCCTAGTCGGAGCCCTTTCCTCGTGTGTAGGCCTACTGGGTCAGACAGCCAATTCTGGATTTTTACCTGACATTCAGTGTTCTTCACTAGGGCGACCAACTTCTCTGATATCTTCAATCCAACCATTCCCTGCATCCTGAACATTCCTTAACTGTTATTTGGCGAACAACCGCCCAAACAAATTTTGCACTGAAGGTGGTCTCCGATGGCGAGGCCGAACGCCTGGACTTAACACACTTAGACCACGATAATTGACCACGCCCGGCTGCTAACGATACTTTGAATAATATATGATTCATGTCTGTAACAAAATATTGCAATGAGCAGATACAATACATGTGTACACAGAGAAACTGACTCACCGTGCATGCCTGTGACAGATTGTACTTCATGCGGATAAACTTCTTGAGGTGCCTCATTGTGACGACGGCCGGACACTGCAGGTACCTCTTGGGAATGGCACTGACACTGGCATTGGCACTGCTGGAAGACGAGTCACTGCCGTCGCCGCTGCTGCTGGCACTGCTGCTACCGTTCGGGTTCTGCAAAACAAAGTTCACAGTCACTACACACTGAGTCTTAGACCTCTGTTACACCAGGTAACCGACTGCAGAACAAGTTGTGGGGCATTGGTTTAATGGGACCTATTACACTTACTGCAATCGGTTGGACGGTCTGCAATCGATTGCAAGACAGTTGCAAGCCATGCAACAGCTCGTGGAACTATTAGTTTCACGCACTCGATGTGGGGCATTGATTCAAATGTAGCCTATTACACTATACAACCGATTGAATGCAACTCGCCTGGGCGCGCATTCTGCGGTCGACGAAGAAATTTGATGACATGGGACCGAAACAATAGCCTATATAGGCTACAATTTTTTTTACAAAACCGCCAATATCTCGAAAACGACGGAGGATTTTATTGAAACAAAAACAAAAAAAAAAGTTTCCAATTTTGTCTAAAATTCACTCGGTAACACCATATAGTTATATCTTATAGAACGAAAGTTTGTCACATGCATAAAATTTCACTACATTTAAATCTCTGTTCTTGAAAATTATTAGACTTATCGGTTCAAAATTGTGTCTAAAGCCATCGTCAAACTTCAAAGAGCACGATGGTAGGCCTAAAAGAATGTTTGTTTATCGTATCAGTAGTTTCTGAGGTTAGCCCGGAGAACGAAACAAACTTTACGTCTTTATGATAGTAGTGTAGACGACAGGCTTACTCTTGCAACTCATTGCAGAGCAGTTGTATCCTGTTCTACTGCCCTGCAACTAGTTTCAAGTATCCTTGAAACCAGTTGCATGCAATCAGTTGCCTATTGTAACAGAGGCCTTAATTATATGTTGTATTAACTTTTACGAATACTGAAGTTTGTTCACTCTTAGAGTGCAGCCCGATGTGAACAAAGCGGAGTGATACAACACATTGGCATGTACAGTACAATGTTAAAACTGTCTTAACAAAACAAACATAACCTAAATAAATACAAAAATCTGTACAGTGTCATTACCTGTAAAAGACACATGTGTAAGTGTAACTCACCTCGGGCACAGCGCTGGCGGAGACTGTAGTTTCTGGTTTCTGCTCGCCGGGTCTGGCGGCCGCCCACTCCTCCCGCTCCTGTTCCCTGAAACAACAAACACACGCACTACGTTACACACTGTACACGTCACGTACAACTAGTTTACTTAATGGATAAATCCTTAAATTCGTAGTGACCGTCAATCAATTAATTTTTCCGGTGAAGGGTTTGTGAGGATCGGTCAAAAAAAGTATAACACATTTTTTTTTTTAATTATTTGCGTTGACGTTTCGACAATATTTATTGTCATCATCAGGACAACTGTTGCGTGTTTGGCGTCGTAACAGCTCAGCAACAATTGTCCTGATGATGACAATAAATATTGTCGAAACGTCGACACAAATAATTTTTATAAAATTTGTGTTATACTTTTTGATCGAACGTCACAAACCCTTCACCGGAAAAATTCATTAATGGATAAGGTAAGGTAGACAGTAAGAAATAGGCTGATACCAAAACGCTGAGTCGACGCAAGTGGGGAACACCAAAAATCACAGTTATTGAGGGGAAACAATTTGTGGGGAATCTTATTCAAAATACAAAGTCGGTATAAGTAAAGAATTCACGCTTTCACGGCCGGCAGCTGACTGCTAACATCTCCTGAGTTGTTAGGCCGTGATTTAAATTCATTAAAATCACAGTTATTATTATTGTTCATATGTCGGCTGTAATGTGCCTTATATTAAAAACAATGACGTGGTGAATACGCCATATAGGCGTACGTTCATGCATGTGTGTGGGACCATCATCAGGAGAACACTAAAATCAACGAGTAAAGAAACACGCCTGAACTTCTACAAGGTGATGGCTCTCCCACACTTCTCTTAGGGTCTGAGCATTGGCCTTTAACGAAATTCCAGACAGACCAGTCATATTCAAGCGGCCGAAATGAGATTTCTCATGCACGTCGCAGCGTACACTCTTCAAGACGACAGAAACTGAATATTATGACTACAGTCAATAGAATTGCCCAATAACGGCTAAAATTGTTGCAACAGCTTAACAAAATGGACGACTGCCGCATCACCAAACAACTACTGAGTCATAAACCGAAAGGAGGGAGAGGTTTGAGGCGTCCGAAGTGCCCGGCTCCAGTCTGCCTGCCTGGAACAGGGACAAATAATTTTTAACATGATAATGTTTTCAGGCTGGAGGTCATTCCACAAAAATGTAACGCTTCCACACTTTCGATTCTCCACAGTCTAGAAATCTTCGGTCTCTGTCGTTTTAACATGATAATGTTTGTTATATAGTAAATATTTGTTATATACACATTATACGTTTCAAAAGCCTAAAAACATTATCATGCTTCGATGTTTTGGTTTCGTCGAAATTTCTTTAATTTTTTTTTTGTTTAATCCTTGTTGAAGATGATGAAAATTTCTGTTTTATTCGGATATTCGGTTACTAGTTTTGGCCGTGGTCGGCTATTGTGTACGTTGGTAGATATTTCGTCAGCTGCAACGCCAACCATCATCAGCAGCCTGGACCAGGTGTCAAGTGTCCGAATGAGTAGACTGACAATAAATCAAACATCTTTTGGGCCCAATGCTATATTTGAACACCGGTCGTGAAATGTATATATGGGGGGGGGGGCGAACGGGACCTAACCCTACCAGAGAGTCGAAAAAGTTGATGAATTATGTTTATCTCTTAACTTTTAGGCTTTTTTCAGCTGTGTACGCTAATATACTGATAGCTTTTTTTTTAAATATACAAAACCGGTTTATATACAGCATTAGGGTATACGTCTAAAATATGAAATAGAAAAATCAATTCAGTCAATAAGCATCTTGTAAACACTGTCTCAATAGCGCGTATTTTATTGTGTTATTACCGTTTACATCAATAGGACTAAATGCCGGATATTATCACACGTTTTAATCACTTTAAAGATAGTGATGTTGATTAGTCTTAACTTGTTTTTTTTTTATTTTGTATGAAGCCGACTCGACCCCGGACACCCCCCCCCCAAACATAAATTCTAGATAAGGGAGTGACTAATAAAAATGTTTGTAACCGTATCCAAGGTGCAAAGATGAAATTTTTACGTTCCATGGTAGGCTGCAGGCCTACATTACGAGATGATGAGACAGGAAGTAACTGAGTATATTTTCAATAATGAAATAATAATTGAGTATTGCACCACGCAGAAAGACCATTTAAACGGGGCACCAGATTGTAACACTGCCAAGACAGAAGCTTGGCGGTGGCCCTATACAGTACGAGGTAAACGGGATCCAGGACGCCCAGAAGCAAGACAAACCTGCGAAACCGGAACAGGATTAATCAATGCTTAATCCCGCAGTGGCGTATCTGGAATTTGGTCTTGGAGGAGGTCCAGTAATGTCGGCTTCATATTAACGAAAAAAACATGTTAAGAATAATCAATCACTTCAAAGTGGCTAAAAAACGTGTGGCAACAATCAATCCCATTAAAGCAAACGATAATAATACTATAAGAATGCGTGATGTTGGAACATCGTTTACAAGACACTTAATAACATTTTACATTTAAAAATGATAATTAACAGTTTTAATAAAAAAAAAACGAAGAAAGTTTTATACAAAAAAAATATACACTGTTTGGAAATGTTTTAGAGTTTAATTCGATTTGATTTTTTTTTTGGCCATTTCATTAACAACTTCTCTCGGGCTCACTGAATTAATTTTTCTATATTTCATATTTCAAACCTATACGCACATAGCCTACTGTGTTATAAGTCTGTTTGTAGGTATACTTAAAAAAGAGTTATAAAGTATGAGCGTACACAGCTGAAAAAATAATTAAGAAACCTAAAAATTAAGAGATTAACAAAATGTATTGTCAACTTTTTCGACTATATGGGGGGGGGGTACGGTGCCGTTCTCTCCCCCTTTAACACGCCCCTGCTAATCCCTGATGTAGATGATGATGATGATGATAATGATGATGGTGATTAATATAACGTCGGGTAGATTGGATCGCTAATTAAATTCGATAAAAACTATAGCCACATACTCTACATTAAGTAAAGTCTTAAAAACGACACCGTTTCCTAATGCTCTACCGCCATGATACAAAAAAAAAAAGCGAAAGTGTAAGACAAAAGAAATTGCATCCACTCCAGATAATTAAAAAGGCAGCGCGAGTCGTGCCATTAAAACGTAAACAGAATGAGGATACACGCGGAGAATTCGTTCTTTTTTCCTCTTATTTTTTAGTGTACTGTGTAATTTGAGAAATCCCCGCGCTATTTCACGGGCGGGTTTGGATTCACCGTAAAACGACAAAAAAAACATGGGAACAAATTATCGGGCGAAGAAAGTAATGAGCGACGCCGCGGGGTGGAGGAGGGGGGAGGCTGAAACATAATTATAAATAGCAACAACTACCGCATGAGAAAGACACGGGGTATGTTATGTGTTAATCTTGTACGAGATGGTGGGGCTGAAAATAAGGGAAGAGAGAGAGAGAGAGAGAGAGAGAGAGTTAAACGCGCATAATGTGGCAATGCCTTTCCATTTATTCGTGTCTTTTTCTGTTATTTCCCACTTTTCTTAGTTACTCCACGCCTCTTGACATCTGAAAGTCTTAACTGAGAATAGGTAGATACCCGATTATATTTTCCTTCATGCATCTTCAGTCGTTAGGTACGACGCTTTTCGGGCTCACAGTGCCATCCATCTTCAGGAGAAAATCACTCGAGGCGAGCTCGTCAGTACAAAACAATTATATTAACACGCACATAAAAACACTGAATTCATTGTATACTCATATCGCGGAGAACACGATGTGCACTGTCGAGAAAATAAAAGTGTACACAAAACAATTAACACGCACATAAAGAATAGGCTATGTTTTGTACTGACGACTGACGAGATCGCCTCGAGTGATTTTCTCCTGAAGATGGGACCGTGAGTGCGAAACGCGTCGTACCTAAGACTGAAGTTGTATGAAAGAAAATATAATTAGGTATCTACCTATTCTCAATTAATTAATGCAACTTGGAGACCACACACAATGAATACTGAAAGTCTTGTTCATGCTGTCCTGGAAGTAGTTTTCTAATGGGTTGGTTCATATGTATTTTCTTTACATAGCCTATCTCTATCTCTATCTCTATCTCTATTACCAGACTGATTACCGGGCTGTTAGGCCGTGGTCGGTTGCTATTTAACAGCTACACCATCGGCAACGTTTCGGGGATCTTCTTCAGGGCGCAAAAATGACAGACTGTTGTGAAATGAAACACTTATGGCGGATCTTGGCCGAACGATACCACACAACCTTTTGCGGCCTGACGAAGATCCCCGAAACGTTGCCGATGGTGTAGCTGTTAAATAGCACCACACCGGCCGTGTAAGCTTATGACAAAAATAGCGCATCACTGTATCTAAAACGTGATCACTCCACACTAATCTTCTTGCACTATTTCCACGGTTCTTCTTTATTTTCCCTTCTCCCTATCGCGTCGGGTTGTAGGGAGCTTCCGTCCATCGTCTCCATCTGTTCCTGTCCACGCATACAAAGCCTTCATTTCCTGCGTAAGCTCTTCCCACGGTCCTGTCCCAGTATCTCAATACAAGACTGATATATCTTATCAGTCCTTGGCCTCTGACCCTCCGGCTTTACCTCGAGGTACAGTTTTATTTTTCTTGCTTCATCCGCCCTACTCGCATGTCCCAACCACTCTGAAATAATAAAAAATAAACCTCTGCTCGACAGTCCGTAAACGACCAAGGCACACCGCGCGGCTTCTGTGTCTAGTGTGACGGTTCCATGGCCAATGCAACGCGCCGCCAACTGCTAGTTGCGGTATCCGCAGCCAAGAGGCGCCGCTGTTATCTCAGTCGGGCTACTCAGTTCTGCCTCACGACGCTGAGTGCACGCCGTACAGAGCGTCAGCCGGGAATTCAACCCGGGACCACGAGCGAATCAATCGCCCGCGCTAACCACTAGACCACCTGGAGACTCATCCACTCCCAACTACCCTCCAGCAAATCCATGAGGAGCTTTACTCACAAAATTCCGTGTGATGATCTCATTTCCAATGCGATCTCTACTTGTTTTTATCGTTTTTAGCCTGAGAAACCTCGTTTCTGCTAGTGTTTCCCACGCGTTGTTATAAGGGTCTGATAATCCTGCTCGTTCCATTTCTCATACTCACCGCCTGTCACATTATGTGCGGTATAATTGTCTTTAGGACTTTGTTCTCAAAACTCATTAGATTCAGTTGTTGTATAAGTGTCATTGTCCACATCTCAGCACTACTGGTTTAACTCTTATCGTTAAGAGTTAACGATTAAGTACTTAATTACAGTTAAGTTAAGTTATTAAAGGCCCGTTGATGATTAAGTTATTCCGTCAACACAGTCACTGCCATTGATGTACTACACACTACATTACAGCGATTAAGCCGGAAGGTCTCTACGCTTCAGAATACATGTTCTGCATGAAATCAGGGCAAAAAAAAGAATTGTGAAATAGCCCGAAGATAAATTAAAAAAAAAAAAGAGACCGATATTTACAATAAAAAGTGCATACCTAAAAATGCGAAAATAAGGCATTACAGTACAGTAGTGAGGCCAAAATGCCTATATCCAAGTGAATGTCTAGCACTGAATTATAATTTAGACATACTAGAAATATTGGAAAGACGAATTATTCGGAAAATATTCGGCCCACGAAAAACTTCAGAAGCTTGGAAATTAAGAAGTAACTATGAAATATATCAGAGTACAGAAAATATAACAGAAACAGTGAGAAAAAGAAGACTAGTATTTTTTGGACGTTTATATAGAATGGACGACAATAGGTTGAAAATAGGTCTTCAAATATCTATGCGGAAAGAAGTCAACATCAAATTGGATTAAAGAAGTCAAAAAGGATTAAGAAAAAAAATAATATAAACGCAGAAGAAGCAATTGAAAGAAAAGTTTTCCGGGTAAAAGTGTCAAAAAATGGAAGCATTCCAGGACAGGAGAGAGAGAACAACGCAGGTTCAAAGTGGACTGAAGAAAGGAAAAAGAGACAGTGAGAAGATTGGAGAAAAAGAAAAGAGTAAGGAATAAAGAAAACTGACCCATAACCAGGACAAGAAGAAAATAAATACCATCTAGGGGAAAGAGAAGGACAAAGTAAAGAGATACAATGAAGCGTTACTGGAAAACAAGAAAAGAAGTGGGAAGCACGCATAGAAACAGAATGCACTGTGTGTTACTTTACGCGGTCCAATACTGACACAAGAGTGAGAAGGTAAGCAAAACGAGTTAATTGTATACATTATTAATACCGTGAGTACAAGGCGCCGGTGGCTGGGGGGGGGGGGGGAGTACTGCTGAACATGCGATGTTTGGGGTTTGCGTGTACGTACGTATACAATAGTAGTAGTAGTAGTAGTAGTAGTAGTAGTAGTAGTAGTAGGTTACTGTGTGTGTGGTGGTGGTGGGGCTTTATTGTGTTTGTGAGTACTCTATCTGGCTTCGGTTTGCCTTGAGCCAATTTCGTTACGTAGCTCCTCGCGCTGTATGCGATACACTCACGCACGCGCGCTCTCTCGTACATTTTAAATTATCGTACTCTACATACAATATGGTGTAGGCTATAACTGACAACGCAAGTTTGGTTTTGCGTGGTTTTTGTACGACAGTGAAACAAGGGCTATCAAAAAGCGAAAGTTAGCCTTTCTAAAGAGCTTTGATTTTGGTTGTTGCGAACAACGATTAAGATGAAATGAATGTACTGTGAGAACTGAGAACACCGACAAACTAACTGATACGATGAAGTACTGACTGACGAGAACGGTAGAGGAAACAAATTGCTGAAAGTAGTAAGCAAGTGGAAAAACATCTTGAAGGGCGCGCGCGCGCGCGCGCATACACACACACAGCGTAGAAAGTATCTACAGCCAAGGACCACACAGGGAAAGGTTGAAGGAAAATGAGGACGGGGAAGAAGAAAGGTTGGAAAGAAGATGAGGAAGATCACAAGTACAAAATTGTAGTATTTTAAGGTGAATGCTGACACTAGTATTTTCAAGCGTGGTTAATGAAGTTAATACGAGACTCTGCAATACAAACAGAAGGACATATTTTTAATTAATAAGTCCAGCTCCTACCATATGCAGATGATATAGATATTACCAGCGGAAATGAAAATAATCTGAAGAATGCCTTTAGGCAGGCTGTGTTTGATAGGAAGACACTGAGAAAGATTTATGGGCCAATTCAACAGGACGGAGTCTTGAGAAAGAGAAATAATAATGAATTACGTGCTAAGTACAATGTCATTACAGTTGTCCGATTGGCCAAAATTAACAGATTAAGGTGGGCAGAATACGTTTAGAGAACGGATGACGAACGTAAGACAAAAGAATTTGAAACACAAGCCAATAGGAAAAAGGAAGATTGGAAGACCGAAGAACAGATGATTGGACCAGATTGGCAGTGATGCGAGGAAGCTGGGCGCAGTGAATTGGTGGCGGATGACTGAGGACAAGAATAAGTGGAGTCAATTTCTTTTGGAGGCCAACGCTGGATCTGCGCTGTAGAGCCAAGGATGTATGTATTAATGAAGTTACTACAGGAAATACGACTGTACTAAACTGGTATTAAAAACTTGGTAGACCAGTTGATACAGCGCTTGGCCGTTAATCTGCAAGTCGCTGGTCTGATAAGAACTATGAATAATAATAAATGTAGGCCTACTCAAACGCGCGCAAGCTATCGCCTAACTACCCAGGCTAGTGATGACTACATATCCGGACAATACGATTACCACTTAATACGATCCCGACGACGTAACATAATAATAACCGATGACGGAGACATGAAAGAGGAACAGAAACAATTCTCTCAACAGTGGGTTTACAAATCGTCGAATTGTTGCGGGAAAAGGCGAAGTGCTCGCGTCTTGCACAAGAACTGCATACCGCGTTTTACAGTAGTAGCGATGGCATTTTAATTAGTGAAATCACAGAGAGAGAGAGAGAGAGAGAGAGAGAGAGAGAGAGAGAGAGAGAGAGAGAGAGAGAGAGAGAGGGGGGGGGCAGCCAGCCACCGACTGCGCTACGCTTTGGATGTAGCTACACAATTAATCTACATCGTCATCACACGGAATTAAATGTGTGGTGTCGCTGTGCCGATTACGACACACACGCGCGCAAACATACACGGAGAGTTTTCTGTTAATTGCGTATTAACTAGAGAGAGAGAGAGAGAGAGAGAGAGAGAGAGAGAGAGAGAGAGTGAGTTTGTGAGTGAGGGGGGGTTGCGTTTCCTACACTGTAGGACTGAAATCTATATTCCATCTGTAAAACAGACGTGATTTACACAGGAGAGAGCTGGGAACACGCCCCCCCCGCCCCCGCCCAAGCCGACAACCCTCGCGCCGATCCACACACAACCCTCCTCCTCTCCACCGGGATCCACTTTCGTCGTCTCAATTAGAATTATTGCAAGAAAAACAGTGACGGGGTGCCCGCTCACTCAATACAACAACAACAACGTGGTTACTACCGCATCATTATCGTAGTCGTTAACGTATACGGGACCTGAATCATGTGTCGTATGTATCGCAGAGTGGTGCAAATACCAGAGTCGGGGAAAATATCGTACCAGTGTGTTCTTTGGGCCTTTTTTATTGGCTCAACTGTATCTTCTCCACTCATAGCTTCTTCTATTTCACAATTTGTCATCCTCCCTTATAATCTTACTATTGAATCAGATTCAGCAGGCTTCCTTTATTTTTCCTCGTCAAGTACATTTTTACCGCAGCATACGTCACAACCTGTCTTTGTATTACCACTTTGTATATACTGTATTCATTTTCATGTTGTTGCCAATTCCGTTGGTTTTCATAAACATTTTAACATTATCAGTTACTACCGTGTTATTGTTTTCCCCAAATATATATTTCTTAAAGTAGCCGGGTCGTAGTGTAGCCTTAAATGTATGCCTTTGCACATGCTTTCAATCAGACTTCGGTTCTTCTTCTGCTTCAATTGGCGGTCACAGCCCGGGGAAACCGGGAATTGTTTAGAAAGTAAATTGCAAAGTTAAAGGATATTTATGTCCGAAGAGAAACCAAGAAGGAAGCATAACGACAAAGAGCGTGTCCGAGAATGAAGCAATACAGGCGGCTAACTGAATCATGTGTCGTGTCGCAGAGTAATCGGCGAAAATATCGTACATCTTGGATAATACCGTATTGTACGTTTGTTTAGTAATTTGCCGCCCCTACACCGTATCGGGCCACCATTACAGGTCTCGTCATCGCTAGCCAGTTTGAACTGTCACTTGCCACTTCACCTGTTCTCATTTCAAACGCCGTCTCTCCGGATTTATACAAGGTGCGTGCGGCGGTCGAAGGAATTTGAAGCGACACTTTACAACCTCCAAAAGGATCTACACAAGGGGCGCGCGAGGCATAATTTCTAGTAAAATTATTCCTCAGAGGATATACTTGAATTCAGCTTTAGAACGCTGGAGACGCAGCTGCCGTAACATGGGAACAGCTATCAATGATGAAAGGCTCTTCACTTAGCGTTTCGCAGAGTCGTGATTACAAACGATGGCGCAAGTGTTGCGGAGATAAAAAAAAAATCGTATAGGACAAAAGAAAAGGAGTCACGAGACAGTGAATTCCATTATATGGAACCAATTAACTAAGACCAGAAACAAAAATTAAACTATATAAGACAATATATTGGAAAGTAGTGTAACATGTGGAGCTGTAGTGTGAGAAACAACAGAACACATGAGCAAAAGATTACTGTTTCGATTGCATATGTGTTATGGTGTTTTCTATTGTATGACTCAAACTTACGATAAACTAGACGTATGGTAACAAAAGTGTGTAACCTAAATTATAACTTCGGATAATTCCATAGGCTATTAGCACTTACAAACGGCCAAATTGCTAATTTTTTAATCTAACCACAGCGTATATACTAATTTCTGAGGTTTATTAGTTTATATGCAACCACGAAAGTAACAACAACATACAAATTATACAACAGCGGACGTTTTTTTTTTCTTTTCATGGCTTAATGCGAGCAGAAGTGACCGCCACGCGCACCTTGTAAAACCCCGTCTTCCCATCGCCTCCGAGGCCCTATACGCTAACATTCCAAGTCTGTAATTGGCGCTGCGATCACAGACGCTCACCATTGAGTCTCCGATTATGTCGCTATGTCGTCCAACGTTCTATCGATTCTTAGATTTTTCTCGTACACTCGTACCGTATTCCTCAGTTTATCCTATAGACTACAACCATAAACTTTCCGTGAAAAACACGTCTCTGTTGAAAAAGGAAAGTGTATATAGACAAGATACTGGCAAAGAAAAACCGTGGAAAAATGAGTAAAAGGACTCTCTCGAAAATAGTAAAGAAAGAAAGAATATTGTTCATGAAAATCCTGGGGCTCAGAGAGGTATCAGCAGATGCGTTTACATTTTATTTGAGACAAAACCAAGAATTGTATGAAGGGTTTGAGAAAGTCTCGTTCATGATAAGGAAGTGACGAACTGATGAATTGATTTGTATGGACACCTTAACACCTTAGAAGAATACATAGTCTACATAAAGTAAAACAAACAAAATCGTCATTTTGCGAGAAAACAGAAAGACCCCACGCGTAAGTACAGGTGAAAAAAGTAGTGTCGTATTTACGGGCGGGGACTAACGGGACCGACCCTACCCGTTTTTTTTTTTTTGAGCTGTGTACACTAATATAGTAGTAACGCTTTTTTAAATATGCAAACACTTTTATTACACACCATTAGGTAATACGTTTGAATTACGAAAGATTAGAAAATCAATTCAGTCAATAAGTGTCTTTTAACAATGTTTCAATAACGCGTATTTTTATTGTGTTATTACCGTTAACTTTAATGGGACTGATCTCAGGATGTTCACGCGTTTTCAGCCACTTTAAAGATAGTAATGTTGATTAGTCTTAACTTGTTTTTTTCTTTTATAGGCTATGAAACCGATCCGACCCCGGACCCCCACCAAAGACAAATCGTAGATACGCCACTGGAAAGAAGTCCATCAAGATCTAGGGAAAAATGTGAAACCAGGAAAGAAGACACAGAAAACGGAGAAGTGTTCAGAAAGAAAATTGCGGAGGTGAGGGAAGTGTCCGAAGAGAAGTCGAGGAAAACTAAGAGGGTGTTTTCGAGAGAAATACTAACAAGAATGAGACAAAGAATGGAGAAATACTGGCGGAACGTCGTCAGGCGATAAAGCAAGCTGTGCAATCTCAGGCCACAGATGGCTCAAACGAAATTGAAGGATGAAACAAAAGTTCAGAGAATTTGTACACATCGTACACAAATGTATGTCAACACAGATTTCGTTGAAAATCAATACGTATTGGAATTTGGTTTAATTAACCTGACGGGCAAAAGTCGTGTGGACTGTGGAGTGGAGAACCTCTGTGTCACGTGACACAGAGCAGCAGCTGGTGGTTCCCCTCCAGGTGGATTCACACAAACGCTGAATGAAATATGTCTGTATAATCACTCTCTACCTGTCCGACTGTGCGCCCGCGCCCCTAACCTTCCCGCTTGTGTGTCAGCCAGCCAGATAAATGTTCATTCACGGAGACGGGAATCCAAGTTGAACCGTTATGACTGTAGCTTATTAATATATTTCCTGTATTATACCAGAGTGTTCAACCAGCCCACCCTGTTCAACTAGCCTCTTCATTTATAGATATTTCATCTACGTTTCTACAGTGGATTATTATGATCTTCTTATCAGTATACTTTATTTATCAAAATTAAGTACTTTACTCTTGTTAAAACATAAACGTTGCAGGTAAACTACCCTTTTCCCGTAACCGATCTTCACCAAAATCAATAAGCCTTGAGTCCTCTACAACTCATGCACATTTGTAAATAAATATTTGATTCTGCTTGAATTTACGGCAGTTATCGTTCGTCATGAAAAAATTATTCTTGTTAAAACATAAAATGTTGCAGGTAAACTACCCCTTTCCCTTAACCGATCTTTACCAAAATCAACAGGCCTTGAGTTCTCTACAATTCAGGAACATACGCAAAACCTTACTTGATTCTGTTTGAATGTGCGGCAGTTATCGTTCGGCATAGAAAAAATTACCGTTGTTAAAACATAAAGTGTTGCGGGTAAACTACCCCTTTCCCTTAACCGATCTTCACCAAAATCAACAAACCTAGAGTATTTAACAATTTAGGAACGTATGCAAAAAATTATTTGACTCTCTTTGAATGTGCGGCAGGTATCATTCGTCATAAGAAAAATTACCCTTGTTAAAACATAACATGTTGCAGGTAAACTACCCCTTTCTCTTAACCGATCACCACCAAAAACAATAGGTCTTCAGTACTCTACAATTCAGGGCTAGATGCAATTCTGTATTGTATGCAAAAAATTATTTGATTCTGTTTGAATTTGCGGCTCTTATCGTTTGCCACAGAAAAAAAATCTACACACAGATAGACACACAGACACTTTTCGAAAAATGACTTTTTTTCATGTTTTGAGGGTAGTACAATCAGAATCTGCAATTATCTCGAACACGATTTTTTTCGCCATGACCATACTTCCATTTCCTTATGGAACATGGAAGTAAAACAAGTAAAGACTAATCAACATTATTTTTAAAGCGACTGAAAAACGCGTGACAACATCCTGAAATCAGTCCCACTGAAGTAAAAGCTAAAAACACAATAAAATAGCCGTTACTGACACACTGTTAAAAGATACTGACTGACTGAATTGATTTTCCTGTAGGCCCTATTTCATATTTCAAACGCAGGCCTGTACCCTAATGCTGTGCAATACACCTGTCTGTATATTTAAAAAAGAATTACTACTATATTAAAGTCTACAGCTGAAAAAAATAAAACAGCCTAAAAATTAAGAGATTAATTAAGTTAAGAGATTAACAAAATTCGTCAACTTTTTCGAATGTGTGTGGTGCGGGTCTTTTTCCCTCTGGGGTGGTGGGGTCCGTCCCGTTCTTCCCCTCCGTAAATACGCCCCTGGTCCAGAGCCAGTAGTAAGTATGATATAACCGTATACTTACGGAATCACAATATGTGGCGAATGGGTGAAGCTGTCTCTTCTCAACCGTGATGTCTCGCGAAACCCATTCTAGTTTGTGTCATCCACAGTTAAAATAATTAGGCCTATGACATGAAATGGCTCTGGTTGCGTTGTGTTAGAAGATCTCACTGCGCACGCGTTGTTTTGACGCCGCATTGTTTTCGGACCAATTATTTTGTGTTCAGAACAGCGACAAGGATAGTGTATCATATGTTTGTCTGTCATGGTTGGTCATCTCACACCCCACATCCTGCACTGCCTTTCCAAAAGCCAGATGTGGAAAGAAAAAGAGTCCCGGTTTTTACTTCCATGTTCAATAAGGGAATGGAAGTAGGTATGGTGATGGCGAAAAAAATCGTGTTCGAGATAAGGGCAGATTCTGATTGTACTACCCTCAAAACATGAAGAAAAATCATTTTTCGAAAAATGTCTGTGTGTATGTCTGTCTGAGTGTCTGTTTGTAGAATGTTTTCTATAGCGAACGATAACTGCCGCCAATTCAAACAAAATCAAATAATTTTTTGCATTCGTGCCTGAATTGTAGAGGACTCAAAGCCTATTGATTTTGGTGAAGATCGGTTAAGGGGAAGGGGTAGTTTACCTGCAACATTTTATGTTTTAACAAGAGTAAAGTAGGTAGGGTACTTAATTTTGATAAATAAAGTATCCTGAAAAGAAGGTCATAATAATCTACTATAGAAAGGTAGATGAAATATCTATAAATGAAAAGCGTAGTTGAAGCGGGTGGGGGTAATTTTCTATAAATAAAAATGATAGTTGAAAGGGGAGGGGAAAATTTTTTATGTGTAGTACGTTATCGGCAACAAAGAAGTAGTTTGTTATTAAAATTCCTTCCCGAGCTGCTTGGCTGTGGTCCAATGTTTTCTGCAAAACAAGACGTTTCGCCAGTGCCATCGACTGTCATCATCGGTGAAAAGTGAGCGCGCTGACGTAAGGTGGTATACGTTAGTGACCACAGTACTGTGGTTAAGGCTGAAGCAAGAAGCAGAAAGAAGTAGTTTCTATGGAAATATTAGATTTGAAAATGATTTTAAATATAAATCTTAGAGCATGGAAGTCATGTATGGTTCTCCATACCGATGTTTTAATAATTTGTATGTTGTTACTTTCGTGGTTGGATATAAACAAATAAAGCTCAGAAATTAGCATATACGCTAGGGTTAGATTAAAAAATTAGCAATTTGGCCGTTCGAAGTGCTAATATGGAATTACTCCAAGTTTTTAGTACATCGTCACTTTGAGTGATAGGCTACAATAGAAAACACTATGACACATATAAAGGCTGTTCCATATAAAACGCAACCCATCTATGTCAGTAATTACATTTAAATAAAAAAGGCATATGTAAAGTATTTAATTAAATATTTTATTTCCAAACTTTACAATACTTAAAATTCTAGAGTAAATGCTGGAAGTGGCCGCCATCTTCATGAATACACGCTTCCACCCTTTTCACTGTGTTTCTTGCAACTTTTTTTAGAGTATTTGGGTTGATATTTAAAACAGCTTGTTCGATATTGACCTTCAGTGTTCAAGTGTTCGTGGTTTGTTGCTGTAGGCTCTTTCTTTGAGGTGACCCCAAAGAAAAAAATCTGGCGCAGTCAAATCTGGAGATCTTGGTGGCCATAAACCACGACCAACAACGCGATCACCAAAGAATTCGTTAACGAAAACAGAAGTTGAATGTGCGTAGTGTGATGTTGGACCGTCATGTTGGAACCAGCAGTATCGATCTTCCTCTTCCAAAAGTGCAATGAATTGCAATAAAATATTCTGATATCGTTCTGCAGTAATGGTGTACTCGAAGAAAATAGGACCAATAATTTTTTTTCGTAATATCGCACACCAAACGCCCATCTTCTGCGGGTGCAATTGGTTTTCATGATACGCGAAGGGATTTTCAGCACTCCAAATCCTACTGTTCTGGCTGTTTACGTAGCCGTCCAGATGAAACCACGCCTCGTCTGTGAAAAAAATCGAGTCCATAACATGAATACCCTCACGCACAAATCGACGAAACCAATGACAATATGTTAGCCGTTTTTCTTTGTCTGCATCAAGAAGATGATGAACTGTTTGAATTCGATATGGTCGTAACTTTAATTTTTTTGTCGCCCGATAAACGGTTGTTGTTGGTAAATTAATTTCAGCTGACAAGCGTCTAATTGATTTTTTTTTTGGCGAGGCAATTAATCGGTCTTTGATTTCAGCGACTATGTCTGCATTCAACACTGCCATAGATCTTTTGTGTTCCTTGTTATTAACAGAACCTGTCTCTCGAAATTTAGCCACTAACCTCAAAACCGATGTCTTGTTAGGTGCTGGTTTATCACGGTACTTACGGCAAAACTTCCGGATATGGGCGTTATTTCGCTTGAATGCGTTTACTTTGCAAAGACAAAAAGAAGACCGGTGTCGTTTGGAATTGAGGAAAGACGAGAGAAACATCGAGAGAGAATGAAGGAGACGTGGGAGAGAAGGATGAAGGACGGGAAGACGCGGGTGAAATGAACGGAGTCCACTGTGGCTCTTCTTTTTTTTCAGCACTACAGCCCAACGTGATCCCTGTCTTCCAACACCAATCTTCTCCAACGTCTCCTGTCCATTGCCATCTCACTGTAACCCCTCACATGAGATCTTCTAGTATATCATCCAACCATCTTATCCTAAGTCTGTCCCTCTTTCTACTTTTGTAGACTTTTGCCCAGTCAAAATTTTCTTTGGCATACGCTTATCATCCATCCGCTCCAGGTGACCTAGCCATTGTATTCGTTGAGCCTTTATTAATCTTACTATGTCTTCGTGACTCAATAGCTCATCTGTCTGCTGGTTATTTCTTATTCTCCATTCATCTTCTTTAACCGGACCATAAACAAGTCTTACAATCTTTTTCTTTCAAACCTTTCTAGTGTTTTTGGTTCCTTTGTTATCAGCTGCCATGTCTAGCCTCCATAAGTAACACTCGGTCTGATAAGTTCTTATATGTTTTTATTTTTGTGTTGCGAATAAATGAGTTGCTTCTTAATAGTCTACGGTTAGCATAATATGCCCAGTTTCCTATGTGTATCCTGTCATGTACTGTCGTGTTTATGACCCTTCATTGTCTATCTGAACTTATTACTGTAACTGTTTATGACAACCCATAAACACGTCATATGATCTTTCTTTCAAACCAAAATGCCTCATACGAACTGAAAAATAATCTGAGCCGTTCGGCATACAAGGAAGACAATGTGGCCAGCATTGTGCTTCAGCCACCCAGGATGTTATCCCAGGTAGCCTACTCATTTCCACAAGCTGAGTCGACCACAAGCCTGATTTACTGACGGGAATCGAAGCCGGGGCGTGTAGATAAGTATCCGGCCGCCATCTACTAAAAAACGTCTTATTAATGAACGATGATCTGTGAGTCAACAGACCTCATTGACAAGATCAGTACGAGGTCACGTAGGCATCGCGTAACCGATTAATTACTCCGTACAGCGAGCGGTACAAAACAAAGGGAGACTACTGTGTATTCTCTGTGCCGGCTTCAAACGCGCGACGACCCCTCTGTAACTGCATACAAACTGTTTGCCTCTGCCACTCCCCAACCGTAGGTAGGTTTATCCTCGGTCTGCTTTGAATTTAAAAACTGTCAGCCTTCCTTCCTTCACCATTTGGCATAATTTCCATGTTCAGAAAAATAAAAAAAACTTTTTCATCTTCATGCGTAGTAGCAGACGACTTCCCAGCCATATGATAATGGCAGGGCCGCGGTTTTGTTATGCAAATACCGACCGACTGCTTCCTCAACGCGTTTTCAATTTTTTAAGGTTAATACAAAAACATTCCGCGTATATATCGGGTGTTCATAAAGTCGCACAACCCTTATGTACAACAATCCATTTACTTATTTATTTATTTATAAATAATTATTTGTAAATAACATTATTTATTTTCCTTAATTTAGTAGGTAGTGACCGTCGATACGTAGGGTATAATATACAAGTAATGTAAAATTTGTGTTATAGGCCTTCTTATTGACCGATTCTAGCTAAAATTCCATCGTTAAAATTTATTAATCGACAGTCAATACTAAATTATTGTCAAAACGTCGTAACAACTCAAAACAATAAATAGGCCTACTGTCGAAACGTTGACATAAATAATGTAAAAATCGTCAGTCCTCGCTAAACTTCCATCGTTGAAATTTATTATTTATTTTTATTTTAACATTTATTGTAAATTATATTATACAAATGTACACAGCGTTTCCAAAAGATGCTGACAAAGTTTCTGAAATGATTCTGCTCATGAAACTGTAGCAAATAAACATTATGCTAAAAAATGCTTAATTTTCCAATTCGTGTCTTCGCTAAAAAAAAAAAAAAAAACCCCGAGGCGTGTAATTGAAATTTGGTAAATAAAGTCTACTATTTGATATAAGCACTTCATCATCATCATAATCTGCAAGGATTAAACCAAGGATGTTTTGTTCCAGTCTCAAACAGACAAAGTCTAGAGCTGGCCACTCTTGCGCTTCCTCGGATGTCCCACACCTCTCCTTCCCCTCGGCTTTTAGTTCCACAGTTGTTTGGGGACACATCCATTCGGTAAAGATGTTCCCACCAATTCAGCCGATACTAGGCGATCCTGTCGAGTATAGCCTACTCATAATATTCAGTTCGTGCCGTAGATCTGTGTTTCTTCTATGATCATGGAAAGTACACCCTGCCACATGCCTGAGAAATCTCATTTCAGCAGCTTGGACGCGACTGGCCTGGGCTTTCGTTAAAGTCCAATTCTCAGAGTCATAAAGAAGTGTGGGAAGAGCCATTCCCTTGTAGAATTTTAGGCGTGTTTCTTTTTCTTGCTGACTTAAAGAGTTCGCCTGATGGTCCCGCACATAAAGTTGAACTTATGCAACTCATTCACAGTGTCGTTGCTTGTATTAAAAGACACACCGTAGCCCAGGTACTCAAAGTCACTGACTTGTTTTAGGATAGTACCATCTATAAGTACGATATCAGTATACGGGGCCGAACTGGGTATATTCTTCATCATTGATAAGATAGAAGAACGAAAGCAGCAGTGGATGGAGGACGTCTACAGAATGGACCGCCAGAGGCTAGTAAAGCGCGCTGTACACTACAAACCAGTCGGCAGAAGATCTGTGGGTAGGCCCTGGAAGAGATGGCTGCAGTGAAGACGGAAGCAGACACCGTGAAGTGACGACGACGACGACGACGGGATCACTTCTACGAAAAGCCATGACCTTGGTTTAAGTGTGGATATTTGCAATACAGAGTCTTTGCAGATTCGACTTAAAGCTTAGTTTTTCTCGGAGCGGCTGTTGCGATCATCGCCATCTACTGCTCTCACCAGGTTCTCATAGTTCCGTTTTCCTCCAAGCGTCTGTCGGTAGAGGCGCTAGCGTATCCAGCGTCAGACGCACACCTGACCGCTCCAGGACCAGTTGGAGACGCAGTCGCGAGCGATTATTGCGTTGTGTAGCACGTGCTGTAGATGTTGGCCATATGCTATGCTGTGGGCCATAGACAGTCTAGAAAACTCTAAGAACTTATTTTCGTCCTTGCGTAAATGGTTCATGATCAAGTTTTTAAAGTATCCTTCAACAGTTCTGTTACTAAATACGGGATGTATCACTTGTCTTGGTTTTATTAAAGTTTCAATAATACCGTCGTCTTCCATTTCTTCCACTATTAGCCACTTCAGTATGCATTTTCTTTTCCTACAACTCATCGGAACACTTGACACCAACCAACCTCACCCAACTGACAAAACCCGAGAACTCACCCAGCTGACAAAAAGACGCTAGCGTTCAGTCACTTCGAGGAAAACAGCCCAGGGTAGCGATGATCGCTGAGCGACTATCTCTCAGTGATGATCGCTGAGCGATGATCGCAACAGACGCTCCGAGCAAAACAGAGCTTAACTAATGTACACCCATCTGCAACCTGATATAAGTAGTTAACCAACTAAAATGTTACCTTAAAGATTCTCAAACGACGGCCGGTTGAAAGTTTTAATTCTACATTTCACAAAAATCAGTATTTAGGTACAACAAAAAATGTCTTATTGCGTAAACGATAGCAATTTTCTTTGTAATGCAACGGGACATTGTTTACGGAATTCGGACAAAAATGTCATTCGGAGTTATTACATTTTTTAGAATAAGAAAACATTAGCCTATCTTCCTTATACAGTTACTGTTTGCCCTGTTTTGTTATAAAAGACAAGTTTAATATCTCCGTTATTTATATCCGCATTCCATTAACAAAGTAACATTTGATTACGAATAAAAGGGCTACGAATTACGAATAATAAGACATTTTTTGTTATAAGTACCGATTTTTGTCAAATGCACAATTCAATCAGCCGCCATTTGAATATGCGAAAGATATTTTGTTTTTTTTGTACTTGTAAGAAATAGTACTCTTACTTATATAGGCTATACAATATTTCAGTTTTACGTCTCGTTTCATTCAGCAGTAATTAATTTTTTCAATAGAAACTCACAGACGTACAGTCGGTAAATGATGCAGGTTTTAACATAGTCTATGTTTATTGGACATTTTTCCTTCAGTGTAATGAGTAAAGTTTGTTCATTCTTAGAGTGGAGACGATGTAAACAAAACCACGTGCATGTACTTGAACCGGATTGGTTAGACGAGTGGCCGCATCACTAAATCCTCCGCAAGAAATAAAGTAGATGCCAACTGATAATAATTAATTGATTAAAAATATATCAACAAACTTTTATTAAGACAATTGGGTTTAATACAACTAAAGTAAGGTAAATGGTTTTATAATTCTTTGGAAATTAAGACATTAATTTAATTAATTAAGAATTAATTAATTAGTTAATTAAATTAAGAAAGTTTTAACTTCATACTGTACTACGTAGGTTGCCTCTGTGTTGTATCACTCCGCTTTATTTAGGCCTACATCAGGATCCATTCTAAGAATGAACAAACTTTAGTGTTTTTCGTAAAGTTTGTCACCATGTAGTATAATCTTTTCTGTCAAGTTTTTTATAATAGATTATTAAGAAAAAATAGGAAACGCCTTTTTCATTTTAAGATTAATAACTTGACATTTATGTAGTTTTACAGTTTTTCATTTACAACTCACAACAAATGTACAAAATTTCAACCGTGAACATAGATGTAGTTAAACTGGTGTTAACGTGACGTAACTTACGGTATGTAACTTTTGTGAGGGTTATGTCAGTGCTGTTATAGTTGGGTACACTACGTCAGGGGTGTACTTACGGGAGGGACAACGGGACCGGACCCTTCCCCTTAGAGGGTCGAAAAAGTTGACGAGTTTTGTTAAGCTCTTAATTTTTAAGATACTTTGTTTTTTTTTTCCAGCTGTGAACGCTAGCATGGTAGTACACTAAAAACTCGTTTATCCGAATTTGATGGGACCGTGTCCGTTTCGGATACACAAAGTTTCGGATAAACCGAAACTTCTATTTAAATAATAATACATACGTAAGTACAGTAACTTTTTTTAATAATAATAATTTAAAAGTTACAGTGAATATGACACAACAAACTATAAAACGGCACCGCACTGTAAATTATAGTTTCTACAGTACTGGAACAGTCCTACTGCTTGCTCGTACAGTAATCAATCATAGTTTATTGGCTAAGCCTTGAAGCTCGTTTGCTGGTTGCCCGATCTCGAAGTCGTTTCGTTGTTAGAAGTTCTGCAGGGGAAGTTCCGTCTTGTCGCTCCAAATACGACAGGACAAGAAAATGCTTTTGTGCATTTTTAAAATTTACTAAAAATTGTTTCGGATAAACAGGGTTTTCGGATAAACGCGATTCGGATAAACGAGTTTTTAGTGTAATTCTTTTTTTAATATAGAAATAGGTTTATTACACAGCATTTGCGTGTCCACTTGAAATATTAAACACAGAAAAATCAATTCAGTCAAATAAGTATCTTGTACACAACGATTCAAGAACGCGTATTTTTATTGTGTTGTTACAATTTACTTTAATGGGATTGATTTCAGGATGTTATCACGTTTTTCAACCACTGTAAAGATAGTATTGGTGAATAGAGTCTTAACTTGTTTTTTCTTTTGTATGAAGCCAATTCGTGTGCCCCCTCTCAAGGCTAAATTCTAGATACGCAACTGGTCTAATTGTTTATTTTCCAGATAGCCTATACAAGTTTCGTAACCAGGACTGTCCTAGTTTCGCACCTGATTGTCCTACGACTTCGTTTTCCAGATGCCACAATTTTAAGTGCACATAAAAAATTCGTCTATTGTTCGCAACACATTAATAATTTCAATCAGTGGGGTAGTGGGCGCCAGTGGTGCCACAATAACAGTCGTATATTTACTCGGTGCGTTTTAATTGCTTGCATCCGTGTCCTTGCTTTGCCGTTATCATCACACATTCATTAGTGCTGGCTGCAATGCATAGGCTACCTCTCTCTCACGCTATCGATCGCGCGTTGCCATGGCGACGTGTACATAACGCGCTCTTTCTCGCCAAACGTCTTTGCGTCGTCTCGTCAATTACAGTGTTTATGACTGTGTTATAACGTTACATAGTATTACTCAGATTACATTCAATAAACTGTATTTAACATGCAAACACACACACACACACACACACACACACACACACACACACACACACACACACACACACACACACACACATGGTACAGTTCCTTTTCATGACGTCTTAAATTAATTCATATTATTTGATATTTAAAACAATCCGGCCATACACCTCGAAAAACCTTGTCATTACCAACCAATATCAATACAAACACTTCACCGGACAACGGATCATCATTTCTCATGATGAGCATGCAGCGTAATGTCCGAAACTTATCAAGTATTTAAATGATCACACACACACAGATGAAATGCAATTTCCGCATACGGCCAAACACCCCCTCCTAATTCCACTAGGACATTAGCCAGGGGGATGAATTAACTCAATCAATCCTTTTCTCACTACACTACACTTCAGTATACACTTCGGTTTGGCTGACTGGTACGAAAGTACAGTAGCCGGGTCTCAACAAATGACGTAATAAGGACAAGCAATAATGCCGTTTGTCCGCAACCGTTTGAACTGATAAAGACTTGAATAACCAGAAATAACAGTATACATTTTTTTTAAAGAAAAGAAGGAAACGAGTTAAAATTATTTTGGTATACTGAAAACAAACAAAAAAGTAAAAATTAAGGCGTAAATGTTTACAAAACATACGCTATATTCACGTTTATATTTACAAAACCTTTTTTACTGAACAGGCTATCGTATAATTAATAAGATATCAGACCGACTAAACTTGTGTTTATAGTTATTAATTACTGTAGCCTCATTAGCCTATTACCAAGTTGATTACAGACCGGGCTGTTAGATCGATCGTGGTCGGTTGCTATTTACTAGCGACATGGTCGGCGAATCCCAGCTTCAGGGATTTTCTGCAGCCCGTAAAAAGCAACACAGAGTATTGGAAAACGAGTAGAGCGGATCTTGGCCGAACGACACCCGACAACTTTTGCTCGGGTAAGAGCAACAGGCGCCCGGTAACACAAGGTTACCTACAGGCCTGTAACCTGGGCCAATCACAAGAGCAACCGACCACGGCCAAACAGCCCGGCTTATAATCAACTTGACACCGACCGTGTGTGCTTACGACAAACATTACTGTCGGGGCGGTTTGATCTGTACTGTGACACCAGAAAGGTTGGACTGGGTGTACGCGTTAATTAGGCTGTCCCGTTCAAGAACACTTGTGGCACACAGGCTCGGATAGCGGAGCACATCATCATCATCATCATCTTCAAGGATTAAACCAAGAATGGTTTGTTCCGGTCTCAAAATAGGCAAAGATTACAGCTGTTCACTCCAGCGTTTCCTCGAACGTCCCCTCGGCTTATAGTTCCAGTGTTGTTTGGGGATGCGGCAGTCATCCATTCGGCAAAGATGTTCCCACCAATTGTAACCCCTCTCTTTTTTTTAAGGAGAGGCTACTAGATATTTAGACATTAATACATTATTTTTATATATATCGAATTTTTTTTATTATTATTATTATACAAACGCCGGGTCATCAAAAAACCCGGCACACAATTCAGCCGATACTGGGCGATCCTGTCGAGTATACTCATAATATTCAGTTCCTGCCGTATATCTGTGTTTCTTTCTATGATCATGGAGAGTATACCCTGCCACGTGCCTGAGCAACCTCATTCAGCCGCTTGGATGCGACTGGCCTGGCCTTTCGTTAAAGTCCAATTCTCAGACCCATAAAGAAGTGTGTGACGAGCTTGTAGAATTTTAGGCGTGTTTCTTTACTTGCTGACTTAAGGGTTCGTCTAATGGCCCCGCACATAAGGTTGAACTTATGCAACCTATTCACAACGTCGCTGCTTTCATTATAAGACATGCTGTAGCCCAGGAATTCAAAATTGCTAACTTGTTCCAGCTGTGAAAATAAACATCGTATTTTATCTGTAGAAACAGCGATCACAGAGAAGAAACGTAACCGTTTTCCGCACGTCATGAGAGGGGCCACAGACGTTTACAAAAATAAGAACAACTTCTACTCTACAAGTTGCAGGGTCTGTGGAAACCTGTTTTATATACGGTGATCATTATATAATGGAATAACCGCAACAGAAATCAGGCCTGTTAGGATACCTGTAGGTGGCAGCCTCACCATCTAACTACTTAGCTACATGTTGGTAACCTCTACTAAGGAAATTAAAACATACTCAAAATCTTCACGAAAAGCCAGAAGGATCTCAACGGAAACGACTCTTGCGCGATAAGGAGGTTGCACCCTTAGAGATCAAATACGAAATGAAGATATAAGAACTGAGCTAAATGTATATTCTATGCCCAGCAGAATACGAGGAGGACAAATAAAATGGAGGCAGCATATCGACAGAATGGAAGATATGAGGCTATCTAAACAAGTAACACGAGACAGACCTCAGGGAAGACGTGATGTAGGTAGACCAAGGAAGAGATGGCTCCAGTGAAGTCGGAGGAGGAGGAGGAGGAGGAGGAGGCGGAGTAGAAGAAGAAGAAGAAGAAGAAGAAGAAGAAGAAGAAGAAGAAGAAATGTCGATCATAGCGAAGAAATGTAACCGTTTTCAGTAGGTGATACGAGGGGCTACACAGACATTTACAAAAATAAGTACAACTTAACAGAGACAACTAGGACTACAAGTTGCAGGGTCTGTGGAAACCTGTTTTAAATATATAAGGTGATAGGATCGTTATAATGGAATAAAATACATTTGTGTTGTAAAAAAAAAATTGTAAACTATTATTATGCTAAAAATTTTTATTTTGTGTAGGCCTATTATGTTTTAATTTCTAAAACAGTTTATTGTAATTTATTTGGTGGGATACTGGATGGGGGAAGGCATCTTGTAAATTATGGGCTCGATTGCAAACATTTTGGTCGACACTTAGTCTACTGTATAAACACTGTCGGGTCAAGACTTTATTCTCAGTCTTAGCCACCGCCTATCCACTGAGGATGTCTCATCATCATCGTAGTACGGGCGAAACGTTTGCTTTTAAGAGAAATACAACGCCTTGTGTTGACGTGAAAAACAATGTTGTTACGAACATGTTCAGTGCACGCGGACGCGGCGTTGCCAGAATCAGCACACGACAACTGCAATGAAGGCGACTCTTCGTGTTGTCGCCATTCTGCTGTCGGTGTAGGCGTTTGTTTAAGTTATACAGAAACGTGTCAAACGACTGTATGGGTGGAGATAAAAAATGAATGTAGTAGCCTATAGGGAAGTTAGAGTATTCAGCAAGACTATTATAACAGTTTTTATCACTTTTGGTTGTATTTTCCAGACTATTTAACCTTTGTCGGAGTCAGTGGCGGACCTAGGGGAGTGCGGTCGGCACCGGGTGCCATTTTCAAATATGAATTTTTCTCTCAATTTAGAAAAACATATTGATTTTTTACTTTTAAATTTTTTTAGAGTATACTATAAATATAATTTTATAGTATAAAATATATACTACTATAGATATTTTAAAATCGAAATGTGTGTTTTGATTGGTAAAGATACTATTCTTTCTTATAACTTTACTAATAGTCAACAACAGAACATTGATCCTGATAATAATTTTAGCGTAGTTTGAAGTGTAATTTCAGTATCTGTAAGTGCCATGTGCTAGTAAACTTTAATGTGAAAAAAAATATGCATAGGCTGCCACGACTATAGTTAAAATTGTGTTTGTGTAGTTACTGTTTTATTAAATATTGCACTTGCATTGTTGACAGAAAAACTAAATTTATGTTGAAAATAAAGACATTATATTCTGTTATTGGCTTACTCAAATCTGAGTGCCACTTAAAGATAGGCCTAATGTTTGACCGTTTGGAGGGGGGTGACAAATCTGAGCTCCGCACCGGGTACTAAATAGCCACTGGTCAGAGTACCCTAATATTAGGCCTATTTAATGTTTTTGTAAAACTGGTTACAGGACAGCTCAAAACTGTGTTCTCACGTAGGCTTCCGCGGCCGGTGTCCATTTATGTTTTTGAAGTGTTCTTCCGGTGTGGACCGCGTGACAAATGTCTTGTATGACAACGTTTCACTCAAATTAGAATGAGTATCCCCACTGATAACAAACGTTATCATACAAGACATTTTTGACGCGGTCCACACCGGAAGAAGACTTCAAAAACATAAAGCTCAAAACTGAACTGAACGATCAACTCCAAATTTACAACCTGAATGTAACATTCGCTTTTCGATTCAGATTATTTAAGATTCATGAAATTTAATAATGTCTATTAATATTCAATTAGTCATTAAACATGTGATATTAATTCACACTAAACATTTAGCACTTAACTGAACTGAATCTTTCTTCATTCGATATCTTAAAATAGCAATTTATAATGTCTCCGTAGGGACTTTTTAATATTTCGTCTGCAAAATCAGAACATCTGGCAACGTTGGTTCAGGTGCTCTGCATGAATTAATGAACTTGCCTACGACTTTGCAAACAAAAGTCCTTTTATGATCACTGAAATGATAAAACGCGATCTGTTCTTTGTGTACTGTAAAAAAAAAAAAACAAATATGCTACGTGAATTTATGGGTACAAAATATTTTATGTTACTTTAAAAAGAAATCACACAATAAAAAGAGACGAACATAAGGGAGAAAGAGAGGTAGAGATAGCATTCATAATCATAAATGGTTAAAAGGCAAGGCAGCTTGTAGCGTTGGGATCCAACAGGCAGTGGCTTTACACACAAAGAACCGGTCAGAGGTTTGTGCATGTTGCCACTGTATTACGAAGACAGCAGCGGTTTTTTCACTCGTTCAGTGCTGCCACTACAATGGAAAGAAACAGCCGTAGTCGTCAGCGTTTTTTTAACTTTACTTTTCTTTAACCACGTAATTACTGGTTTTTCTTCTGGTTCTGTTTCTTGATGAATTATCTCGTGTAATTGTTTCGACGAGCCTTTTATATGTAAATCCAATGTTAACGACGAGTTAATTAATACGTACTTAACGGATAATTTGTGTCGAATTAATGACGTCATAACAACTTAAATCGGACATAACTCAGGGGAGAGAAATATAAACGACCAAATATCTTCTTACTGTAGCATATAACGATCCTTTATTGGATACTAGTCTCCTTCGACTAGTACAAACAGTGGTATCTTCTGTGACGACGTCCAGCAATTTCTTGGTATTTAGGGGGGGGGGGGATTTAAAATTTTTTGTGAACGAAACTACAAAAAAGAAAACAAAAATAATTCGTTATTTGGTATTTATTTCGTTGTAATCACGATGGCAAGTGTGAAAACATAAGACGTGCATGAATAGATAGGCCTATCTACAATTTCGCAAAATTATTAAACAATAAAGACAGGGGCGTATTTACGGGGGAAGCGAACGGGACCGGACTCCCCCCCCTCCAGAAGGTGAGATTTAGTTAATATCTTAATTTTTAGACTGTTTTATTATTTTTTTTCAGGTGTGTACACTAATATAGTATCACGATATGGATTGATGACTCGTTGGTCACTTTGTGGTACATATTAATACAAAGGTTTTAACAAATACACAAACGCTTGGTTAAGTTTCGCAGTTTATTATTTACCTCTTCACAGCTGTTTCAGCATGTTAATAAAGCTGAAACAGCTGTCAGAGGTAAATAATAAACTGCGAAACTTAACCAAGTGTTTGTATATTTTTAAAACCTTTGTATTAACATAGTATTAGCCTAACTCTTTTTTAACTATACAAACATGCCTATTACACAGCATTACGATTGGCATATGAAATTGATAGGAAAATGATTTCAGTCAATAGGCCTAAGTATCTTGTAAACAATGTTTCAGTAACGCGTATTTCTACTATGTTATTATCGTTTACTTTAATAGGACTGATTTAAGGGTATTATCACACTTTTTCAGCCACTTTAAAGATAGTAATGTTGATTAGTCTAAACTTGTTTTTCTTTTGCATGAAGCCGAACCATTTTCTTTTGACTCCTCCAGCCAAATTCTAGATACGCCACTGAATAAAGACGACATGTTACAGTGCAATATAATCAAAATAAACGAGTGACGGGAAACGGGCAAAAATTTTCTCTCATTTCCTGGAGACAGTTAACTGTTCCCTTAGTGAGTAGGCCTACATGTGTTCAAAATGAAATTAAGTCAATCCACTCGTTTTGTCACACAAAGGTTTGTATAAAATGGGAACCGCACAGGGGCGTAACTACCGGGCGGTTAGTCTGGCAAATGTCAAACGTAAAGGAGGGGGGGGGCATCTTCTTTCTTTTTACACTGAGAAAAATATTTTAGTAAAAATGACCAAGATATTCTCAAAATTGTTAACTACCTGGCTGTTGGGCCACGGTCGGCTGCGGCTGCTGTAAACCCTCGACGTCGTCGGCAACGTTTCGTATCCCACCCTCGGGGACCTTCTTCAGGCCGCGAAAAGCGACAGAGTGTTTTGAAAATAGTTACGGACAGATCTTAGGCCGAACGGTACCCGAACAAAACGGCCACATTTTAGCGTTCTAATGTGTAGGTGTTATGGATTATGCGATCACAGAGCAGTATCTAAAAACGTTTGACAACATCTTGATATTCAACACGTGGGTCTACAGTCGTGGTGTAGTTCATACGAAGCATTCCATTGGGGCTACACGACAGGAGAAGACGCTAGTTACCGATCATGAATCACTCATACCTACGCGATAACAGAGGGAGTAACGTTCTGTTGTCACTGTTACTGTTACTGACCCGTGTTCCAGCGAGCAGCGATTACGAGCTGTAATTAAAGTTTACCTACGACATTACAGTTTATTGCTTTCCTTTTTCGGCTAGTTTAATTTAATAGGGTAATTCATACATCTTTATTCATCTATATTTTCCGCAACGTTCGGCAGGTCTATCTTTGCTGTCTTTAGGCTTATCCCTCATACACCTCCTCGGCTGTGATGTGTATATACGAATTCAATTTATATAGGTCTCTTTCTCTTTCCACACACCCGCAACAAATACCATATACACTGAAACAGGTGACGTGCGTTCGAAAACCGATATGCGTTCCAAACGCAGAGAGACGACAACGTTATTCATGAGGCAGCGAGGGGAGGACGGCCGCGGGATTGTCTACAGTACGTAGATCGCAAATATTGATCACGAAGTCTCCGGAACCACAAGACCAACAACCACGAAATTTGGTATAAAACGTCCTCTTAGGTATGCGTACTAAGAAACCTTTTTGATTTCCCTCTAAAATCAACCTTCTGATAAACTATTGCACCCAGTTCCTTTCAAACCTTCCACCGGTTGATAGAAAATACGTTACATAATTTTTTTTCACGAGACGTTTTCCCCGAAATCAATATAGCCTCTATACAAATATACTGGTGTTATTTGCAAATCTACCCAAGTCCATTCACGTAAATTTACGGAAAACTGAAATTAAAAGGTTCTCAAGTGCAACGATAAATCATAAAACTGATTTTCAAGGTTAATTTTGATTATTAACAGGTTTCTTAATGACTACATAGCTATTAAAAAATGAAAATAAAAGAGAATTGCATAAAAAATGTCGTTTTTGAAACATCATTAAAACCTGGACCTGGGTAGGTTTACCACTAGGCCTAACCCCTCGAGACACACATACAAACATACACACACACACACACACACACACGCTCTCTCTCTCTCTCTCTCTCTCTCTCTAAATACCACTGATCACGAAATCACTGAAACTACAAGACCTACAAACTTGTTATTTGGACATTTCTAAAAGTGGGATTCACCCCCCCCCACGCAATAGAAAAATCAACTTTCTGATGTATTTTTTCAACAATACCTACGAAACCTTGCAGGTACCTAAAAAAAGTTTGATTACTTCCGAATTTCAAACGACAGTTTTAATTGCAAGCTTTTTATTTAGTCAAATAAAAGTCCAATAGTAAAAGTTAGTACATTACAATCCAGTACAAGCTGGATTGAAAATATACTGTAATTGCCATTTTTTTCTAATCCGTAGCGAAGCACTGACATTCAGCTTTTACATTTATCGTAAAGTCACCCGTCCCGTCCTCTAGCGTCGTTTGTTGCAACAGTTATTTACGCGTTGCTATCACGTCATCAGAAACCATTTAGGCCTACTACATACGAGCCCGTTTAAATAAACATTACATAGACACATGTATAAATATCACGGTAGGACACAGAACATACAATAGACACGATTTTATGTGGTTCGCACGTCTGATCTTGATGCGTATTGAGGCTTACTGATCGGATCAGACGCGCGTTCCGAATAAAATAATGTCCCCCCCTTATGTGTTGTGTACTGTATCGTAATAATATTTATGTGTGCGTTTGTCTTAATGTTTAAACGACTTCCCGCGCGCGAAGTGAATGTTTTCACATGACAGAACAGCAACGCGTGAAAACTTGCTACACACGACGTCACACCCTATAAATTTATTTTTATCTTTGACAGTACATACGCTTGCAACCGTATAACGATGCGTGTTTGCAATCTCCGCGAAACGCGTTTAATTTTGTACTCATTAAGTAGCATACAAATTATTTGGAATGTTTGTCATCAGAACCGACAGCGTGTAAGTGCAAAGAAAACGGGGGGGGGGGGGACACATTCACTGAAACAGGTGACGTGCGTTCGATAACCGATATGGATTCCAAACGCAGAAAGACAACGTTATTCATGAGGCAGCGAGGGGAAGAGGACGGCAGGGCGGTCGGCCGCGGGATTGTCTACAGTACGCAGATCGCAAATAAATTATCACGAGTTTCTCTCTCGCAGCTACATTTATTCGTGGAATGTTCGTCCTTCTTTTTCTTTCTAATATCACGAACACGTGGTTTTTGTGTTTACTTCTGCATGTTTCCTTTATTTTTTTTTAACACTATGTACACACCAGCTAGGCCTATTACAGTAGACCTACAGTATTTAATGTTACATGTAAATTAAGTCGTCTACCACAAAACATTAATACGATTATCCAGAACGGAAACTATTAATAACAAAGTGAGCAACCTTTGGATGAAGGAAACCAATTAAAACTTCACAGTTTACTGCCACAGCCATTAGACAAAATAAAACGACACGTTTCTGAGTAGCCAAACTGAATCTTTACTTAAAAATTCGTTACTTAGATACTCGACTGTATTATTAGTGGCAATTATTACTTTTGCCTACAAGAAGTTATTAGTTGGTGATGAATTAGCCGATATTGTCGTAGAAAAAAGAGTCTAATTATTACTTGGGCCAGTAATTATCATAAGACAGATGGATCTATAGTAATAGACGTCGTCTGTACACTGAATAATGTCGTTTATGAATGCCGAATGAGGACGAGTTAACGTATTCATGAGGCGGTGGCTGGGCAGAGGCTTGGGAAGCCGCGGGATCGCCACCACCACCATACAGATGATAAATAAACACTAGGCTATACATTACAGCCTTCTATTTCCACTCACGACACAATTCGTTTATCTAAAAAAAAAAACTCAATAAATTATGGTAGTAGACTGCGATTCCTTGGACATATGGTTCGGATGGATCAGTCCAGATTAAATAAACAAATTTTCAACTTAGGCTATTTGGCAACTTTCCAGTTTGAACGGATACACCAAACAACTCAAGGAGGAAATTATGAAACTGGGTACCTCTTTGAACGACTGTGTGGATAGAAATACATACAGAAACAAAATTCAAAATCTTTAAGTTCTCTGCAGTGAGAAGAAGACGAGAAAGGGGTGGACAGTGGAAAGGAAGGCGGTGCATAGTGTGCGAATGAGGGCTTTCTGGCAGAAGAAGAAGAGAAAATGATATTCGCGTGGTCCACGGCTGGCCTGTTCGTATAAGAAAAAAATTATGGTAGTATAATCACTTCTCAACTGTCAAATGCACATTGAATGATTGTCAAGTGTAATGATAATTTTCTTTCCAAAGCGCAATTTCTCCACAAAGATGAGAATATACAAGCGATCACCTATAATCACTTCTCAAGTGTCAAATGCACATTGATTATAGAGCGTAATGATAATTTTCTTTCCAAAGCGCAATTTCTAATTCTACGTGGCGAATTATTTCTCCACAAAGATGAGAATTTACAAGCGATCACCTATAATCACTTCTCAACTGTCAAATGCACATTGATTATTATAGAGCGTAATGATAATTTTCTTTCCAAAGCGCAATTTCTAATTCTAGGTGGCGAATTATTTCTCCACAAAGATGAGAATTTACAAGCGATCACCTATAATCACTTCTCAACTGTCAAATGCACATTGATTATTATAGAGCGTAATGATAATTTTCTTTCCAAAGCGCTATTTCTAATTCTACGTGGCGAATTATTTCTCCACAAAGATGAGAATATACAAGCCGATCATCATCATCATCGCCTACCGTCCGTATCACATAAGATGACTGTAGGCTACTTTAACGTCGACTAAACGGGCAAAACAGCTTAAGAGACGTGGAAGCTTTCCCTCGTTACAGGTCGCACAAAACTGCACGGCGTTTTGTGGTAATTGGACCATTTAAATTGCACGCAACAATCGGCCGTAGCCTACGTAAACAATTCACTTCTTCTTCTTCTTCTTCTTCTTCTTCGTCTTCTCCACAACACGGCATAGACAAGATGCTGCTTGTTCCGCCTTCAAAGATCTTCCAGTCATCTATTCCTAGGCCTACCCACTCAGAAATGTGGAATATGACATTCTTTCTAAGCGTTCTTTCCACCGTTGTTTGAAATCTTTTAATGTTTTAATCTTTCAAGTTAAAAACTTGTATATCTTCTCTTACGGCATCATTCTTCATACTGTCAAATTTAGAACACCTTTTAACGCCTCTTAAGAACGCCATTTCTAAAGCTTGTATTTTACTGTCCTGTTTCTTGGTTGTTGTCCATAATTCACACCCATAGGACAGTACAGGGACTGGCATAGGTAATCACTGTTCTAAGAACACAATGTCAGATCAAAGCACTAGCGTTTGTATTCCAGCCTATCAGAAGGGACCACGGTGTAGACAAAGAAAGTAAGAAGGGGTAGAGAGAGAGAGAGAGAGAGAGAGAGAGAGAGAGAGAGAGAGAGAGAGAGAGAGAGAGAGAGAGAGAGAGAGAGAGAGAGAGAACCATTATCGTACATGATAAAAAGATCGGATAACAAAACTGCTTCAAACAATAAACAAAGGAAAAACAAGTACTGTGACGGGTTGCAAAAACAATAATCAGCAACATGGCTATACCAAACTGGTACCGGTAGTTATCGTTAAACAAGAATACTACCAACAACTGCAGCAGCAGCAGCAGCAGCGATAATAATGACGATTATATTGACTAATTATTGGCAGGAAACGCCGGTTACAAAATGAAATTAATTTTAAACGCCAAAAATTTGTTGGCTGGGTTGGAGAAAATTTATTACTGCAAACAAAATATAATAGGTACTCGGTCCAACTACTACAACTTTACGTCTGCTGCTGGTCGGGCCACGTTGTAATTATCCGAAATGGACACACACACACACACACACACACACACACACACACACAGTTTTTTGGGTAAACCTGCAGCTGCCTCCGATAATTGCAAATTGCTCGTCAGTCAGACCTCGTTCGTTCCAGTCGGTACCTGCAACATGGTGGTGGCGACCGTCGAGGCTATCTACGACACACGCAGACGTGAGCGCGCGCGCTCTCACCGACGTACGAGAGTGTAGGCCTACTTGTTTAGCACATCTCGTGAAGTCCTCGGGACGGAAGGGACAGTGGGGGCTCAACGGGACCAGACAAATTTACAAACGCACAAGAGTTAGTTGAAAAGTTTGAGGAGCGACATCTATAGCTCAGAGACTAGAATTCTTCTTCTGGTCTTGCAGGGTTAGTCAGTTCCGGCTGCAGCCTCGGTCTTCCCACGCTTCTTCTATCTAACGGGTGATAATTCAAGGCCTACTTTCAAATCCTTCCTTTCTACATTTTGAAAACACATTCTTATCATTTTTACTTCCATGTTACGTAAGGAAATTTAAGTATGGTGATCGCGAAAAAAATTGTTCGTGATAAGGACTGATTCTGATTGTGCTACGCTCAAAGCACGAAGAAAAATCATTTTCCGAATGTCTGTGTGTAGAATTTTTTCTACGGCGAACGATAACTGCCCCAAATTCAAAGAGAATCAAAAATTTTTTGTATATTTTGGTGAAGATCGGTTAAGGAGAAGGGATAGTTTACCTGCATCGTTTTACGTATTTAACAAGAGCAAAGTAGGCCTACTTAATTTTGATAAATAAAGTATCCTGAAAAGAAGGTTATAATAACCCACTGTAGAAAGGTAGGTGAAATATCTATAAATGAAAAGGGTAGTTGAAGGGGGAGGGGATAATTTTCTATAAATGAAAATGATAGTTGAAGGGGGAGGGGATAATTTTCTATAAATGAAAATGATAGTTGAAGGGGGAGGGGGTACCTTTTTATATGTGTACTACGTTATCGGCAACAAAGAAGCAATGGAAGTTTCAATGGAAATGTTTCGTTTCAATTTGTCAAACATGAAACTCGATTTACAAGGAACACACCTAACTTGTTAAAAATTATCGAACCGAATTCAAGTACGTAAATGATTTTAAATGTAAATATTAGAAAATGGAGTCATAAGTCATGCATTGTTCTCCATACCGATATACTGTATTTTGTTTTATACAACTCCGCTTGCAGTGGAACCAATTGAATGTTTAATTCCTGTCTAATCGCCGTGTTTCGTATCATGTCCCCCTTAACACAACCTTTCACCGACCTAAGAAACTTCATTCATTTCTGATGACGCCATCGGAAAGTCTATGATCTCTTTTTCGAGATGTCCAACATTCTGAACCGTACAGGGTGTACGAACTGCCATCATCACCTTATAAAATTTTAGTCGCGTCTTTTAATGGCTTAGTTATAACGTCTTACCTACGTTATAACATCGCGAACCTGTGCATAATTGCCTCGGATCAATTGCACGGGCTGCCATAGTCGTAACCAACTTCTAATTATTAATTTCACAAGCTGTAGTTAGAATTAAAGGAAATGTTACAAGGGGTGTCTGATGATTTATTCATTCAGTAATATGTGTTATGTAATGACATCTCTTTATTAAACGATTTCTTTAACAGCTCTACATGATGTTTTCACCATAAGGTTTTCTTAATATACAGTATATAGTTTACAGTTTACAAGATATTTTCTGAAGGGGCCCTCAAAATAAGGAATGTTATATGCTAGCATTTTCCACGGATCCGGGATATTAAACTGGTTTGTAAGTAAAGCTCACTTACTCATAAACTATCATACTATTAGGGGGCCATTTGAAGAATGGACTTGATTTAACTTTTAGTATCAGAGAAGCTTTATAATATAAGCATTACTTGCTACTACAAATATTTTTTAATCGTATGACATACTACATGTTACAAAGTGACTATTATTAAAGTCTTTTATATTGTTATTTAAAGTGTCTTTTACAAATCATTTGTTTGAATGTTAATTAACCACGGAAGACAGGCTTCCGCGTCACCTTGCTATCCTGATGTTTACTCCGTGTCCTCCTCCTTGGTCCTTGGGGTGTCTACAGATGGTCGATCTTTATTGTAGTTTTCTTTCCTGCTGAAGTTCCTGAAGTGATTCGGTCATTATGAAGCTGGTATGCTGTTCTCAGAAGTCTGGTAGCTAAGCCTCTTTAGTAGTATAACTCAAGTTAATGTTTTTGTTTGCCACAGAAATGCACGTCACATCATTATTGATAAAAGGTTGTCACTTTAGGTACCTCGTACCTTTTTATTTTAAAGAAACATTGATGTCTTACACACCAGTCAGTAGAGATGTCATCCCGCACACTTATTTATTTCTATTTTTTTTTTTATAGATTACATGTTTATTTTATGACACACTAATTTACCGCTACATTCCTCTGCACATTGTTAAATCTACACTTAAAAAAAAAAACAAATATTGTCGTACTTTTGGGGCATGGTTCCGGTATGTACTGTTTACAACGAGAACGCTCCATCTCGACTGATTTAATATGTTAGGACAGGTAAGTTAACTGCGCGGAGTTTACGCATCAACATAAAATAGTTCCACCTTTATTCGATATTTACGGTATTAATGTTTGACCTATTAATTATCCAAAGATATGCTTTACTTCAGAATTAATTATGGTATACTACTGTGTTATTGTTTATTTATTTATTTAATTGCAATTTACAGGTATTATTAGCTTTGTTTATGGGTCTGTATGCAAGTTGATTCCGGTTACCGCATGTCAATGCATGGTAAATTATTAAAGGGTTTCCTTACCTTTACACTCGCATTCCTTTTGGCCTTTTAAATCTCTTTATTAAATATTATTTTGAGTTATTTCAGGGGTTTAAAATTTGTTTAAATGTGCGATTTATTAAAATTTAAATTTCTCTCCTTTTTACATTTCCTATTTTATTTTATTTTTTTTACTTTTTATTAATGAAATCGTCACATAGTCTTAAGAGAACTTATAACTGAACTACAAATGTTATGAAATTTCTTTATTTTATTGCTGATGGCTGTGTCATCTTCGTAAGAGAAATGCGGCAACTTAAGAACTGAAACTGTGAGGCCTGTTGATACAAATTTTTGTTCTTGTGGGATAGTTACCGGAAAATGCTATAGTTTTAGTTTTTGACAAAAACGTTTTCGCCAAATTGTAAAGGGCACCGAGATTGCGAGATCGATAGGAGGAGGAGTCATATCAATATTCTTTAAAATTCAAGCAATGACGGACGTCTGAAACTCTTGTTCTGACAACTTTATCATCTTCACAACAAGACATAAGCAAGGTGCTGTCTGTTCCGCCTTGAAAAATCCTCTAACCATCTCTTCCTGGTCTACCCACACACCTCTGTCCTATAGGTTTGTATTTCCAGACTAGGTTGGCCAGTCTGGAATCTGATATTCTTCCTAAGTGTTCTTTCCACCGTTGTTTGTAATCTTCTAATTTTTCATTCAAGTTAAAAACTTATAACTCTTCTCTTATGGCCTCATTCCTTATAAGTTCGTTTAGAACACCTTTTAAGTCCTCTTAAGAACGCCGTTTCCGAGGCCTGTATTTTACTGTCTTTTTTCTTAGTCGTTGTAGGACAGTTCAGGGACTGCCATAACTTTGCAGAACTTTAATTTTGTATCTCGATGTATCTTGCTTCTAAAAATACGGCTGATTGTCGCACAGATCATCTGGAAGTTAACTAACTTAACATCATTATCATAATTCCCATCATAGCCAGTATCATTTCTCAAATAATCAAAATGGTTCATCTGTTCTAGAATTCGATCATTAATCATTATATTTGTTTTTATTGGTTCCTTGCCTCGAAATGTCTATGCTTTTATAGTGGAGATATTTTCATATTGTATTGTTTACAAATCTTATGAAGCTTAAAAACAGAATGTTGCAAATCAGGTTCTGTATTTTGAAGTACAACCAAGTTGTCAGCAAACAACAGCACATTCAAATGTCTGTCTCGTGATAACTTAATACCAGAGTTCACTATAGCCTACATATTTGTTCTACAAACTTTCAAACGATAATGGAATAAAAATTATGCAGCGGTAGCGATAAATAATGTAAGACGGAAGTCGGGTGATTGATCGTGTCTAGTGCAAACAGACGGGTTCATGCATACATGTCGGGAATGTAGAAAATGAGAAAAGAAACACAGCAATTTGTAACGCGCTTAGCTGGGGGGGAAGCGTTATTATTACACTGAAATATGGCCCCGCACCCCGTCATAAGGGTGGTTTTTCTGCTAACTGCATGATAATATCGTGCGACGAGTCACAGACACAAAAATTTATCGCGTTTCTTTATAAACAAGAGCAATAATGAGACAACAAACCGCGTACAACGGTCCTTTATTTTGCGTCGCAGCAAAGGAGAACGCAGAAATTCCTATTGTGCCTTTATCAGCGGTTGAGATAAAGATGATAAAATTTATCACAAGTTTTCTTCTGTTTTGTGGTTTTTTACAATTAAAAACTGCCACGTAAATTCCACGTGCACAAATTATCTTCTTCATCTGTGTTGAAACGTAGTTGACTCCTCTCCGGGCTATTAGTCCGCGATCCACTACTGCCGCAATGAACAGACGCTTCGGCCTCTCCGTTGGAGGCCACCTTCAGTGTAAAACGGTTCGGTAACTGGCACGGATATTCACCAGTTAACCACAGTACTTGTGGCAAAAGAACTGGGACAATGGTGAACTGGATAACTGCCATCTCGTACATTAGGACATATCACGCGTTGTGTTAACATTCGAGCTTTGCAACCGCGTCTGCTCAACTTATACAATGTCATTATTAATGCCATTACGATGCTCAACATACCATTTTTAATCTCCGCCTATGTTTTCACTAATAATTAGAATTCCACTAATAAATGTAGGCCTATTGTTGATCATTAAATTATTTTATAGTGTCTTGTTGATCATTACACTGTTAAATAACAATGCCTCTACACCATTGTTGAATATCTACATGCTTCTAGTTGAACACGCCTTATGTAGTACATACGCCAAAACAGTTCCATCTGGTGGGTATCGGTACCATGTCACCAAAATTTGGGAAACCCTTGTCTTGATTTAGAACAAGTAAAAAGCTAAGTGTGTGTGTGTGTGTGTGTGTGTGTGTGTGTGTGTGTGTTTAATAAGGAGATAATTATATTAACAATAAGAAAGTTTTCACTGTACTACTCTAGGGAATTGTTTCCGTGATTATGTATAATAGCCCACTTATCGATTACTTCAGCATAAATTATAGTTAACAAAACAAAACAAGACAATTGCGGCTATTAAAGGCGTGTTACGCAGTAAATGTGTGTGTGTGTGTGTGTGTGATAATATAAAACAATTTATGCGTTAAACAAATCAACCGGAGAAGAAGAAGAAGATAATACGCAGTTTACACGGTGATTGGTTGGTTTAAAATGAATACGCACGTCGCTCGGCTATTTGACTGCGACAAGGTCTCGAACCCGCGAAACAGTAATACCCTGTAATCTGGTGGTTGTTGGATTAATTCGATTTCGACCAACATTGTCATTACGTGCCCGTAATCGGTAGCAATTTACCTGTTGTCTGTGTGAGCGCGCGCATGCGCGCGCGGACACGAAGCTTTTTTACACACTTCTGATAGACAAAGACAGCCGGCCGGTCCCTCGTGGGATCTGTCTTACTCACTCACTCAACTGCTTCTCTCTTCGCTCGCCGCAGCCGAACTCTGTTGATCGGCTACTACATTGTGACGCGTCCGTCATTCATAAACGTTCGTGTGAGACTATTGTTAATCAAGGTCATGATATGACGGTCACACTTATTATCTGATGATCAGAACCAACTTTTAGTTATGACTGACAGATTTATCAGTATTCAGATTAGTAAGGAAATATTAGTTTCATACGAATCATTATGGTAAATAGCCTACACCAGTAGTTCCCAAAGTGGGGTCCGCAGACACTTTTATGAAAAAATAGCATATACCGTAATTTTATTTGACTTTTAATGCTCTAAAATCTAAATCTAAATTTTAGAATTTTAAAACAATTAGTAGAAATATCCAGTACTTTTTTTTGTTCAAACTAATTGTAATTGTAAAAGTAATTTCAAACTAATGGCTTTAATAATGTCTTTAAGTCATGTTGTGTAGCAGATCTGTTTGTCAGCCGAACTGACTAGAGCTCTCTCTTACAGTACAAGAAGAAGATTCATTGGCAGAACTTTCAACTAACAGTTCACTAAAATTACAGTTTTCGCAATTACAGCTACCTGACTTCTGGTTCTATGTAATGACTGACTATCATGAACTCGGAAAAAGAGCTATGAAGTGTTTAACTATGTTTTCCTCTACTTATCTGTGTGAAACCGCAGTCTCCCTGCTCACGTACTTAAAGTCAAAATTAAGAAATAAACTTGATGTCAAGAGTTACTTAATATTGAAATTATCAGACATTAAACCCAATATTAAAGAGCTAATTGTGCAAAAGCAGCTTCATTGTTCACATTAAACTATGTTTGATACCACTAATATTATAATTTTTCAAATTAAGATAATTTTGATTTTAATACATTTAAACTAAAATATAAGAGTTTCTATCATATTTACTGTTCGTTTTATTTCAGAACTCAGACGGAGTTCGTGAATTTTTAAATTATTTGGGGGGGGGGGGCCGCAAACTGAAAAGTTTGGGAACCACTGGCCTACAGTGTTTTCCGAACTGGCTTCGCGGAGAGATTATATAGAAGAATAAATACGATTAATGAATCAAATTCTCAGAATCTGATATAGTAAAAACTTCTTCTTCTTCCGTAACATCGTCTTCTTCTTCTTCTTCTTCTTCTTCTTCTTCTTGCGTTTAGTCTTGTCAAGGTATAGTGGCATTATGATGTCGCTGCCCCAATGGCTAACTTTTTGTTGTTTCTCGTTTGTGGTATTATAAGTAAAATCATCCCTATTTCCGTTAAAATGGAGGAGTAAATAATGTAGCGAATAAAAAATGTGTATCGATTTACTGATTATCGATAAATATTAGATCGATTCTTTGCCGAAAGCTACTACGACGACAAAACGGACCGTGATTCAGGTAGACTTCCGTCGCTGTCATCTGAAGGGTCGGAATCGTGTCCGCGGTACCACTGTATTGCCAGTCGCGCGCGCGCGCGCGCGCGCACACACACACACACACACACACAGAGAGAGAGAGAGAGAGAGAGAGAGAGAGAGAGAGAGAGAGAGAGAGGGGGGGGGGAGATGTCGGTAATTATGAGGAACTTTAAAAAACCCCGAAAATATAATTTTCCCAAACGGTTGAGGAATTAAAAGAGAACTGGATTGTCCCCGTTTACTGTGCGTATAATTCCCAAAGCGTAACAGAAAACGAAGTCGCGAAGTTTTAATTAAATATTTTTGCACCGCTGCTGCAGTCACGGACTCGACAACACACACACGCGCGCGCGCGTTTACACGTACTGTTGTGCGACACGAACGTTTCGCGTCTTGAGTTGATTGATTATGTGACACACAGAGACGAGACTGAAAAGAACCCCGTGATGTCGAAATACGAGGGTCAGTTGAAAAGTTAGCGGAGCGACAACTGTAGCTTAGCGGTGAAACTATAAACTTTTTCGTGTGCTGCAAGATTTGTATATATTATGGGAACTCCTGTCAATTTCCAAATCTATCAATTTAGTCATTGTTTAGAAGCTGTTTAAAATTGACGTGTTATGCGTGTTTTGAAAAACGGATAAAATCAAAAATCGTGGTGTGATTCTTTGTTAAAAATTGTTTAGCGCCAACGGAAATTCAAAACGAAATTGTAAATGTGACAAAAGATGCTGCGACTTCAAAACTAACGGTCTGTAAGTAGGCACTTGAGTTCATAACGTGGTCGTACGAGCAGTGAAGATGATCCCCCCCGCAATGGACGCCCAAAAATGGAAGTCCACATTAGGGAACCATCTTGCACAACGCTTTTTCACACCAAGTTCTTGAGTTGAAGTATAATGCACACGCTCATATGAGGTACCTATGATTTCACCAACGTCACCCTTCTCAATCTGCGGTCTTCCAAGACCCTATGAAATTTTTTCAATAATGTAATTTTTGTTGCACTTTTTGGACGTCCACTGTTGGATCACCTTCAGTGCTTAGACGACCACGTTTAAACTCGAGTGTGCCCCACTTAGGCCTACCGTTGTTTCTGAAGTCGCAGCATCTCCTAACGCATTTACAATTTGGTTCTGATTTTACATTGGCGCTAAAATGTTTTTAATAGAGAATTCATGACAACACGATGTTAGATTTTGTGCAAATAAAAGACGCGTGACAGGAAAATTTGAAACAGCTGGTAAAAGTGAATAAATTGACAGATATATCTGGAAATATACCAGATACACCAACGCGAAATATACGCCTTGGTGTTTACGCGAAATATAGGCACACAATATAGTCTTGTAGCACACGAATGATTTTAGTTCTACCACTGATCTATAGATGTCGCTCCGCAAATTTTTCAACTGACCTTCGTGTAAGGCCTACTATAACAGAAAATTATTGAATAGGCCTATATAATTTTGCGTTTAAGTTAGTGAACAAAACTGAATTAGGCCTATATTCCACGGATAATAGTTGTGTGTTTTGTGCATACGATTCTCCTGATGTGTGTTTGTTTTGTAATGTCAATATAGTTACATGAGTTTAAGTCACAAGGATATCCAAATTTATTCTCCTGTGGGGAGAACTGGCCGTGCGATTAAGAACGCATTACTTTACAGCAGTCTTCCGAATGCCACTCCTTTGGCTGAGCCAGCTACAGCTACGTTTTTAAGCTTAAGTTTTTCAATATTATAATAATTAATTACTTAACTTATTTAAACAAGCAACAAATGAAAACGTCCTGCGGCGAGCAAAACGTGTAAATCAATTGTCAAGAACATAATATGTTTGCAGTAGTTTAAAAAACTCTGCAAATTTAATACGCGGCTGAAACATGATTCAAACTGAACACTGAAAGCGAAACACAGTATTACAAAAGAGCGGGAACACAATGTGCAGAACGGAATTTGCAGTGTTTTGTTTTAATCTTCTCTGCGAGCGTAGTAATATTAAAGTTTGTTATTACAACAACACTCAGAGAATAATTACGCGAAACGTAATGTCGAGTGCATAAACCTCTTTGGGCGTCGCGGGGTTGGAACCGTATTCTTCACATTAACACTGCCGTTTAAATATCACTACCGCATAGGAAGAGGAATAATTATTTTAAACGCCTGTAACGAGTAAAATTATAATACAATGCTTAAACCTCTTTGTTTACTGCGGAAAGTCGTGTCGCGGGGTTGGAACTGTACTCTTCTTTACACAATAGCGCGAAAATCACTGACACTCAGAAAGGAGAATAATTAAGTTAAACGTACACAGTAATTATCGGGATTATTGTATGACTGTTTATACTACTGTCGCTCGCGGAGCAGGCATCCTAATCATTTTCAACACACAGGTGTCCAAGTATAGGCCTCAATAGAGCATATTTACTATAAGCCTGGTACTGGTCCTTCTCACTGATAACTGAACGCACTCAACATTCACTGCCTTCTATAGTATTTTGTTCCATAAGCTTAACATCTGTGAAGAGAATAATTTACGCTTATTTACTATATAGACCTACTACCAAATATGAACGACTTGTTTGCTTAATGGTCTGGATTTAACAATTGGAGTTTGAGAAATATTTTATTTAGTTAGAACTAAAACAACTATCAACATTTCATGTCAGCTTCTTTAAAATATGACAGTGATGAATGTTGGACATTAGAATTAAATTAGCGGGTTTGTGCCCTGACTGAGAAAATTTAAAAATCAGCGTTTTGGTTAACCAAACGATCGGCAGCGGTCTTCAAGCTGGACTACAATCTAAAACAGTACAACTAAACAATATAATAATCGACGATACTCTATCGCTAGAGTTACAGAGGGTTAGATTTGTTTTTAATTTAATAATGTGAAAATCTTACGTACAATAGAGGTCCTAAGGGTTCACGCCCGGCCGGACTGTTGTGGTCTAGAGTCTATGCTGACAGACGTTTCGGTTCTCACCATCAGTTCCGGTAACAACTGCCACGGGGTCCGCCGATTCACTCCAGTGATGAGGTAGAGACTATCTTACGTAAGTTTAGTATTTTGTTTATTTTTTGTCTGAAGGTAATAACAAACAAAGAATATTAACATCATCATGTTATATACGGACTGAAATGCACCAGAGTCACAGTACAACGTGTTGTCTCCTGATAACGAATATTTCAGCCGAACGTTGAAAGTATTGTCATTCGGAAGTTTTTTTTTTTTATTAGCGGGGGCCCTACACTCTATGCCCCATCCCGCATTTCGATCGCCATTTCTCCCTATCCTTCCTGTCATCATCTTCAATAGGTCGATCTCTCATGCTTTTCCTAATTCCTATTCTCCATTGTGTTGTAAGTCTTCCTTTCTTCTCCTGCTTTGTGGTGTGTACGTCAATGCTTTCTTTAGCCATCGCTTCTCCTCCATCCTCATTACGTGACTATACCATAGCAACTATCTGGATTCTATTCTTTCTGCTGTTGTAAATACGCGCCCTGTTTTCCTTCTTATATCTTCATTTCTAACATGTTGCATTCTAGAAATATTACACGCTCTTATTAAGAAGTCCATTTCCATAATTTCTATCATCTTTTTCTCTTTATCTGAAAGTTGCCAGCATTCGCAGGCATAAGTTAAAATAGGCTCCACAATAGTTGTGTAGATTGTCAGTTTAGTTTAAAGTTTCATTTTGTTCGACCAAATTAACGAGTTTAGCAAAGGAATACCCTTTTTTCCCTGTTGTATCCTATTTTGATGCCAATTTTGTTGTTCCATCTTCTGGAATCATGCTTCCTAAATATTTGAATTCGCTACACTTTCCGATTCTATGGATTTGCAGATCTGGGTCTTCTTCTTGCATTCTCCTATTTTCAGATATTCTGTTTTAGTAATGTTTTTGTTTAGACCCCATTTCTCGTACTCCTCTTTCAATTTTCTAATCATATAGTCTGTCTTGTCCTTGTAACACGCTATAATTATCTGATGTCGGCAAATAGGAGAGTTGTTAAGCACTGCTCATCCATTTGAATTCCTATTCCTGATGTTTTTCTTCTCCAGTTATTGATGGCTTCATTCGCAAGTTCCACTGTTTAAAACAAAAGTGTTGATTAGAGTATCATACGAAACCTGTTTAGAATAATGTAACAAGAAACTTGGGGAAAAACGTTTCTCATCCCGTTTGGGGAACGACAAGAATAAATATATTGGAAATCGAACCCAAGCCGCCTAAATGTAGTGACCCAAAACCAGAGTTATTACAGCTCGGCTTCATAAAACAATGCTTGTTTCGTCGTGCAATGGCACGCGTTAAATTATTTGACCGTGTAATGTTAATAAAAAAAAAAAGAAAAACGACCACAGAATAAAAGAGTGCGGACAGGCGGCGGCAGGGTAGGGTAGTAGGTACTCCACTCACACACACAATATTGGCAGTGCTGTGAGGAGCCGCTTGCACACCACGTGGCAGGAACAGATCAATATGTACCCCCTCCCACCCACCCTCCGGTACAGTACAGTACTAACCCTTGGCCTACTCCGCCATATCGCCTATCCCCTGAGCAATCCTTACGAACGCGTTTACACACAATTATCCTCACACACACACACACACACACACAGCCCCTACTATGTTTCTATAAACGAAAGCGAGAGGGAGATATGTACTGTTGAATACGAGGATACGATTGTTCATTTTATTGTACAAATTATCATTACTTAAGGGGAGTCGCTACTGAAAATGGCCAAAAATTGATAAAAAATGTAAAATTTTTCTTTTGTCCCAAATTGTTCTATGATTAGTTCTTTATATAAAAAAACACACTTAACATTTTTTCCGAAATATTTTGTAGGCAAAAACAAAATGTTTGGGAAAACCTAGCACCTAAGCGATTTACGTTTCGTTTAGGTATTATAGTGTAACAAAACACTATTATTTATACTGTATAATATAATTTTACACATATATATTATATTAGTACTAAATTGGAAATAAATGTTGCAAGTATAAAATATCAGCTATTTTATTTACAAAGAAAAAATCAGACTTGTAAAACAGCTGATTGACGTATTGTTGATAACTGGCAATGTTTTGTTTCCTGCTGTGTTGAGTTTGTGGATGTGATTTGGAACAGTTTTGTGTTTGAATTGTTATTATTTTCCAATAATAAATATGGGAAGGAAGAAGAAAAGTTTACTGACCATTAGTAAAAGAAATCAACAATTGATCAACAATGTAAAAAAGTGAAATGTGGGTTACAGAGACATGACCGATAAGAATATTGATGTTTCTATAAATTATTAAAAATGTAAAATTAAATATTTTATTGTTTATTGTATTATAATTTATTATTTTAATACCCATACAGTAATAAAAAAACATACAAAGCCTTTGTACTCCATAAATATTTAATTTTCCAACAGAAAGGAATATTTTTAGAAAATCTGTATTTCCCGCAAATTCAATTTTTCATGTTTTTATACATACTTTTTGATATATCTAACAAACTATCTTACTTACTCCTCTGACATTTTGCACAGGTCTTTGGGATGTAATTACCTAAAAAAATCACTTATTTTTATTTACTTTGGGCTTATAGTTCCTTGGTAATAAATTTTTATTTATAAATGTAAAAATAAGAAAAAATATTTTTACTATTTTCCTCACTCAAAAATTTTGTTTAATTACATCCTAATAAAAATATAAGTTTTTTTAGATAATTTTATCCCCTACAAAATGACACCTCCCAAAAGGTCGTAGGACTTCTAGTTTTTCTGGAATATCAATTTGAAAAATATTCCCAAAACGTTGCTAAGAAACGTTAAAAAATTAAATTTTTAGTACTAAAATAATTTTTTTTTCCAGTTACAAAATTTTACCCTTTATTTAGTGCAACAATAAATAATAAAAAAATCTGAATAAATTAAAAAGTTACAAAATAAACATGTTTGCCATTTTCAGTAGCGACTCCCCTTAAGGAAGGTTATAAAAAAATTCATGTAGTTTTTGTTTATTTGAAAAATTATACCTTCATTCATCGACACTTATACTGCCCCCTTCAAAGTAGTCTCAGTCGAATGTAACACGATTAAGCCAGCCGTTTTGCAGTCTTCAAAATATTTCAAGCATGCACTTTTTGGTACAGCACTGAGCTCACTTAGCTATTTTCGTTTTACGTCTTCAACGGTCGCGAAACTATCACTGTTGGGCGGAGGAAAGATCGCGTTGGGACTATCTGTATCTGGTGAATACGGCAGTTGCCGCGTTATCATTATGACGTTTACTTTTGCCTAGCCTGGAAAAATTCTTAACAAGCATGACGCGCGTCCAGGCGCATTATCGGGCTGCAATTTTCATAAATTATTCTTACGTAAATTTGGTCGTTTTCTACGGAATAGCTTCATACAAATGGTGTAAAATGTCCGAATAGTAGGCCCTACTCTTTATTCAGCGCCTAGCGATGAAATTTCATGGAACGCAAACACATAATCTTCATCTGACAACCACGATCTTCAACTCATTTAGGGCTGTCTTTCAAGCTTGTAAACCGCTTGTTCACGCACAGCAGTCTCGCCAGAAGCCTTCTGAACACATTTAGCAGGACATAGCAGTTAATCTCACAGTTTACACAAAATTTAATCCACGTTCTTCAATCTTGCATTGTAGAATGACAAAAATCGCCTAATACACCTAATAAGGACGACTTAGTTAATTAGCTGTGAAATCTAAAATATGCATCAAACAGGGTTAAAAGTTTATACGATTATCAGTAACATGTGTACCAACATCACATGTAAACAGTAGTCTATTTTAATGGGATACTTGTACGGGTGGAAATTGCAAAACTGCACGAACTTTTTTATGAAATCTCGTATATTATTAAATAAGAAGAATAATGAAGATCAACAGAGGAACCTATTCAGAGTAGGCCCTACTATTCAAAAAATACTATATAAATATATATATATATATATATATATATATATATATTTTTAAAAAATACAATAATTAAATTATACAGAGCACAGATCCAACTAATGCTGATATACGCAGCTAAAACCCAGATGATCCCTCCCCCTAACAAAGACATAAACCTGATTAGAAGATACGACACAAAATCATCATCTTCTTCTACAAGAGCGTAGTAGCGAGACACTCAATATTTGTGACACACTGGAAAACATTATTTAAAACAACACAACAAATGTTTATCCAAACGACTATGTGTGGTTTTAAGTATTCTTTCGATGATATCAGCTGCTGTTGCAGAACGACCGCTTTCGAAGTTTACAGTTGATCAGCCATGTTATCTTCGGTCAACCACGAAAATCTAAATCGTAAGACTAATTGAAGAACAGCTATAGTGCATGTATAGTGAATTTTAAGCAAAATTGACAAAGTTAATCAGAAATTATCGGAGGATAAATAAAACATTTATCTGTAAGTAGCTTCTGAATATTCCTTATTGCTTTATTTTACTACACAATACAGTACATAATCTATATAGGCCTACAGTATTTGTTCACTTATCTCATTTTGTTTCACTTTTTGTTCGTTAACACAAAATTCGGTTAACACGTAAAGTCATTTCGCGTTAAACGTTTTCCACTCTAAATCACTGTCAAATCCACGTTTTACTGAAATAAAAGATGAAAACAAAGAACGAAGTCTCAAGGAGACGAGTGATCAACAACTGCTGGAAATGTTTTAAAATGGGATAATAAATTTTCCTGTTTAAAAAGTGAGGGGTCCTGCAAGAATTAACTGCCTGGGGAGGCAAAATCCTCCAATTGCTTCATCCAAAGTTTGCTTCCCTACTGTATGCAATATCCCTCTCGTCTTGTTTCTGCTGCATACGATAATACAGATTTGTGGTGGAATTCATAGAAATCTTAGAAATAAAACAAGACACGCCACAAGCATTAAATTTTATAAGACAATTGCAATACCCAAGTTGATTTATGTAAGTGAGGTGTGGGTCATGACAAAAAAGGAAAGAGTGCTGAAATCTAGTTTCTTCGAATACTTTAAATTATACATTGCAAGATCGAGTGAGGAATGAAGATATCAGAGCAGGACTCGAAGTAAAGGACATAAATGAAATTAAGACAATGGTGAGATCATCTGCAAAGGATGACAGAGGATTGATTGCCGAAAGCACCACTGAACTATAAAGCCATTGGTAGAAGAGACGTGGTCACCGAGGATGAGATGAGTGCCGGAACAGGTTTATATAACCAAATATTTGAAGAGGAGAAGAAGATACATACGATAATATAGGCCGCACACGCGCTTGCAGATTCTTACTTTCCACTCTCAGAATTTTAAATTAGGCATCTACTTGTTTTCACAGGTCGAGTCAGTTTTTTAAGAGACGTTTGTGGCAAGCAATTTGTTCCCATTATATGTTCCAAATATCGCAATACTGACGAAAACGGAGGACGAGGTTTCGTCAGTTCATGACAAAAGTTTATATGGGATTCGAGCGTGTAGTTCACGTTGCGCTGACCTACATGTCATTTAAAAAATCGATCAAATATATCTTCTTACAATATAGTAAGATATTTATGGTAGATGTGAATGGATAAACCATTGCTAGTTGGATGGTATAGAATTGGCTGTTAGTGTGTTAAAGCTACGAGGTCTCGATGATACGTTATCGATTCTCGTGTCTTTTTGCACGAGCCGCGGGCTAGTGGTGCTACTGTGTCACACGCTGCGTTCTGACGAAAAAAGGAAAACAAGACGTCAAAAGCAGAAAAAGCCGCGGCGCCGTCTCTTTGGTTGTGTTTCTATAAAGCCGCTGCTGTTGAAATGAAGAAGGCAGGGAAGGGAAACGGAACCAGCGCCTGTATGTGCCACGTGGGTCCAATAAAGCGCGTAGATTAAGCTGGCATTTGCCGACTGCGAACGGTAACGAACCTGCGACGCTGTTATAGGCTTACGTCTTTTGAAATTATAAATATTCAAACAAACAAAAAAGTTGGAATCACGTTACCTCTCGCATTTGAGAGAGAGAGAGAGAGAGAGAGAGAGAGAGAGAGAGAGAGAGAGAGAGAGAGAGAGAGAGAGAGAGAGAGAGAGAGAGAAATGTGTTAGGGGAAGGGAGGATTCAAAAGTCATTCTATTTGGTTTCCGTACACGTGAGAAATTCTACCGTCTGCCATTTTTACTCCTTGTAAATTGGACTGAGGAAATTATGTATGAAATAAACGAAATAATATTACAGATTAGCATATTTGTTTAAAAGAAAATCGTGACAGTAAGCTCTTCCGATTTTCGCTGTATTTAAGACACAATTTAAACAAACCATGCACACCGACTTTTGTCATGTCTTTTCCCAACTGTGTAATTTCATATTTTTTGCCGTTTTAGTAAGTCGTTACACAAAAACCTAAGTATGCGGAACAAGGGCTCCATTTTTTTTTACATTCATATTTCCTCACATTATTCTTGTATATAATTTGTATTATTATTATTAATAATAAATAAAACTTTTCTTATAAGAATATATTTTTTGTATTTTTTTAATATTACACTGTTTCGATAGTAGGCTATAGACTATCATCATGAGGAATAGAAATTAATAAATTTAAAAAATAAATGTTTTTCCACTAGTCTTTTATAATAGCAATCAGAAATTACAGTAATTTATCATCATTACCATTTTCAAGGATTAAACTAAAGATGATTTGTTCCGATCTCAAACAGGCAAAGATTAGAGCTGGTCTCTCCAGCGCTTCCTCGGACGTCCCACACCTCTCCGTCAACTCGGCTTATAGTTCCATAGTTGTTTGGGGATGCGGCAGTCATCCATTCGCCAAAGATGTTCCCACCAATTCAGCCGATACTGGGCGATCCTGTCGAGTATACTCATAATATTCAGTTCCTGCCTTATAGCTGTGTTTCTTATATGATCATGGAGAGTATACCCTGCCACGTGCCTGAGAAATCTCATTTCAGCCGCTTGGATGCGACTAGCCTGGCCTTTCGTTAAAGTCCAATTGTCATACCCATAAAGAAGTGTGGGAAGAACCATCATCTTGTAGAAATTTAGGCGTGTTCCTTTACTTGCTGACTTAAGGTTCGCCTGATGGTCCACCACATGAGGTTGAACTTATATGCAACTTATTCACCACGTAGTTGCTTGCATTATAGGACACTGTAGCCTAGGTACTCAAAATTGCTAACTTGTTCCAGGACAGTACCATCTATAACAATTTTCCCTGTACGGGATCAGTTCCACGAAAAGTTCCCTCAATATAGTTTGATTTTCTTCTATCCAGGTAATAGGTGGTCTTCCTCTTGTCCTTCTTCCTGGTGGGGTCCATTTCATAACACTTCTTGGCAATCTTTCCTGTACCATTCTTTTCGTGTGCCCATGCCATTGTAATTTTTGTGTGTGGATAAAATCAACAGTTGAATTTGTCACATTAATCCTGTCCATAATGTCTTCGTTTCTAATTTTCTCACGTCTGGATACTCTTGCCGAACGTCTCCAAAAGTCCATCTCTGCTGTCATTAATTTTGTTCTTGTGTGTTTATTAGTAGTCCAAACGTCTGAGCCGTAAGTCATGATACTTCTATCTAACAATGGTTTTTAAATATTTTGGTTTCAGTTTCTGCTGTAATTTGCTTATCCCACAGGCTTCCATTTAATGTATATATAGCCATCTTAAGGAACGGAAATAAAGTTTTTAAAAAACGTGATCAAACTAAATGCAAACGGAGGATAAACGGTAACGCAGAGACAGAACCGGACATATAAAAGTTTTGGATAAAACAAAGAAACAAGTCTAACCAGAAGAAGAAGAAGAAGAAGAAGAAGAAGAAGAAGAGGGAAGGAAGAGATAGATGATGTTAAGAAACTAGGGCGTATGAGAAGGAGAGAATAAGCAGTTGGATGACAACGGTAGAAAACCTCGCAGTCGTCAGAAAGCCGGTAGAAATAACGTGGGGTTCTAAAGAAGGGGACTCGGTGCAGCTCAGCTGTATAACCCACGGCTTCGCGCTTCATGTACACCCACTTTTGTCTTGTCTCCGATAAACATACAAACTACGTGCATGCGTGCGTGTGTAACCCCCCCCCCGCCCGCCGTTAATTCAAACAATTAATAAGTCCGCGGCACCCCTCATCATATCGCAGGTACTTTATCTCGCCGTCGAGGGGCGGGACTACCATCCCCGAGAATCACCACTTCTATTCTACTAAATCATGTGCCACGCTGTTACTCCAGACAGACGGCTGCCGTCAAGACAACACTCTCTCCTCTCCATCTCGTCCCTCACGACGGGGTTTTTGGTCAGTTGCGATTCGACTACCGTCCTTTGTTAGCAGCCAACTGAACTGTTGGTATAATAACATTTATAAAAAACCGTGTAGGCTTATTCCTACATACACGCGCGCGCGTGCTGGTGTTATTACTTACCTAATAAAAGGAGTCGTACATTTAATACACAAAACAGAAAGCAGTATAACAGCAGAAGAGATGGGGGCGCTTGGGGAAACGTCAAGCGGCAAGGATGCGGTTTGTCCCTAATTAACTAACCAATAACTATATTGAAAAACTTACACAGAGAAAACCTTGGGAAAAGCAAGCGGAGTCGTACGGGAGGAGAAAGAATAAAGACCACTAAATACGCGGATGATCAAGCAGTGTTTACGGAATAGGCCTAATACGAAAAAAAGAGGTACAACCTGATGGTGTGGATCCCTTTAAGACGGAGAGTGGGGAAACGGTTCGGAATGAAAATAAATGAACAGAAAAAATAAAGTGATGAGAATTGTATAGTGAAAATGTAGGAATTAAATTCCGAGATAAAATCGAACCGTTAGTCCGAAATGATTGTTTTTCGTGGTTTACTCCACTAGGTTCTTCCGTTCTCTCTGCCGTTGGGAAATGAGATGCCTCATCCGCCTTTGAGACCGTTGTTGATCGGGTTTCATCTGTAACACTAGGCAGACGCCCTTATTGGGTGCTATCATCCGGAGCCAGATGAACCCAGGGTTTTGAAGAGGTCTACTCCTTTAAGACTCTTCCGCATGTCCTACTGTTGGATCATTGAGATCTCTTCCACCATTCCGTCCGTTGGTCTTCACAGAGGTCCGTTAGCATCTGTAGCTACATCGTGGCTACAGAAGGTTCCAGGGGGGGGGGCATGACGGGGACGTGGACTTGACTTACAATAGGTTAACAAAACAGATCTTCAAATATCTGTGGGGAATGACGTCAACATCAAGTTGGATTAAAAAAGTCGAAAAGTATTTAGAAAGATATAATATAAGTGCAGAAGAAGCAACTGAAAGAGACGGTTTTCGGGCAAAAGTGTTAAAATGGAAGGAGTCCAGGGTACGAGAGAGAAAAACGCAGGTTCAAACTGAAGACAGGAAGAAAAGACATAGTGAAAAGATGAAAGAATATCGGAGGAAAAAAAGAACAAGAAAATGAATTGAAATTGGCATGTAGTCCTCAGATGGCAGATACAAACAAAAGTGATGAGAATTAACACTATTAACATGAATCGTTAAAAAAATAAATTTGGAAGGAAAAACTGTACGTTTACTTGGAGGGGGGCGGGACGGCGAGGAAATCAGAACTAGGATATGTATGGGTAAGACAGCTTGCTCCACTGCTGACAGCAAATAAGATTCCGACTTGGGGCTAAGCGTTTTATTTGGAGTATGAATTTATACATGGCGGCGAAACATGGACTTATCGATTTAATACTTTAACGTTACATTTATTTATTTTTCTACTAATTCGTGTGTGTGTGTGTGTGTGTGTGTGTGTGTGTTGTTCCGCCAACTCCTAGGCAGAGCGTAGTCTCAACAAATTTCTGCCAACTTCTCCGATTTTGAGCGATCAATGTTATTTTTCTCCAAGTTTTCCCTGTGCTTGTTAGTTACCGTGACAGTGGCGTATCTAGAATTTGGGTTTGGGGGGGGTTCGGCTTCACGCAAAAGAAAAAAAAACACAAGTTTAGACTACTCAAGATTACTATCTTTAAAGTGGCTGAAAAACGCTTGATAACACACTGAAATCAATCCCGTTAAAGTAAACGGTAGTAACACAATAAAAATTCCCGTATTGAAACACTGTAAAAAGATACTTATTGATTGAATTGATTTTCCTATATTTCATATTTCAAACGTAAATGCAAATGATGTGTAATAAACCTGTTTGTACCACTATATTACCGTGCACAGCTGAAAAAATAATAAGACGGCTTAAAAATTAAGTGATTAACAAAATTCGTAAATTTTTAGACCCTCTTGGGGGGGGGGGTCCGGTCCCGCTCGTTTCCCCCCCGTAAATATGCCTCTGAACTGTGCAATCCAAATCATTGCAATAATGAACATATAGAAATCTCTCTTGAATACAAATTTAATTAAACAAGTAAAAAAACACAAACGCGTGTTACACAATGCCACTAATGTAAAAACAGCGCAATTTAATGTTCAATTACGGATTTACGTAAATCACGGAGTACGTGCGCGCGCGCATGCGCTGTTGTGGTCGTAGTCACACAACAGTTTGGTTACAAACCGACAGCGACGTAGGTCAGCTGTTTGCATTAAACCGCAATCGCGAACCCGCGACCGGTAGAAATGTAAAATTTCCCTCAGCTTGTTGGTTTTTATTGTTCGTCCCTGTACAGTACAACGCTGCGTATACATGGGTTGGAGCACGGTAAGTATAGAACATATTTATTCTATTACTATAAGTATTCTATTTTCTATTCTATTATTACCATAGTATGTATTCTATTCTATACTTACCGTGGGTTGGAGTAAGTAAAGAACTAACACTTGGTCTAGCATTTAATAATGACGTAACTCGATCCAACTAAAAGAGTCGCACTAAAACATGATTCAGTTATTTTTCAAAACCAAAGACATGTAATGCCTACAATTTTTACAAAACCTAATGGGTAATTACTTATAATTAAACTATATTCGTTTAAAACTTTGCAATAACAGCTATTACAATGAGAGGTGAGCGTACGATTCACTTCAGTTATACGTTCAAGTCTTTAGGTGTGAAAAGTCCTACTTCGTACATACAGATTGTACTGCTTACATAAAAAAATATCGGTATGGAGAAAGCTACATCACTTCCATGTTTATATTTCAAATCATTTTCGAAATGAAATATTTCCATAGAAACTACTTCGTTTTTCACCCTTAGCCACAGTACTGTGATCACTAATGTATAAAATCTCACGTTAGTGCACTCGATTTTCACTGATGACGGGAGTCGATGGCACTGCCGAAACGTCTGGTTTTGCAGAATACGTTGGACCACGGCCAAACAGCCCGGTACGGAATTTTAACAACAAACTACTTCTTTGTTGCCGATAACGTAGTACACATATAAAAAAATTCCCTCCCCCTTCAACTATCATTTCATTTATAGAAAATTACACCCTCCCCCTTCAACTACCCTTTTCATTTATAGATATTTCATTTAGTCTACCTTTCTACAGTGGATTATTATGACCTTCTTTTCAGGATACTTTATTTATTAAAATTAAGTACTTTACTCTCGTTAAAACGTAAAACGTTGCAGGTAAACTACCCCTTGCCCTAAACCGATCTTCACCAAAATCAATAGGCCTTGAGTTCATTACAACTCGGGCACATATGCAAAAAATTATTTGATTCTTTTTGAATTTGCGGTAGTTATCGTTCGCCATAGAAAAAATTCTACGCAAAGACACTTTTCGGAAAACGACTTTTCTTTATGTTTTGAGGGTAGTACAACAATCGGAATCAGCCCTTATCTCGAAAACGATTTTTTCGCGATCACCATACTTCCTTTCCTTATGGAACATGGAAGTAAAAAGAGAAACTAAGTAGTAGTAATTTTAGTATCAGTTAAAATAATACAGACTCAAGAAAAAAGATTAAGAGAGTAAGAAAAACATTATCTTAGTAACGTCAAAATGAAGAGAAATGAACAAAATTTTTTCGCCATCACCATACTTCTATTTCCTTATGGAACATGGAAGTAAAAAAAGGCAACATAAAAGATCCATATAGGCCTACCACAAAAGAAGTAAGCACTTTTAAATGTAAACTTTGTTATTACTTTATCAGGAGATTTTGAACTTCAAAAGGTTAAGGCATTCATTGACAGCGGAAACTAAAGAGCTGGAACCGACACTGGTAGAGGCTACGTCGCGACACACTAATTGTAAACCAAAACACACACCACAAGAAGACACATAAACACTTACTTGTCATAGTACTCGAGGGACAGGCTGATGCTGTCGTCGGGAGAATAAATAATCCTCTCGATGCCGACTCCGCGCGCTTCCGGACTCAAGTACATGTCTGAAAACAAAATGCACACTTAATCACTACACAGGCCTACATTGTACCCTTAAACTGATGGAAAAGAATTGTTAGTGTAAATTGTGCGGACATATTAAGTACAGTTAGAAAGGGTAATAATGTTTTATAACGTAGGCTTCAGTATCTGGGACGTCTCATGAGAAATGAACAGAGATTTTACTTATTGCAGTCCATACTACAGGGAAAAGTACTTGAGAAGAGCAGGAGTTGGGCGACCGAGAATCTCATGGCTGAGAAATTTAAGGACCTGGTTTGGCATGAATACAACTGACTTATTCCGTGCAGCAGTACAGAAAGTTAAAATAGTCTGTTATGATATCCAACGTCCGAAACGGATAGGAACTATCAGAAGAACGTAGGCTTACACGATCGGTGTCAACATTATTAAGTTGAAATGAAGCCGGTTGCTGATAACTACCGATATAGTCGACTTATGTTTCAACCCCAGGCAGCGGGAATGTTCTTCAGAGCCGCAAAGAGACGGAGAACACACATACGGCAAAACTTTCCCGAACAATACCCGAGTAAATACTTTTACCAGTTACTCTTACCCTATAAAATACTTGGGTATAAATATTGTTCGAAGGCTTTCACGGCCGGTATAGGATTTCAGTTGTATCTGAAATATCTACCGGGCTGTTTGGCCGCGGTCCAAGGTTTACATTCAAACCAAACGTTTCAGCAGCACCACTGTGTGGGAGATCTTCAGTGAAAGGCTCACCAGCCTTCACCACAGTACTGTGGCCGACACCCCGCGTTAGGTTGACTCCAATATCCACTGAAGATGGCAGCCAGTGGTGCTGCTGAAACGTGTGGTTTGAATGTAAACCTTGGACCACGGCCAAACAGCGCGGTAGATATTTCAAATACTCGGGTATTGTTCGGCTCAGATCTGTCGTGCCTACGTTCTCTGTTGCCTTGCGGCTCTGAAGAACATTCCCGCTGCCTGGGGTTGAAACATAAGTCGACTATATCGGTAGTTATCAGCAACCCACCACGGGCTAACAGCCCGGCTTCACTTCAACTTAATAAGTGTAATAATATATTACATAAAATAAAAATTTAACTGCTTCGTACAATATCGATTTAAAGATAAGTGAGAGTACGTTAAAAGAGTTGTCTTTAGAGCGAACGGAAGTGGATCATGGACGCCAAGAGCTGCAGAGAAAGGAAAAGATTTCAACGTGTGGTGCTACAGAAGAATGAAGAAGTCGAGGTTTTCCGGACAGCTTTAGAACATTAGAAAATCTTAAAGCAATTGAAAAGTACGGTAGCTCAGCTAAATGGGCACATACGTCGACGACACAATGAACTTTTAAAGGGAAAATATAACAGGGGGAGAGAGAGAGAGAGAGAGAGAGAGAGAGAGAGAGAGAGAGAGAGAGAGAGAGAGAGAGAAGGAATCTGGCTAGGCAAAAACAAATTGAAGATACGTTCTAGAAATTTCACAGCACTCACAGTTCACTACTGAGGAAACAAAAGTATGCAACAGGTCTACAACTAGAAAAAACGTCTTTCAAAATTAGGGTTCCCAAAACGGTCTCAGATCGAAGTATTCCGTCTGAAAATATGGTCCCAAGATTTAAAGTTAGGTAACTTTCAGTTGATATGTAAATGTCGGTTGTATCATCACTATTAAATAGAAAATAATACAGTGTGGGCATTACGAAACACACACACACACACACACACACACACACACACACACACACACACACACACACACACACACACACACACACACACACACACACACGCGTTTACATTTACATTCTATAGATGTCCATATATGAATATTAGTGAAAAAGTAATAAGCATCTGTACATATTTATATTTTTTTTTCAGGCAGGGGCGAACAATAAGTAGGTGGGGGCTGACTCACCTCTGTTGGGATGCTTCTGGTAGAACTCGCGTCGGCGGCGCATCTCCGAGTGGAACAGCCCCGGCACCAGCTTGTACACGATGTCCTGCAGCGTCTTGTCCGGTTTCAGGTTAAGGTGCGGTTTGGTCTTGTGTATCTGCACCTCGCATATCGGACAGTAGCTCTTGCTCTCCAAGTACAGAATGATGCAGCTCCGACAGACTGTAACAGTACCGTATGCTTACATTACACTACGATCCATCTCTAAACACAACACAAAGTACATCACTGTTACTTAAATAGTGTGACACTGTACGCGTTATTTCCACAATTCAAAAGTTACAAAGAGATCTCCATGTTTGATATCCACGACGCCTTCACTCCCGAATAACCGACGCGAGAAGGATTTCTCACAGCTCTCCGACGCAAAGCCGGTCCACCCTATCTACAGTAAATACCGAGTTCCGAACTGATTAACCATCAACTGTTAAGAAGATGACTCAATTCTAGCGCTTGGTTCATATTAATAAGATATATACTTTTATTTGTTTTTTATATATTGAAAAAATAAAAAAACACGGAAGGATACCCGAATGAAATTTTATAAAACTGTGGCTGTACCCACATTCCTGTATGCTAGTGAGACATGGACTCTTGGTAAAAGGAACGTGCAGAGGATTCAGGCAGCCGAAATGAAAATTCTAAAAGGGACGCAAGGTTGTTCTCTCTTGGATCGGAGAAGGAAAGAGAATATTAGACGCGATTTACACATTGCACCAGATGATTGAAGACCACAGAAGGAGATGGTGTGAACACTTGAATCGCATGGCTGATATCCGTCCACCTGTGGCTAGCTTGGGTTATCACCCTACCGGGAAGAGAGATGTCGGTAGACCGAGGAGGAGATCGGTTCTGGAACAGGTCTAAGGCTTAGTCCTCGGAGTGGTGAATATGACTATGAGTATGAATTATCACGGAATACCAACCACAATCCGGAAACTTTAAATTATAAGACTAATTCAGCATCCCCCCCACCTACAAACTACAATCGTAACAGCAGTGAAAGTGCACACACACACGCGCGCGCGCGTCTTACCGAATAAAATTCTTTTTTCCAAGAATATAGGCCTATTCCTTATTTAAACACAATGTTATTGTATTTCGATACGTTTATATATAAAAGTAAAATATATGTAAAATTATTTGACTTTTATATCATCTGACGATGAAAGTCTCCGTAAAAATGTGAAAAATCAAGATTATAATAATTTAAATCAGCAAAATAAGACATAATTTAAATAAACATATGTTCTTGTTGAAAAGAGTTTTATTTATTGTTCAGTAATAAAGATCGTAGAATAATAAAGTTAATAATTTATGAATACATATCTGTGTACACATATACAGAATGTTTCCAAAAGACGGTGTCAAACTTCTGTATATTACAATGGATCTTAAGACTGTCTTATAGATCGTAATTATCTTCCTCCTCCTTCTTCTTCTCTTCAAGGATTAGATTATATAAACCTGTTCCGGCACCCACCTCATCGTCGGTCGACCCACGTCACTTCTACCAATGGCTTTACAGTTCAGCGCCACTTTCGGCAAACGATCCTCTGTCATCCTTTGCAGATGATCTCATCACTGTCTTCTGTAAATTGAAATAATTTCATTTATGTCCTTATCTTCGCGTTCTGCTCTGATATGCCTTAGATTCCTTATTCTATCTTGCAATGTTTAATTTAAAGTATTTCGAAGAAACTGCATTTCAGCACTCTGAATCTTGTCGGTTTCCTTTTTTGTCATGACCGACTCACTTGCATAAATCAACGTGGGTACTGCAATTGTCTTATAAAATCATTGTGATGTGTCTTGTTTTATTTTTAAGATTTCAAAGAATCGTACCACAAATATCGTAATTATTAACTTTCTATTTACATTTCTTGAGCTCAGTACACCGTGCAAATCATAGAAACATTAACTAAACGTTACCACATATTGTTTTCGTTGGTTTATCTATATATTTTTTTGTTGTTTTACCCCTCCTTCCCTCCACGTCTATACACAGTAGACACATGCAGACATGCGTGCACTAGTCGAGCGCACGCAGGGGGTGAGTTAAGCAAGCAAGAAAAAAGAAGTAAGTGAGGGGTAAACAAGAATAAGGGGATGACTGTTGTCGAAAAGAGAATTCTTTATGAAACTTTCACAATTTTCTCGGTTTTTAATAATAAACAACGTCCTGACAAGGACTCTCCCAAAAATGAAATTCTACTAGGAATACATCGATAAAACACATAAGTAGGTACATACGGGCATAAGAAGCCCGATTCAGTGAACTTGTCTCACTAAAACGTGGGTAGGAGGGGGGGGGGAGTTGTCAACAACAGAAATATTAAATGGTGCACGTAGAGAGACAGAGGGTAAAGATGAAAGGTAAACAGCAGAAAAATCGGCTAAAAAAGGAATATTAAGAGGGAACAACAGTACAACGACGACAACGAAAAGAAGTTAAGTAAGTTTTCCGGGATTTTGACGACGACGCGGAGTGGAGTGGAGTGGATAGTAGTCGTAAGGGGGGCGAGAACAAAGTGAAGGGTAGGGTGGAAAAGTGGGGTGAATAATGCATCAGCTGAGTCCGTCCCCAAGTGTCCGGTTACGAGTGTCTGCTCGTTGTTCGACTGCTCTAAGCTACACTCTCCACCACGGTAGTAGCATTACGACGTAATTTCACGACTTTCAAACAACACTGCGGCCGGTATTTTACAAGATAATTTGAAATCACGTATACAATTCAATAATATCACAGACTCTGTTTATGCATCCGATTTATATCGTACGATAACCTACGATAAAAACTCGCACGACTTGTAGAACAACAGAAACCGGTGGGTCGTTTTATGCACTGTCGTGCGACGAACTTATCGTTCCGAAGTCAAATATCGATACGGAGAACCATACATGGACATATTCACGTTCTAACATTTATATATAACTAGCAAAATACCCGTGCTTCGCTACGGAGTTTCACGTTGTACGTAATGAAAATGTTAGTTTAATTAATAAAGTTCAATTAAAGTAGGTTTCTTAAAAATAAATAGCTGTTGCCCACGACTTCGTTCATTGGTCTTCAATTTAATGCGATAATATATTTAGAACAGAATCTATTCTATTGGGTTGCCATAGTAACCAAATCTAATAGTTTTTTAAGACCCCAAAGGACCCCCCAGAGGATCGTATCGAAAAAAAATGTCCCATGTTGGTTCTCCCGTTGCGTAAAATATTTGTGCCAAGTTTGGTTGAAATCGGTCCAGTGGTTTAGGAGGAGATGTGGAACACCCCAAAGAACCCCCAAAAGAACCCCATTGAAAAAACACCTATCCTATGTTGGTTCTCCCTTTGCGTAAAATATTTGTGCCAAGTTTGGTTGAAATCGGTCCAGTGGTTTAGGAGGAGATGTGAAAGACCCCAAAGGACCCCCGAAGGATCATATCGAAAAAACACATATCCTATGTTGGTTCTCCCGTTGCGTAAAATATTTGTGCCAAGTTTGGTTGAAATCGGTCCAGTGGTTTAGGAGGAGATGTGGAAGACCCCTAAGGACCCCCCAAAGGACCCCGTCAAAAAACACCTATCCTGTGTTGGTTCTCCCGTTGCGTAAAATATTTGTGCCAAGTTTGGTTGAAATCGGTCCAGTGGTTTAGGAGAAGATGTGGAAGACCCCAAAGGACCCCATCGAAAAAACACCTACCCTATGTTGGTTCTCCCGTTGCATGAAATATTTGTGCCAAGTTTGGTTGTAATCGGTCCAGTGGTTTAGGAGGAGATGTGGAAGACCCCAAGAACCCCCCCAAAGGGCCCCATTGAAAAAAATTCATAAACCTTCGCGGGCGTGCGCACAACAACTCACCGAAGTTTCATCGCAATCGGATGAATGGTATAGGAACGCATACGGGACAAAGAAAGACAAACATTCATTTTTATAGATATAGAAATCATTTTCCAAATGAAGTATTTTCATAGAAACTGCTTCTTTCCACTTCTTTGTTCATCCTTAACCACTGTACTGTGATCACTAACGTATACCACCTCATGTTAGCGCACTCAATTTTCACTGATGATGGAAGTCGATGGCAGTGCCGAAACGTCTGGTTGTGCAGAAAACGTTGGACCGCGGCCAATCGGCCCGGGAGGGAATTTTAACAACAAACTACTTCTTTGTTGCCGATAACGTAGTACACATATAAAAAATTACGCCCTCCCCCTTTAACTACCCTTTTCATTTATAGAAAATTACCCCCTCCCGCTTCAACTATCCTTTTCATTTATAAATGTTTCATCTACCTTTCTACAGTGGAATATTATGACCTTCCTTTCGGGATACTTTATTTATCAAAATTAAGTACTTTACTCTTATTAAAACATAAAACGTTGCATGTAAACTACCCCTTTCCCTTAACCGATCTTCACCAAAATCAATAGGCCTTGAGTCCTCTACAAGTCAGGTACATACGCAAAAAATTATTTGATTCTGTTTGAATTTCCTGCAGTTACCGTTCGGCATAGAAAAAATTCTACATACAGACACACACACAGACACTTTTCGGAAAATGACTTTTCTTCATGTTTCGAGGGTAGTACAACCCTTTCTGAATCAACCCTTATCTCGAACATGAATTTTCTCGCTATCACCATATTTCCATTTCCTTATGGAACATGGAAGTAAAAACACAGGCCTATCGTGGTATTCTAGGAAACGAATCAGATACAATGCCGGACGAGTTGTCTACACACATGGGCTGTAATGGTTCCGTTTATGCACTAGCGTGAGTTTTGTATCGTAGCCTATAACTTTCAGACATCAGTGCTACCAACCTTCCTGCCTAGCGTAGGCGAGCCAGTTGTGCCGAGTAATCGGTGGTATTCACGTGGGAGTTTGATTTACTTAATTCGTTTTGTAAATATGGAAGACTGAAAGGCCCACTGACGAAATCCAGAACAGTAGAGCACTATGGGATCCCGTTGTTTCTGAAGATTACAAAAACGAACCGACAAGCGGCATACACCACGCAAGGATCCATATTCAGTACTGACGACGGCAGAGCTGAAAGAGTTTGTTCACACCCACTTACGATGTTTTTACGTGCGACAGAAATCGGAGTCAAATCGGACGCAAAAGTTATAGCCTATCGTACGATATAAATCGGATGCATAAAAGGGCCCATAGCTTCTGGTCAGAACAGGCAAAGTGCAGGGGCGGATTTATCATTTTGCCGTCAGGTAGTATAAATTTGGCGCGCTCCCACAAATCTCTGTTAGAGGGGGGGGGTTGCGATTATGGGTTTAATTCAATACTTCATATTTTCAGTTATTCCACAATTTGTTCTTTATATAATATTTCCTTCCCAATTTTTCTTAATCCATTTCTATAGAACAATTTACATAATGTAAAACAATGTACTTCATATAGCCTACATATTATAAGTAAATGAACTATTTTCTTTATGTAATAAGCCTAATTACTAAACAATAGGCCTATATAGGCTATTTCTAAGTTTTTTATCATATTGGGACGAAATGGAGCGGCATTTGAAACATCTCTTAGGTATAAAAACAACATAACGGCCGTCAAATTACACCTTTCCAAAATATCCCGCACGTAGGCTATTGCCTACTTTGCCTATTCATAAATAACTAGCAAAGTGCCTAATTCCTGGCAGTGTAGAAGAAGAAGAAGAAGAACAACAAGCAATTTTCTCTTCACCAGAATAATCGATACGGAAGTCCCCGAAAATTAGCACGGGTCTCAATGTATAGCACGGGTTGAAACCACTGGCCTGCCTTATCGATACTAGGAATCGATTATCGGTGCACATTACAGTAGGCCTACATCGTACAGACGTATGTAGGCTATATATTATTGATGTCAGAGAAACGTAAACACTCCAGTAATCAATGTGCATTAATACGTACATCAATATATGTGTACACAATTCCTGGGAGACTGATCGACAACACAGACAATACTTGTTTGTTTTCCTTGTTTGATTTCGGATGAAACACATCCGGCCGGCTACAACTAACCTAACAATATTCGACAATAGCCGATGATAAACTGATGGTTATTATTCTGCAAATCAGCCAGCTTTACATTCTACTCATTACAATCCTCAGGTGCGTATTTACAGGGGGGGATGAACGGGACGGGACCCCTCCCCCCCAGAGGGTCGAAAAAAGTTGACGAATTCTGTTAATCTCCTAATTTTTACGCTCTTTTATTATTTTTTCAGCTGTGATAGCTAGGCTTGATAAATAAGTTAATTTCATTAACACAACACTAATTATATGTCAAAATTACAAAATAAAATGGATGCTGTACAAAATGCTACTTCTGAGGGGGGGACGAGACTAACTTCTGGAGAGAGGGGATGAGTAGCTTGGAGACTGGACTCTTCTTTATTTTATTAATTTAGAAATACTATAATTCCTTTTATTTCTACAGTTATATATAGACTTTATTTTATCACACACAACTGTCTTAGAAATATGCCTACGTTAAAGGATTATGGACACATACGTCGTATGGAGTTTTGCTGAAATTTTTAATAGCTCGGCGGAAGGGTGGGGAACTGATCCTTCTGATCATCCCCCGTAGCTGTCATGTTGATCAGCGACGTACTCACAAATGGTACCACGGGATCGTGAACCATCCCGGCCGATGGTCCTCCCCCCCAATCAGTGTTCACGAGTTGAGGAATGGTTTCGTGGCGGCTGTGGTTGACCCAGCTACGGTAGATCTTCCCTAGAAACTGTCCTCTCTGGGAGTTGGGGTGTGTGTATGTGTTCTGCGATCCACAAGGACTTAGATGGACCACACCCCGTTCCTTCTCTTATAGGAGGTTCTCCGACTCTTAGTCCACGTCTCCTTCGACGCTCGGACGATCTATTGATCACCCACTCCTGTAGAGGAACTACAGAATTAACGTGTTCCCCTAACGTATGGAATCGAGAACATATGAACAGAAGGTTCAAGTCTATAATAGTGCTGCCTCCGCAGAAAACGTTAGGACAGAAGTGTACGTAAGAAATTCAGATTCGTTCCGGATAAGTTCAGATTAACAGCATAGAGGGGGAAGGAAACTCCGCTTCACACACACGGTAGTATAACGTACTACCATACATTGTAATATCGGTATGGAGAACCATACATGACTTCCATGTTCTAAGCCCTCCATTTAAAATCATTTACTTGAATTCATTTGATAATTTCTAAAAAATATCGCCCCACCCTCAAACTATTTTCACTATTTATAGATATTTTTGTTATTATGAGGTAGTCGTTTAATACAATGTTACTTTCGAGTCACTTTATCTATAAAAATTAGGTACTTTATTCTTATAAAGAAACTGAACTGTGCAGATAATCATCCCCCCCTCCTCAACCGATGCCCACCATTAATGATATTTACACTTTCATAGAGTAATAGTTTTATCATATGTAATTTCTAATGTATCTTATCCTTCAAAATTAAATATTCGTATTATCCTTGATTTCAGCATAGCAATGGTAAGGGTAGGTTAATGGACGCTCTCGAGGAGTTTGAGATTTATAAATCATTTAAAGACAAGAATATCAACAATAACAGTATACTAAACGAACAATTAAGGTTTCAATCTCACTCACTATATGATACAGCCCTAAATATAATCGCGCATGACGGTAATGACTGGTGATAAGGATTGACTTAGTTCAATTAGTGGCTCGGCAACTACACGCGCGGTCGGGGACCGGTCCAACGAAGCCGAAGTTACATCGTGTTATGTGTGTGTCGTCTTTGTAATTTTGTAAATGTGTGCAAATGTGTTTTTATGTGTTTTATGTGTTTTATGTGAATTTTAACTTTTGACGAGGACTACTGAAGATGTGACACATGTCACGAAACGCGTCTATATAAAAAACGCTAGAACGAAGTCACTGACGGATAAAAGGTAATTAAATTATTGTGAAAAAGTGACTTGGATACTATATAAAAATAAAATAAAATATAATTATCTCTTTTACCATTTTACGGTGGATTAATATGACTTTATTTACGAGGCACTTATTTATTAAAACTAAGTACTTCTGTTAAAACACAAAACAATACAGGTAAACTACCCCTACCTCTTAACCGATCATCACCAAAACACCAAAATCAATAGGCCTTGAGTTCTCTACAACTCGGTGACATTTATGCAAACAATTATTTCATTCTGTTTGAATTTGAGGCAGTTATCGTTCGCCGTAGAGAAAAAATTCTACATACAGACACTTTTCGGAAAATGACTTTTGTTCGTGTTTTGAGGGTAGTACAATCAGAATCAGCCCTTATCTCGAACACGATTCTTTTCGGCATCACCATACTTCCATATCCTTAACAAACATGGAAGTAAAATTTGAATGATTGAAATATCAACACCGCATTAATACGCAGTTAGCTCTAATCTATAACGTTGTTTTTTCTCTCAGTACGTAGTCGAATTGATGCTGTAACCGATTTCTGACCGTGGGTGCGTTTCTCAAACTTTATCATCATCATTCTGGCTGCCGTACGAGAGAGAGAGAGAGAGAGAGAGAGAGAGAGAGAGAGAGAGAGAGAGAGAGAATCGCTGACGCACTTTAATGCGTAACACTGATGGAATTAGGCTATTATTGGACGGACTGTTACTGTTATCTGTTTACTGTTATTCAAGACAGACTCACCATCGGATGTTATCTCCAGCGTGCGAGGTGTCGGCCATGATAGTCTCTACCTCAGTACGTGGTGAATTTGCGGACACCTCGCCAATCGTTTCAGTCGTTTGTGACGCTGGAAGATGGCCACCGATGGTGAGTCCGAAACGTCTGTCTTGAATAACAGTAGGCCACGGCCTAATAATAATTCCAACACCCGTAACGCTGAAGTTAATATTAATATTAAAATTAACACATTTTAATATAAACTGTTTGGCATTGGCAGATGACTTTGCTATACTTTCTGAACATCTGACATAGGCCTATGCAGTAACATAAGTTAATTTTTTAGAGGACACAGCCAGTAGAACAGGCTTAAGAATTTCTGCAGAAAAAAAAACAAATTTCTCGCGAGCATTAAAAATGCGCCAAAATTCCTGCTAACAATATTGATCGAATAGAGAGGGTTAGAAAATTTAAGTATCTGGGGGAAATAATTCAAGAGAATGGTTTAGAAAAATCTGCTATAGAAGAAAGGATTCATAAGATGCAAAGGGCGTATGGTATAATTAAAGATATTTACAATAAAAAGTGCATGTCTAAAAATGCGAAAATAAGGCATTACAGTACAGTAGTGAGGCCAGAATGCCTGTATGCAAGTGAATATCTAGCATTGAATTATAATGCAGACAAACTAGAAATATTGGAAAGAAGTATAGAAAATAAAACAGAAACAGTGAGAAAAAGAAGACTAGTATTTTTTTGACATTTATATAGAATGGACGAAAATAGGTTAACAAAACAGATCTTTAAATGTCGTGGGGAAAGAAGTCAACATCAAGTTGGATTAAAGAAGTCACAAATGTTTATGTCGAACATTGGATGTTTGAAGGTTGAAGAAGGAATCAAGGAAGTGAAATGAATTGAGGTGGGTCGTCTTGGAAGCTCACAGTGTAACGCCAATAAGTATTGGGATACGATAGAGAGTAAAGAAGATTACAAGACAGTATCAGAAGGTAGAATCCTGCAGTGGTAGAGGCGGACACAATAGGCGTAACATAATCATAATCGGTAATTGTAATGACGTCGCGCGTTCGTTGACGTTTCCCAGAAGTGCCGCAATCAATAATTCATTCAGTGGCGTATTGTCCCAGCGGTCGCGGCTACGAATCCGTAATTAACGTACCGTTCGAATTTTGTACACTGGGACACGGTGCAACGGTACGCGAGGAAGTGACAAATCAAACCTGTAACCCGTACAGGAATTCGGCGCTCACTTTATGGGCCTAAACTTACGTCGGCGATCGGTAACTCTTAAATAACATATGCACCATTCGAGACAAACAGAGAAATCAAACAGACGTCACAGATTTGAGATTTATCCTTAATATTCTTCTTCTCCTTCTCCCGCATTCGTCAAAGAAATTAAATAGACGTCGCAGAATGGAGACTTCTTCTTAGTCTTTTTTTTCTTCTTCTCCTCCCGCATTCAAGGCATACGCTTGCCGTCCGTTCCTATTTGACAAGATCCATTTATCTAGTGTCTTTTTTCGCCTACAAATGAGATATAAATGACATGATTACCTATTTTATATCACTGCAATCTTTCTAACGTAAATGTTTTTTCTACTTCAGTGTACAAACATGTATCGACTGTGCTCGAATTAACTTCTGTTCGGCACGGACACCACACGCATGATCTCACGCTTCTTGAATTCGATTGGGGGAGTGTAGCAACATGGAGAGAGAGAGAGAGAGAGAGAGAGAGAGAGAGAGAGAGAGAGAGTACTATTTCTTATTTGTTACACAAAGTACACTAGTATGCTTCCTGAGCTGCAGAACTCACTCAATCTTTTATTTTTACGTTACTTGTCGAAAGTCGATCGCTTATGATGCAGTTCCTGAGTTTAATTTGTAGTCCTCAGCCACCGCTCTTAAATTGGTAACCACGGCTCTAGAACATGATGGTTCGTGGAACCGATACACGTCGCGTGGCTTGATCCGCGACGCAGATGATTAGTTTGGCCCTTATTTCTTGATTTCGTACTCGACTCCAGAGTTATTACTAAAACAGCTTCAAGATTAACATTCGGCAGGCACTGATGTAATAATATGTTCTTAAATGAGCAGCATTTCCCTGAACTGTCTCTGTGCACCCATCGATGTATAATAACACTGGATAGCGCGCTAGGTGGGAGTAAAAGCGCAAAAAACGGTCCGCCGGGTAAGCAGCAGCCCCCCACCACAATAAGGCAAGAAGCCGTCACTAAGCACAAGTTTACACACTGTATGCAGCCGTGCTTCCGTGTTTTGTTAACTACATACTTAATTCAGTTCGGAAATTTTTCCGTGTTTATTAGCGAACCTGTTATGTAATTTTTATTATTTAATTGTATGTAATTTTGATTATTGTGATTATTAGTTTTGCATAATGGCAACTTCCTGTGCTGCTTACAACTGCACTAACAGATACAAGAAGAACAGTGGAATATTTTATAGGTAAGTACTGTATTTCGTTTAATTCCTTTATAACTTTTACTAGACTAATATAAAACATTCATTTTTTTAAATCTCTACAAATTAATTACTGATTAAATTAATTATAAATTGTTATTTTTTACTTCCATATTCCTTAAGGAATGGAAGTATGGTGATGGCAAAAAAAATCGTGTTCGAGATTATTGCAGATTCTGATTCTACTACACTCAAAACATGAAAAAAAGTCGTTTTCCGAAAAGTGTCTGTGTGTGTGTCTGTCTGTCTGTGTGTCTGTCTGTAGATTTTTTTTCTATGGCAAACGATAACTGCCGCAAATTCAAACAGAATCAAATAATTTTTTGCATGCAGCCCTTATTTGCAGAGTACTCGCGACCTATTGTTTTTGGTGAAGATCGGTTGAGGGAAAGGGGTAGTTTACCTGCAACGGTTTTTTTTTAGCAAGGGTAATTTTGTTTGTTTGGCAAACGATAACAGCCGCAAATTCAAACAGAATCAAATAATGTTTCGCATACAGCCCTGAATTGTAGAGTTCTCAAGATCTGTTGATTTTGGTGAAGATCGGTTAAGGGAAAGGGGTAGTTTACCTGCAACGTTTTTTTAACAAGGGTATTTCCTATGGCAAACGATAACAGCCGCAAATTCAAACAGAATCAAATAATGTTTTGCATACAGCCCTGATTTGTAGAGTACTCAAGACCTATTGTTTTTGGTGAAGATCGGTTAAGGGAAAGGGGTAGTTTACCTGTAACGTTTTATGTTTTAACAAGGGTATTTCCTATGGCAAACGATAACAGCCGCAAATTCAAACAGAATCAAAAGATTATTTGCATACAGCCCTAAATTGTAGAGTTCTCAAGACCTATCGTTTTTGGTGAAGATCGGTTGAAGGAAAGGGGTAGTTTACCTGCAACGTTTTTTTAACAAGGGTATTTTCTATGGCAAACGATAACAGCCGCAAATTCAAACAGAATCAAATAATGTTTTGCATACAGCCCTGATTTGTAGAGTACTCAAGACCTATTGTTTTTGGTGAAGATCGGTTAAGGGGAAGGGGTAGTTTGCCTGCAACGTTTTTTTATCAAGCGTATTTTCTATGGCAAACGATAACAGCCGCAAATTCAAACAGAATCAAATAATTTTTTGCATACGTCCCTGAATTGTAGAGGTCTCAATGACTTTCGATTTTGGTGAAGATCGGTTAAGGGGAAGGGGTAGTTTACCTGCAACCTTTTACGTTTTAACAAGAGTAAAGTACTTGCAAATTTATTTAAACTTTTTGAAACAATGGTAATTGTTAAAAATAAAATAATTTTGTTGCCAGGCAATAAAATTATAATTTTTTCATTTTAATGTAATATAATATTTTTCATTTAATACAGCAATAAAAATGCAGGTAAGACACAGCCTGGCTGTTTGGCTGAAAATGATTTTAAATATAAATCTTAGAATATGGAAGTCATGTATGGTTCTCCATACCGATATTTTAACGTTGTATTCTTTTTCATATAAACTGTGAATTGTCTATTACAGTGTATTGTCTGATAGCATTACTATATTATCAACATACCATAATATAAGAAATGCAAATGTCTAAGAAAAAACTGTGGTTTTTCATTATTTTACGTAAAGTACAGTATTAAAAATAAGGAAGACCGTACTATAATAAACATTATTTCCACAAGATCAAGAGCTACGAAAGAAGTGGATTATAGCTACAAATAGAAAAAATTTTGTTCCTTCAAAACATACGTCACTTTGTAGCAAACATTTTGCTAAAGACCAGTATTAGTTCAGACCCAAATGTAATTACGAACTGTTGAAAAGCGATGTCGTGCCAACGCTCTTTGACTTCCCCGTGCATCTTTCAAATCCTCTGACAAAAAAAGAAGGACCATTATTAAAGAACGCTGTTATTGCCAATGAATAAACAGCATAAAATTAAGTCCTGATTTTTATTTTTCAGTTGTGTGTATCGCCTACTGAAAAATTTCTCCGCCGGAAGCTGAAAATACTGCAACAGCATTTACACAGAAGGGATGCTAAAATTAAATCCATGAAAGATATTATTTTAGTTTTAAAGAAAAAATTAAATTCTGAAATGTTACTAGAAATTTTAGAAGATAATTTTTCTGTTTTTCCGTTAAAAATTATTATTAATAACTTTAGCAATAATAATAGAAGTAAGTTTAAGAGGTTTTATTCAGACAAAATGAAGGAGTTTGCTTTAACCGTTTATTTCTACAGTCCCAAAGCTTATAAGTATTTGAGAAATCTAAACTTTTAGTTACCTAACCCATCAACTTTAAGGAGGTGGCTTTCTAATTTTAATTGCTCACCCGGTTTTTTTGGAAGAGATTTTTATATATTTAAAAGAAAACGTTCAAAGCAAGCCACATTTACAACACGTTAACTTGGTTTTTGATGTTATGAGCATAAGGAAACAAGTAATCTACGATCCACGAGAGGGAAAGAATTTTGGGTATGTGAATTTGGGTAATGATATAAAAGTAAATGAACACGAAACATTAGCTAGTGAAGCACTAGTCTTTCAGATAGTTGCACTACGAGGAAATTTCAAATGTGCCGTTGGTTATTTTTTTATTGATAAGATTAGTTCAGAAATTTTGTCCAAAGTAATAAAAATGTGCATTATTAAATTATACGAATCAGGTATCCATGTACATAATGTAACATTTGATGGTACTAGTACCATCATAAACGCTGTTACGAAACTTGGTTGCGAATTGCCAGAAAAGCCTTTTTTCAATGTGAAAATAAACAAAGAAAATGTAACAGTTTGTGTAATGCTAGATGCTAGCCATATGATTAAATTGGCTCGCAACACATTAGCAGATAAAGGTACTTTACTATCTACAGATGGTGTGATAGATTTTAAATATATTCAACGGCTAAACACTTTACAAAAAGAACAAGGATTAAAGTTTGCCAATAGCCTTTCAGACATACATTATGGCAACAGAAAATTGCGGCCCAAACCTTAAGTGCCAGCGTAGCAGACGCCATAGAATTTTTGATGTATAAACAACATCCTGATTTTATTGGTGCTAAACCAACAGTGGAATATATTAGAGTTATAGACAGGCTATTCGATTATTTTAATAGCAGGGACCCATTTGGGCAGCACTTCAAACAACCAATAAAGAAGAAGAATTTAGAAAATGACAATAAAATGTTAGATAATTTTTTGGCATATTTAACGACGTTAAAAATTGAAAATATTCAGGTTCTGCGGCATCCTAGGAAAACATTTGCACTTGGATTTATTACGAATATAAACGCAATAAAGATTCTGTCAAACATATTATTAAATAGTTTACAATTCAAGTATATTTTGACTTATAAGTTTTCTCAAGATCAATTGGAACTGTTATTTTCCTGTGTAAGATCTCGAGGAGGACATAATAACTAATGTCAAGCAGTTCCAATGGGCCTTGAGGAAACCTATGTTCAGGAACACCGTTAAAGCACCTGACAAAAGCAACTATTTGAGTTTTGACATGACATTTCAAAACTCTGTTATGAGTTTTGCAGAAGCAGAAGAAACAGTAGACCTAAACTCAGTCAGCGTCTATGAAGAACCCATTAAAAACGTTAAATGTCTGCTGGAAAATAAAACTCGTATTATAAAGATAATATTCTTTTCTACTTGTCTGGATTTATTGTCAGAAAAATTAGTTCTAAGTTGAAATGTGAAGAATGTATAAGACTGCTGATAGCCGATGATAGCAACCTTAGCCCTTACACCCATTTTGTTGATTATATTTCAAGAGTAAATTTGGTCAGGGCTTCCTCAGATGTAATCAGGATAGTAAAATTTATGTACTCCCTTTTTAAAAATAAACAAAACCTTGAGAAAAACAATTTGGACACAAAAAGATGATTATATTAGCGTGTAGAACCTTTACTAATAACATATTTAAAGGCCATACTTCTAACAATGATTATGGTGAAGACACTCACGAAATTAGATTAGTAATGTTAATAGGTACCGTAGTTTATTTTACAAAATTGTATGTTTTAGTACAGCTAAAGAAAAGACATCATCAGCTATGTTTTCGAAACTTGGTGTACGTCAAAAATTAAATAAGTTAGTTCTATTTAGCAAGGTTTAGTCCAGAATTGCAATATGTTATTCATAGCAAATGTAGTTTTATATCAAATGTAATATATTTTGATTAGAAATAGTAAGATACGTTGTAATTATATGCAGATAGGCACTTATTCATCAATTATGTACTTATTCATCAATGTAAAAAAATGTATAGCTATGTAATAAACAATTTCGTTTTCATTTGTATTCTTGTTTAGTCAGTTTCCTTTATTTTATTGACAAAATAAAAACAAACTACTACAAAAAAGAGGTAATTATTACACCCTAACAAACCGGTATAGTTAGCGAAAATATGTATGCATAACTTTAATGTTACCGGTAACTTGTTTGTTGTTTATAGATCTGTACCAAGGAAAAAAGTGTACGAGCTTCTATTATGAACAACAGAAATTAAATTTATATTTACATTATTTTTAAATTAGTATCAGGTGTTCCATTTAATCTGATTAATATAAAATACACAATTTTCATAACAATATTGTTTATTATTTCTTTTATGAATTTGCTAACTGCTATAATTTTTTATTGTTCGACTAAGTTTTTCGTCATTACTGACATCTTGTTTAAGACCTGGTTGTTTAAGACCTGAAGATGTCAGTAATGACGAAAAGCTTAGTCGAACAATAAAAAATTATAGCAGTTAGCAAATTCATAAAATAGTAAGGATGGTTGCTAATTTAAACAATACGAAGAATAAAATATTGTTTATGCGACGATCAAATCGGTTAAACTAATATTAAGATAACACTCCGAGTATGCAGGCGAAGTGGCTTTTGCCTTAATGTGGTGGGGCGAGGGTAGAGTTGAGCGGACCGAATTCAGTACACGCAGCCGTCAATCCAGTGTTATTATACATCGATGTGTGCACCAACCAGATTGCACCGATGTTATTAAGACGAGATTACTACTGTTTCGAGACCACGTTGCCACAATAATCGTCCATTAACCGCAGCTTAATTAGCACTAGAATGAGCAGTTTATTCAAAAGTCACGATTCAACAATAAACACGAAGATGAGACTTTTACGCTGCTACGTATTCTCGGTCCTCTCCTACGGTGTAGAATCTTGGAATTTGACAGAAGCCACAACTTAAAAACTGGAATCTTTCGAAATGTGGCTTTACCCTAGAATACTGAGCATTTCATGGACAGCACATAGCCTATAACTAATGTTGAAGTTCTTAGAAAGATGAAGAAAGAAAGGGAAGTTGTTAACACAGTGAAGATAAGAAAGCTTCAGTATCTGGGACATCTCATGAGAAATGAACAGAGATTTTACTTATTGCAGTCCATACTATAGGGAAAAGTGCTTGGAAAGAGAGGAGTTGGGCGACCGAGAATATCATAGCTGAGAAATTTAAGGACCTGGTTTGGCACGAATACAACTGACTTATTCCGTGCAGCAGTACAGAAAGTTAAAATAGTCTGTATGATATCCAACAACAGCTTACCGCCTTCCATGGAGTCGATCCAACCATGTTCTCAGGAACATGTCAATAACGCAACTACAATGATACGTGATTAATTGCCACTGGCAATAGTTGCTTTGATGGCGACTGTAATTCTCCTAAGCGTTGAAGTAATACCCTTCACTTCACACTTCAGAGTTTTAGGAAAACAATAATGAACAATGGAAAACAAATAGGAATAGTTAACCATAACCGTAAACACAGGCCTGACTTCGGCATTTTCGTGGGGTTCTTCTGATAGTTCCTATCCGTTTCGGATGTTGGATATCATACACACTATTTCAACTTTCTGTACTGCTGCACGGAATGTCAGTTGTATTCGTGCCAAACCAGGCCCTCAATATTTCCCAGTCACTAGATTCTCGGTCGCCCAACTCCTCTCTTCCCAAGTACTTTTCGCTGTAGTATGGACTGCAATAAGTAAAATCTCTGTTCATTTCTCATGAGATGTCCTAGATACAGAAGCTTTCTTATCTTCACTCTGTTAATAACTTTCCTTTCTTTCTTCATCTTTCTAAGAACTTCAACATTAGTTATATGTGCTGTCCATGAAATGCTCAGTATTCTACGGTAAAGCCACATTTGGAAAGATTCCAATTTTTTAGTTGTGCTTGAGTCAAAGTCCAAGATTCTACACCGTAGAAGAGGACCAAGAATACGTAGCAGCGTAAAAGTCTCATCTTTGTGTTTATTGTTAAATCGTTACTTTTGAATAAACTGCTCATTCTAGTGTACAATGCTCTTGCCTTTTCAATTCTGCTCTTTATTTCTTGACTGGTCCCATTGTTCATTGACTATAGTAACAAGATATGTAAATTTGCTTACACGTTCAACTGGCCTTTGGTTTATATTAAGGGTGCAGTTGGGAAATTGTTCTTAGATACAATCATTAGCTTCGTTTTATTAACATTGATGTCTAGACCATATCGACGGCTGCGGCTTCGTTGGGTTAACAAAGATAATCTATTACGTATTTCTTTACATAACATGGAATCATAAAACGTATACAGTAAGTGTCTGTGTAAAGGAAATTACATTTTAATTACACAGAGCGTTTCCGTCACATGTGTAATTATTTTCGGTCGTAAACCCTGACACGGTCCCAACACCTGCACCAGGTAACAGCAACACGCCTATATTGTTAAACAGGTATGGTGTTTTTTTTTTACCTGAAAAACCGGCTCTAGTAACAACATATTTTCAACAGTACAACTGTATTAAACACGGTACTGAAACACGGAGTCACTCTTGGAAATTAAACTTCTCATAGGAGGTACAGGTGCTTGGAACTCCTTGTCTGTAAGGAAGCGAGACAAAAGGGATGAACTACAAATATAATATAGAAGGCAGTGGCGTAAGTAGGAGCTGGTCCTGGGTGTGGAGGAGTAATGAGACTAGCTTGGACTCTCTCTTCTTCTTCTTCTTCTTCTTCTTCTTCTTCTTCTTCTTCTTCTTCTTCTTCTTCTTCTTCTTCTTCTTCTTCTTCTTCTTCTTTCTTCTTCTTCTTCTTCTGTTCGGAGTCGAGCCTTAGCCTCCATAATCATCTGCCTCCATTTTTCAATGTCCTTGGCGATCGATGTCCATCGTTTTATTTATTTTAATTAAAGTATCAGCATCCCTTGCCGCTGGGTCAATTCAGCGATGCTTGGGTCTTCCGACAGGCTTTCTACCCTCGATTTAACTAAAGAGTACCTTCCTAGGTTGCCTTCCATCCTAATGATGTGTTCTGCCCACTCCAATCTACGCAGTCGGATGGTGGTGGCCACATCATTGTCTTTATATAGCTTGTATAGTTCCTCATTGGAACGGTGGATATCCCCTGTCTTGAATATAGTTGTAAACGAAGCATATATTCTCTATTTGCAGCCTGTATCCTTTTCCTTATTTCATTTATTTCTTCATTATCTGCCATCATTATTTTGTCATTGTCTGCCATGCAACATATAAAATATTTAAACCGATTAACTATTTTCAGGTTTAGTGGTTCGATTTCAAACTGATCAGGTTTCCTGGTTTTCCTTCGAGTGGTGATCACAACCTTCGTTTTATCTGTATTCACCTGTCATCCTACCTTTTCTGCTTCACCTTCGAGTTCCTTGAAGGTCTCTTTTGCTCTTCCTTGGGATCTTGGAATAATATTAATACCATCTGTATATCCTATGATCTGGACCATTTTATGTAGGCCTACTAATGTTGAATTCCTATCAATTGACAATTTTCTGATCACGTATTCGAGTGCCCCAACACACATTAGAAATTCATAATTCTTCCCATATAATTTTATAAATACATTTTGCAAATTCTTTGCGTCTTGAGTACACCGACTTGAAGTATAAAGGTTGGAAAAGAAATGTGAAAGCGTTGATTTGAAAATAGTCTATCTCGATTAACTGTTATACAAATTAATGGTAACAAATAATTTTAACTTTAACAAATAATGGTAACAAATAACAACGATAAAATCTTCACATTTTTCTGAACTATAGACAAGAAACAGCTAGTTCTAGTCTATCTGTGCAAAGACGACGGCTCAAACCATACAGACATTAGACTAGAGGAGTCATGACATAGACAACGCTGGTGTCTGGGCGAATAAGGTAAAGGGTAGATTAACTAGCATTGCCTTCGTTTTCCGGCGCGTGCGTAATTGAATTATTAATGATGCAAATATGTACGTTATTTAGAATATGTTTAGTGATTGTCATTAATAATAAAACTCTAATTTCATAGGCCTGTCACTCAGTATATCATACAAAATTCATAATATGGCTTTGAATGTACGTTGGGAGTTCTCTAGTACACAACAGTGGACTATTTCTTCGATGTCGTCTGTTTCCAGTATGTGAAAAGCGACCACTTAATGCTTAATGAAGCGTTGGAGCATAGGCCTATAGCGAAATCACTGCAGAGGTTTTTTTCGAGGCTAGGTGAAAATCTCTATAGACACCAGGAACCCCGGAGTTCCTAGTGGTGTAGGACTCTAACCCACTAAAAACACCTCCCTTAATGCTACAACTGAGCAAGCTCATCCAGCAGCTTCTCCTTCACGGGTGATGGGGTGAAGCCCAGTGGCTAATCCCAAGATTATTCTGTCTTTCTCACGTACAGTTTTATGGATCTTTACATATTAATTGCTTTCTATTGCGATACGAGATCATGTGGCTTCTGTCTTTTGAGTCGCCTCAGGACGTGTGGAACTTCTTCCACCACGTGCCGCATGATTGGGTTATCGTGGATCTGAATCCTCTGATCGTGTTTGTCTCCATATTTTGTTATTATTTCGCTGACATATTCTACATTGAGGTCTCTATGTAGGTTGTCGTTCGTTATATCCCAAGGGGCATTCACTATGCTTCTGACTACTTTGTTATGAAAGGTTTGTATCTTTTCTAAGTTTTTTCCCTTTGTACAGCCCTACAGCTGAATTCTGTAAGTCCATACAGGCTTCAGAACTTGTCTGTATCAGAGTTTGTTTTCAACTGTTAGTTACGAGTTTCTCCCTAACAGAGCCGGTACATTTTTCTGTATTTTATGTTGATCACCTCCTTCCTTTTTTGTACACGCTCTTTCCATTTGTATCCTGCCTCATGCCTACATACTTTGCTGTGTTAGCATGTGGCATTTCCAGCCCATTAATATAAACCCTTACGGGATCTACGTTACTGTTGGTGAAGTTGATATGTAGGCCTATATATATTCCACTGCAGACTGATGCACTGGGTACTGGTGCAGTCATTGTACTTCAAACATTTAATATATGTTGCATTATGTCTCAAAAGGTAAGTTTACACAGTTTCCGAAAAAAAGTTATCAATGCGAAAGTCAAAACGTACGGAGCATAACTGAGATACGTTTTAGTCATTACACTGTTTGTCAGTCGTTAACCACATAGACGCATTGACTAGACTAACGAAGACCACACTGTTTAACAGTGGAATTATGTTTCAACTAAGTTATATACTGTAGTCTATATATTTACATTAAATACATGTAAAATGACACTGATAATTTAATTCGTCGTCAAGAAAAGTAAATGCTCTGTTAACACATACAGAAACGCAGGCACGCGGCTGTTTCTTCTTCTCCTTTTTTATTGATTTCAATTGTTCCCCAAACTTTGCCGAAGTCGTTTAGATCCGACGTCGAAGATAACGCCCTACAACGATTGTTTTTCTCGACTTGTTTAATGGAATTCTTCCGTAATTTACTCGTTTACGAATGCAACACGTGAGCTTCGAAACGTGGATAAGCTGTCACTGCCACTGATAACGGCTACAGGCTACTGTATACTGAGATTTTGTTTGGAGTTGTCAACGTATCTAAAAGCAACGTCCCGTAATTAGAAGTTTAAGAATGACATTTCCCACATTTAGACAAATTTAAGATTAATTGTGAATATGTGAATACTTTTTAATAATAATAATAATAATAATAATAATAATAATAATGACAATAATAATAATAAGAAGAAGAAGAACAACAACAACAAGCAGAAGAAGAATGCCAACAACTGTAATAGCGTGAGCGTCTGTGCGATGAAACCAATGACAAGGTTAAACACTCACACGCGCGCACGCAAGACTACTCGGTCCGATACTAGGATTACCATCTGTTAAATGGTCTTCGGAGGTAACTTTTGTTCAAAAACAAGGATAACACTGGACATAAGTAATTATCATAATTATTATGTAACAATAATTATAATACACTTTATAATACATTTTAACACTTGATAATACACATATAATACACTTTAACATTTTATAATACACTTGAAGTACCCACATACGTTGACATAAGCCAGTGAAGCGTGGGTCATGACGAAAAAGGAATGTGGCAAGAGTCAGATTTGCTGAAATGCAGTTTGTTTGAAATACTTTCAACCGTACATTGCACGATTGAAGAAGGGATGAGGATATAAGAGCAGAACTATAAGTTAAAGACATAAGTACGATCATTTCAACTTATAGAAGACAGCAGAGTGATTGCTTGCAAAGGATGGCGGACGGTCGATTACCAGAAAAGCGACGCTGAAATATAAAGCCACTGGTGAAAGACACGTGGGTCGTCCGAGGATGAGATGGTTGCCGGAACAGGTTTATATAACCTATTCCTTGCAGTGAAGAATAATAAGGGAGGAGGAGGAGGATGAGGAGGAGGAGGAGGAGGAGGAGGAGAAGACGACGAAGAGGAGGAGGTGGAGGTGGAGGAAGAAGAAGAAGACTATTCCACTTTCCTGCAGACATTCCTCTACATAGTTTACGTATTCAGCTTTTAACTTTTTATTTTTTAAACAGAAAACCCAGTCTTAAAGTGATGAAAGAGTGCGAGAGCAAATAAGAATATTAAAGAAATAACAGTTAGTTTGTTTCATTGTTAGACAAAGAAAAAATAGAAGACTAACAAGTGTAAGCCAAAATCATTATTCTGTTTGACAGTTCTCACAGCAGCAGACAGTTTCCCACACACCAGTAACTCTACTATTATTATACCCGATTATTCTCAAGGGCCTCATTTTTTTATTCCATTAAACAACAGAAGAGTTAAACTAACCGTGAAAACGCTAACTAGACGTGTTCTGGCACACGCGCGCGCGCGCGCATAGGCAAGTACAGTGACGCCGCCTGCGACACGAGACGATTTAGGAGGCGGTGGTCTGTCTCAGCGTCCGAGACACGGTAAGCAAACCCAGTGACCTCGCTGAGACTACGCGTTAATAATGCATAGGAAGTGCCGCATCACACACACACACACACAGAGCAGGAGGGTGCAACCTTGATTAGGGTAACCGGCTTCCGGACGCAGCCTCCTCCTCCTCCGCACCCTCCCCGCGCTTGTATATCACTAGATTCATTAACAGGCACGCTAATATTATTACAAATATAAATACAGTAATCTCGAACAATGGTCGCAATCTCCCTCCAAGGCCGATGGAACAGTCCCTACCCTCAAATTTTCTCACTATTATTATTGAGCTCATCCCAAATTTCCTCTTCAGCTTATGCCTCAAATATAATACATAACTACTTTTCCAAGTAACCAAGAGACTTAAAAAAATATTTACTTTTATTCATATAAAAAATCGTTACATTTCAAATCAAAATCAGTAAACAACACTTAGTAAGCCTACTCTATTCAAATTTAGTAAGAGCTGTATTCACGAGGTGTACAGACATAAACATTTGTAGTTTTGCTTTCTAGTGTCTTACTCACAATACTGTAAATGCACAAATCCTTTCAAAAAATTCCGTGTTTTTTAGTACCTAACATCCTAACTCTGCTATCATTTCCTACGAGAAGAAATGCATTTTAACTAACGTCATGAATTCCGCACTGAAACTTCAGGTAGCTCTCTCCCCTTCACGCAATTGTATTGCTGTCTTTAGGGCAACTGTTATTGCCGGCAAGTGATAATGCGTGCTTCTGTTAATAATAATTCATTACTGTCCATGCAAATAGCAGTAAACTGTTCCCCCTATCCTGTCTCAATCTCTCAATGCATGGACTGACATCATTGGGCTTCCTGTTGGTTTCTGACACTCCGGTTTTATTTTTGTTGCTTCATCTGCCCTACTCGCACGTTCCCAACCACTTGAATTGCCTCGCCTATAAGTGTAGGCTACAGACTTAAATATCTGCAGTTTTGCTTTCTTACCTACTTCCATTTTTCCCATAACTTTGTTGTTTGTTTCATAATGTACGAGGGTCAGTTGAAAAGTTCGCGGAGCGACATCTTCTTCTTCTTCTTCTTCTTCTCTTCTTCTTCTTCTTCTTCTTCTTCTTCTTCTTCTTCTTCTTCTTCTTCTTCTTCTTCTTCTTCTTCTTCTTCTTCTTCTTCTTCTTCTTCTTCTTCTTCTTCTTCTTCTTCTTCTTCTTCTTCTTCTTCTTCTTCTTCTTCTTCTTCTTCTTCTTCTTCTTCTTCTTCTTCTCTTCTTCTTCTTCTTCTTCTTCTTCTTCTTCTTCTTCTTCTTCTTCTTCTTCTTCTTCTTCTTCTTCTTCTTCTTCTTCTTCTTCTTCTTCTCTTCTTCTTCTTCTTCTTCTTCTTCTTCTTCTTCTTCTTCTTCTTCTTCTTCTTCTTCTTCTTCTTCTTCTTCTTCTTCTTCTTCTCTCTTCTTCTTCTTCTTCTTCTTCTTCTTCTTCTTCTCTTCTTCTTCTTCTCTTCTTCTTCTTCTTCTTCTTCTTCTTCTTCACTTCATGTTTTAGACATTCTGCTGTTACGGTTCCACCTTTTCCTTGGTCTACCTAAATTTCTTCTTTCTCTGGCTTTATATTTTCTAGCTTTTACTGGAATCCTGTATTGTTGCATTCTTTCTAAATGTTCTTGCCACTTGTATGATTAAATTTTATCTTTTCATTTAAGTTGAATAGCTGAAGTTCTTGTCTAATCGTTTCATTTCTTATTCTGTCTATTCGACTACAGGCCTTAACTCGTCTTAAGAATCTCATCTCCTGTGCCCGAATACGATTTTCTTGTGCCTGCCATGGCAGCGAATACGATGTTTCGCTGCTATATATAAGTGCGGGGACAGCCACTGTTGTATAAAATTTCAACATTGTCTCTTTCCTGGCTTTATTTTTCAGGCATCGACTGATAGTTCCGCAAATACGGTTAAAAGTACTAACTTTTGGTCAATATCTTTACTGTAATCGAAGGAAATATCACAACCTAGGTATTTAAAATGTTTTATTTGATCCAGTGTTTTATCGTTTAAGATGATTTTGGCTCTTTTCCTGCGAATGTCATTATTTTTGTTTTAGAATTGAAATTTTAAATTATATCGTTCGTTAATTTGCTGCAGTTTGTATAACCCCTTTTGCAATTCTTCCTCTTTTTTCCCAATTAGTGTGAGGTCGTCAGCATATAAAATTACATTTAATATTGTGTCTTTGTCTAATATATATTCCCTCTTTATATAATTCTTTCCAGAGTCGGATTATATCATCTATATAAATATTAAATAACGTGGGTGATAAACTGCATCCTTGCCTTACTCCTATATTAGATAAATAATTGCTTATCTAATCCGTCGAGTGACTTACTTGTAATTTCGCTTGACGCGTTTCAGGGCATATGCCCCATCTTCAGAATAATTCCTCTTCACAGAACGTCAGACATTAAGATTAAAATATAATACATTAAAATTAAAATCAATATATATATTTTGACGAGTTACTGTTTTAACCATTGATTTTAATTTTAATTCATTATATTTTAATCTTAATGTCTGACGTTCTGTGAAGAGGAATTATTCTGAAGATGGGGCTATGCCCTGAAACGCGTCAAGCGAAATTACAAGTAAGTCACTCGACGGATTAGATAAGCAATTATTTATTTAATACAGTGACTTGGATACTTTAAAAATGAATATTAAATTGGAAGCAAGTCAAGCATCTACAGTATTCAAATTTCAAAACATTAAGATTAAATTATTAAAAACCAATTCCCATATAAAATTTAATAAAGAATGCATCAGAAACAATTTAATACCTAAGTATGCCTCTATCAAAATAACCAATAACTCCAAGACGGCCACAAAAATCAAAGAGCGTGCACAGGTGATGTGGTTAAAGGAGGAGTTGAGATATTTATATAGGAAAAAGACTGAACTGAACAAAGAATTATACTTGGCCCATTTGAAGCTGCTTAACAGTGTCAATGCATTACAATTAGACAATATATTACATGATTGCAATAAATACATCAACGATATAATACAACGTGTATATACAAAACACGATAAGAAACTTAGAACTCTCAAAAGTAAACAAAAACCAAACGAAGATAACGTCACCTGTAAACACGAATTCTATGTGCGCGTATCTAATCTAACATCGATAAACTTTAATAAGAATGAAATGGACGTACTTAAAAAGGGTCTAAACTACAACATACCCCACAGCAATAAAAACCACAGTCCATGAAATAATTTGCGCTGAGACGGCTATAAAGTCAATACCTAACATAAACTTACAAAATGAGGCTCGAGTTTTGACTAAAAACAAACTCAATAAATTTTCGAACAAAAAAAGCCCCAAACTAAACTATAAATATATGAACGAAATTAAAACTTTAAAACAAATCAAAGGAAAATTATCCAACAATAATGCACTCATTACAAAGGCGGACAAGGGAAACACTATCGTTATAATGGACAAAAACCAATATTCGCAAAAGGTTAATCAATTCATTGAAAATAATAATATTACAATGGTAAATGCCGACCCGTCAGCCGATTTCGTTAAAGCCCTGAATAACACAGTTAATCGTTGTACGCACTTGTTCAATAGCGCCACACGTCACTCATTGAAACCTATTAATGCAGAGGCTCCCCAGTTTACTGGTTTGCCTAAGATTCATAAACCCAGTGTACCAATTAGGCCGCTTGTGAACTTCACCACTGCTCCGAGTTACAAAATCAGTAAAAAACTAGTACAAATAATAAAGAACAGTACAAGCTTAAAGAATAACCATAGCACAAAAAGTTGCACTGAATTTATCGACAAACTGAAAAACATCCAAATTAAGCCTAATTACAGAATCGCATCTTTCGACATAGTGGACCTTTATACAAATATACCCGTCCATGATACAATAACTATTCTCAAGTCTAATCTTATTGTAGCTAACATACGCAGTCCTGATGAAATTAATGAGATAACCGCTCTATTGGAAGTTGTTTTAAATCAAAACTATTTTATATTTGATGGAAAATACTATATACAAAAGAAAGGTTTAGCGATGGGATCCCCACTCTCTGGATTATTGGCGGACATATACCTGAACCACTATGAAAACACACATATGTTCAGCAGCGCAAACAAATGGCATAACAAGATAGTATCATACACACGTTACGTAGATGACACCTTCATCATTTTAACGGTACCATAAGACAGATCAATAATTTAAAAAACTATTTGAATAATATAAACAAGAACATACAATTTACCCTCGAGGTTGAAATAGAAAATAAACTTAATTTTCTCGATCTAACAATAACAAGGTTGGACAATAGTTTTCAGTACCAAATATATAGAAAACCTACCACCACCGACGCCACAATACACGCGGATTCCCATCACCCTCTTCCGCAAAAAATGGCCGCCTATAACAGTTTCATACATAGATTACTCACCATACCGTTAGAAATCAGTGACTTTCATGAGGAAGTGAACACCATTAAATACATAGCTAAGGTCAATGGATATACGTGCTCTATGATCGATACTTTAATCAAAAAACACCGGAAAAAGTTACATAACAAGATAACAAAACCGAGTAGTAACCGAGACAGCACGTACGTGACTTCTATTTACGGCCGAACTTTACCCCATACATTAACCAACATTTTTAGAAAAATGAATATAACTTTAACTTTCCGGACTGATAACAACATTAAGAAAATTCTTCACCATAAATCTGCCAAACCAATAAAACAGAGGACAGGTGTCTATAAAATCCAATGTGACGATTCCAACAGCTTCTATATCGGACAAACCGGCAGAGCGTTCAAAAAACGCTTCCAAGAACATTTACCAAAAAACGACACCCATATTATCAAAACCAACTTTGCACGTCACCTCGTAAATAATAATCATAACTAAACCGATTTTGACACCAACTTTATACCATTACACATTTGCAAAAAAGGCAGATATATGGACACATTAGAAGAATTCGAAATTTACAAGGCCTTTAAACAGTCTAAAAAGACGAACAACTCACAAGACGGCTGATTCATATTAAACGACCAACTCAACTTCAAGTCAAATCCCTTGTACGACACGGCCATTGGGATACAAGATGCGTTGCACAGATAACAGTTTACTCGGACAGTCAGTGCGCGAGTAGCATCGCGACGGTGTACACCGGCTATAACGCGAAGTGAACTCATGTTGTGACAGTGCGTGCTCCTCTGTGCATTTAGTGTATTTTAATATTTTGACGAGTTAATGTTTTAACCATTGATTTTAATTTTAATTTATTATATTTTAATCTTAATGTCTGACGTTCTGTGAAGAGGAATTATTCTGAAGATGGGGCATATGCCCTGAAACGCGTCAAGCGAAATTACAAGTAAGTCACTCGACGGATTAGATAAGCAATTATTTATTTAATACAGTGACTTGGATACTTTAAAAATGAATAGCCTATATTAGGCCTAGTCATTACTGAATTACTTATCTTTCCGTCTAGACTTATAAAAAATTTTGTTTTCTGATACAGTCTTTGAATTGTTCTGATGAGACGTGGTGGATATCCTCTTACGAACATGATCTCCCATAATTTTTCTCTGCTGACACTGTCAAAAGCTTTATCGAAATCAACGAAAGCTATGTACGTACTTAGGTTGTATTCTCGGCGTTTCTCGATTAGTTGTTGCAATGTAAACACACCACCTATTGTGCTTCTCCCCTTTCTAGATCCCGTCTGTTCTTCTCCTATTATGTTTTCCATTATATTTTTTAAGCGGTCGTTTAAAATCTAGGCATAAAAGCTTAGCGGTAGAACTAAGATGTCTAGTGCATCGTAAGATTCGTATTTCGTGTAAACACTTGTTAATTTCCAAATCTACTTGTCAGTTTATTCATTGTTTACTGGCCGTTTTTCACGCATCACGCGTGTATTGAAAAACGGACAAAATCACGAATTCTTTATGAAAAATGGTCTAGCGCCAAAAGAAATTCACACCGAAATGACAACTGTGTTACGGAACGCTGCACCTTCAAAAACAATAATAGTTCGTATGTGGGCATTCGAGTTTAAAAGTGGTCATACGAGCTCTTAAGATGATCCCCGCGCGGTCGCCCCAAGAGTGCAACAACTCCACATGCGGCACCCAGGTTACACTGAGTTCTTAACCTAAAATATGACACACAAGCTAATCTGAAATACCTACGATATCAGCATTCTTATCCTCGCCGGTCTCCCAACACTGTGTACGACATTTTTAAAATCATATCTGGGGTTGTTTCACTTTTTGGTTGTCCACTGCGAGTATCATCTTCAACGCTCGTACGATCACCCGAGAACCCACTTACAAACTATTGTTTTTGAAGGTGCAGCATCTCCTTACCTTCTCGACTGTGAATTTCAACTGATGCTAGATCGTTTTTTTTAACAAAGATTTCAATCACAGCACTATGTTTGTTTTTGTCTATTTTTGAAACATACGTGACATGTGAATTTCTAACATTTGACAGAGTATTTCGAAACTGGTAGAAAGATTTGGAAATTAATACGTGTCTACAAGAAATGTGAATCTTGCAACACACGAAAAATTTTAGTTCTACCGCTAAACTATAGACATCGCTCCGCGAACTATTCAACCGACCTTCGTACATAGAGTTTGCTATTCTCACACGATCTGATATTTCCTGATATGTCCTCCAAAAATGACGCCTAAGTATATTCATATTCCTTGAGTTGAACCAACTCAAGTTCTCCATCACAAGTGTAATTCTCAGAGTACGATGTGTACAAACACAATGTAAAGCCGGTAGTAGGAGTAATTAGCCAGACAAGAGCTGCATTAGTGTCATACAGCATTACGTGCGGCGATCACGGCTGAATGGGGGCGGCTTATACCTCACCCCCCGCACACATCCCACCCTTCCTGCTCTCTCCTGCACGCACTCAGTACACCAGCTGTAAACTTTGACAGTTCACGCTTACACATTGTTAACTATTTTTCTTTTATTTATTTCAAACACCAAAGGAAATCTTCTTCTTCTCCTCTTCAAGGATTAGGTTACATAAATCTGTTCCAGCAACCTTCTCATCCTCGAACGACCCACGTCTCTTCTACCAACGGCTTTACATTGGGTAGTGCCGTATAAATAATTAAAGAAAGGCTTCTTGCAGTTCAAGTGTGTAAAATGCATTACTGTCCGTATTGCGGGATAATAATATTAATAATTCCCATTATTAAAGTTTACCATGTGAATCACCTGCTCACCACTTAGGCCTACTGTTAAGTTAAAGTTAATTAAAGTTTTGTTATATATTTATTTCAACAAAAAACGATCATTCATAGGTCCAAAGCTCTTATAAGGCCAACAATTTTGTCATATATTTATTGTTCAGTCATTGAAACATTATACAGACTACAATAAATGCTAACCTACAATAGTACTAGGGTCCTAGAAAATAGATCCCTAACATTTCAAAATTAACCCCAACTGGAATAATACTTTTCAACCTTAATTCACATCAATGATTACACCTAAGATATAGTCTTATTTTTCTTCTTTTGTTCTTCGAGGATTAGGTTATATTATCCTGTTCCGGCGGCAGTCCCGCTTTCGGCAATCGCTCCTCTGTCATACTTTGCAGAAGATCCCACCTTTGTATTCTGTAAACTGAAATAATTTCATTCGTCCTTTACTTCGAGTTTTGCTCTGATGTGCTCACTCCTTGTCCTATCTTGCAACGTACAATTTAAAGTATTTCGAAGAAACTACATTTCACCACTCTAAATCTTGCCGCATTCCTTTTTCTTTGTCATGACGCACGCCTCACTCGCATAAATCAACGTGGGTATTGCAATTGTCCTATAAAATTTAATCCTTGTGCTGGAAATTCGGAGTAGGGTCTGGAAACTGTGGCAGCAGGACCGTGGCAAAGGATAAGGATTCGAATAAACGGAAACATTAAAGTTACCGAAGGAAATCTTAAATAAACAAGAGATACCTTTACATTTACTGAATGCGATTAAAAGCGTAGATATGCTAGCTGCAATATCAAAGTAGGCAATAGGATAAGTGAACAAATGATATTGACTATGCATAAAGGCTATTCAGTGCCTTCTTATCTGTCGACATCGGAAACGGTGTGGCGACCAATCGCTCAGTTACCGCCGTACTGGCCTTGTAGCCCCAGTCTAAAAACCGTTTCAAACTTAATGGTAACCTAAGCTGTGTCTGGGCTTACCTGCTTAAAGAGAGAGAGAGAGAGAGAGAGAGAGAGAGAGAGAGAGAGAGAGAGAGAGAGAGAGAGAGAGCTGGCAAACAGCAGACAACAAACCTGGCAGAACAACAACAAATTTCTACTTCATCACTGTCAGTCAAATAACGGACATAATGAATATCGGAGGGCGTCTAGATGCGTAGTATCGGACAACGAATAGTACACGCGCGCGCGCGCGCACACACGCACAATAACACGTTCGCGGTGGCGTCAGGCCGTCAGATTTGTGTGCCAAGGTTCGTCCGTATACTGCAGGGACACACACAACGCGTGGTCACCACTGCCACCAGAATCACAGCCTCATCATCATTGTGTCGTGTCCGCGACTTCCTTGTCTTTACATTATTTACATTCCGCGTTTTTTTTTTTTTTTTAATCGAAGGACCACATGCCAATTTCAATTCTTTACTATTTGTTCTTTTCTTTTTTTCCAATATTCTTTTATCTTCTCACTGTGTCTCTTCTTCTTGTCTTCAGTCCACTTTGAACCTGCGGGGCACCCTCCATTTTTAACGCTTTTGCCCAAAAAACTTCTCTTTCAACTGCTTCTTCTGCGTGTATATTATTTTCTTCTAAATCCTTTTGGACTTCTTCAATCCAACTTGATGTTCACTTCTTCCCCCACAGATATTTGAAGATTTGCTTTGTCAACCTATTGTCGTCCATTCTATATAAATGTCCAAAAAAAATAATCATATTTTTCTCATTGTTTCTGTTATACTTTCTATACTTTGATATATTTCATCATTACTTCTTAATTTCCAACCTTCTGAAGGTTTTCGTTGGCCTAATATTTTCCTAATAATTCGTCTTTCCAATATTTCTCGTTTCTCTAAATTATAATTCAATGCTAGACATTCACTTGCATATAGGGATTCTGGCGTCACTACTGTACTGTAATGCCTTATTTTCGCATTTTTGATATGCACTTTTTATTGTAAATATCTTTAGTTATACTATATGCCCTTTCCATCTTATGAATCCTTTCTTCTACAGCAGATTTTTCCAAGCCATTATCTCTCCTAGATACTTAAATTTTCGAACCCTCTCTGTTCGACCAATATCTGTTACCAGGAATTCTGGCGCGTTTTTAATGTTTGTGAGAAATTTGTTTTTTCTGCAGAAATTCTTAAGCCTGTTCTACTGGCTGTGTCCTCTAAAAATTAACTTGTGTTACTGCAGATGTCAGATGCTCAGAAAATATAGCAACGTCATCTGCGAATGCCAAACAGTTTATTTCAGTACGTTTGTTCCTTCTTCCCAACATGATTGGTGATATTTTGCATTCATTTAAATTTTCATTCCAAATTCTCACTACTTTCTCAGGACACAGTTAAAAAGAATTGGGGATAAACCATCACCGTGTCTTACACCTGTATTTATTTTGAATTGTTGAGTTATTTGAATAGTTATTCCGCGTTTTTAATTTTAGTAATAATTTTTTTAAAATAATTCCCTATTGTCTCATCCGTTAACATCGCTGTCATAACGTTATACGAAGCTTACACGGCCGGTGTCATTTTGATTAAAATTATTTCACCGGGCTGTTTGGCCGTGGTCCAGAGTTTGTGACAAAACCAGGCGTTTCGGCAGTACAACTGACTGCCATCTTCAGTGGAAACGAGTCAACGCTAACGTGGGATGTTGTAGGTTTTAGGACCACAGTACTGTTGTCAACCCACGTTAGCGTTGACTCGTTTTCACTGAAGATGAAATTTGTCAGTGTTACTGCCAAAACGTCTGTTATTGTCAGAAACTTCGGACCACGGCCAAACAGCCCGGTGAAATAATTTTAATCAAAATTATACACCTTTATTGGAAACAAAGTGCTCCTCTAGGTATACAGATTGCAGACAAGAGTTCCTAAACACTATGCTGTTTGCCGATGATCAATTTGTAATCCAAGATAGTGAGGATAAATTACAACTGGCTATCCAAAAACTAAATCTGTTATCAAAAGGTTATAATTTGAACATTTCAATAGAAAAAAACTGAGACCATGGCATTCCTAGGCAAAGATTCGATTCGGACAAAAACTGTAATTGAAAATAAAATTTTAGAACAAGTAGCCTACCACATTTCAATTACCTAGGATGTGATATTACATATGAAGAAGACAAAGACATTCTTAATAAAAAAATAAAACTTCCAAAGAATATGTGGGACATTACGGAGAACGCTTAAAGGAAAGACCACGAAAGAAACACAAATAAAATTCTATAAGGTGATGCCAGTCCCCATGCTATTATACGGGTCCGTATCATGGGCACCAAGAAAGAGAGATTATAGACAGATGGAAACGTCTGAAATGAAATATCTTAGATCTGTGAAAGGTTGTATAAGATTAGATCACATAAAGAACGAAGATACAAGACAGGATTTAAAAGTACAACCCGTAACGGAACTAGCGAAAAACTATAAAAAAATATGGAAGGAGTATGTTATGCGCATGTCACCAGAAAGAATTCCAAGAAAAATCCTTAATTATAAGCCAACCGGAAGAAGAACTGTTGGCAGACCGAGACGGAGATGGTGAAGCGGGAACAGGCAACCTGCCTAATCCTGGACAGACAGATGATGATTATACACCTTCGTCTACTCGCCTTATTACTTCAAACAATGCAGCCTCTCGAATCCCCGACTGTCCCTTTTCACGCTGTTCATGAAACAAAAGACTACATATACCAACATACATGTAGTTCTGCTATTAGAACATTTGAATGTGAAAGTATTTATTTTATGTTGAAAATTGTCATAACTGCCAAATATTAGTTTAATTATTTTATATTAATAATAACTGTTAATACTATATCCTAGTTTTATTTCTAAGATTTCTATGAATCGTACCACAAATATTCCTAAATTGTGGAAAACAGCATAAGGATTCAATTTTATAAGAAAATTGCAATACCTACATTGATTTATGCGAATGAGGCGGGGGTCATAACAAAAAAGGAATGCGGCAAGATTAAGAGTGGTGAAATGTAGTTTCTTCGAAATACTTTAAATTATATGTTGCAAGATAGGACAAGGAATGAGCATATCAGAGAAAAACTCGAAGTGAAGGACATAAATGAAATTATTGTAATTTACAGAAGACAAAGGTGGGCTCATCTGCAAAGGATGACGGAGGGGACCGATTGCCGAAAGCGGGACTGCCGCCGGAACAGGATAATATAACCTAATCCTCGAAGAGGAGAAGAAGAAAAATAAGACTATATCTTAGGTGTAATCATTGATGTGAATTAAGGTTGAAAAGAATTATTCCAGTTGGGGTTAATTTTGAAATGTTAGGGATCTATTTTCTAGTACCCTAGTATTATTGTAGGTTAGTATTTATTGTAGTCTGTATAACGTTTGAAGACTGAACAACAAATGTATGACAAAATTGTTGGCCATGTAAGAGCTTTCGACCTATGAATGATCGTTTTTTGTTGAACTAAATATATAACAGAACTTTAATTAACCTTAACTTAACAGTATGTGGTGAGCAGGTAATTCCTAGTGAGGTGAATGTAACGAACATTGTAAACTTTAATAATGGGAATAAAGATATTATTATCCCGCAATGCGGACAGTAATGCATTTTACACACTAGCACCGCAAGGACACTACCCAGTGGCGTAACTATGGGGGGGGGGGGCAGAGGAGATCACCTCCCCAGAGGTATAAAAACGTTCAGCGAAATTCCATAGTCACTTCACGCGTAAGCCAAATAGTCAGGTGCGAGCGTTAAAATAAGGCTTATGAATAGTTGTAGGTATAAGGGGAATTACAAAGCTGAAATTACAGTAGAACTCCATTTATCCGAAATCCAGTTATGCGAATCGCCAATTATCCGAATCGATATCAGAAATGGGATGGAATAAAATTAATGGAATTTCGACGAAACAATCAAATCCAGGAAGAAAAAGAAGAGGAAAAAGACCAAAATAAAGTGTCGAAGAAAATTTAGCTGTATCAACTGAAGACATCCAGAAAACCATTATACAAATTCCTGGCTATTCCGAGTGTGACGTGGACGACATAAACGAGTGGTTGCAGTGCGACCCTGGATATCAAATTCAGTTGAACCGAAAAAGGAACCTACGGCGAGTGAGGCATTCGTTTGTTTTGACACTGCCTTAAAGTGGATGGAACGGCAGCCTGAATGCGGCCATGTGCAGCTTCTTTCCGTCAAGGGGTTGCGGCACCTGGGCGCACGCAAATGAGTTTCTACGTCAAAACAATTAACTTTGTTTGACATGTTCAACTGAAAAATCATAATTATGTGTGAGTATTATTTTAAATTTTTTGTAGTAAAAGTGAACTTTTTGCAAAACACGTGTGACCTGGTTTTTATTAAGATACTGTACTGACGTAATAAAAATAAACAAAAGTGATTTTTCAGCAATTTTCGCGTTTTCTTTCATAACATAACCTTTTTCTTATGTTTGTTCCAATTATCCGAATTTCTGCATATCCGAATTAGGCCTACGTCTGCGAATAATTAGTTCGAATAAATGTAGTTCTACTGTAATTAAATAAAATCGAAGTTTTCTTGATAATGACATCACTCAGGATCAGGTAAATAATAACGTAGGTACGTATTTGCACCCTTACGTACATTTTATAAAATTCAAACACTTTTTGCTACAGTCTATTTCTTGATGCATATCATTTTTTAATATTTATAATTTCTTTACCTCAGGATATTTTTTCCCTTACTTAGAACACGTTTCGGGAATCCATTGTTCTCATCCTCAGCCTTCTTAATTTTGTGTCTTGTTGAGTACGCCTACTTGTGTTTTGGTTGGTTATTGTTATGGTTTCCCGTTGGGTTTTGGTATTTTAAATTGGTATTATTGTGTGTGATTGTGGTATATATATTAGCTTTTTGAGTAATTCAATGTTGAATGCTTTGAAAATTGTGTCACGTTTTGTACTGATTTGTATATGTTCAGGTATTAGTTTGTTTTGTGTTTGTATATTGGCAAATTTTCCAAAATGTTCATTAAGGTGCCTTTGTGTGGTATTTTTACAATAAATTTTGTTATTATCTATTTAATGTCCCGCGTGTGGACGCCAATTTAACAATATTACGAGTTGTACCCGTTTACGCCCAGCGATGGACGCCAATTTAACAATAAATATTGTTTATTCTCTTTATCTCAGGGTTAAAATAATAAATGCTCATTGCTACTGATAACTCTTAAATTTATTCACATTAGTTTGCTATTACTTGTAAATATTAAGATAGCACAAAATTCTACGTACTCATTAGTACTTGTAAATATATAAAATTAACACATTACCAAAATTTAATACTCATGGCTGAATCGTAAATATCAAACAATAATACATTAACAAAATTGAATACTCATTAAATTGTAACTATCAAAATAATACATTAATAAAATTGCATACTCATTAAATTGTAAATATCAAAATAATACAGTAATAAAGTTGAATACTCATTAAATTGTACATATCAAAATAATACAGAAATAAAGTTGAATACTCATTAAATTGTACATATCAAAATAATACAGTAATAAAATTAGTTATCCAAACTCTCAATCTAATGGTTGCATATTAATGATCATTCATCAATTGCGTTTAGTACATTAAGTAAATTATAATGTTTAGCCTCATCTTATGAATTCTTAATATGAATATCTCTTAAGCTGTTACTATATTTTGTAATTACGGATTCATTTAGAACTTGGAAATAAACATTACTCCAAACTGATAAACAATGATAATTTTACTTCTACACAAACTTTAGAATCGATTTCTTTAATTCCTTTACGATTACTTTATTGAATTTTATTGTGTGTGGATTCTTTGAGATGACAGACAGTGGATCTAAATTAATTAAGACATGTTTTACTATACTTGGTATTCGAATATCCAATCACTCGGTAGTTGCGGTGATGATTCCCCCATGTCGATCGTTCTAGAATCGTGCAGATAACTCCTCCAGATGATAGATGGCACTGGATGAATTCCACGATGTCACTCACAGACACTTCACTCACCAACTCCACGCATTCGGATTATAATTTATGAATAAAAGTTAGCGTTGTACACCGACATCGTAAATTATTTCAAATCTGAATTATTATTACGCACCTTTGTTGCGGTATGTCTGGTTATTAAGTGTTCATGAATGTAGTTTGTGTTGTTAATCGTTCTTAAAAGTTATTGTTGTAAAGTGTTTTTTTATACACTGAAATTACATTATTGTCTGATTTCTATTTGTTTCAGTTAATGTTCACTGGTAGGCTAATAGTGTGACTCTACTTCATAGTTCGTTTGCTTGTAATGACTGTATTAATTTTTGTTATAAGTTCGAAAACTACCTTCTCACACTGTGTATCAAATTATTCTAAGTTCGTTAAAATGCTAATTTCTCTCGTCACCGACTTCACTCCACTCTCGTCCGAAATTTCGTTAGAACTCCTCTCGCGTCCGTATCTCAGCTAGAACCCCCGAGCGCGTTCCTGTCTCCTTCCTATATTTTCCTTACCAAATCTCCCACCAGACTTCTGATTCCAACGACGCCGTGTCCTTATTGGTTTCATGTTTTTCCCTCCAAGTCCAAATACTACCCATCTTTTCAAAGGCGTTCTCTGATAGGGCTTCTGGTTCCCCACCAGATTCTTCCCTTGCTTCGTATTTTGAGGTCGTCGACGTTCCAGCCAACGCAGCAATAAATTGTATCTGTCGTTTTTTCTAAAGTCTTCAGTGACAACTTTAAGTTTCTCTTCCTTTTCATTGTTTCTTGACTTCGTCGCTCTGCCGTTATTATCTATTGTTGTTCAAGGGCCTCGCCTACCCTTCTTTGAAAGTTGGTTTTTTCTTTTAATTGCCAGGCAACACCCCATCCTTGAGTTTGGACGTACTCTCTGCGCTTTCGTTTCCAAGTAAGGTCAAAACCCTGTCATCGACCGCTGGAGTCCTTCAAATCAATCCACCCTTCGTCGCTTTCTCCTGACAGCTGGCGTACACATGTATGCTTCACCATTGTTAAGCCTTTTCTCCTTTAATGGCTCTGTACACATTGTATGTAGTTTTCTATGGAATCAATGTGTTTTCACAAAAAACTGGTGTTCTACGTACCCGGAGCAGTGAACTCTGTTAACAGGGTACGCGTCGCAGCTGCCTACGAAATTTATGACGTGTCCGTCACTACAGCTTGCTTGCTCGTTCCCCTTTTGTCCCTTACAAAATATGTTTTCCACACATACACCCTTCGTTATTGCTTTCAGCGACATTCCTTACTGCAAATTATAAAATAAAACTTTTCGAAATTTTTTTGTGTGTTATATTGTCCCCAAATTTTGTCAGTTTGGATGGACTCTGTACATCCAAAATTGATCCAAAATTTTGCGCCCTTTCAGTAAGGTTTAAATGCCAAAATCTGCTTCCCAATATCTGTACTTTGTGTTGCCTTGTAGTGGCTCGTTCTTCATTGGACCTAGTATAGTGTTGTTTACATTTACTCGTTGACCTATATTCTCAGCGTAACAGAAAAGGTTCGTTACATTATGGTAAACACACCCCAGCCCCCTAAAGTACTTTCGCTTTCAACATTCTGAGTGAATCCGTTTTTCTTTCACTCTAATTAACATGTTATTATATTTACAAATTTATATTTAGTCAAAATCTTAAACTGAATTTGTAATTCTCCTTAACTATTCTTCATATAATATTTCAATATCTACAAAATTCAATTTCATAAATTATTCGATACTGGTATTAATATTTCTTGCCTCTAGGATTAATTTTCTTTGTATCCTTTAATACATCTAATTTTTATGTCACAACTTACTAAAATTTGCATCAATATCTCCAAATTAATTGGCTTTAAAAAAAAACTTACCACATATATATAGAATTCTTAGTGACCATCATACTTTCTATCATCACTAAATTATAAACAGCACATTGGTATTAATAATAATAATACGTATTTCTATATCCTAATTCACTATAGTTTTCTAACCTATTTTATTATTACTGTCTCTGGTTATTCCATATTTTCTGATATCTCGCTAGCATTTTCACTAAAAAAAACTTTTTTTCTTTTCTATTTACTAACATTTTGGAACACAATTATATTATACAATTTTATACTAAGCTTGTAAGTTGTCCTTACTTAAACATGATCTTAAATACATACAACTTAAATATTTCTCTCACAATTCTATTAATTGTCTTCACATATATATCATTTAAATATTTACCCTTCTATCTTCTTCACTCTTATTGACATCTATTATCATTAATTTTTATTTCATAATCATTAACACGACATTTATTGACTATGACAACTAATCATTAAAATATAATTCATTTTATACACTTGCTTTCTTATTTCTATTTTCTTTTATCTCGTGTTATTACTAAGACATTTCATTAATTGTTCTAGCAAATTATAATAATTCTTTTACATTTTTGCTAGGCCCCCCCCTAAGCCCCTGAATGATATTTCTTCAGTTGCCTAGTATTGAAGATGCCTCTTATCGCACCATTGCTAGATTCGTCCTGCAGTTTATATGTAGCGTTTCCTACTTTTTGTATTATTGTGTACGGGCCTTCATACAGCGCGCAGAATTTTCCGATAATATTCTGTGTTGCGTCAGATAAATTCACTGCTCGTATAAGAACCTTGTCTCCTACGTCAAAGTCAGTAATCTTATTCTTTTGATTTATTCGGGCAGCCTGCCGCTCACCTCTTTCCTTTATTCGTATTTGTAATTTCTCTACCTTTACTCCCTCGTCATTCTTCACTATTGGGTCTAAACATTTCTCCCAATGCCTGGTTGGTTTCGTTCCAAACTGGGCTTCATGTGGTGTTGTTCCTATAGTTTCTTGATATGTTTCGTTAAGACACGCTTTAATCGTCTTGATGTACGTCGCCCACTTTGTATGCCTTTCACGTACAAAAATCCGGAACATGTTTCCAAGTTGCCTGTTCCACCGTTCGGCAATATTGGTGCATGGATTTCTAATGGCTGTGTATTTTGGTTTAATGTTTAATTGTCCCAGACCTTTTGTCCATCTTCGCGATGTATACTGTGTACCGTTATCTGTCAAAATACTATCTGGTTTCCCGTGGGTCGTTATGTATTGTTGTAGTCTTTTGAGCGTCACATTTGTAGTAGCCCTACGCAGTGTATATAATTCTACGTATTTAGTAAAATTATCGACAACAACTAATAAATATTTCACTCCACCACTGGATACAGGGAGTGGACCATAATAGTCCATGCTAATTAATTCCCCTTTGCGTGATGGCAATATCGGTCGTGTTTCTCCGGTGATATTTCGATTCCCGCTATCCTTGCACTTTTGACAAAGATCACAGCATTTTATGACTTGGCTGATAGTTCTGAACATGGTGTCCATAGTAAAGTGTTCCCTTATCAGCTGTTGTGTCTTTTTCGTCCCTGGGTGTCCGTACATCTGGTGAATTTCTTGGATCAATTCGACTCTAAATTCTTTTGGAATATATAGTTTCCACTGGTTTTTCCAACTGCGATATAATTTATTATTTATTAATTTAAAATGCTGATTCATTTGGTCCTCATTTCCCTCCTTAATCTTGATTATAATTTGTTTTATCTTATCGTTTGCGAGTTGCATTTGATTTATATTTCGTAATTTAGCGGCAGTGTTCTTATTCATTTTTATTTCAATTGCATGTACATAATATTCATGTTTATCTTCGGGCAGTACATTCCTGTTGTTATCTTCCGGGTATCGGCTCAGTATGTCTGCGACTAAGTTGTCCTTCCTCTTGCAGTGTAGAATTTTGAAGTTGTATTCCTGAATGCTGAGTATCCACCTAGTAATCCGGGTATTGTTTAAATGGCACTTTTGAATAAAGGTTAACGCTTTGTTATCTGTTATTATTGTTAGCGGTTGACCTAATATGTAGATACGGAACTTTTTTAAACATTGTACTATGGCAAGCAGTTCTTTTTCTGTAGTAAAGTAGTTTCTTTCGGCGTTCTTAAAGGTTCTACTTGTGTATGCGATGACGGCGATCTCCCCTTCCTGATCGATCTGATACAGCTGGCCCCCGTATGCATAATTACTTGCATCACATTGTAGGTAAAACCGTTTTCCTTGTATAGGAAATTTGAGCATAACGGTATCTATGAATAATTTCTTCACTCGCTGGAATTGTTCTTCCATAGCTGAATCCCATTGGAATTTATTTCCTTTTTGTAACAGTCTTAATAATGGTTGTGTATACTCTGCATATTTGCTGGTGAATTTGTTGTAAAAGTCAGTAAGCCCCAAGAAACCTTTTAATTGCTTGGGGTTTCTTGGTGCAGGAAAATTCATGATAGCAGCTACTTTCTCCGGTGTTGGTTTAATCCCATTTGTGGTCAAACAGTAGCCAAGATACTGAATTTCTTTGCGGAAAAATTGTGATTTCTGTAAATTAATAGTCATATTGGCATTTCTTAAGTTTTCTAATAGCCCTTTTAAATGTATTATGTGTTCCTGTTCATTCTGCGAAAAACATAGAATATCATCTACATAGATGATTGTGTTTTCCTTGACTTCTTCCGTAAGTACGTGGTCAAGTCCACGTGCTAAGCTCGCGAGACTGGTACTTAGTCCGAATGGTGTAACTTTAAAACGATAACATCGGCCTTCATATAAAAAACCCGTGTAATCACGACAATTCTCATTTAGTGGCACCTGCCAAAAACTATTGGTTAGGTCTATAGTAGACATAACTTTTATATTACTACATCTAGCTAATATTTCGTTTATCGGTGGCGGTCCTTCATAATCTGGGATAGTTATACTATTTACCTTTCGGGCGTCCAGACATAATCGCACCTTCCCGTCCCTTTTTATTACAGTCACCAGAGGTTGAATGTAGTGGCTTTGGGCCCTTTCAATAATCCCATACTCCAGCATTCGCTTAATTTCAGTCTTTACTGCGTCTTGATACTTAATAGGAACAGGCCACCCTTTTTGCAGGTAAGGCGTGTTATCAGTCACCTTGAAGTAATGTTTGTATCCCGTTATGAGGCCTGGTCGATCTTCAAATACTGCTTTGTTTTCATATAAAAGCTGTTCTAATTGGCTTCTTCTTGTTAGGTCCACCCCTTCAATTTCGTCGAGTTTCTTATATATTTCCGCCTCTATGTTACTTACGTCTTCCTTTATCACCATAAGAGGTATTTCACAAGAACCTTCTTCCTCAATTGTTCCCAATATCTTCTGTACTTGTATCTTCTTTTCTGGTATATTGATTATGCTTTTTGTTTGCTGAAGAAAATTCATACCCAGTATGCATTCTCTCACCAGCCCTGGTATAATTAAGAAGACACAGTCAAAACTTACACTATTATTAATACAAATTTCGCAAAATATTTGTTTTCTTATACTTTTTGATTTGCTCCCGACAGCACTAATTATGTTTGTATTATTTACACTTAATATTTCATGGTTCCCCATCTCCCTCTTGTGGTTATTATACCAGTCTTCGGATAACGCGTTTACCGCGCTACCTGAATCTATTAGGGCAATTACGGGCACATGGTTTAATTGAATTAGTAACTCCGGGCTCTTTATCATTTTTACGTCAATATTTTGAGTAGATTCTTCCATTAGGTCTTCCTTAAGATCAGGAAAAATTGTGGTAATGTTTACCGTTCTGGTGTTTATTTCAACCCTTTCTTTACTTGCCGGGTTCATTGTACTCATCGTCGGAAGTCATTGCCTCGATGTAGACGGCCCTTCGTCTGGCTTCGCTTTCACTTGTCGCTCAATAACAATACTATTGACAGGGTTTTGTTTATTTTCCCCCGCACTGGGTCTGTTTACCTCCCTCTGTCGGAAATTCTCCCGCCAGTTGGCACGCGGCTTACTGACATCGTTATTTTGTTGTCGGGTCGGCTGAGGGTCTCTTTTAAAATTTATGGGCTGTCGCTCACTTTGTTGGCCGTTATTTACCCTCTTGCTAATGTCCATGTATTCCCTTAGCAGACCTTCGAAACTATTTATGGTAACTATACCTCTGGTGACCACCGCGATTTGAATTTCTCTATTGTAATGCCGTGCTAATTTCGTTATCATGTGCTTATCCGACAATATAGGTATTAATTGCCGACTTTTCAGCACACACCTCTCCATGTACTGAATCATGTCAAGATTACCGCTTGAATTAAATCTACCGTATTCTAATTGGTCACGAACCCGCTCCTGTTGGGTCGCGCTCCAATACTTACTGGTAAATGCTTCCTCGAACTCTTGGAAGGACTTAATCTGTTCTCTCACAATTCTCCACCATAGGGCTGCTTCGCCGGTTAAATGTCGCCCAATCCAACGAGTATTTTCTTCCCCATAGTAGGTTTCCTGGATTTCCCTCAATTCCTTTAGGAATTCCATCGGGAAATTGTCTTCCCCGTCGAACGTGGCTTCCTTATTGATGACTGCTGCATTCATGGCTCCAGCCGGTCTCTGCTCCATCTCTTCCAGGCGACGTTGCACCCGCTGTTGGCTCTCGCGAACAGTCGTTAGTTTATTTGTGATTTCCTCCAGCTCTCGCCCTTTTTCCGTGGAGACCTCTTTTATTTTATCCTCCGTACTGCGGTGCGCTTCCTTGATGCTTCTTACTTGCTGTTCTACGCTTTCGATTTGGTGTTGATTTTGTTGTTGAGTGTTGGTTATGGCTTCCTGCCATTCTTTCCTGTCCTTTTCTCGGGTTTCCTTATTTTCTTTCGCCTGCTTCTTTAATTCTTTGGTCAATTCTTTGATTCCGCTTTCGCTCTTCTTCTGTACTTCTTCTAACTTTTCTGACTGTCTTTGTAGTTCAGTACCCACCTGGTGGATTTGTCCTTGTAGATCTCCTCTCATTAGCTCTATTTTTTCGTCTATGTGTTTTCTTGTTTCTTCTATCTGTCTTATTGTCTCTTCATGTAGTTTTCTTTGTTTTTCATCTCTCTTCCTTTCCGATTCTTCATTTTGCTTTTTCGATTCTTCAAATTGTTGTTTCATCAATGCCATTAACATTTGAAAATTTGCTTCAGATGACTGCGACTGTGATTGCGGTCCCCCGGCCCTAGTTCCTGCACCGGTTGTGGAGCTTTCTTCATTCATTGCGTTTCCGTCCTCAGGCTGCTCATAGCCCATCTGGTTATTGACATCAAACTCATTTGAATTTTCTCCACTAGATGCCATTTTAGCTTGACTTCGGGTTATCATTCAGAGACTTAGAGACCGATATACGACAACAATAATATAGCTTATGCTACTTACATGTACTTATTTTAAACTTATTGCTAGCCACTGTCTGTCACTGCCCTAGCTTACTATTTTATCAAGCCCCACGTTGGGCGCCAATTTTACAATAAATTTTGTTATTATCTATTTAATGTCCCGCGTGTGGACGCCAATTTAACAATATTACGAGTTGTACCCGTTTACGCCCAGCGATGGACGCCAATTTAACAATAAATATTGTTTATTCTCTTTATCTCAGGGTTAAAATAATAAATGCTCATTGCTACTGATAACTCTTAAATTTATTCACATTAGTTTGCTATTACTTGTAAATATTAAGATAGCACAAAATTCTACGTACTCATTAGTACTTGTAAATATATAAAATTAACACATTACCAAAATTTAATACTCATGGCTGAATCGTAAATATCAAACAATAATACATTAACAAAATTGAATACTCATTAAATTGTAACTATCAAAATAATACATTAATAAAATTGCATACTCATTAAATTGTAAATATCAAAATAATACAGTAATAAAGTTGAATACTCATTAAATTGTACATATCAAAATAATACAGAAATAAAGTTGAATACTCATTAAATTGTACATATCAAAATAATACAGTAATAAAATTAGTTATCCAAACTCTCAATCTAATGGTTGCATATTAATGATCATTCATCAATTGCGTTTAGTACATTAAGTAAATTATAATGTTTAGCCTCATCTTATGAATTCTTAATATGAATATCTCTTAAGCTGTTACTATATTTTGTAATTACGGATTCATTTAGAACTTGGAAATAAACATTACTCCAAACTGATAAACAATGATAATTTTACTTCTACACAAACTTTAGAATCGATTTCTTTAATTCCTTTACGATTACTTTATTGAATTTTATTGTGTGTGGATTCTTTGAGATGACAGACAGTGGATCTAAATTAATTAAGACATGTTTTACTATACTTGGTATTCGAATATCCAATCACTCGGTAGTTGCGGTGATGATTCCCCCATGTCGATCGTTCTAGAATCGTGCAGATAACTCCTCCAGATGATAGATGGCACTGGATGAATTCCACGATGTCACTCACAGACACTTCACTCACCAACTCCACGCATTCGGATTATAATTTATGAATAAAAGTTAGCGTTGTACACCGACATCGTAAATTATTTCAAATCTGAATTATTATTACGCACCTTTGTTGCGGTATGTCTGGTTATTAAGTGTTCATGAATGTAGTTTGTGTTGTTAATCGTTCTTAAAAGTTATTGTTGTAAAGTGTTTTTTTATACACTGAAATTACATTATTGTCTGATTTCTATTTGTTTCAGTTAATGTTCACTGGTAGGCTAATAGTGTGACTCTACTTCATAGTTCGTTTGCTTGTAATGACTGTATTAATTTTTGTTATAAGTTCGAAAACTACCTTCTCACACTGTGTATCAAATTATTCTAAGTTCGTTAAAATGCTAATTTCTCTCGTCACCGACTTCACTCCACTCTCGTCCGAAATTTCGTTAGAACTCCTCTCGCGTCCGTATTTTAGTTAGAACTCCTTTCGCGTCCGTATCTCAGCTAGAACCCCCGAGCGCGTTCCTGTCTCCTTCCTATATTTTCCTTACCAAATCTCCCACCAGACTTCTGATTCCAACGACGCCGTGTCCTTATTGGTTTCATGTTTTTCCCTCCAAGTCCAAATACTACCCATCTTTTCAAAGGCGTTCTCTGATAGGGCTTCTGGTTCCCCACCAGATTCTTCCCTTGCTTCGTATTTTGAGGTCGTCGACGTTCCAGCCAACGCAGCAATAAATTGTATCTGTCGTTTTTTCTAAAGTCTTCAGTGACAACTTTAAGTTTCTCTTCCATTTCATTGTTTCTTGACTTCGTCGCTCTGCCGTTATTATCTATTGTTGTTCAAGGGCCTCGCCTACCCTTCTTTGAAAGTTGGTTTTTTCTTTTAATTGCCAGGCAACACCCCATCCTTGAGTTTGGACGTACTCTCTGCGCTTTCGTTTCCAAGTAAGGTCAAAACCCTGTCATCGACCGCTGGAGTCCTTCAAATCAATCCACCCTTCGTCGCTTTCTCCTGACAGCTGGCGTACACATGTATGCTTCACCATTGTTAAGCCTTTTCTCCTTTAATGGCTCTGTACACATTGTATGTAGTTTTCTATGGAATCAATGTGTTTTCACAAAAAACTGGTGTTCTACGTACCCGGAGCAGTGAACTCTGTTAACAGGGTACGCGTCGCAGCTGCCTACGAAATTTATGACGTGTCCGTCACTACAGCTTGCTTGCTCGTTCCCCTTTTGTCCCTTACAAAATATGTTTTCCACACATACACCCTTCGTTATTGCTTTCAGCGACATTCCTTACTGCAAATTATAAAATAAAACTTTTCGAAATTTTTTTGTGTGTTATAGTATGTGTTTTATTAGTGTCATGTTGGTTATGTCTGCGAATTCATGTCCTGTGTTTATTGCATGTGTGGCCAAATTAGACTGATATATTTCTGTTTTTTTTTTTGTAAGCGTTTAGATGTTCAAAATAACGTTTTTTCAGTTGTTTTTTTGTTTGTCCTATGTAATATTTTTGCAATCTTGGCATTCAATTTTGTATATACCATTGGTAGTTGTATAATCTTTGTTGTGTGGGTTATTTTAGTTTTCGTAAATTATTTTTATTAGTTTTGTATGCTATTTTAATGTCTGTGTTTTTAAATTAAAATGTATTTATAAAATTATAAGGGAATAATCCTGAATTTGTCATTTTTTCTGAAGAAAACGGTGTGTCAAACCTTCAAGATATTCCCCCCTCCCCAGACCATCTCATAGTTACGCCACTCGCTGGGAGTTGGCTTGGGACTTCAAAAAATTAGTAATAAATATGGAGCTCTGATGCAGTCCTTGGGACCAACAGTCAGAAGACTAGTATCCAACGACTTATGCTCCATCTGTAAAGCAGACGTTTGGAGGACCAACCAAAAGATGGCAATGTGACTCCCAAGTGTCCAATACAAGAAGCAGAGACACAGAGACGATTACGTCGATGGTGATAAAAGACCGTTTTAAAAAGTTTACGTTTTCTCGTTTAAAATTTAACATCGTATAATTTTCAGTCTACAATTACAATTCAGGAGCTGGGAGTAGAAAGGGCGAATATGAAAATCATGGTGTTGGGAAATCACATTTAAAGTTTGTGAATTCTCTCAGGATAGAAAGGGCGAATATGTATTTCAGCATTAAAAAACATAGATTCTGATTAGTTTACAGTTTTATTTTTAAATAATTAATGATAAGTAAACTGAAAAAATAATATAAGATATAATTATTCGCCCTTACACCTCCAACATTATAGCACTAAGCTCTCAGCTGGTTTTATGCAGTCCATACATTTCAATGCTATTTACAAAATACTAAGGGCGAATATATATGTGATAGTGGCATTACCGTGTTCTTAACATGTCAGAAAATAGGATTCTGTAAAAAAAATCTATATTTTTTTTATTCGCCCTTTCTCCTCCGAGCTCCTGAATTGTCAAACGTTTTAGTTAAAATACTTAACTATTAACTCCTCATGGGAAACATTTTAAATTCAGTCGCAGACAGCTAGATATCGCCGTCCGATACACGACGGCAAATCGAGATGGCTGTGGAACGTGTTACTGCCGCGACCGGAGAGTCAATACCCCCCGTCACCTCATACTTTCACATCAACTAAGCGGCATATTTTATCTCATTACTGTCGTCATTATTAAATCAGTATTAATGATGACGATGACGATAACACCCAGCTGTAAAGTTATCATTATTACATCAACAACGTGTAATTACTTATTATTGTAGAATGTTAATTAAATGTACACTATTATTTTATAATCATATACAATTAAACCGGTTAATAACAGGAACGAATACGGTTCACATGTTGCCCGGATTCCATATTAGCGTTGGTTCCGCGATCGACGAGACGACGCACGCCCGGCAGAGAGTATACATCCACTGCCATTACCATAAGTAAGTCTCTCACCATTACACGTACACATGATGTTTGGGCAGAAAGACTACAATTGCCGGAAAAGAATAATTACTTTATTTAATAGATTGTCCTTGTGTCAGCACGTCTCTTTTTTTTGAGAATATTTGAAAGTGAAATTAATTTTTTTTTTAATCACTACTATCCGAAATGTTTTATTAAAACTTTCTATTAATTATCTGAAGACCAGCTGTTCTTGTATAATATATTTCTAGCAGTGTAGCCAACTGCTCGAATCCTTGTTGGCTGTGTCAAAAGATCCTGCCAGGGTTTCGATACCTAAGTCGCTTTATTAGGCAGTGTTTGAGCTCTGTAGGGGACAATCCCCGGTCCTTTTATAAATTAAAAATTTTGTATTAAAGGTTCTGCTAATTATTTTTTTCCTGATACGGCAAACTTGTATAAGAGTAAATAATATGTCTGCAAAATATCACGCTTGTAAGTTTCATATTTTTTTTTAGAAAAATGTACCTAAAACTGAAAAATTATAACTTTCGGAAAAACTGGTTTGAAAATTGGAAACACACTTTCAGGTACTTTATGTCTCTAAAATCTACCAACTTTCACTTTGACATTCTTCTCTCTTCCTTTCTAAAAGTTGTCTTCTCACACTTTGTCTTTCAGCCTCCTTATCAGCCTTTCGTATACGTTCTGCGTCAATCTGTTTGAGATTAACCAAAATTTTCCCAGGATTGGTCTGAAGCCTTTGAAGAACATTTGTCTTTCCAATGCAACCTTCACTGTCATCTGCGACTCCAAGTTTGAGAGATTTCAGGCCCACAAATACAGTTTCTGTTGAGTTTTTGCCAGATAGATCTATTGAAGCTTCCGAATTTTCCCGTGAAGACAGCGTTTTAAGAGACCTTTATTAGACAAGTCTTCATATATGGGCTTAATAGCTTCCATCACTGCTTATGGTACGGAGCGCTCATGTTTGTAGATTGTTCTATCTTCTGTTGCCTTACTGAACTTGGACTATAAATCATTTCTCATCGGACAAAGATGGATCGTGGGTTAATATAGGGCATTGGGCGCATTTATTTTAATTTATTAATATTTTAACATAGAAATGACCGTTAAAACATATAAAACTATAAATACATTTTCTGAAAGAGACAGAAATGGAGAATTTTCGAAGATACAATTTTTTTTAGGTGCATTTTCGGTGTCAGAAATTCAGTCCTAGACTCGCCTGCAACTGCGTCGACGGTGATTACCTGCGCACACCTGCACGCCTGCGTGTGTACGCAGCGGAAGTATTGACTGTATTATCCATACAGACCTTACTTCAAATTATGACGACTGTATTATCCATACAGACCTTACTTCAAATTATGACGTGCACTGTATACAACTTCTGTTGGTTCCGTGAAATACACAAACAATAGGCCTACAATACAAATCCTCTGCTCCCATCGTAATATTTTTTGCTTGACGTTTCAATCCTAGAGTCTGGCGATCGTCCGCAGAAATTGTAAGTGGCGGCTAAAAGACCTGTTATTGCAGTGGTGTATCTAGAATTTGGCCTGGGGGGGGGGTCTGGACTCGGGTCGGCTTCATACAAAAGAAAAAACAAGTTAAGACCAATGAATATTACTATTTTTCAAGTAGATAAAACCGGTCTCATTAAAGTAATTTGACTGAACTGATTTTCCTATATTACTTATTTCAAACGTATACGCTAATGCTGTGTAAAAAAAAAAAAAAAAACTACTACTATATTAGCGTACACAGCTGGAAAAAAAAAATAAACAGCCTAACACTTAAGAGATAAACAAAATCCGGGGGTGGGCCCCCTCCGTAAATACGCACCTATGTAGTCTTTCAACCACCACTCACAGCTTCTGAGGACGATCTATTGACATGATCTGAGGACAGCTTCTGGGGGTCGCCCCACAAGCGGACATATTACGATGGAACCAGTCCTGTAGAGGATTTGCCTAATAGGCCTACAATACAAAGTTTTGTGGAGATTTTGTGTGTGTAACGGTTGAAGAAACCTGACATATGTTTGCAAAGGCTTAATATAAGAAAAGACGAATAAAATGAGACTTTATCACAAAAACATTTTTCGAACCTTATGAATATAATGCTAGAGATCCAGATCTTGTTAGTACTTAGCCACTCCGGTAAATAACCAGCACAGTAACTCGTTTACTAACATATTTTTATTTGTTTTATTAATTTTTTTTTAATTTCATCAGTTTTTCATTTAAATTTTCGTTTTTTTAACCCTTTTTCCATGTTTTCTTGGTTAATATCCAGTCTTATGATGCTTCTGTCATCTTTCGAAACAATCAATTTATTTGTAACACTAAGAGAATATTGCTTCGTTCGCTCAATACTTTCCCCACGTTGCTACAGTCACTCAAGCCGAGAGAAGCGAAAGAGGGAGAGAGAGACGGGGGTATTGTGTGTGTGTGTGTGTGTGTGTGTGACACTAACAACAGATATTACCTGTAGCGCCGGTTTGTGTTAGTGGAAAACATTTGGGTTAGGGATTAAACCGTGCCCAAATGATGGACGCCAGCCAGCTCAGTAGACCAGTGGGTATAATGGCTTTGTCAACTAATAATCTAGAGGTCCCGACTTCGGTTAACGGACGCGTCATAAAATCAAAGAGGCTTTTTTTGTCCGAACCATACCCGACACTTGTTTTATCCGAAACAAGTTTCGGGTATCGTTCGGTCAAGATCTGCCGCAGGCTGTTTTTGTACACTCTGTTGTTTTATCCGAAACATCTTCTGAAGAAGAAGATCCTCGAGGAGGGATACAAAACGGTGCCGACGATGTCGGGAATTCACATCCTAACAGCCCGGTATTAAATAATAATTTCTGAAATACTGACACCGACCGTACAAGCTTGAGGCAAAAACTACATCTATTGAACGGTTATATTCACAAAAAACTCATCATTTTCTTTTTCCTCTACTTCCATCCAGGAGTAGGTGTGGACACATGTTCCGATTTCAGTAACCTTACATAGTCTACATTGTGAATTTAAATTGTTACTGTTTAAATATCTAAAGATTGGTAATCGGATAACAGTTATAATTAATTCATTACCAATTCCTTATACTAATAGGTTACAGCTAAATATTTAGGATTGACATTAGACGCAAAACTTAAAAATGGAAGGAGCACGTCAAAAAGAAAAAGCACGAGTTGAATCTAAAGTTCAGGAAAATGTATTGGCTCCTGGGAAGGCCATCCCAACTGTCAATCCATAATAAATTGCTGTTGTATAAGCAAGTGCTAAAGCCTATCTGGACCTATGGGTTAGAACTCTGGGGCTGTGCAGAGAAATCAAACATAAATCAATTCAAACATTTCAAAACAAGGTGCTTCGGTGCATTGTTGATCCACCATGGTATGTAAGAAACGACAACTTACACAGGGATTTAAAAATTGAACTTGTTACTGAGGAAATAAAAAAGCAGGCAGTGAAGCATGGGCAACGCGTCTTGCAGCATGTACACCCTGGGATACGGCGACTGCTGGATACAACTAATGCAGCTAGAAGGCTGAGACGAACTAAACCACTTGAGCTGATGGATATTAGTTAAATGGGGAGATTATAGGCAATGGGTTATATCTCTTGATTAATGTTTTTTAATTATGAAATGTAAATTACTAGATGAGTAGTAACCCTACTGTTGTAAAAAAAAAAGTTGTACTAAACCATTGCTTTCATACCATTGTTTTCTGGGCGTTCCTATGCTACGACTACCACGTGACACAAAAGTATGCGGGCTTAGTTCTTTTCCATGAGAAAAACATGTTCCCTCCATCTAGGCCTATTCTTGTATTCAACAATAGGGATATCTGAAGCAGCCTCATTGCGAGGTATAGACCTGTGTCTAATCATTCTTAAAAAACTCATTTCATTTCTGCCGCGGTAATTTTATTTAGGCCTACATCCGTGTTTTCTACAGTTCGTGACTCTGAACCAATACAAAGGAAATCTACACGCTTTGTAAAATTCACTTTTGTGTAATTACAGAATGAATAAGTAATGCAGTGAAAATGACGGCGAGTGGGAAGCAAGACAAAGAAATACAATCCAGAAGATGGTTATTTGGGAAAGATGGCTACATCTACATTAAATGGAATCCTGTGGGATAAGCAAATTACAGCAGAAACTAAAATCAAAATATTTAAAACCATTGTTACAAGTATCACGGCTTACGGCTCAGAAGGTTGGACTACTAATAAATACACAACAACAAAATTAATGACAGCAGAGAGGGACTTTTGGAGACGTTCGGCAAGAGTATCCAGACGTGAGAAAATCAGAAATGAAGTTATTCAGGAATGTGAAAAATTCAATTGTTGATTTTATCCAAACAAAAAATTACAATCGTATGGACACACGTAAAGAATGGCACAGGAAAAATTGCCAAGGAGAGTTATGGAATGAACCACACCAGGAAGAAGGAAAAGAGGAAGACCCCCTACCGCCTGGATAGAAGAAATTCAGACTATATTGAAGGGACGAGAAATTGAAGAAGACCTTTGGATGGACAAGCAGCAGTGGAAGATGAGAATTCAATCACTTCTGTAAACTTTGGTTCCGGAAAATATGTAAACATTGTACAGCCGGAATAAATAATAAAAAGCAATGCAATGAAAGACAATTAAAATATTTCAAAAAGTTTACGGGAAATCGAGTAATTACTAACTGGAATCACCATTTCATTGGCGGATATAAAATTTACAAACGGTAGGCCAATAACCACAACTACTTCACCAAATAATAAATACGTGGACGTGGATGAGATTTAGGAGGCAGCAGGAAATCAGAGAAGCTACAAAAACCAAACAATAAGTCTCGAACGTTGGGACGAGGAGAAGAGTCGTTGGTCAGGGGTGCCAACCGGAACGACAATGGAGCGCGCGAGCGGCCAGCAGAACCAATTAGCGAGCTTCGGCCAATTAATTAACACGCTACTACAACTGCGTCAGTGTTGCCAACTGTGCCCCGCCGTCTTCTTCCAGATTGCGTCTACTAACTTTCGGACGGAAATCTCGATACGGGGGGGGGGGGGAGAGAGAGAGAGAGAGAGAGAGAGAGAGAGAGAGAGAGAGAGAGAGAGAGAGAGAGAGAGTTGTCGTTACGTAGACAACTGGCAATAGAATACAGTAATTCTCTCTCATTTCCATGCAAGCGTTTGGACTAAGATTTCATACTTTAACTGTATTAATTACTTCACAGTTCCAAACAGTTAACTGCAATAGAAACGATATTTATGAATAGAAACATCATGACTAAGCGGCTTCTGTTACGGCTGTCGCAGCATCGACGCCGATCCAAGCAGTCCTCTTAAGTCACTTCGCCGGAATGCAATGTTACTGTAGTATAGATGACAGAATTCATATCCGGGCTGTCTGGCCGTCGTCGATTGCTTTCTTCTGTCTAAACATTTTGGCCACCCCGCCGGAGGCCTTCAGTAGAAAAAAGTGTAAAGTGTTCGACAAAATGTGGAGAGACTCGTTTTCATAGGCAAAGTCGACCTGCCGGTTGAAAAATGCACCTTGATTTTGTGGTGTGCTCTGGAATCGAAGCTGGGACCTCTAGATGGCGTCCCGCACCCACTGGTCTAGTAAGTCCACAAAAACCATGAAAACCACAAAATAAAAAGATCACTGAACTGATGGCGATGACAGATCTAAGATGAATAGAGATGAATAACAGATCAGGTGCCGGGAACGTGCCCCGCGTAATTTAAGAGGGATCACGCGCTGAGTGGATTACGTGCAGTCCCCCTCCTAACGCCCACCACCCCACCCGTGTAGCGAATTTCAAATTAACTTGTACTTTTTTCTTTGTATATTTGCATTAGGAATACAAAGCGATTATTAACTGCGAACATCTGTCCGTTAGTTCCGTAATGTCTCTATGTTTCTCCTTCTTCATTTCTCATTTACTTCATTCTACCGCGCTCCACTCGTGACAAATATCTGGTTTATTTTGTCAAGTACATACGTGGGTACGGTGTGTGCAAGACATAGAAGTATGGCGCGCGGGTAGCCTACTCCTCTAGACGCCATGGCTTCGATTCACGAGTGCAACATACAATCAGGTCGACTCTGAGCAACTGGGTGCTGCTCGCGCTCGTGCTCGTGGTACTGTCGTGCGGTTGCAGCGTACTGCTGGCCACACTACCTTCCTAGTACGCCAAATGGCCTACAAAAGGCAGTCTACACTGCTTAACCCCCTCAACTACTTCGCTGCTTTAAAAATCAAACATTATTATTACTATTATTATTGTTATTATTATTATTACCACGGAAATTTTAATGCCCATCTCCGTAGAATGGCAAAGGTGGAAAGCCCAGCATGCGAATACGGTGACTCTCCCCATGAAGATGCTTTGCACACGTTTTTCAAGTGCTGCAGATTCACAAGAGACTACACGGTAGTGGGCAGGTAACTCGGGGAGTTCACGCTAGAGAGTGTAGTTGAAATTATGCTTCGAGGTAAGTGGGAATGGGACCGTATTTCTCCATTTATTCAGTGGGTCCTAATAGAAAAGGAAAGATGGGGCAACTTCCACCCAACGGTCAATAGAAGATACAGTACAGATACAATAGAAGACAACTAGAAGAAGCCCGATAAGAGCGCACTAGGTTCCATCCTGAAGTAATACGTTAAGTGGTTCCAGGATGGACATGAATGCCTGAATCAAAGGTGGGTTTTTTAATAGGTGAGAGTCCCACACACCTAGTCAGGGGTTTAGTAGGGGTTTTGCCCTGACGGACAAAAAGCATTTCCCCTTCTTAAAAAAAATATAGGTATGATGAAGAACCATACATGACTTCCATGTCCTAAGATTTATATTTAAAATCATTTTCGAAATGAAATGTTTCCATAGAAATTACTTTTTTTTACCTCTTTCTTCAGCCTTAACCACAGAACTGTGGTCACTAACATATAGGCCTACTACCTCACTTTAGCGCACTCAATTTTCACTGATGATAGCAGTCGATGGCACTGCCGAAACGTCAGCTTTTGCAGAAAAGATTGCATCACGGCCAAACAGCCCGGGAAGGAATTTCAACAACAAACTACTATTTTGTTGCCGATAACGTAGTACACACATAAAAAATTATCCCTTCTCCCTTCAACTATCATTTTCATTTATAGAAAATTACCCCCTCCCCTTCAACTATCCTTTCCATTTATAAATATTTCATCTACCTTTGTACAGTGGATTATTATGACCTTCCTTTCAGAATACTTTATTTATCAAAATTAAGTACTTTACTCTTGTTAAAACATAAAATGTTGCAGGTCAACTACCCCTTCCCCTTAACCGATCTTCACCAAAATCAATAGGCCTTGAGTCCTCTACAACTCAGGCACATATGCAAACAATTATTTTATTCTGTTTGAATTTGCGGCAGTTATCGTTCGCCATAGAAAAAATTCTACACACAGACACATACAGACTCTTTTCAGAAAATAACTTTTCTTCATGTTTTGAGGAAAGTACAATCAGAATCAGCCCTTATCTCGAACACGATTTTTTCGCCATCACCATACTTCCATTTCCTTATGGAACATGGAAGTAAAAATTATTAAATCTTAGTTCACAGTCAAGATCAATGGGTGGAAACGTTCTCCTATCTCATTTGTTGTTGACATTAGGTAGCAGTCACAAAGTTTCTACTTGAAACCTAAGGTGCTGCTCCTCCGTCAACTACTGTGCCGCACATCTTATTGTCCCTGTGAAAGTCTCAGACAACATCACACCCCGAATAATTAAAACACGATAGGTACTTGTTGTTACAACTCATAATAGGCGATTCTTAAAAGTCTCAACTTCGCCGTTCGTTCGGAATGCACAGTTACTGTAGCCTATAGCAGTGGCGTGGCGTGGATACATAACACCTATTGCCGGTTGTGATAGGCCTAAAACTCAATTCGAATTTTTTCTTGTACCAAGTGTTCTTTTTAGAGCATTTTCCTGTCATTGGCTGGGAGAAGAAGACGGTAGGCTACCGGTTCAACGGGATCTGACTCTCATTATACTTACACAGAATAAATCAGAACACAAATAATCGAATTAAAAAATAATAAAAACAAATAGAGAAACACATGACTAAACGAACAAAACACAAATAGGTATGTAGTATCTGCTGCACGTCAGTTCCGAAAACGAACATAACTGCTAACTGAGCGTTTTGTCGGTTTATACAGCGGCAAAACATTGGGTGGACGAGTATCCCCCCCCCTCCGAGGTTTGTACGTGACAAGTACTACGAGGTCAATGAGTGTACGCAGTAAAACATTGCCGATGTCCGAGCCGGCAATACAAGACGGTGTAAGCGCCCAGCAGTTCGGAGGCAATGTTACGCTTTTCTTCAAGTTTCCATTAAATATTGTTGGGTTTTAAAATTATTCAATAACTACAGTATTCATTCTGTGACATAATTAATATTACTTTCTCTTATTTCCAGTAGGCCTACTGTTGCCGCCGGCAACAGCGGTTACATGGACTCCTGCGTCAACTACTGTGCCGCACATCTTATTGTTCGTTATTGACATCCCTGTCAAAGTCATAGATAACATCATAGCCCGAATAATTAAAACGCAACAGGTACTTGTTGTTAGAATCCATTTCGGTCGATTCTTATAAGTCTCAACTTCGCTGTTCGTTCGGAATGAACAGTTACTGTAGGATACATTTAGCCGTGGTCGACTCCAGTGTTCTGTCATTGTCTAAACGTTTCAGCCACCCAACGGAGGCCTCCTTCTTCAGTAGAAAAAAGTTTAAGTGTTCGACAAAAGGGTGGAGAGCTGAACGTACAACCCCTAACCGATGTAAAAGCAAATCGGTTACTTCATCAAAGTAAGAGCAAATCAGCAGCGATGAGGTTTTTAAGGCGCATGGAGGGCCTTACTTTGAGATATCGAGTAGGAAATGAAGATATCCGCAAGGATTAACATTTTTTTCTCTTATGAGGTAAAAAACATAAGTTGTAAATTCAACTGGTAGGCTGTAGCGTTTGGATTGTACATTTGAGACCTGGTGCTACAGAAGATATTCAAGATACGCTGGAGGGAGAAGATATCGAATGAGGAAGTCTTTAGAAGAGCTCAGGAGGAGAAGAGCTTTCTACGAAATTTAAAAGGCAGAAGAGCTAAGTTTATATGGCAATATACTACGACACAATAGGTTGGTTAAGAGAACAACAGAAGGAACAATTGAAGGGATGAATCACAGAGGACGACCCCGTTTAGACTACATGAAACAGCTTATGGTCGATACGAACTGCACATCATATTGTCAGTTGAAAAGAAAAGCAGAGAAGCGTGAAGAATGGCGAGCTGCTGCCAACCAGCCTATGGGCTGCTAACCTAGAAGAGAGAGCGTTTGGATAATATTGATAATGAAAGACTGGTGTACCTCAGGAACAGACTTGACACAACTGCCCCATATCGGCGACGAACTGACTGACAGTAGTTACTCTGTAACGAGAGAATAACCAACCACTGTGTCAAACAGGTGGTTAATTACGTACCTAGGTCGCACGTGTTCCAAACGTTGGCAACACTGCTGCCTGCGCTCGTCGTTATAAACTCACGCCATAAAGTTTTGTGGCCGACAATTACGCAGCGCCGCGCACACAAGTGAAAATAAACCCTTTACATCCACCCCCACCCCACGAGCTGGCCTCCTGACTCATATTATAATATCGTAATTCCTTGTTATGCGTCGTCTGCTCCTGCCTCTGCCCTCTCTCTCATATTGGGCCGTCTCTCCTCGACCCTACTCTGTTAATCTTAAGATGTCGTCAAACACTTAATGCTCCGCATTTACTGTCCTCCCCTCTCCTCTTCCACCCTTGTCGTAACGTCGACACAGGGCTGCCCTCCTGACTCATATTCTAAAGTCGTGTTTTATTGCTTCTCGTCCAACTACCCCTTGCATATATCAAGTACAGATGTACCTTATTAACCCTCAGTCTGTCTGTCTTAAGACGTCATAAACATTTTTAACACCCCAATTAATTATCAGATATTAAAAATTGAAGTGTCTGCGTTCTCGTAACAGGGACGTCGAAATGCCGGCTTTCCAACCGTGTTATAAAAAAAACGTACTTCTCGCTATTCTTTAATAACCCCCTTTGAACACGTTCTATGGCTGAGGTTACTACCCTTTTCTGAAATCTGTTTCATATCGTTATATCCTCGTGATAAGTAAACTGCAAACGTTCAAATTTATAAGACGCTTACATTTATCATCACCATCTTCAATCAAGGCATAGACAAGGTCCTGTTCCGCCTTCAAAGATCCTCCACCCATCTCTTCCGGGGTCTGTCCACACACCTGTGTCCTATAGGTTTGTATTTCCAGACTTGTTTGGACAGTCTGGAATCCGACATTGTTTGTAAGTGTTCTTTCCATCGTTGTTTGTACATACATACATCCTCGGCGCTACAGCCCAGTCCGGGCCCTGGCCTTCAAAAGAAATCGTCCCCACTGGTCTCTACTCCCGGCCAATGTCAACCAGTTTGCTGCACCCAGCCTCACTGCCTCCTTACCAACCTGGTCCAGCTATCTTGTACCCGGTTTTCTACTCCTTCTCCTTCCCATCGGCAAATAATTCATGACTTTTTTGGGATTCTATCCTCCGCTATTCACTGCACATGTCCGGCCCAACGCAATCTGTTAATTTGTATGAATTGCACGATCGGAAGATCTTTAAACCTTTCGTACAACTCTCGATTATGCAGTCGCCTCCAAATCTCGTTTTCCTTCACAGGGCCACAGAGGACTACCTTCCTCTCAAACAGGGCTAGTTTCTGCTCATCTAGTTTTTTTAGCACCCAGCAGTCCGAGCCATTACATCAGAACTGGTCTGATCAAGGTCTTGTATAGCGTGGCTTTTGTCTCTGTACTTATTAATTTTGATTTAAAATGTTTCACTAGTCCGTAGTAACACCTATCAGCAGATAATTTATACTGGAGGCCTTTACTTGATGAAAATCCATTTTTATAATTTTATAAAGAAAACTACAAACTTCTTTTCGTGATTTTCACTCGTCATATATTTAAAAAATATAATAACCACTATTATATTTTATATTATATTTTTTTAATATATGACGAGTGAAAATCACGAAAACAAGTTTGTAAGTTTTCTTTATAAAATTATACCTATCAGCAGATAATATTCGTTTTCAATGTCTCTAGAGGAGTCATTTCCAGAGTCCACATATGACCCGAGATACGGAAAACCTCGAACTTTTGCAAATTCGTAGTCATTAATGCGCAGGAACAGGGCGCGAGTGTTGGCACCTACAACCATATATTTAGTTTTGCTTTGGTTTGTACACTTACAAACCGTTGTTTGTACACTTATATTTATAAAACAGTTATAGGTGCTGCATACAGACCATTAACGAGGAACCCCACTGACTAGCCGAACAGTTTATAATCAATCAATCGACGCCGAACTTCAGTTAAAATAAAACCGAGCTGTCAGGTCATGGTCGGCTGCTGACAGCTTGCGACATGAAGCAGCTAACGTCGGCTAACGGTTTAATGCCAGCCACCAGCAATCTTCTTCAGAGCCGCGAAGCGACAGACAACACACGTACGGCACCTTACACCGGTAAAAGTGTGTATAGCTCTTATAAAAGTTGCTTATACCCGGTATTGTGTTAGCTCTGGACTAGATTCCCGGTGGCTGGGTTTGAACCGTTAGCCGACTATGTTGCAATTTGTCAGCAACCGACCATGGCCTAACAGGCCGGTTTTCTTGGATTTCGTTGTCCATGACGTGTCCGTTACTCAACTAAATATAATTAATTCACTACCGACTCGGAACACAAAGTTTTTTATAGGCAGAAACGTAAAAGGTTTTATCTTATAGCCTGAAGCGGTTTTCGCTTTTAAAAAGCTTCTTCACAAGCTGCCGTTGGGAGCACTGTCCGTCTTGTTCTTGGCGACGGTATCGACTTTTGAAAGATCGATGTTGTGTGTGTGAGGTGTGATATGAATGGTCTGTTCGTTTAGGATGTCGTTTTTATGTGTTTTCGTGTGTTTGTATATTTCCAATTGTTCTAGAGTGTCTAGTTTTCGGATTTTGTGTGTACGTGTAGAATGTCCATGTTACTGTCGATGTTTTTGTATGTGTGGTTTGCTTCAATGAGGTGGTTTGCAAGGTGGATTCTGTAGTGGAGTGTAGTGCCTTTGTGTGTTCAATGTATCTTTTTTTGAAGCTACGTCCTGTCTGGCCTATGTAGAATTTGTTGTAATCTGAGCAATTTAGTCTGTAAACACCAGGTAGATCGAATTTGTTTTGTGCTTTGTGTGTATGTTTTGATAGTGAGTGTTCTGTTTTGTTAGTAGTTTTGTATACGATTCTGTATCCTGCTTTTTTGAATTTGTGGGCTATTTCAAATTGGAAATATACAAACACACGAAAACACATAAAAACGACATCCTAAACGAACAGACACAATTCAAATCACACGCATTATTCGAACATATCACACCCCACACATACAACATCGATCTTTCAAAAGTCGATACCGTCGCCAACAACAAGACGGACAGTGCTCCCAACGGCAGCTCTGAAGAAGCTTTTTAAAAGCGAAAACCGCTTCAGGTTATAAGGTAAAACTTTTACGTTTTTACAAATAAAAAACTTTGTGTTCCGAGTCGGTAGTGAATTAATTATATTTAGCCCGGTTTTATTTCAACCTAATAATGTTATCTATATATTATTCTGAACTTGTGTATGTGTGTGTGTGTGTGTTTTAGGGGGGGGGGTAGCAGATGGACATGACACAATAGAAAGCCAATCACCAACCGCGTAGGCCTACACAAGTGTCATAAATTTGATTACTCAAAGTATTTGCGTGGCAGTGTATACTTACAGGAGTGAGGACACTCGGCCATAGTGGTGGCGTCGATGAAGTATCCATGACAGAGGACGCACACCAGATGGGGGTTGACCTCGGTCAGCTTGACCCGCCCCCACTGCTGCGGCTGCTGCTGCTGCTGCTGCTGCTGCTGCATCCTGTCAACACACAAAATTATCACACCATTAGATAACAAGAAAAGACATAGGTATCAAAAGTAAAATAAAAAGTACCTGCAGGCTTCTATAAGTTGTAAGACAGTTGGAAAACTCAGAACAATGAAACTATCAAATACGTAACACTAAAGAGCATACACATTTGCTCTCACAAAATTTAATTAACAGCCTGAAGGCTTGTTTCTTCCCGGAACAAGTGTCTGGTATCGTTCGGCCGAAGATCTGCCATAATTGTTTTTTTTGTGAGCTGAAGAAGAACCCCGAGGCGGGATACGAAACGTTTCCGACGATGTCGGCAACCGACCACGGTCTAACGACCAGGTATTTAGGGATAGTTTTGGAAATATTGACAACGGCCGTGAAAGCTTTAGACAAAAAATAAGATAAAATAAGATCTTATAACTTATACTTCTGAAGGACAAACGTCTTGGACAACTGAGTAGACGAACGATCTGTATGGACAGTTCGAAGCGTAGAGACCCGGAGGTTTTGGAATTGTACAGCTAGGCATCGGCTGGTGGTCACGCAACTGCACTGTACCCTCCCAGAAGGTTTTGGTGTGTCTTTGTCTACTATCAGCACGTGAAACCAGTAACCCCCACGAATCCATTCCTCAACACGAGAACACCGGGGGGATGGGCAGGACCCCCGGTCGGGCTGATTCACGTTCCCTTGGTACTATTTTTCAGTACGCCGCTGATCAATACGCCGACCCCCGAAGACCAGAATGGTCGCGGGCCCGACCACCGAGGTCGATCCCAACGGATCTGCCCCGGAGGTCTACGACTTTTTCTCCATCTTCCGGCGCGATAGGGAAACCCTATCCCTCGGGCCGAGTGGAAGCGGGATGCGGTACTGACAGTATCAAAGAGTAGCTACTGGAACGCCAAGCACTGAACAGCTGTCGTGTTAGCAGGAAGTATTCAAAGTCTAACTGTAACGATCGCCAACGTCCGGCAAGGCGCATACAGCAGTAGTGTAGCCTATAACGTTATGGGGCAAGACAAAAACCAAACAAAGCGCTGACATAAAACGTTCAGAGCACGTAACGCGCGCGGCTACGACGTCGCGCAACGTTTAACGTTTATGGCCGGCACGTGTCACGTGTTTACGGCTGGCTCACGCACACACACAGACAGTGCAGCAATTATCGTGCCTTCTTATAGGCCTACAAAACTGTTCAGTACTTACCAATATGCGCCCAGTAGCCATTTCTGTCCTACGCTGCGTACAGAGCTTTCTATATAGGCCTACGCTATTTTTTCCTTTTTTCTGTATCGACCATCTAAGGACCACATGCCAATTTCAATTCTTTATTCTTTGTTCTTTTCTTTTTCTCCGCTATTCACCCATCTCTTCACTGTGTCTCTTCTTCCTGTCTTCAGTCCACTTTGTACCTGCGTTTTTCTCCCTCCTGCCCTGGACTCCTTCCATTTTTAACACTATATAGGCTATTTATTATTTGAAGAATTAAGTATATTCATTATACAGAAACCTCAGAAGATACAGAATAATTCGGCGAACCGTGCGTCACGTGAGAATTCAATAATGCAGGCTAATACGCTAATGCAGGCTAATTTAATAAATTTTACTTGCAGAAATAGGCTATTTATTATTTGAAGAAATATTCATTTTATATAGGCCTACAATTTTGTGGGAAGAATCCTGAATTTCTCATGTGTCCTGAGAAAGTCCAACGGGGAGTGCAACCTTCAAGTTAATCTCATCAACCTTCAAGCTAGGTTCATCCCGACCCCCCTCCCACCTAAGGAACTGTTCTTAGTTATGCCACTGGTACTTCACCTCTGTATTAGATTTGAAATCTTCTTTCCATATTTTTTCGCCAAGTTTCGAAGCGAGAGAGAGAGAGAGAGAGAGAGAGAGAGAGAGAGAGAGAGAGAGAGAGAGAGAGAGAGAGAGAGAGAGAGACGCACACACACACAGACAGGCAGAGAGCGGAAGGGGTAGTAAGAGTACATAATTACCAGGGCGTATTTACGGGGGGGGGGGGCGAACGGGACTCCCCCCACAGGGTCGAGAAACGTTGACACACATAGTTACTCTCTTAAGTTTTAGGCTATTTTATTATTTCTTCAACTGTGTACGATAATATAGGCCTACTAGTAAATCTTTTTAAGCTGTGTACGGTAATACAGTTGTATTTTTTTTTTTTTTTTAACATACAAACACGTTTATTACACAGCAATGCGTTGCGTATGGGTTTGAAATATGAAATACTGTATAGCAAAATCTACACAGTCAATAAGTATCTTCTCAACAATGTGTCCATAAGGCGTATTTTTATTGTTATTACTTTACGTTTGCTTTAACAGAATTGATTTCAGGACGTTACCACACGTTTTTCAACCACTTTAAAGATGTCAGTGTACAACACTGTCTTCAAGCCTGTGTGGACATGCGGCTTACAGCTTTGGGGAACTGCATCTAAATCCAATATCGCCATAGTGGGAAGGTTTCAGACCACGGTGTTGCGTGCCATACCCAACGCACCGTGGTTCCTCAGCAACAAAGACATCTATAGAGACGTGGACCTGCCCTCAGTCAGTGAAAACATTGCGATGTTCAGCAAAAGATATGTGAAACGGTTTGAAGAGCACACGAATCCTTTAGCCATAAACCTACTAGTCAACAGCCTACAGACAAGACGTCTAAAGTTAACATTTCCCCTCGACTTACCTAGACTCCAACACTATAAATATATTATACATAGAGTAATCTGTTACTTTTAAATACTCATACAGAGAACTAGTCAATGAACTAGTTCTCTTCATGCCATGTATTTTGTAAACAATTATGCTTATTGTTATGTGTTAACAGATTGCATAAGTAAACGTAAAAAAATTTCGACGAAACCGAAACATCGAAGCATGATAATGTTTTTAGGCTTTTGAAACGTATAATGTGCATACAACAAATATTTACTATATAACAAACATTATCATGTTAAAACGACTAGAGGCCGAAGATTTCTAGACTGTGGGGAATCGAAAGTGTGGAAGCGTTACATTTTCGATAACGTTACATTTTTGTGGAATGACCCCCAGCCTAAAAACATTATCAGGTTAAAAAAAACTTAAAAGATTGTAACACTGATTAGTCTTTTTTTGTATGAAGACGACGACTCAACCGGACCTCTCCAAGACCAAATTCCGGATACGCCACTGGTACAAGCGCCAGCGAACGTAATCGTATACGATCTGTTAGGAGCGTAGTTTCCGTTGTGAAGCTCCAGTAAACAAGCACGGTAGATTGAAAACGTGCGTTACTAACGGATCATGTTCTATAGCAAGTACACGTATAAGCAGCGACTGTGTAAGTGCGTCCGTGCGTGCGCCGATGCCAAGAATTCCCCGTCCGCCAATACCGTTCCACACACAGAGGAGTCTCGCTCTGTCCCACGAGTGTTTATTGACATTACGACTCGGCCAGTGCAGCCAACTGTACCGACAATAATTGACACTACTACTATAGCACCGGTTACTTGGATCATCATTACAGTGTGCCCGACGATGATGTCTTTATATGTATTTCTTTATTTACACGCCGAACATACTATTTATTTATTTTCATTTAATACTCAGGACAGACCTATTTCGTTTCCTTACCGTACTTCCAAATAAAGTCATCACTTTCACTGTTACCACACGTGTCGGGGTATTTTGATTTATGTCTCCGGGCTTATCATGTCTTGGATATTTAAAAAATTTTTAAGTACCAACTCAGAACAATCTGTAAACAAGTTCAACATCCAACAATGGAACAGGGGGGGGGTAATGGTTGGATGCGTAATTAGTCGGACGGCTTATCTTACATGGACAACGGAAGTGCAATGACCACGGTGTATTGTGTCAGTAGTATGACGGTAGCTTGTAGCAGTAGTTAAGCGATGTTTTTCCTGCTTTTAGCCAGCACCAAACTATATAACAGGCCCAGTACTACGTCATCAGCTCATCCTCGACGTAGCACATCTAGACCGCCATGCCATATGCCTACTGTTGATTTGTGTAGCGTTGTGTCGGTAGCGTACTTTTGTGTGTTTTCAAAGTTTTCTAATTTAATAATTATATTTAATTATAACTTAAAAGATGGGATTTAGATGTTGTGTTCCTAATTGTCGTGGAAACTATGATAACGGTCCACGTGTATCTGTTTTTTCATTTCCAAAAGACGAAGACTTACGACGTCAGAATATGAATAAGGTTTTTTTTTTATTTTGGCCACCTTTTAGATAGTAACGTATGCTGTTTATTTATTTACGTGCTGCTTAGACGACAATAACTACATAAATTTTAATGTTCGTAAGAAACTTGTGTTAACCGATATATCGACAGTAGCAAGGCGCTTGTACGTAATTGCGATATAATATTGAATGATTCACTCTACAAAATAGTTTTACAGAAAATGAATTAGTGTTACCTTAAAAAGTTTCAGGACCCCATAAACGATCATGCGTACCGTAATTATAGCCATGCTTAGCGGCAATTAATAATTCGTAATATAAAAAAGTTACAAATACAATTAGCTATTAAATTATTATTTAAAAAAGAATTTAATAGTGTACTTAGTTAATATAATTAAAAGTATAAAGAAGTTAGTATAATTAAACACAAGAAAAGTACGCGACAACAGTTACGGGAACCTAGTAGTCCGCACGGCAAGGCAGCACGGGTCTAGATACGTGACGTCACTCCTCAGTTGTTGGGCCTGTTATACAGTTTGGTGCTGTTTTAGCTCGTGAAGTTCCTAGTACGGAGTTCGAACACCTAACTGTCAATCACAACAGAAAGTTCGGAAATCGACAAACACGTGGACATACACAAACTACTGAGTCGCTGTAGGCGGTCTGTAGAGCGCAGAAACATGGAATTTTTAGACCTGGCGTGACTTGTTAGATTCATATCTAGTATACGTGAGTTTATACAAGAAACGTTTCCGACAAATCTAGATTGATACTGACTTATATTGGGCCCTTGAATAATAATCAGTTCTTTTCAATTTATATCGTAAGCTCACACGGGCGGTGTCAACATTATTAAACCAGGCTGTGACAATAAACCAGGTTGTTAGGCCGTGGCCGACTGGTATTCACTAGCCGCGTCGTCGGCAACGTTTCAATCCCACCCTTGGGGATCTTCAGGTCGCAAATGGACACAGTACTGAACAAACAAGGACGGCAGATCTTGGCCGAACGATAGCCGACAACGTTTTCCGGATAAGAGCAACTTGGCTGTGTAAGATCCCCGACACGTAGCCGACAGTGTCGCTAGTGATTGGCTGTGTAAGATCCCCGACACGTAGCCGACGGTGTCGCTAGTGATTGCCTGTGTAAGATCCCCGACACGTAGCCGACGGTGTCGCTAGTGATTGGCTGTGTAAGATCCCCGACACGTAGCCGACGGTGTCGCTAGTGATTGCCTGTGTAAGATCCCCGACACGTAGCCGACGGTGTCGCTAGTGATTGGCTGTGTAAGATCCCCGACACGTAGCCGACGGTGTCGCTAGTGATTGGCTGTGTAAGATCCCCGACACGTAGCCGACGGTGTCGCTAGTGATTGGCTGTGTAAGATCCCCGACACGTAGCCGACGGTGTCGCTAGTGATTGGCTGTGTAAGATCCCCGACACGTAGCCGACGGTGTCGCTAGTGATTGGCTGTGTAAGATCCCCGACACGTAGCCGACGGTGTCGCTAGTGATTGGCTGTGTAAGATCCCCGACACGTAGCCGACGGTGTCGCTACTGATTGGGTGTGTAAGATCCCCGACACGTAGCCGACGGTGTCGCTACTGATTGGGTGTGTAAGATCCCCGACACGTAGCCGACGATGTCGCTAGTGAATAGCAACCAACCACGGCCTACCGGCCCGGTTTATTATCAATTCAATAACACAGTTCTTTTAAAATTCGTTACCTTTATGTTACTTTTGGTTACATAGGGCTTTTTATTCTCTGTTATATTAATGATTTTTTAGTTGTCACGTCTTCGACGCTCTCGAAATAATCTTGAGTTGGTCTTACAACGTTAGGTGATGAGTTGGCTGGTATGAAATGAAATAAAGTAGTGGACTGTACATATTCTTTGAATTAACTGTTTATTGAATGTTGCAAGAAAATTATTGCACGGGACGTGCAGTGTAGCGCGGCATACGTTGCCTGAGAAATAAAGTTGAATTAAATATTGAAAGTCATGATAATGAATTGAGGCCGAGATCGCCTAAGTATTAATGCATTAATCACTGAAGATCATGCTAATAATTTGAAGTGGAATATTCCGAATTGAAAATAATTATATAGCCGCGGCTGGCGAACTGAAGGCTTGTTGCCCGTACGGAGTTTAGCAGTTAACTGAACTAGACTGGCTTGCTGCGAGCGTGCAGGACATGCTGGCAGCAGTTAGCGGGGGGAAATGACGTCACTGCATGCACACACGGCGTTACATTACAGATATTATAAGTACAAAGTTTAACATTAGTATTCTACTTAGGAGGTCAGTGACATTCGTCCAAACTATATCGTTTACACAGAAAATCTTAAAAGACTGGCGGAGCTCTTCTTTAAAAGACCATTTTTTCTTCTTCTTTTGACCGTCCCAAATTTCGTCTACATTTAGACATAGCCTGTATTTTGCACTTACGTGTGGCATTCTTGATGAGTCCATAGTTCTACGTGATCAAACTATTTTTGTCTACATTAATGAACGAGACAATCACACTTGAAACAAAAACAGTAAACGAAGAAAGTGGGGCAAATTCAGTTTCTGGCAAACTAGAAGACGGAACCGCGTAGGCTACTTCATCCTGATAACAAAGGACTCTGTAATGATGCAGGCACATATTAATACCGATATAACCAACACTTGAAGCAAAAACAGTAAACGAAGAAAGTGGCCAAATTCGGTTTCTGGCAAACTAGACGATGGAACCGCGTAGGCTACTTCATCATGATAACAAAGGACTCTGTAATGATGCAGGCACATCTTAATACCGATGTAACCAACACTTGAAGCAAAAACAGTAAACGAAGAAAGTGGCCAAATTCGGTTTCTGGCAAACTAGACGATGGAACCGCGTAGGCTACTTCATCCTGATAACAAAGGACTCTGTAATGATGCAGGCACATCTTAATACCGATGTAACCAACACTTGAAGCAAAAACAGTAAACGAAGAAAGTGGCCAAATTCGGTTTCTGGCAAACTAGAAGATGGAACCGCGTAGGCTACTTCATCCCGATAACAAAGGACTCTGTAATGATGTAGGCACATCTTAGTACCGATGTAACCAACTATGTACCGGTATCTGACAGAATCATGCACACTACCCCAACACATACTCTAACTCAGTGGTTAGTTGTGTTATGATACGATATTTGTGTTAGTAGTGTGATTCAAGTTGTCCGGGCTGTTTGGCCGTGGTCCATGGTTTATCGCCAAACCAAACGTTTCAACAGCTCCAATGGCTGCCATCATCTGTGGAATTTTAAAAAATCCTGAACGTAGGATGTTCACGTCAGGCCCACAGTACTGTGGTAAAGGACCCGGTTTGGCATGAATACAACCGACTTACTCTGTCCAGCAGTACAGAAAGTTAAAATAGTCTGTATGATGTCCAACATCCGAAACGGATAGGAACTATCAGAAGAAGAATGATCGTGTGTAGGCCGCTTAAAAGACGATTATATAGTTTAAGAGCATTTAGTGATAATCCTTAGCAAGTGAAAAGGAACTAGGTCGTTTATGTTCTAGTCAAGGTTTAGAAATAATGGAAAATATGCGTTCGCATATTCGGGTGCTGATATGTTGTCAGATCAAAATCCGCTTGCAGCCATTACAAAAATTAAACTTAAGAACACTCACTTAAGTACGAGAGAGTCATCGTCATTTGTACCGTCAGTAGCGTGGCATCCATGTAACCGCTGTTGCCGGCGGCAACAGTAGGCCTACTGGAAATAAGAGAAAATAATATTAATTATATCACAGAATAATACTTTAGTTACTGAATAATTTTAAATCCGAACAATGTTAGTAGGGAAACTTGAAGAAAAGCGTAGCATTGGTTTCGAACTGCTGGGCACTTGCACCGCCTTGTGTTGCCAGCTTAGACATCGGCAATGTTTTACTGCGTACGTTCAATGGCGTAGTACTAGTTGTCACTGTAAAAACTGTGGAGGGGAAACAAACACACAGCGAATGTGTTGCCACTGTATAAACCGGCAAAACGCTCAGTCAGCAGCTATGTTCGTTTTCGGGACTGACGTGCAGCAGATACTACGTACCTATTTGTGTTTTGTTCGTTTAGTCAAGTGTTCGTCTGTTTGTCTTTATCATTTTTAATTCGATTATTTGTGTTCTGATTTATTCTGTGTAAGCATAATGAGAGTCAGATCCCGTTGAACCGGGAGCCTCTTCTTCTCCCAGCGAATGATACAAAATGCTCTAAAAAGAACACTTGGTACAAAAAAACATTCTAATTAATGTTTGGTCAAGTTTTAGACGTATCACAACCGGCAACAGGTGTTATGTACCCACGCCACGCCACTGGTACCGTATTAGGAAGTTTAAAATAGGGGGAAATGTTGTAACAAATTTTCAGCCTTCCACACACGCATAATAAAAAAATTGTGAGAACTGCGTTGTCTAAACACGCGACGGTCGACTTGAGTAGTAGATGAAGAATGATGAAGCGCTAGGAAGATGAAGATAGGGGAGGAAGATAGTGTATGAGGAGGAGGGTGTGGAGAGAGAGAGAGAGAGAGAGAGAGAGAGAGAGAGAGAGAGAGAGAGAGAGAGAGAGAGCGTAATTGGAGCGGCTGATTGACTGGTAACTCAATAAGGTCCGCGCGGCGCGCCGCGGCACGACGTCGGGACGCTGCAGGGGGAGTGCAACATCGACACACCCCCACACTACCGCCGCGTACTTAGCGAAATTAAAATGGAAACATCTGTGCGTGTTCTTATCTGCTGACAATTGTCTGCCCGCCGCGCCGTCACAAACACCTTATTCATTACTGTATTATGATACAACTGAGATATCGAACTGTACCACCCCTCTCACTCCCTCACCCTCTTTTCCACAGTTAATTTTACTCTTAACAATTGGTCGTAAAAACTATGTCCTTTTTCTAATAAGACGGTAGAAATATCTCTGTAATCTTCTCTTCAACGGGCCGCAGCATATAATCATTCGCTAAAGACGTCGCCCGTTCCGTTCTTCATCGTCAATATTTTCGCAGCCTCCATTAGAAAGTCATACCACTTTCCGCACCATCGAATCACTAGATGCTTTTGTCGTATTTTCCCGTTTCAAGTGATTTCCTTGCAATTTTTCTTCTATTAACGACGGGATTCGAGCTTACAGTACCATATAGTCATTCTACATCAGGGGTGTAGGTATTTGCGGTGGGGCGAACGGGACCGGACCCCCTCAGAGGATCCAAAAAATTGACGAATTTCGTCAATCTCTTAATTTTTAGGCTGTTTTATTTATTTTTTTTCACTTGTGTACACTTGTATAGTAGTAACTCCTTTTTAAATATACAAACAGGTTCATTACACAGCATTAACGTAATAGGCCTACGTTTGAGATATGAAATACAGGAAAATCAATTCATTCATGTAGTATCTTGTACAAAATGTTTCAATAACATGTATTTTTATTGTGTTAGTATCGTTACTATAATGGGACTGATTTAAGCCACATTAAAGATTGTAATATTGATTAGTCTTGAATTGTTTTGTCTTCTGTTTGAAGCCGACCCGACTCCCGGACCACCCCCAAGGCTAAATTCTAGATACGCCACTGCTGTTCACTGTATATCGCCTCTAACTTTCAGACAAGAAAACAGAGTCTAAATACGACAATACGGGATATCCAGAAAGCAAGTTCCGATAGATTTTTAAAACAAACGAAGAATATATTTACAAAACATTTTTATTGCCGCTTGAACTACATTGGTACACAGTTTCCGTCATTTGTGAAGCACTTTCCATAGCGGGGCACCAGGTGTTGCATACCTTTGTCGTGCAAATTTCCCGCCTATGACTTCAACCATGTATTAAAACACCTTGTTTGACTGACATCGTCGGCGTTATGGAATCGCTGGTCAGAAAAGAAGGATTTCAGACGCCTGAAGAGGTGATAGTCGCTATGTGCGAGGTCTGTGCGTTGCAGTGGCAGTGTGTGTGGGTGGGCACCGTCATGACCAGCACGGTGGGAACCACACCACACATTTTCCGGTAGTATAGTTTCATGAAGAAGTGAAGGTAAATTTCAGGAAAATGCACGGAGAGCGACGTCATAGTGAATCGTCTGTTTTCCGTAATCTTCTCTTCAACGCCCCGCAGTATATACAGTAGTCATTCCCTAAAGACGTCGCCCGTTCCGTTCTTCATCGTCAATATTTTTGCAGCCTCCATTAAAAAGTCATACCATTTTCCGTACCATCGAATCACTCATTGCTTTTGGTCGTATTTTCCCGTATCACATACCTTCCTTGCAATTGTCTTCTATTAACGACGGGATTCGAGCTGCACAGTAGCCCTACATCATTTTATTTTGTTAAGAAAACGATACGAAGGTACACTAAAAACTCGTTTATCTGAAAATCCGGTTTATCCGAAACAAATTTTAGTAAATTTTAAAAATACACAAAAGCATTTTCCTGTCGCTATAATCTATGTTTAATAACGTAGACAAGCGATTCCACGTGATATAAAGTAGAAAGTCAACAATCAGAACTAATTGGGATAAGGGGTAAGTTTACTCCTAATTATCGACTTGTTCGGATTTTCGAACATAAAGATACTGTTATGTATTATAACGGTACATTTCTGCTTCCTTTTAGAAGCCGAAAGTGACACAAGTAGTCTATGTACTAAATAAAGTTACTGTACTTACATATATGTATTATTATTTAAATAGAAGTTTCGGTTTATCCGAAACATCAAATTCGGATAAACGAGTTTATAGTGTACTTGAAATGGATCGTTCACACGAGGACAAAGTCGGAAGAAGGCAACTGACAGAGAGAAATATTGATAGACCGAATATATCAAGCGGCCGAAATGAGATTTTTCTGGCACTTGGCAGAATATAGCCTACTCTTCAAGATCGCAAAAGAAAGGAATTATAAGCCGAACGGTCGGAGAGGTGTGGGACGTCCGAAGACGCACTGGAGTGACCAGCTTTAGTCTATCTGCTTAGTGCCGTAACAAACCATTTTTGGTTTAATCCTTGCTGGAAATGATGATGATGGTACAGATTTTTTTTATTAAATTGTTTAAATTACCTTGTGTATCCAGGTTCCCTTCCTTGCAACTTCTTTTTTATATTTTGTACACAACGCGTTTCGAGACTTATAGTCCCACCATCAGGTAATAAAATATTGTCTAAGGGTGACATTAGAAACATTAAATCGAACTGCCGACAGGAAGTAGGGGGATTGTAGTGCGGCGAATGACGGACAGAGGAAGAGTTGGAACACCGAAGTGACCGTCGCTTTAGGAAGTACAGGATTGGAGTACGACGACATAGGGAGTCGCAGGCGTTGGAGGCTGGGATGTGACATATGTGCAAGAAAACTCGCACAGTACGATAATGATGATGATGATGATGATGATGATATGACAAACGAAACACGTCGAATAGAGAGTTATGACGCGGCAGTTTGCTATTCATGATACCGTCAGTGTAGTACTGGGCACCCACTTCACACTTTATATAGAGAGTTATGACGCGGCAGTTTGCTATTCATGATACCGTCAGTGTAGTACTGGGTACCCACTTCACACTTTATAGAGAGAGTTATGACGCGGCAGTTTGCTATTCATGATACCGTCAGTGTAGTACTGGGCACCCACTTCACACTTTATAGAGAGAGTTATGACGCGGCAGTTTGCTATTCATGATACCGTCAGTGTAGTACTGGGCACCCACTTCACACTTTATATAGAGAGTTATGACGCGGCAGTTTGGTATTCATGATACCGTCAGTGTAGTATTGGGTACCCACTTCACACTTTATATACTGTAGTTCATAAGAGGGGTTAGCGACACAAGTGGCTGTCATTTCCCCCCTCACCTTCACAAACAGAAATAGCCGTAACGGTTTCTGTACGTCTCTCGCACTGCATACGCCGTTCGCACACACAAATAATACCGTTATACAAATATAACTAAACATTGATAAAAGCACGTAAGCTGTTGTCAAACAGTCAGTAGCAGACTAAGTGTCGGCGGGGACCGCCCCGGGCCCCACATTGTAGGGGGCCTCCAGGTTTGGAAAATTAAGTTTTTTGGTAATTTTTTAAATTTTATTTACAAATGTTCAATAAACGCAACACTAGGAGACGTCCACGATTTAATCGATCGATTCCAAAGATTTCTCATATTGTTTTGAAACCTACCTTACAATCCTACCTCATAGTGTTTACAGATATTAAAAAAAAAAAACTTATGAAGGTAAGTTTATTATTACAAATATGTTCATACTAAAAACGAAGCGTCAGTTGTACCTGGCGGCAATGCCTCACCGCGCAGTCGCAACCCCAAACAGCACGGACGGCAACGACAGCAGCAGTGACTCAAGAAGGCCGTGCCTCGGTACGAGAATTTAATCGGCCGGTACGAGTGAAATACCGGGTGATAATATGTAGGCCTACCGCTAAAAAGATTACACCAGTGAACAGCAGTATTTAACATTTCAGGACACCAACAATTTACTTAAAATCTCTCATCAGGATTTTAACGATCAGTGGATAATTCGGAGTGTGGAAATCGGGCCAGTTACTGGAATTTTCAGAAGCCAAAACTAGAAAATCGCCATTATTTGGACTCTAGGCTAGAAACTTCATCTTATTTGCACTGAAACTGCTGACTTGAAAAAAATGCCAAGTAAGTTATTGTTTGCAGCAATGATAAATTTGTTTTGGAGTACATACAGTAAGTTTATTGTACATTATAAAGTACTGTAATAAACTGAATCCAGCCTATAAATAATATAGACTACTACTTCTATTATTTCTTTAAACTTTGTGTTTACAATATGAAAGTGGATTTTTATTTCCAACATTACTACAGCTCCTTATAAAGTTTCCTAACTAGATGTATCAATACAATAATTACACAATAAATATGTAACAGTAAAGTGTTTTTGCTATGTATTACTTAAAGATAAACTGGATTATAAACACCCGCTTATGGGGTGGGGGAGGCCTCGGAAAGAAATCCGGCCCGGGTCAACACTGGTCTAGGTACGCGACTGCAAACAGTAGCCTATAACTAAAAATTACTTACAAATTGTAGCTAAGTAAGATTGGACACTGTAGAACAGCTGATAACTGACCAGTAGGCCTATAGTAGTCTACCTGTAGCAGGCCACACCCAGGAAACCCACATGTTGTCCCCGCGGCGCGGCGGGAGTTCTACTGAAGCTCGGGACGCGGCGTAGTGGCCCGAATCGTCGGGTATTATATTTAGGCAATAAACCAGATGTTATGGCGACAGAAAGTGTTGCAATTCATCTAAATGTAAGTAATTATCATAAATTTGGTTTACAATAGTCGAGTCCCCCGTCTGCGCAATCGTAGCTACACAGGGGAATTCTAATTTTGAGAAGATATTAAAAATAGGTCGTCAATCTATTCCCAAAGTCTATCCCCTCTACTTTTTCGCGATCCATCAAAGATCCTTGCTTTTCTAATTTGCTGTATCCTCCTTCTACCGGCTTAAGGGCCACAATAGAAGTTCAGCTTCACCACTGAGATGCTATAGAACAGAACAGGCGAAACTTTTGCTGTCAATAATAATATCAACAAAACGAGGTTGGAAATCGTAAACTCTTGTCACAAACGTTAATACTGTACCGGAAACAATAATGTTGCGGTTCATTTGCATTTGTATTTTTTGTACAAAACGATAGTTGAATAAATAAAGACGGTAGGTTCTACTGTAGTTTGAGTAACAAGAGACGCAAGGTTTAATGTCGGTGAGGGGGTGGGGGACATTTTCGGCGTCCCTCGGGAGAACGCGGCGGGCGATCGTCGTGAATAGAAACCCAATTGCCGGAAGTAGTACAAATGCGTTTCGTTTAAATTTTTTATTTCGTTTTAGAAATCACGGACGCGATACCCACCCACCACCTCCGCCGTGTGTGGCGTCGGAGCCGTGGCAGCTCGGTGAAAAGATTGTTTTCTTTCTCTTTTTCTTTTATCTCCTAGCAACTGATTCCAAAGAGAAATACACGTTTCGCGTATTTACTTGCAATATTTACTTGAAGTAAAATTTCAGAGCTGAATAGACACTGTTTGCTTCGGATAATATTCGCAATGTTCAAAGGATATCTTTTAGACATACCACATCCGGTTTTACGTATGTAATGTTCCCTTATTTTTATTATACAGACTAACCTATACACACTAATCGTTAGTTTGCGCGCGCCGTCATGCGTGCATGTGTATTCTTGTCCTACGCCTATTTCTAAAGCCCGTTTTATTTTCGGTGTTGTAAAACATTGGATTGTGACTTCGTTTTCTTCAGTTTACCTCGTCTCAGGAGCGGCTTTACAGTAAGTAGTACTGCACAGCTGAGCTACAGGCAGTGGCGCATCTAGAATTCAACCGGGGGGGGGGGGGGTCCGGTCGAGTCAGCTTCATAAAAAAACATTTTGGACTAATCAACATTCCGATCTTTAAAGTGGCTGAAAAACGTGTGATAACATCCTGAAATCAATCCCATTACAGTAGACGGTAATAACACAATACAAATACACGTTACTGAAACACTGTTGAGAAGATACTGCTGAACTGTATTTCATATTTCAAATATATACGCAAAGCCGTGTAACAAACCTATTTGTATATTTAAAAAAAAGTTACTAGCTGAAAAACACAGCTGAAAAAATTAAGAGAGTAACAAAATTCGTCAACTGGGGGGGGGGTCCCGTTCGCCCCCCCATAAATACGTCCCTGCTACAGTCATGCCCTAAAATATTAACATTTGTCTTCTTCTGATAGTTCCTATCCGTTTCGGATGTTGGATATCATACAGACTATTTTAATTTTCTGCACTGCTGCACGGAATAAGTCAGTTGTATTCATGCCAAACCAGGTCCTCAAATTTCTCAGCCATGAGATTCTCGGTCGCCCAACTCCTCTCTTTCCAAAGTACTTTTCCCTGTAGTATGGACTGCAATGAGTACAATCTCTGTTCATTTCTCATGAGTTGTCTCAGATACTGAAGCTTTCTTATTTTCACTGTGTTAATAACTTCCCTTTCTTTCCTCATCTTTCTAAGAACTTCAACATTCGTTATATGTGCTGTCCATGGAATGCTCAGTATTCTACGGTAAAGCCACATTTCGAAAGATTCCAATTTTTTAGTTGTTGGTTCAGTCAGAGTCCAAGATTCTACACCGTAGAAGAGGACCGAGAATGCGTAGCAGTGTAAAAGTCTCATCTTTGTGTTTATTGTAAAATCGTGACTTTTGAATAAACTGCTCATTCTAGTGTACACTGCTCTTGCCTATTCAATTCTGCTCTTTACTTCTTGAGAGTGGTCCCACTGTTCATTGACTATAGTACCAAGATATGTAAACTTGTTTACACGTTCAACTGGCCTTTGGTTTATATTAAGGGTGCAGTCTGTGAACTTGTTCTTAGATACAGTCATTAGCTTCGTTTTATTAACATCGATATCTAGAAATTAATATCTACGGCTGCTTTCTGTCACTCTATTCATTAGTTGTTGCAGCTCCTCTAAGCTATCTGCGAATATGACGGTATCATCCGCATAACGTATGTTATTTATTCTCTCACCGTTCAGAGACAACTATATTAACAGCTGTATTTATAGATATTTACGTATTTCAGTGCATGAGAGTGAACTGTATTTTGATCAAAGGAGACTGGTTTTCCACCTTGCCTATCTTTATACAACGCGTTAGTTTGACAACAACGAGCCAGATTTACCGCTCGCCCCTAAGGCAGCATTGTAGCTGCAGCTCATACCTGCTGCCGCATCCCTTCCGCTCTTGACGTGCTGTATGGGAATGGTGTGACAAGCGTCACACTTTACTTTCTAGTGAACGTAACGTTATACTGCGGGTACTGTGCGTTATATCACATGAAGTGATGATTGAAGTTACTGGAGTGTGATCCCGAGAAGGCTAGTGAGACCAGAAAATTCCGTGCGGCGGTTAGTGGAACGATAAAGTAATTCCAACTAAAGAGCAAGTGATATATGCTACAGATGGGAGACGACAGAATAGTTTTGGAGAGGTGGATGTACAACATTTTAGGGAGCTGTTGAATGACGATGTGAAGATGGAAAGGAAGAAGAGGTTTATGGTGATCACATGGATCCTAGCAACGGATTGTGGTGATCGTGTGGTATATTGTCCCACGTTAAACGTGGGAAGAACAACAAAGCCCCAGGACAGGTTAATTTTCCAACAGATTTACTGAAGTGGGGGGGGGTGAGACTACTAACGGCTATTTAAACGGTCTGTCACGGAAGGTGTGGATCAAAGAAATAATACCCGAATGTTGGAGCATGGAATAATATGCACAACCTTTATAAGAAGGGAAATAAGCTGGACTGTAACAATTACAGGATAACATAAAGAGAAAAAGGAGAAGACGACGACGAAGCAGAAGAAGAAGGAGGACGAGGCGGAGGCGATGATGATGATTACTGGAAAAAAGCTGAACAGATCCGTCACGAGAGAATTTAACTGATGCAGATACTACAAAAAAAAAAAATATATATATATATACAAAATAAAAAGAGAAGAAGCAAACGTGCTAAATACTGAATATTGTACGTAGGCTATACTGAATACTACAACAGAAGAAAAACTGGCACAATAAAAATGAAGAAAATGGGTGGCATTCGAACGTATAAAATGAACGGAATCCAAGAAATTAGCCTACAGCAAACGGAAGGACAGCTTGGCAGAATGGAACGCAGATGGAGAGGAAAACTAAAAGAGATATCTAAAACGGAGAAAAGGTAAATATAGGCTAAAACAAAAAACAAAACAAGAAGTCCCGGACAATACCCAAAGCAGAGACTTGGAACAGATCAACTGTGATGGGGTCTAGCAAAAGAGAAGATGAATGATGGATGTAGATATGGAGAAGAAGAGAAAGAGAGAAACAAGATTAAAATCAAACCAAACGAGAAATGTAAGCAGGTAAAGAATAAAACCAGACGCGCAGAGGTGGATAGATTGGTGATAGAGATGCAGAATGAGTGAGAGTGAGATAGATGGAGTGGGAGGGGAGGGAAGGAGGCGACCTATCTGTATGTACATACATTACAAACATCTACAGTAGTAGTAATGTAGCCGCAGGTATCAAAAGCGCGACGCCACTAAAATCAATATCACAACATGGTTAACTGTTATTGATGTGGACACGAGCATGCTGCTGTATTTGTAATTAATTAAGTATTTTACCGGCAACAAAACTAGTATTACTACAACAGTATATTGTACGTACATTGATGTTGCTCTAGCCACCACGTACGTTATTATACCAATTATATTATTGTTTGAACTGTCGCTGCTACTGGTATTACTCTACTGCCTAACAGAACAGGGACCTGGAGCCGAGAAACACGTTTTTACAGACAGACAAATACAGTGGAACTCGCGAATAACGTAAACTCGGATGTAACGAGCAAAAGTACGAGATTTGTTTGGTTATGTACCTTAGTAATTATAATTAAACTCGCTTTTAACTAATAGGAACACATTAGAGACTTGGTTATAACGAGCAGTTTATCGCAGGCTTGTTCATGGATTAGGCCTGATGTCTAAAAACGTTTGTTACAATACAGTATTTAAACACTCGTTTAAAATTATTAACGCCGTATAATGCAAGTGATGAATTCGTGGAATATTTACATAAATTACAAAACTGTTTTGACATCTACAAATCAAAATTATTAAACAAACAGAAATAGATGACTTTTTTAAGGTTTCTTAAGTTCTATGTGTGAAATATAATTTTGACGATTCCATTCAGAACGACGAACAAAAAGACAAATTTTCTTGTTATTTAAAAATAAATATTGTAGACTACATGTGGCATAGAAAGTTTTGCGTTTTTTGCCAGACACCCGGCTGGTTTTTGGTGGTAAGTTTTTACTACACAGTTACTTTTACTGTATTTCGCGAAAATGCATTATACGCCATAATCAGCAAAGAATGTTAGCGTCTAAAAAATGGTTAAAGTTTACATTTCACTTTTAAGCACAGAATCTAAAACATGTCAAAAATTTATTGTGCAAAGCCCCTTCTATAGTACACTTTTTGTTTTTTGTTCGATAACATGGTACAAAAATTTAGGCTTACGAGTCGACAACCCGGTTTTAACGAGCACATATATCCGGTCCCTTGAATCTCCTTATAAGCAAGTTCTACTGTACATACTTATGGCTTTCGCTCCTTACGCTCCTTATGGCTGTACTCCTTATGGCTTTCGGTAACTAAGGCTTTCACGGCCGTAGTCAATTGTGTTTGAATAAAATTAACTTATCTCCGGCCTATTAGGCCTTAGGCCGCTCCTCCGGGCAGATCCGCTCATGCTGTTACGAACAAACGTTTCTGACTCACCTCTGGAGGCCATCTTCAGTATGAAAATGATTCAGGTAACTGAGACGCTCTTCGCCAGTTAGTTTTCACACTAAATATGGCCTCCAAAGGTGTCAGAAACATCTGTTCGCAACAGCAGGAGTGGACCACAATCTAATAGCCCGAAGATAAGTAAATTTTATTGAAACACATATACTTATGATGATAAATAAAACAATAATAAAAGTCTTTAAATGTTCCAAAAGAACTGGAAAACAGAAGGCTGATATATTTCTGGACGGTAGGAAGGTAGTGCTGTAAAAAGTATGATTACACAAGCCAGGGAGCCGTGTTCCAGTTAAAAAAAAACACTTTTGGCATCCAGAAACGTGTCCCTTGTAAAACCAGGAAAAAATTTGTAAAGAGTTTCACTTGTTTCATATACACATACGGCTCAGAAACCAGGACTTTGAGGAAACTGGAAAGGAGCTACCTTGAAGCTTTTGGGGTGTGCACATGGAAGACTGGCTTAAGAATATCGTAGACGGAAAGAGTACGTAAGGATAACGTTTTGAAAGAGACCGAGTGACAGAAAGACGCCGACTGGAATCACTATGGAAAGGAGGACCAATATGGTTGGTCGCCTGTGTTCTTCTTCTTCTTCTTCAGCACTACAGTCCAACGCGAGACCAGACACTTCTCCAATGTCTCTACGCATAACGACATCTAAAAAAACCAGGACAAAACACTGAATTATTTATTTACAAAGGTTGCGGGGACCAAAACTCACTCTTATGTTTAGTTATGATTAAACACTTCAAGCGTTCTGACCATTAAAGTTTAATAAACGTGTTGGTTACTAAAATTATTACTAAATCTACCAAATTCAAATTAAAACTAACTGCCGGGCTGTTGGCCGTGGTCCAAGATTTTCAATTATATTCATGTTTAATATGGTAACCAAATCACTTGTACGAATTAATAAATTATTTACCTTAAATTATCCGTCGTGTGATTTCTTGTAACTTCGTCTATTACGCGTTTCAGAGCTTATGCTCCATCATCAGATAATAAAAAAGATAAAACTATCACTCATGAATGGCTTGGAGGAATTTGAAATTTACAGTGCATATGCAAACCCAAGGAGTCGCGATATCGTGTTAAATGACCACCTGAACTTTGTATCCAACCGATTGTACGATACCGCCTTGAGTCTGCTCGCTGGGGCTACGATAAGGTAGCAACCGGTCAGTGGCAGAATGAACTTGAACGGGTGCGCACCCAAATCCGCGGACGGTTCGCATGCAAATTTTGACATTTTTTACTACTTAACGATCTCGCATGAGTGATAGTTTTTTATCTTTTTTATTATCTGATGATGGAGCATAAGCTCTGAAACGCGTAATAGACGAAGTTACAATAAATCACACGGGGGATAATTTAAGGTAAATAATTTATTAATTTTCAAATTAAACCAGACGTTTCAGCAGCACCACTGGCTGCCATCTTCAATGGATGAAACGAGTGAAACGTTAGGAGGCGAGTGTCGTACGCTAGGTTTGAGCCTTTTCATCGACTGAAGATGACAGCCAGTGGTGCTGCTGAAACGTCTGGTTCAATCGAAAACCTTGGACCACTGCCAAAGAGCCCGGCAGTTAGTTTTAATTCAAATGACACCGGCCGTGTCGGCCTTCGTACAACAACACTACCGAAGTCAGTTTAAGCACTCAATCTGTGTGTTTTTTAAATTATTTTACGTGTTCGTGTCTATCTAACTTTACATTGTGCGAAACACACGCACGCACGCGCGTGACGATTTCATTAATAATAAAAATATAATAAATAAAAAAAAATTAAGAAGAGGAGAAAATTTAGATTTAAATAAAATCGCACATTTAAGCCAACTTTAAATCCCTAAAATATCGCAGAAATAAGATTTAATAAAGATATTTAAAAAACCAAAAGGAATGCGAATATAAAAGTAAGGAAACACCCTTAATAATTAACCATGCACTGACAGGCGGTAACCGGCATCAACACGCATATTAACCCATAAACAAAACTAATAATATGAGTAAAGTGCAACTCAATAAAAATAACCAAGGAAAAAACAGTTGTATACAATAATCATTTCTGAAGTAAAGGATATCTTTGGATAATAAATGTGTCAAAGATTAAAACGGTAAATATCGATTAAAAGGCGGAACTATTTTTCTGGTAAAGCGTAAACTCCGCGAAGTTACTTTACCTCTCCCAATAAACGTACAGTACTAGTGATGGAGCGCTCACGCAGTAAACTGGTCGCATCCGAACGATGCCACAAAACAAAACAATATTTTGTTTCTTCTAAGTTCAACTACGAACAGTGTGCAACGTAATGTAGCGGTAAATAGTGAGTCCTATATAAACATGTAATATAAAAGAAAAAAGAATGAATAAGTGTGCGCGATGACATCTCTACATACTAATTTGTAAGAGAACAATGTATTTAAAATAAAATAGGTACTAGGTATCTAAGGTGAAAACTCCTTATCAATAATTATGTAAAGTGCATACCTGTGGAACAAACATTAACATGAGTTATACAACTAACGAGGTTTTCTACCAGACATCCGAGAAAAGAGTACCAGCCTCAGAATCACCGAACTCACTTCAGGAATTTCAACGTCAACGGAAACTACAATAACGACAGACCATCAGTAGACACCCCAAGGACCGAGGAGCCTAATCTGAATCAACATCAGGATACCATAAGGTGACGCGGAAGCCAGTCTTCCGTGATTAAGTAATATTCAAATAAAAATGTACCAAAGACAATTTAAATAACACTTCAAGACTTTTAAGAGTAGTCACTAATTGTAACCAGTAGTATGTAATATGCTTAAAAATATGTGTAGTAGAAAGTAACGCTTAAATTATAGAGCGTCTCTGTTTCTAAAGTTTAAATAAAGTCCATTCTTCAAATGGCAAAAGCTAAATAAAGTCCTTTCTTCAAATGGCTTAAGTTGAAAGATAGTATATGAGTAAATGAGCATTATTAACAAACAAGTTTTAATTCCCGGATCCGTGGAGATTTCAAACACATAAACTTCCTTATTTAAAGGGCCCTTCTGAAATATATGTAGTAAACTGTAATCTGTAAATTAAGAATCAGCTATGTTGAAAACCTTATGTAGAGATTTGAAGGTTATAGAATAATAAAGAGATGTCATTATATAACACACAAAACTGAGTGAATACATCAACAGGAACCCATGTCCATTTTCCTTCAATTATAGAGATATCTCAAAATTGTATGTGTTTAATTAGAAGTTGGTTAAGTCTATGGCAGCCTGTGTAAATGACCAGAGCCAATGAAGCACAGGTTCCCGGTATTATAACGTGGGTACGTTATACGCGCAAACTGACGTCCCTAAACAATGGTTTTCATTCCTTCCTCCCCAAATACAACTCATACTTAATACTTAATTTCACAGAGCGTATCTTCAAAAGGGGATCAGTCTTCTTTAGGCGGACGCACGGCGCGGCATATTCGACGACGTCTCGACCTACGCCGGCTGCGTTACGACCAAAACTTTATAAAAAGTTTCTTTTTCAAGTTTCAAAAGGCTTCGAGCAACAAACTAACTAACTAACTAACTCCAAACACAGTTTGACTCAAATGTAAATCGAAACGAGACCGGAGGCGTTAAACAAACATTTCCTGAGAGAACACGTACGCTGTGCTTATAATCTACAGAAACACGGAAGATCGTGCAGACAGAATGTGGAGGGGAGGGGGGGCAGGAGAAAGACTGACAGAGAAACTGACACACGATGAAGGGGGTGGAGGTGAGAGAGAAATATGTAGAAGTCAGGCGCACGAACGAACAGAAAAGGAAAGGAACGCGGTAAACGTGGCAGTTAGCGATAAATATAAAACACATTTATTTAGTAATAAATAACTAAACACAAAAAGATGACAATATGGTAATATGATAAAACGATGGAATGTCAGTGTTAGGGAAAACTAATGAGATCTACAGAATCTAATAAAAAGGGACAGCAACCGGGGCTAGATACAATTATTACGATATTTAAGTTCGAAACGATTCCCCCTCAAACGTGTGTCAGTAATAGGCCTACACAAAACGCATCGTTTACAAACCAAACGCGACTCGTTTAATTTTAGCGATAAAAAAAATATTTAATTCGAGAGTCAATAAAAACCAACCAGTCTGGTGTAAAAAATTAAAAACAAAGAACAAACAATAAATTTTTCTCCCATCAGTAGCGGCTTCCGGACCCCAGAGTACAGTGTGTTGCTGTTGATGGTAGTGTTATTATCATTGTTGTTGTTTTAAGCGACAGTGCGATTTTGTTGTATAAACATTAGCGCGCGCGCACGTGTTGTCGCTTGCGTAACGTAGAAAGTCCGCTGTGAATTCTATACGTTGTTGCCCCCACAAACATTTACTACCCCAATAAAAGCACTTTAACAGGTTCCAATGGTTGTGTGTATGTGTGTGTGTGTTGGGGTGGGGAAGAGGCTAAACGAAGCTGCACAAAACAAAGAAGATCAATGTACAGAGAACGAATTTTCTCCTGCGGATTCCTCGCTTCCATTCGATAGGAAACATATACGTACAAGCACACAAACGAAGGGGATGAAACATCCCTCGACGCCGTACATTTCTTTCTCGAGGTGCCCGCACTTGCAAGAGCGCGCGCGCGTGTGGGCGGACAGAGCTGTATCATCATCACCCACTTGCCATGCGATACAATACCGGCGTCTGTTATCCACCCTCTCTGTCACTCACCCCCTCCCAGACGACGTAGTACCTGGGGTTGATTCTCAGCCTTCCGCACTTCATTACTGACCTCATGTATTTTTATCTGCCACGGGAATAGTCGAATAGTGACCGAATACTAAATCACTTCCCCCACCTCGAGAGCTTTTTTAAAAATTCACGAAAGCAGTCTTGCGCCTCTTCATCTAAGTTAGTTTAACGTTTAACCCTGTTTTCTGTTTCTGTTGTGTTGTCCTCGGGTTTTATCATCTCACAAATCAGATCATCAGAAATAAGACGCTCGACTGCATATTCGCGAAAAATATACGGGATGGTGGAAGGACCGCGTATTAAGAATGTAGGGCGGTATATCAAGGGGTTAGTTGTGAACGTAGAATGGCTACGTTTCATTGCGGCATCGTCAGTGGTAAATGACGATACATCATAAAATTAACGAACGTTTGATGTTAACAATAATATTAACAAAACGTGGTTGCCAGCCGTAAAAATTTGTGTAGAGTAAAACTTTCGATTACGGAATTTTAGAAGCGAAAATTATCGAAACGAACTTTCTGTGAAAATGTAAAACATAGATTTGTTTCATAAGCTTATGTAATGTTATACCTGCCTGTTCCCTCTCTAACTCGGCAACTAGAAGTATTGTAATAATTTATAAGGCAGTGGCAGATTACAAACGTCTAACGAGATCGATTCACCGAACTTCGTGGTATTAGTGATAGCTATTTTAATGCAGGACGGACGCCTTTCACAACAAATCTAATTTTATAGACTCTCAGATCACAAAATACTGGCAGGACGAAAAGACGATGGATCGGTCAATGATGGCAACGGACCGTACGGTGTTAATACAGTCTTGTAAGAGGAAAAGAAGAAGGAGACTGAGATGGAGGAGGAGAAGGAAGAGAATTGGGCAGATACTCGGAGAAGAGGTTAAGAATAAGTATACAAAAAGAACATGTTGGGGGCACAGAGAAGTTTTTTTTTACCACGGGAACTTTGACTTACAGATCGCAAGACATGAGACTCATTAGGCAGTTGGCACTGATGGATATCGAATGGTACAAGTAGAGGGTTACAGCATTCTCGTGGAAGACGGAAAATGGGAAGATGAGTCCATCTACTGCCCTTAGAGTCCACGGCTGCAAATGAATACATAATCCCGTATCCGTATAAAGAATCTCTTAAATAAACAATCGCATAAATAAATAATCGGATACACTACGCAATCGATATTTAATTCGTGTGACCGCCGAGTGCATACACAACAATAAACCAAATTTCCAGCCCCGTGTTAAATAATATAGTGCATGAAAACAGAAACACTCTGTCTGACATGATATACGCTACATTAACAATACACTATACGTATAATGTACTGTAATATGTATGGCTGTGTCTGCATTACGCTCTGTCCACTGCCAACTGTAATGCATTATGTATAGCCTCAGCGCACCGATGAATATATTGATCCGCGGCTTCGATCACAGCTAACGTTTTATGCCGTCTTGTTCGTTTGTTCAGATCACAAGATGCACATGCAGCATAACTCCCACTATGGTTCGGACGCCAGCATTAAAATCACAGTGAAATAAGTTTACAAAATTTGTTGTCGTGTTTACTTGCTAAACTGCTACTTGTCATGTTCCGGACGAGGCCTTTCAGTGTATCCACCATTTTCAAGTCCTAAACCACGACCTAGGACTTCAAATAACAAGATGAACAAGTTTATAAAAGTAGATAAATGTACAAAAATCATCTCGCCTGAACTAGCGTTACCATATTTTTTTTAGAAAAACTGTGAACATTTGCTTTGAAAAGAGGAGGCACTGCCTCAGAAAAGAAGACATTCACATTTTTGGTACATATTTTTCCCCCAAAAAGTACGTTTCATTTATTAGCAACTTAATTCATGAAAATGCACAATAAAAGTTTTTCCTTTGCAAAAACTGGTAAATGCATAACGATACAAAAAAATCTATAGGTTAATATAGATTTTTATGTAATATAATATGGTTAATATAATACATCACACCTGACAATCTGGAAAACGGCTTGTGTGTGTCGGGGGAGATGGTGAGAGAGAGGGCAGACAGGCAAACAGAGGGACGAAGATTTGGGGTTTAGTGTAGATGACGTCTTTTTTTAGGAGATTTACCTTCTTTCAGAATAGACGACACCATACGATACGCACTCTCGGATTGATCATCTTTATAGTGACAATTCGGTGGGATTAAGGCTGGAAATTCCAACCTCTGCAAACAGCAGTATAGATAAGAGTGTGGAGGGGAAAGACCAATACCGTTTGCCAATACCGATGTAATGACGAAGGCAGTGGCCAAAACCGTCAGAGCCCCCATGTGTCATACTCAGAGCATGAGTCAGCCGGAGGGTGCAGTTTGTTAATCCACCCCCGCCGCGCCATATTACTTCACCGGGAGTACACGTCCCGAAATCCCCGCGTGTTTCTGACATCCGCTAATATTTTGTCGTAATTAATTGCGTACGAAAAACAAGCAGGCTATATATAAGAGATAAATTACAGAGAAAATAAACTTTGAAATATTTAAGACAGGCCTCAATCATAGACTTATTCTAATATTGCGTTTTGAGAAGAACCAACAATGAAAACAGAGAAAAGCAGAACAAAGTGAAGGCTATAAGACAGGAAAAGCAAGATCTCAAAAGACGCATAAAATCGGAGGAATAAAGAATGCGGAAACCTTAAACACAGAAGAGTTAGGAAGGCACACAATAAATAAATAGCACAGAAACAACAACGAAGGCAGTGGCAGCTTGCAAGCGCTCCACCGGATCGACTCCGCGAACTTCTCGAGATGGCTTACAGGATAACCACGGGTTCGATTAGGCATAGGTTCAACATGCCTGTAACGTAATTAACATATACAGATAATTAAGGTGAAAGCGAAACTACGTTTCATTGCGGCATCGTCAATGGTAAACGAGGCTACATCATAAAATTAACGAACGTTTGGTGTTAACAATAATATTAACAAAACGTGGTTGCCAGCCGTAAAAATTGGTATTGAGTAAAACTTCCGACTACGGAATTTTACTAGTGAAAATTATCGAAACGAACTTTCTGCGAAAATGTAAAACATACATTATAAGCTTATGTAATGTTATAACTGCCTGTTCTCTCTCTAACTCGGCAACTAGAAGTATTGTAATAATTTACAAGGCAGTGGCATATTACAAACTTGTAGCGAGATCGATTCTCCGAACTTAGTGACAAGACAGCCTACTCGATAAACACGGATTCAGTATTATACAGGTTCAATATACCAGAAATTGCACGATTCGCGATTTAGTAGGGACAGTCCTGTCCCCCCCTCTACTGTCACGACTTTATCAGTAGTAAGGTAGGGTGCAAAAATGTCCAGAGTTTCAGTTTTCACAAAAATATGTATGTATACAGAGATGTGTGTGTGTGTGTATTGTGTATACTTATGTATATATAAAATTACCTAGTCTTCTTCAGCACTACAGCCCAACGTGAGCCCTGGCTTTCAACACCAATCTTCTCCAAAGTCTCGTGTCCATTTCCATCTCAATGTAACCCCTCACGTCCATTCTTCTGAGATCTTCCAACACATCATCCAACCATCTTATCCTAGGTCGGCCCCTCTTTCTGCTTATGCCCTTTCTTTCAAACTTCTTAGTGTTTCTTCTTCCTTTTTTTATCAGTGTCCGCGTCTCGCCTGCATAAGTAACAAATACAATTACCTAGTGAGGTCAGTAAACCAGTGGGCTTGGCGCCTAGCTACTAATCTAGAAGTCCAAATTCCACTGCCGGATACACGATAAAATCTGGTGCTATTTTCAATCTGGGGAAATGAGTGCCTGGGATAACATCCACGGGGTAATAATGAGCGGCTGCAACGTAGTGCTACCCACACCACCTTCGCTGTATGCCGAACACTCGCATACGCCAGTCCAACTGCCTAATTCAGTGACTGATTTGGTGGTAACAAAGAGGACATTGTTGTTATTAAATTACCTATTCCGACGAGCGACTTTCTCTTACCGAAAGTGATGACGCGTTACGAAGCTTACCGCTGCGTCGTCACCACCAGTCGCGCTGGATGTCGTTAACTCAAAATCAAGTGTAAACACATCACATAAAACGAGGCCATAGGTGCGCGCCCTGTGACGTTTCTGCTTGCCCATAACACTGCTGAAGCCTTCCTGTATGTTGCTATAAGAACGTCAATGACAGTCTCATACAGCTGATTGCGATCTAAATTCGAGCTGATGGTTTAGCACGTTGCTAGGGTTATTTGTAAAGGTTTGATATAATGTGAATTCTTTCGCTGCACTGACAATGCCCTCAATTGTAAAACTGAAGTGGTATGCATCTGGTTTTTTCATACATTTAGCGTAATCTGATTACACGATGTTGCATAACCAAACGTTGCAAATAAGTTTTTTCAACAGGAATGAACAATACAGAAACAAAGTAAGTGTTTCGCCCCTTTATTGAGAAGGCAGTGGCAGATTAAAAATCCGTAACGGGACCGATTCTCCGAACACCGTAGCATTTAAGCGACAAATTAAAGTAGCAACGATTCGTTTACGTCGAATAACTTCATAACAGAAATGCGATTAATTACGTTTTAAACTTCAGTAAACTGTTGAAATGTTTAACCTATTGTTTATATATTTTTACGGCTTAGTTAATGACAGAAATAATTTTAAAATTTGAAAAGGACTGAGCATAACGATTTCAACTCCGTATAAGTTCCAAAAACTCTGTAATAGGCCTACCGTATAGGTTACTTTAATTTCGGACTTTGAGTAACGTGTAAAGTCGTGCGATAGTCTGCTTACGAGCGAAAATCCCATACAGGCCTACTCAATGTATTTCTCCAACTTCACGAATGTATCACGTGATTTTCGAATAGGTGGTCGTATTCAACTTTACTTTTGTTTGACTGGTATCTTGATTAGCCTAAATGATTCTTGCATGTTACTCCAGGTGATAATATCACGATTTCGTGGTAGGCCTACACCTTAGCAACGCAAAGGATTCGTGTGCCGGGTTAACGAGAGAGAGAGAGAGAGAGAGAGAGAGAGAGAGAGAGAGAGAGAGAGAGATATGCACCACAATAATTTGGCCGTTTCGTTTGTTTTCACCCCAACTGGGTACCCCACCACCACCGCGCCCGATTTGGCAACGTTGTCCTGCCGCCCGTTCACCCGAGCTCCCTCTCTTTCTAATTCTCTCGATATGTTCACTCCGTTATACAGCCGTTTCGTTAATGGTCTACGCATCGTCTTGTTAACACGGGCGAGCGCGCCCGCTGCTTATCACACTTTGTTTTTGCCGCGGGATCACAAAGGACGCGTGTGGCATAGAAACACAGAAGATAGACAGCTTCGCGACAGAGTAAATAAATAGTCCTACAGCAGGCAAACCATTCGGGAGGGGGGGGGACGTGACTACTGACCACGTAGCCTACATATTTTGATATTACAGATCTCGGTTTTCATCACTGTCACGGATTAGGACGTGCAACGGACCATCGTCCGGTTGCACGGACCATCTTCCCTCGGGCGTTCTATGTCCCGTTCCCTCTCGGAGGTAGGCCTACTCAAGAGTAAGGGTATCTCGGTAAGGCCGCACTCTTTTCTATGACTGATATGGTCTTTCCATTGTAGTCTATACTGAGTTCGTTCGAATGATCGCACGAGTTACACATCGGACAACGTTGAAGGACGTTTTAAAACGACAGATAGGCCTATACATGAATCCAAATAAACCATAATCGTAGAAACCAAAATCTCTCTCTCTCTCTCTCTCTCTCACACACACACACACACACACACACACACACACACACACACACACACACACACACACACACACACACACACACACACACACACGGTGCAGTGTACATACGGTGTAGGCACCAAGACCCATCGTCCTACGCGCACACACACGAATTCGCGGGCGTCAGTGGTGAATACACAAGGAACCCACACGAGTGCCCCGGCAAAACCACAATCAATAACGCGTTGTTGGGTTATTCTTATTATTTCGAGTCAATCAGTCTGTCCGGACGGAGTTTGATTTATTGCCGCAAGAGATACATTGTATGTATGTGGGCTGCAGCTTTTGTTCGTCCGTGGTCGTACGTAGGGCGGACACGAGACACAAACTTGTTGCAGAATCGTTGCTCGCAGTATATGAGCGTCAGTTGAAAAGTTCGTGGAGCGACATCTGTAGCTTAGAGGTAAAACTCAAATTTTTCGTGTGCTGCAAGATTTGTCTTTTATGTGAACTCCTGTTAATTTCCAAATCTATCTATCAATTTACTCGTTGTTTAGAAGCTGTTTAAAATTGATGTGCTATGCGTGTTTTGAAAACCGGACAAAATCAAACGTCGTGGTGTGATTCTTTGTCAAAAACTGTTTAGCGGCAACGGAAATTCAGAACGAAATTGTAACGTGTCAGGAGATGCTGCGACTTCAAAACCAACGGTTTGTAAGTAGGCACTTGAGTTTAAACGTGGTGGTACGAGCACTGAAAACGTGGTCGCATAGGACGCCCAAAAAATGCAACAACTCCAGAAGCGGCAGCCGTCTTGCACAACGCTTTTTTACACCAAGTTCTTGAGTAAAAGTATGACGCATACGTTAATATGAGATGCCTAATATTTCAGCTTTCAACACTGTGAACTTTTTTCAATAATGCCATTTTTTTGTTGCATTTTTTGGACGTCCACTGCTGGGATAGGTCTTCAGTGCTTGTACGACCACGTTTAAACTTGAGTGTGCCCCACTTACAGCTGTTTCTGAAGGCGCAACATCTAACACATTTACAATTTCGTTTTGATTTTCCATTGGCGCTAAAACGTTTTTAACAGAGAATTCATCATAACACGATGTTTGATTTTGTGTGTTTTAAAAACACGCGTGACAGGAAAATTTCAAACAGCTGGTAAAGAGTGAATAAACTGACAGATATATCTGGAAATTAACAGGTGTTCAGGCGAAATGTACGTCTTGCAGCACACGAAAGATTTTAGTTCTACCACTGAGATATCGATGTCGCTTCGCCAACTTTTCAACTGACCCTCGTACACAACACTCTTTCGGCCAAAAGTTATACTCTGCTCCCCCAAACACGTACTGACCTTCATCCATTATCTAGTGCCGCTGCTCAACCCTGAAGCCACAGTCTGGTCTTTCCATAGCTTCTTCTGTTTCCTAGTCCTTGTTCGTTTCTAAACGCCGTGACATCGTGACCCGTCGCACCTGCAGAGCAATTAACAACAATATCTGGCGCCGAACAATAAATATTTCCAAAGAACTAATAGCATACAGTGGATACTGTTTTAGTCACGCGGAGTTCTCTTAGGGAGAAAGAATGATTCTCTTGTATTTCCACGATGCTTGGAATATCCTCCTGTATGCCCACATCCAGAAAGTATGTGTTATTCTTTTATGTAGGACGGAGGTGTTGGTTCTCTTTTACTTCCACGATACTTGCAATATCCTCCTGTATGCCCACATCCAAAAAATGTTTATTATTGTTTTATGTGGTATGGAGGTATTGGTTCTATTGTACTTCCACGATACTTGCAAAATCCTCCTGTATTCCCACTTCCAGAAAGTATCTAGTACTGGTTTATGTGGTACGGAGGTATTGGTTCTCTTGTACTTCCATGATACTTGCAGTATCCTCCTGTATGCCCACATCCAAAAAGTATCTATTATTGTTTTATTTGGTGTAGAGGAGTTGCTCCTTTTGTACTTCCAGGATACTTGCAATATCCTCCTCTATCCCCACATGCAGAAAGTATCTATTATTACTTTGTGTGGGATGGAGGTATTGGTTCTCTTCTACTGCCATGATACTTGCAATACCTCCTGTATGTCCACACCCAGAAAGTATACATTATTCCTTCGTGTGGATTGGAGGTTTGGTTTTCTTGTACTCTACTTCCATTACTTCCAATATCTTCCTGTATGCCCACATCCAGAAACTATCTACTACTTTTCTGTTGCCTTCTACTCTGAGGCTCTCCACGTTTCTGCTCCATAAAGAAACACTGGAAAGGACAATGTCTCTAGGAGTCATAGTTTGGTGGTTCAAGCAGTGGAATGATCTTTCCAGACACGCGCGGATTCAAAGGGGGGTTTTGGTAGAGACCCCCTCCCAAATGGTCGCTTCACACAATATTTTTCCTTCGTCGTCTTGTGACTGTAGAATAGTTTTCTGATTTTCAGTGTGTTACAAAAGTCATAACACGTTACGTAGGTTCATAGTTTTACTTTAAAATTAGGCCTACTTTAAACTGTAACTGCACCTTACCAGCATGTTGATTAGGCCTACTTTAAACTGTAACTGCACCTTACCAGCATGTTAATGTTTGTTTGATACAAAACGTAAATGATAGTGAGTATTTTTAAACTGTAAGTCTATATTATTAAAGAACAATTAACTGACAAACACAGGTATGATTTTATACTTGCGTACTTTAATGAATTTATTGTGTTGATAATAACAACGTATTTTTTGTATCTTCACTCATTCCTATCATTTATACTTTAGGTAATTAAAGAATGGTCCAACCATTACATTCGTACTCTGTGGGTCCAACTTTTCATATTCTTCTTCTTCTTCTTCTTCTCCGGCTCTACAGCCCTTGGCCCTCTCAACAATCCGCCTCCAGTCATCTCTATCCGCCACTCTCTCTCTCTCTCTCCATCCTCGAACTCCCAACTTCATCAGATCCTTCAACACCTCATCCAACCATCTCATCCTTGGCCGCCCCCTTCGTCTTCCGCAATAGAGTCTTCCCTGCATCATTCTCTTATTCATTCTATCCTCTTCCATTCTCTCCACATGCCCCAACCATCTTATCCTCTGTGACTTGATAAATTTTACAAGGTCCCTCTCATGCATCAGTTGTTGCAATTCTCTGCATTACTTAGTATTCTCCAATTCTCGCCTTCCCTCACTGGTCCACATATTTTTCGTAGGATATTGCGTTCAAAAATTCTTAAAACTGTTTTCATCCTCCACTGTCATCGTCCACACATCTGAGCCATAGGCAACAATAGGTCTTATGGGTGAATGATATATTTTTAGCTTGGTTTCTCTCCTTATATTTTTATTTCTAAAGATATTTATATTTGCAAAATACGCTCTACAACTTTTCATATCCCTGCCCGCAAATCGCTTGCTGTATCCTCCCCTGCAAATTATATTCAGCTTCTCTAGGGAGCAGCACTATGTTCTGCCGTGTTCTTTCACATGGCTATCGTATCGTCTTCCTTTCCTACTATAGAGTTGAAACAGGCGAAGCGCTCTAGCTTGTCAGTAATGTGTCAGTGGTAGGGTCTATCGCTGCGACCTATCACCATAATTCTCGTCTTATCGTCCACCACATTAAGTGTGGCGTCGACGGCAAATCTCAGATCTTAATTTTTCTCCTTTTCTCCACAATTCCTCTTCTCTACCCAATCTATTTCGGTTGGGTCTCTTCAACAACTACGTTTCCCCATGCTCAAGCTTGCGTCTACCTACAATAATGACGCCTATACATGATAAACGCAAGAAAACGAAGGGATTTAACGAACCAAAATACCAAAATTTAAAGACGTTACACTGTGCGTGTTATAAGTGTTTCACAGATCACGTATATCATCATCATCATCGTCATTATCGTCACCTTCATATTCACAACACAGTATAGGCAAAGTGCTGCCTTTCAGCCTCCAAAAACCCACCAGCCATCTCTTCCTGGGTTTACCCACACACCTTTGTCCTATATGTTTGTATTTCCAGACTTGTTTGTCCGGTCTAGAATCTGTCATTCTTTCCTCGGATCTTCTTCCTGATACAGGCCACGGAAATGGCGTTCTTAAGAGGAGTTAAAATCTGTTCTAAATTTGACCGTATAAGGAATGAGAACACGTATACATTATTCAAAATACAACTACACGGGTCCAATTCAAATTGCTGGGATTCATCAACAAATATTCCCTTTCTGAGCACTACTATTCTAATCTAAACTTGATACTGCCGGCAAAATATTCCAATTCGGCGGAAACCCCACTCCAAAATATAGACAAGCAAAGTCTAGGCCTATCCGATCTGCAAGTGACGCGCTCGGACGAGGCACGATAGGTTTGTGTATGTACAATGATGACGTATTATTCAGTTGATGACGTAGCGTGACGGAATGCGTGTACGGTAGGCGCTACCGGAACCAAGGCCGCGGCCCACACGAACCGTAAATTAAACTGATAGTTACCTACTTACTCTCGATAATTAAATACGGAGTCTCTCTCCAGTGTCAGGGACAAACCAAAAGGGAATCTGCGTTGTTTTGTTTCGTATTCTGGTTTACCTTTTGGTTCTAATATAATGGAATTCATTGTAAAGCCTTTGTCCAAATCACATAATTATTATTGTTCACTATAAGAATCGGGAAAATCCCCAACCTCTCCCAAAGAAGTCCGCCTTCTTCTTTATTTTACAGTACTTACTACACGTTAACTCGTGTAACGCATATTCCCTTCTCGCTCATTATCTTGCTTTCCTCTCCATACTGAACGAGTAAAGCGAGTTCTTAGTTTTAACTAGACCGTTTGGCATTGGCTATGTATCTCACGATACCTTATGAATGCATTAATCCACTTCGCACGCGTCTCCATACTTTTTTACCCTACACACCCCTATTTTGAGATTGGGCCCCGAAAGCAGGGGGCAGTAGGCAAAAAAATATAAAGTGTAAAATTTTGAAAAAATTTGTGGTGGTATTAAATTGCAAGGAATTTTAAAACAAATCTGAACACAGAGTTTATAGTTGTATGAGACGAGTTTTCCGGGCTGTTTGGCCGTGGTCTATGGTTTAGTGACAGACCAAACGTTTCAACAGCTCCAATGGCTGCCATCATCAGTGGAATTTAAAGAAATCCTGTGGCTAATGCCCTTACCACAGTACTGTGGGCCTGACGTGAACAACCTACGTTCAGGATTTCTTTAAATTCCACTGACGATGGCAGCCATTGGAGCTGTTAAAAACGTTTGGTTTGTCATTAAACCACAGACTACGATTAAACTGCCCGGAAACCTCGTCTTACACAACTGACACCGCCCGTGAAAGCCTTAGGATAATTTTACAGAGTTTATAGATTAGCAAACTTCAAAATTTTTGACGTCACGACCACGGATCGAAAGTTTATAAATGTATCCGGGATGCCAGACTAAAGAGAATTTTACCACGAATCCAAATGTAACGTTAAGTCTGAATTTTTGTAACTTTAGGGGCACCAGGGCTGAAAATATAACTCAAAATTTTAAAAGTCTACGTGGTGTATCAACTCTGAGGAATTTAATTCAAAATACGAACTATTTATAATTTATTTATTAATAATTTCATAAAGTCAGTATACGTCTCAACGCCCCTTGCAACTTTTGGGTCGCGCTAGCTGTGTTTAAAACAAACTTTTTAATTGTTATCAGTTATGTATATTTGTGAAAAGTATTAAGAATACGCCTATAGAAATCGATAGAAACAGGCATAAAGTTAAAAGTTAGAATTAAATTATCTGTTGTTTTTATAATGAACAAATAAATTTAACTATGAAAAAAGCACTTGATTGGAATTTTAGAGTTCAATGTATGATTATCTGCTCTACAGCTGTTATTTTACTTAAGAAAAAATAGCGTAGTCTGGTTTTTATTAATTTTTGTAATAACTGAAAAATGAACTAATATTGAAATTTACTTAATACTAAATGTATTTCGTTCAAAATAAAGAGCGAATTCTGTAACTCAGGCAGTGTCTTAACTACTTCGGGGGGGGGGGGGACCGGACCCTCTCCCACAGACGCTCGAAAAAAGTTGACGAATCTCTTAAAAAGTTTTGTTAATCTCTTAATTTGTATGCTGCTTTATTACTTTTTCAGCTGCTATATTGGATAAAAAAGAGATACTAAGTTATATTATCCAATACAGTAGTAACTCTTTTTTAAATATACAAACCGGTTTATTATACAGCATTTGCGTATACGTTTGAAATATGAAATATACGAAAATCAATCCAGTCAATAAGAATCTCCTAACCGATGTTCCAATAACGCGTAATTTTACTGTGTTATTACCGTTTACTTTAATGAGACTGATTTCAGAATGTTACTACACGTTTTTCAGCCACTTTAAAGTTAGTAATGTTGATTAGTCTTAACTTGTTTTTTTTCTTTTGTGCTACTGAAGAATGCATCGAGATGGTGAGCGAATTCTCCAAATCAGGCAGTAACTACTGAGGCGATCAACCCGCCACTCCAGGACTACAAAACATTTAAGAGAAATTCCTTAATCAGTTAACCTCCTCCCCCTCGTCATCATCACCACTCCAAGGACTAGGCCTTAGACCTGTTCCGGAACCCATCTCCATCTCCTCCTCGGTCTACCGACGTCTCTCTTCCCAGTAGGGTGATAACCCAAGGCAGCCACAGGTAGACGGATATCAGACATGCGATCCAAGTGTTCACACCATCTCCTTCTGTGGTCTTCAATCTTCTGGTGCAATGATACAATGTTCTAAATCGTGTCTAATATCCTCATTTCTTTTCCGATCCAAGAAAGAACAACCTTGCGTCCCTCTTAGACATTTAATTTCGGCTACCTGAATCCTCTGCACGTCCCTTTTACCAAGAGTCCATGTCTCACTAGCGTACAGGAATGTGGCGACAGCCACAGTCTTATAAAATTTCATTCGGGTATCCTTCCGTGTTTTATTTTTCAGGTACCTATGAATAATCACTTAACATACGCCTACGTATGGTTATTTCTAAGCCAGTCGCGTGTGTTAAAATAAAAGACTTTGCGTATAAATAAAATTGTAGACATTAAAGAAATCAGAATATTCGAAAAATAAATAAAAAAATAAAGTTTTCTAAATAATAATATTCACTCAACGTTTGGTAAATAACCTATGCATTTGCAACATACTTTATGTCGAATATTTAATTAATAAAGCCGCGTTAGTGGCTATAATCACAACCAGAAGTAACACTGTTGCACACCGCTACGGAAATAAAATTCCCGATTAGCGCTTTCAAGATTCACAGCTCATCATGAGATCGGAAAATATGTCGGTTTACTCAATGAATTTATAAAATGTGACAGAATAATATGAGACAAATACAAAATTTCTCAGAAAAATGGAGTGTGCAACTTCAAACTAGTCTCATACCCCCCAAAGCAGCTCCAAGTTTCGCCATTGACTCGGGGGGCTTAACAGTTAATTCTCATTCCATATAGTGTTCACACTTCTTACAAAGATATTCGACGGTGTACACACAATATGGATTCAAAATTCCGCAGAAAAATTAGTCATCGGGTTGGCGCTGGCACTCGTGACGCGTGCGACATCCTATCAATACGTCATCGTCGGGGCCACTTGACGTCATCAGCCGCGTCATTGTCTACTACAGCCAATAGCGCTCACACACAATTAGTGATATGAAGTGGCAAATACGGTACAACAAAACACTCAACAACGGATAGGCCTGGCACTCGTTCACGCTGTCTGCACAGCAACACTCACCCCCAATACACACGCGTTACTCTCACTCGTCGAATGTCAGCAACTCACAATGTATCATCAATGTATATCAGTATTTTCTTATGGACCACAAACCAGCAAAAGGATTGACTCTTTCGAGATGTAAGCGTACAGGAGGATATTGCAAGTACCATGGATGGATAAAAGAAAGAATACATATACATGTGCTCGTGCGAAGGCTTTCACGGTAAATATCCATTGTAGCAGGTTTTTGGGTACATCCATGTATGTGATGTTTATATTGCCGAGGTTTCGTTCCGTAATCCCGGAACATTTTCAAGGTGTACTGATGTTGATTTAACTACGGCGCGCGTTTTATATCTAGCTTCCCTATCTGACAGTTCACAAATTAACAAACAACATAAGGCCACAACACACAAATCACAAGGGAAGGGAAGGGAACGCCTTGAAAATGTTCCGGGATTACGGAACGAAACCTCGGCAATATAAACATAACATACACGGATGTACCCAAAAACCTGCTACAACATATATACATATATTCAAACACTTTTTGCTACAGTCTATTTCTTGACGCATATATAATTTATTTAGTATTTACAATTTCTTTACGTCAAGGTGTTTGTCCCTTATTTGGAACATGTTTCGGGAATCCTATTGTTCCCATCCTCACCCTTCTTAATTTTGTATCCTGTTGAGTACTTAACAAAAACGATAACAATAACCATAACAACCAACCAAAACACAAGTACTCAACAATGAATCGGTTTTAAAAAAGGTCTTTCGAGGTCGTCCGCTCGATGCAGGGGAGGGGGGCGAACGGGACCGGACCCCTCCAGAGTTGACGAATTTTGTCAATCTCTTAATTTTCAGGCTGTGTACGCTTACTTTTTAGTATTTTCTATTTTCTCGGCTGTGTACGTTAATATAGTAGGCCTAATAACTCCTTTTTAAATATACAAACTGGTTTATTACACAGCATTAGCGTATTTGTTTGAAATAGTATGAAATAGGAAATCAATTCAGTGAAATACGCTGTCTTGTAAACAATGTTTCAATAACGCGTATTTTTATCGTGTTGTTACCGTTAACTGTAATGGGACTGGGACTTTCACCCACTTTAACGATAGTAATGTTGATTAGTCTTAACTTCTGTTTTCTTTTGTACGAAGCCGACCCCCCCCCGGACCACCCCTCACCGAGGCCAAATTCTAGGTACGGCACTGACTCGATGCGACTATTCCACGTTCCATCCTGATGATCTCGTACATTCATGGCTCGTAATATGCCTTCTGACGACAGGGAGAAACCTACCGCATCACCTTCTTTGAAAATCTCTCATCCCCCATCACCTAGACGTGCCCGTACCGAATCAACTGGTTCCTTTCAATATCCTGAAACGAAGTACCCTCTATCCCCATGTTTTATTCTAATTTCCTCATTTGAAATTCTGTCCTGTCTAGAAATACTTTGGAAACTACGGAGCACATCCGTCTTTAATATTTCTTTCTGTTTTGTTCTTTGACACGTCATGTTTCTGCTACACACAGTAAGCTACTGTTGACTAACGCATCACAAATGCTATACTTTCTCTTTTTACCAATGTCCATACTCACATCAAAGCCTCCATTGAGGCTTCCAACCGTTTTCCTGGCCTGAAGTATCCTTCTTATAATCTCACTTCCTTATTGCTACTCACATAAAAAATGACTCCTAAATACGTGTATCCCCCCCCCCAAATGGCTGTATCTCTTCATTAGCCAATTCCTCACTTTGGATATCGATTTTTTTTATAGGGGATTTTTTTTTTTTAATTCCCCTATAACTTCGAGTTAAACAGATTTTACTGTATTTCGTAACTACGGGTTAATCCTCAATGTCGACTGTTCCCAACGACATATGTGATCTTCGGAGACGACAGTGTGGGGGGGGGGGTAAATCCTAGAGAAATTACAATGGAGTAACTACAGAGAGTTTCGTGTGCACGAATTTTTATATTATTCAACTCTGTAGAGACGCAAAGACGGAAAAGAAACGTGCAATATTTATTTTACAAAATGGACAACTCGTGTATCTTATACATTATTCTGCTTGCGGTGTTTATCCAATCAACTCCGCACAGGTTTTTACCTACGTCAACGTACGTATATATGTATAATCGGATTTCCATCTAAAACATAAACATTCACGCACCGTTATCTTCAACTGTACGCCTATAATGGAAAACAGAACAGACTTCTCAATTGGACGATTAGATGGAAAAAGATTAACAGGCTATTCCATAAATATTGAAAAATAAACTGAAACAGCCGGTTGTAGTAGACTGCTTCGTAGGCTTGCGCGGCCGGGCGGAGTCAATGTTGTTAAATTGAGTTCCCGGACTGTTCGGTCGTGGTCCAGTGCTAAAATCCATAGCAAACGTTTCGACCGTGCCATCGAAGGCCACTTTCAGTGCAAAATTTGAGTTTGCGCTAACGTAGGGTGTTCCCGTTAGAGACCACAGTAGGCGTACTGTAGTTTTTACACCACCAAAACTACATCATCGTGGGATTTGAAAAATTTATAAGCACTAGCCATTACCACAGTACTGCGGTGTCTAACGTGAACAACCTACGTTAACGCTAACTAAAATTTAGCACAGAAGAAGAAGAAGAGGAAGAGGAAGAGGAAGAGGAAGAGGAAGAGGAAGAGGAAGAGGAAGAGGAAGAGGAAGAGGAAGAGGAAGAGGAAGAGGAAGAGGAAGAAGAAGAAGAAGAAGAAGAAGAAGAAGAAGAAGAAGAAGAAGAAGAAGAAGAAGAAGAAGAAGAAGAAGAAGAAGACTTACGATGCTACTCGTGGCAAGATCAAATTTTAAATTTGAGTATTTTTTTAATTTAGTTGGAAACATTGTTGGCCGAACTGTTTGGCCGTGGTCTAGAGTCTATGCTGACAGACATTTCGGCCTCACCGTCACCAGTGTCGATAACAACAACTGGCACGGTGTCCGCTAATTCACCCCCGAGACCTATTAAGCTTCATCACTTATTAAATCCCTGCAATAAAATATCGTCATTTTTCGAATTAACGTATAAAATTACCTGTCGCGCTGTTAGTTTACATGTGGGAACACAAGGCTCCACACTAGACGTGGCCGATATCCTATAACAGGTATTTTGGAACGATTATTTCTGTGGAACGGATATAACAGTGACTGAAAACTGAAAACTCGAATTACCCTTTCCGATTGTTCGCGGCCTCGCGGTTCCCCCTGTTACTTTCAAATACTGGTTTAGCGCATCTTTAGTGCAAACCGTAGAGATAGACTGCAGGTGTCATGACGGAGACAACCCTGTAAGGAGAAGTGTATCAGCTGGAAAGTTAGAGGTAGATTAATAAGATCTGTCTTGGTTTTCTGGCGTGTGCGTAATTTGTTTCTTAATGTTGCAAGTTCGCGCAAGTTACTTACCAAATGCTCGGTGATTGTCATTATTAAGAAAACTCTTAAGTTGATTTTATTAATTTATAATTACTGCCATTCCTTTTACTTCTAAGAAAATAAATCTAAACCAGTAACGCTAAAAGCACTCGTAACCGCCTATGCTTACCATGTTAAATTCATCAATTTTTAGACCCATTATCTCAGAACCTGTAAAAGTCTGAAATTTTAGTATGCAGGTTCCAACAAATTTTATTTTTTGGCAATCCATTCCAATCAAATGGTTTAGCGAATTGTTTGCGTTCTGTGTTTCCCAGGAAGACATTTTTTAAACAAATTAGGATGACTCAGATCAGCAAATATCGGCTTGTAACAATTTGTGTTAATACAAAATTTTCCTTTGTTAACACAAAAATTCTCTTTCCAATGATTAAAATCCCACGTCTCTACGATTTGTTATAAGGGAGTTACAAACTTGTAAAAAATGGTAATATTATCAGCACTTTGACGGAACTTTTCCTACTACCTCTGTTCTTTTAAAAATCATAAAAAATTTATTATCAGGCGTATTCACTTAAATTTGGTATCAAATTTCTCAGAAAATATTGAAGATTTTTTTAAGACAAAAAAAACAAAAATCGATTTTTGGGTCGATTTGCCGGTTACGAGTGCCCTTAAATGATTACGACAAATTTTCGCTGAAATTTTTGACAGATTAATCCTCCCTCCATCACCTCGTAGTTACGGCACTACATAGACATAGGCCTACTTTCCCGTTATCGCATTATCTGGATTCGATCCGAAAACAGATAACCTGTCAAATAACCGATCGGTCACTTGACGCTTCCTGCGTGTATGAATGTTTGAAACCAGTTACCGAGACAGGTAATTTTTTCACACGCCAGGCTAACCAATATAACCTGTTAGCGTAAACGACGTTTAGTGGATAACCGATTTTCGGTAGACAAACGACAATTCGTAAATAATCGATTTTACAGCATACATTATGAATTGACAACGTGATATATAGCCTATTGGTAGCCAGCGGCGGCGCAGCGTGCTGTAAATTGAACACAGTCAATAACGCGTCGACGAGATTTCGTCATCACTGGCTGCTGCTTCTGTACGCTGGACCGCTGCCCCTCAGGCGTGTTAATGATTTTTATGAAAGGTTTGTTGTTGTTGTTCTTCTTCTTCTCGTGTTAATTTATACGCGTTGGGACTTGCGCTAGCTGGAAGTGATGTAGGGTTTTTAAACAATTTATCGCTGACACAAACAAACAATTCTGCCACAAAATCGTGGTGTAATAATCGGGAAATGGAACTAATACTGTGCGCTCACTGCGACCGAACGTCGTTCTACAGAACGTAACATAGAATCAGATTTTTACTCAATGTTTATTCATTATCTTAAATACACAAATATCGGTATGGAGAACCATACATGGCTTCCATGCTCTAAGATTTATATTTAACATCATTTTCGAAATAAAATATTTCCATAGGAACTTCTTTCAACTTCTTACTTCAGCCTTAACCACAGTACTGTGGTCACTAACGTATACCACCTCACGTTAGCGCACTCGATTTTCACTGACGATGGCAGTCAATGGCACTGCCGAAGCGTCTGGTTTTGCAGAAAACATTGGACCACGGCCAAACACCCTGGGAAGGAATTTTAACAACAAACTACTTCTTTTTTGCCGATAACGTAGTACGCATTTAAAAAATTATCCTCTCCCCCTTCAACAATCATTTTCATTTATAGAAAATTACTCCGTCACTCTTCAACTACCCTTTTCATTTACAGATATTTCATCTACCTTTTTTATCGTTTGCCATAGAAAAAATTCTACACTAGGCACACAGACGGACACTTTTCGAAAAATGACTTTTCTTAATGTTTTTAGGGTGGTCTCGAACACGATTTTTTCGACATCATCATACTTCCATTTCCTTATGAAACATGGAAGTAATAAACACTTAAATAATATCAGTATAATACTTAAACATAGATAATAATATATAATCGATATTATAATAAAAACATCTCAAACAGATGTTATGAAGAGTCTTTATCGGTAAGATGATGGCAGACCGTTTTTGATGTCAATGTTTTCGTACATTTTTCTTATGTTTTTTTTTTTTTAGTCGATTCTAAGTTCACTTTCTCTTCCCTTTCAATATATTCCTCCCTAACTTTGTCATCGCGCTTTGCATATGTTTACGTTGACAAATAGACTATGTTTTTATGCTATATCCTATACTATGTTTGTAGACGACCAAGTTCTATTATCCCAAGATAAAGATGATCTGGAATATACAACAAGAAAAATAAAAGAAGAATATGAAAAGTAGGGATTATCTATAAACCTTTGCATGGGGAGTCCGCAAAGCAGCTTGCAATTAGAAGATAATGAAGAGATCTTGGCCTACAGAACTAGCAACTACCTAGGGAGCGCTTGTCAGTGAGTGATGAAGAAGAAATTAAACAAAGAATTGGTCTGGAACGGAAGCCAATTAGGAGGTTAAATGAAATATGGTGGAACAAGGGTAGGCTATACCAAAAGGTAGAAAACGGCGCATCTGCAACATTGGTTAAATGTACTATAAAGTGCTGAAACTTGTAATATAACCGAGTCTGATAAAATGAAAATTATGGTCGTGGAAATGAACCCACTTAGAATACAATATCAGTGTAAAATATCTAGACTAGACAGAGTACAAAACGAGAGGAGTGCAACAATAATGAATGTGCCACACACACTATTTTGGATGAGACTGCCTCAAAACAACTAATCTGGTTTGGATATTTGCACAGAATGGAAAGTGAAAGATATCAGGGCATTTAGGCCTACAAGACGAATGTAGTCCATTATAAGATTTCTGTTTTGTATAGGCCTATAGAATAATTGCACAGTGTTCTGTATGACTTGACCAAGTACCATTTCACAAACATAATAGGCTATAGGCCTAGGCTTAGTGGCACGAATAATGTAATCACTGGAAAATTGTGAAATGTCAAATTGTAAAATATATTTTATATATTCATATAATTTGTAATTTTTAATAACCAATAAACTCTGAAAACAAATACTGAAAAACTGTATTTTGCTTCTTGGTCAGTGAAGCATAACACTGTCCAATTAACTTTGACATTTACCATATTATTTGTAACATCTTTATTTGTATGTCTAGGCAAGAATACAAAAAAGTGGAAAAGTAAATAAAAAGCATAAAGCATGAGAAACGAAAGTACTGACTGGTAAGACTACTCAAGTGCAAGTTTCAATGATGTTTCAAAAATGGCATTTTTTTATGCATTTCTCTTTTACTTTTTATGTTTTAGCAGCTATGTAAACAATAAAAAACTCTGTCAATAGTAAAAATCAACCTTTAACATCAGTTTTATGATTTATCATTGCAATTGATAACCTTTAATTTCGGTTTACCGTAAATTCATATGAGTGGCCTTGGACAGATTTACCAAAAACTCCACGCAATGGTCGCCTCTTCGTACTGTTTCTCAGCTACAAAAAGTTTACTCGCAACTTTATAAAAATATAGATTTATTAATTTGATTTGATCTAATAATAAATACGTGTTTCATTCAAAATAAGCATACTGAGCAAGTTCTGCATCTCGGGGAGAACTAGTTAACTGTTTTATTACACTATAGAGTACGCTCACGACATAACATCAATAAAAACGTTTTAAACTTTAACAGAAACTTGACTGCATTTGTGAGTGGAAAAAACGAAACGACATTGACAATCGCATCCACCACAGAGACATGCAGTCGTACCAACCTACTACAGCGTACAACGTGCATACTGCGCTAATGGCCGGGCCGCGGCGACAGTACCTATTTAAAGTTTGTATTGTGATTAGTAACGGGGTGTGAAGGGGATGATGAAGACGCGGGGCGAGTATATCCGGTGAGCTCCCCCCCCCCCACACACACACACACAACATATGCCGCGCCACTTATCTAACATCACCGTGTCGTGTTTCTACGTGTGTACAACACACGCACACACACACACACACACACACATACTCGGGTTATCTTATCTCCGTGTACAGTCGACGATGTTGTAGCAATTAATCCGTCCGGTTACGTTTGCGTTGTATACCAACGTTCATTCCAGGAAATTACTGCCATGAATACGTGATTGTTGACTGCAGAAAAAACTATGATTAAATTGGAATGTGTTTATGCATCACTAGATCAAGTGCCACACCATAATGCATGAATTTGGAATACCAGGCAAGCTGGTAAGATTAACCCAAGTTACTATGCAGCAGACTGAAGCCCAAGTAAAGATGGATAGCCAACTAACTGAACCCATAAATATTACACGGGGACTAAAGCAGGGAGATGGGTTGGCCCCAACACTATTTAATATTGCATTGGAATATGTAATTAGAGGCTTATCAATAAATAGCTCCAATCTGTTAACAAATAAAACTGTACAGATAGCCGCATATGCAGATGACATTAACATCATGTCAAGACGGATCACGGCAGCTAAAGAAATATTTATAGAGCTTAAAAACAAAGCCAAGGAAGTTGGGCTAGCCATAAATATGGATAAAACAAAAATGCTTATCCAAACAAGAAGGGACCAGGTTCATAACAACATCGAGATAGAGGAGGACACAATTGAGGTGGTGGACAATTTCACGTATCTCGGAGTGAATCTAGCAAAGACTGGATCAGAGGAGCCGGAGATCCAAAGACGTATCACCATGGCTAACAAGGCGTACTTCGCATTGCTGTCATCATTTAGGTCTGGGGATGTGCACAGGGAAACAAAAATGAAAATATATAGGACTGTCATCAGACCGGTGCTATGCTACGGGTGTGAGGCATGGGCAATCACACAGAAAACAGTCGACAGAGTAGACACCTTTGAAAGGAAAATCCTCAGACGCATTATAGGCCCAATACAAGAAAATGGCTCATGGAGACTGAGATACAACAACGAACTGTATCAAATATATAAAGAGATACCAGTCTCAAAATTTATACGAATTCAAAGATTACGTTGGGCCGGACATGTTATGAGAATGGAGGGTGGCAGGAACCCTAAGAGGGCTTTGCTGGGTACATGGGAGGGAACGAGACCTAGAGGTAGACCAAGGAAGAGGTGGGAAGATGGCGTTGCAGAGGACGCGAGAGACATGGGGATAAGAAACTGGAGGAGGGTTGCGGTGGATAGAGTGGATTGGAGGCGGAGATTGGTGGAGGCCAGGGCCCGACTTGGGCTGTAGCGCCATAGGAGGAGGAGGAGATCAAGTGCCATTTCACGTACCGGTACTTGTAACTTCTTCCAGTCAGACACTAGAACTAATTATTTTAATAATGTAATATTCCAATTGTAAAGTGTACTCTATGTAGAGTTCCTAAGGCTTTCAAGGCCTACAGCACGATTTCTCTACTGTTTATTTAGTAATATAACAACTGATTATAGAACCCACAATCTTACGAACGTGGGTTTTAGCCTGATCAATGACTTTCTTCCATTCCGCCCTCTGATTACACTTCCGTCTCCGCCCCCCTCACGTTCATACATCTCAAATCATCCTTCACGTCATCCAACCATCTCTTCCTGGGTCTGCCTCTAATCTTCTTCCTACCGGTCTCCAATCTGCAATTCTCTTAGCCATTCTACTGTCATCCATCCGCCTTACGTGGCCCAGCCACTCGAGCCTTCTACCCATAACAAACCGGACTGTATCGGCAACCTGAATCAGTTGGTCCAGTTCATGGTTCAGTCGAATCATCCAACAGCCATCTTCAGTTTGTAAAGGTCCAAAGATTTTTCGCAAGACTTTTCGTTCAAATATTCTTAGATGTTGCTCATCTGTGCTGGTTAATGTCCAGGCTTCGCATCCGTATGTTACTACCGGTCGTATAAGACTTTTGTACATAGTAAGCTTAACTTGTTCGCTTAACAGCCTGGATTTGAAAAGCTTTTCATAGGAGTAATGACACCTGTTGCCAGAGGACTTTATTTCATTGCTGCAAGAGTTGCTCTGATTAATTTGTGAACCAAAGTAAGAAAACTGTTGGACGCGTTTCAAATGTAGGCCTAAAATTTCCAACTGATAGATATGTCTGGTTGTGACATTCCGATTTACGTGTCCTGGAAATCGCAAAAGTAAAGAACGCAAAAAGAAGAACATCTGTTCTTTATGAGCAGTAAAAGATTATTTTCTATACGCCGAATGTACGAATCGTATACAAAAAAGAATATACAAAGAAGGTTAGGGCGGCTAAAAGATTGAAAATGGCGAAATATAAAAAAAATCTAAAAATACTAAAATATCTAAATACAGGCTTTACACGAACTTCATTTTAACAGTAGCGGGGATCGAAGCCGAGTCGCGTGATAAACAATCCAACCACAACAATACGGTTACAATTATTCAGAAGGCCGAGTTTAGTTTTGTATAGAATGTGCCACAGACCACACTAGCGTGCGAGAACCTCGTCACGCAGAACCTATTTTGTCACCCGAAACATTAATTCTCAACCCTATTATTCATAAACGGCTTAATGAGGCCTGAACCCCCTACAATAACTAGGCTATAGGCTACACAGACGATTGCGTACATAAACGTTTAGCAGCCATCCTCAGCTTTATATCGCAGTTTTTTTGTCCTACGGCTACGGCCAGGTTTCAAGCTTCATTAACCAATTTTTTCACGCGCAGTAAGTAAGTAAAAACTGCTGTTTTCATGAATATTCATGGGAAACCGTAAAGAATCACCAACAATAACGACAACAACAAGTTTCGTCCGTCTGTCTGTCCGTGGCGTTTTACTGCTGCTGCTACGTTAACTCCCCCCCCCCCACATTACTACTGTACCAGGGTAGTTACAGTGACACCTAGCCTACAGGTACCGGAATTAGGCCTCCCTGGAATACGTTAGGCCTACATCTAACTTGCATAAAATTTATTTCGTTTACTAAAACTATGATTGAAAACACTGACTGAGAAAACAAGAATTGATTGAGAAAGAATTTAATTTGGGGAGACACCTTGCCTTCACTGACTATGTTAGCTGCTGACAGAGTTAACAGATCCCCTCGACGGGACGGTGTTCATACGATTGGTTATCCTAAACATCTTGTAGACGTTATAAAGAACTTATATTATCGTATTATATATTATTGCCTGTAGAAGATGAGTTGACAGAGGAGATTTATATGAGTCCCAATCTTTGACATTGTTTACTGTCAGAGAGTGATGGCAGAGTGTGGAAACTAAGTGTGAACCCAGGGATAGAAATAAATAGCCTAACAAAAACAAAACTGATACAATGCTGTCTGCGGACCCTGCAGTAATCAATCATCCAAAACAACGATGCGAGCTCCAGATATCGATGTTTCAGTTATAACACGAACCTGCTCGAATTACAATATGAAAATTTATGTACAGGAGACAAAGACTATGTCCTCTGTGGACAAATACCGCTCACGAAGTAAAACTGTACTTATACTGGGTAATGACATATAGAGCAGTTAACACGTTTCAGTTATCTTGGTTGTGACTTCACTTTGACATAGATCACTTATAATGTTGACCATACGTTGGCCAAGTTTCAGATAATACGTGGAACAATTCGGCAAAGCGTTATCGATGAAAACAAAGAAAGAGACTCGAGTAAAGTTTTGTAAAGTAACGGTTGGGCCATTGTTGTTGTTGTAGTACGGTTCTGAAACTCTATTGATATCAAACGTGGAATTAATGCGCGGAAACAATTTTTGAAGCTATAACTTTGGGAAAACCAAATAAACTGAGGATGTAGGCCTATGCGCGTCCTGTGTGTGTGTGTGTATGTGTGTGTGTGCGTGTGTGTGAGAGAGAGGGGGGCAGGGTCAGTGGCTGTGCGGGACGAAGGGCTTGCCCGTCGCCCGCTCGTGTACTACGTCCCGAGCTTCAGAAAGAGCTCCTGCCGTAGGGACTACTGATATTGTGGATTTAGGGTGTGGCCTGCTACCGGCCGTGGGTTTTCAATTAATTATTTAATTGAGGGTGAGTGTTCGCCGAGGCCGGGTCCAAGATTCTCCTGGCACAGATTGGTAGCGACCGAGGGCGCTAATGAGATGGTTGCCCTGGAATCGGGCGGAGCGACGATAGAATTTACGAGACAGTGTCCGTATAGTGGCGTCCAGGGAACGGACACGCAGGGAGTTACGGATAGTTTTATTAGATGTCAGATAATGGGCTTTGCATGCCCAGCGCAATCCTCGGTCGAGGAGAGACTGAAGCTTTCGCTTATGGGTCTTGGCCAAGTAGCCCCAAACGGGTATCGCGTAGGTAGTCATCGGCGCCACATAAGTGGAGACGATGAGCTTCCCTAGGCGGCGGGTAGAGAGAGGGGGGCATGGAGAGAGGAAGAGTGTGAGAGACAGACGGACAGATATAGACAGACAGACAGACATAAATGTAACAGCAATTACATAATAGTAGCAATTAATAATAATAATAGTAATAATAATAATAATAATAATAACTCAACATCAAGTACGATTAAAGAAGTCAAAAAGAATTTAGAAAAAATCATTAAAACGCAGAAGAAGCAATTGAAAGAGAAGTTTTTCGGGCAAAAGTGTTAAAAATGGAAGGAGTCCAGGGTAGGAGAGAGAAAAACGCAGGTTCGAAGTGGCCTGAAGATAGGAAGGATAGACATAGTGAAAAGTTGAAAGAACATTGGAGAAAAAGAATACAACAAAGAATAAAGAATTGAAATTTGCATGTGGTCCTCAGATGGCCGATACAAATAGAAAAAAATAATAATTAGAATAATAATACTACTAATAATATGTTTACTAGACTAGTAATAATAGGCCTACTTCTAATCAGTTAACGTGTATAACATTCTAATAATTCCAAGAATGTTTTCTGCAACAAAATTTATCCCTACAAATATCCCGAATTTTGGATCAGAGAATTTGGTCACACTAGTTTAACCAACAAATTACATTTCGTGGTGATGAAAATTATAAACAAAAGTTGCACGCAAAACCCGAAACAGGGCGTTAAATAAATAAACAGAGCGTGGTTAAGCAAATATTGTAGTTTGCAATTAAATGGACAGTCACTAGGTACACACAGTACAATATGTCTATTGCTATTTTTCCCTTTTAATCGATTTAATTTTTGTGAAAAAAAAACTAAAGGCGTGTTGTGATATTGAAATACGTTGTTGTTTGTTGATACGAGTGAGGTCGACCCTGCTGACTAGATCAGCAAGGGCAGGAGAGGACATACGGTGCGTCCCACACCACGATTCTGATACCCGTCAGCCCTGCCAGTAAATCATACGAGCAAATGCTGGGACTGTCTACATCACAGCACAGAACAAACATACCGAAATATATATAAACAAAACACGTTAGCAATTTAATTGCTTTTCCCAGGTGATAAAGTAACAGTTAATTTAGAAGTACTTGTCACAACAGTACAACCCCATTTACTTATTATTTACTTAATTACTCGATTGTTAGCCTATAGTCCCAAGCCTGATCAATTGTGGAGTACGGCAAGGTGTTAGTCTTATCTTTTTAATTTATACATAGACGATATCATACACAATTGGCAGACGAACCTGCCAGAACATTTTATAAATGATAATTCTGCAGCTGACACGATGTTGTTTGCAGAGGATCAGGCTATCCTGTCGAACTCGGAAAGCGGTTTGCTGATGGTTGTACACTCACTGGTTCGAATCTGCAAGGATTTCGGGATTACAGATCTCAACATTGAAGACCAAAAGTAATGGAGCTGACCCCTACGAGCAAAAATTGTTCTCGATGGTACTGTTCTGGAGCAGGTCAGTAACTTTGAATATCTGAAGTAGACTATAATGAGTCCTACACTATAAACAATGACATGGTTTATATAATACATAAGTTCAACAATACGCGCGGGACCACCAGGAGAACTCTAAAACCAACAGTTAAAGAAACACGCTTGGAGTTCTACAAGATGATGGCCTTCCCCCACTTCTGAGAACTAGTCTTTAACGACATCCTAGGCCAGAAGTATTCAAGTGGCCCTGGCACGTGGCAGGATATAGGCCTACTCTCCAACGTCATAGAAGAAAAGTAGACATACGGCAGGAACTAAATATTATGAGTATATACTCGACAGGATTGACAAATATCGACAGAAATGGTAGAAACATCTTTGCATGATTCCGGCATCCCCATACAACTGTTGAATTACAAGCCGAAGGGACGGAGAGATGTGTGCGGGACGTCCGAAGAAGTGTTGGAGTGAGCGGGTCTAGTCTGCCTGTTTGGGACCGGAACAAACCATTTTTGAGATGACGATGACTGAATTGTTACGACTTGTAACTTCCTGCGGTTCGTGCAGTTTGAGTGTGGGTTCTCTTCCAAATCCTTTCCGTATTTCTCCATTCTGAATCCAGAGAAGTATTCTGGGAAGGGATACTTGGGGATTCTTTTTTCTATAAATTTCTTCTTACTGAAGAAATTAATAAATTTCAGTAAGAAAGACCAAAAGCATGACCTTTAGAGTTAAATATCCAGTGAGGACTAAGATAGTTAACAACTATCTTAGAACAAGTAACTGTGACAGCAAAACAAGGCAAACAACAGCGCTTTAGAACAAGTGAGTCGTTTCAAACATCTCGGCTGTGCAGTAAGCTATCAATCTGAATATGATATAAGAGAGAAGATAGATAAATTTAGGAGTATTTGTGGTACGATTCACAGAAATCTTAGAAGTAAAACAAGACACAGTATAAGGATTAAATTTTATAAAACAACTGCAATACCCACGTTGAATTATGCAAGTGAGGCGTGGGTCACGACAAAAAAGGAAAGCGGCAAGATTCAGAGTGGTGAAATGCAGTTTCTTCGAAATACTTTAAATTATACATTGCAAGACAGAATAAGGGATGAAGATATCTGATCAGAACTCAAAGTGAAGGACATAAATGAAATTATTTCAATTTACAGAAGACAATGGTAGGATCATCTGCAAAGGTTGACAGAAGATCGATTGCCGAAAGCGGCACTGAACTATAAAGCCATTGGTAGAAGAGACGTGGGTCGTCCGAGGATGAGATGGGTGCCGGAACAGGTTTATAGAACCTAATCCTTGTAGAGGAGGAGAAGACTATTCTTGACAAAACTTTTTAACACGAGAATAGAGGCTCCAGCGTCAGTAGAGTCTAGGCTGCCGTTCGGCACACAAGGAAGGGTAAAGTGGCCATCACTACGCTTATTACCCCATGCCGACGTTATCCCATGTACTCACTTACACAGGCTAAGTCGAGAGCCAAAGGACTGAAAAAGTACCTCGATTTTACGCTGTGCCCGGCAATCGAACCCACGACTTCTTGATTAGTAGCCAGACGTGACACACACTGGTCTACTATGCCTCCGTTTAAAAATAAAGCTAAACTAAATCATCTTCATCTTCATCTTCATCATCCTGTCCTGTGTAGAATTCAAAGTCATAGTACACTTAACGTTTCGATCGCCAAAATCTAGGATCGTCCAGGGATGCAGAAAATGTTCAGACCCCTGAAATTTCCTCCAAACACAATTTTATCGGTAGAAAATTTCCCCAAAACTGACCCGAGTTTTTATTATGTTTTACCAACCAATTTATTGTATGAGATGAATGACAAAAAGAGAAGTAATAAAAATACAGGTTGCAGACACTTATTTAATTTACTCATATAATACTTATATAATTTACTCAAAAAATTATCTTATGAGACGGTACGAGACGCACGCACGCACACACTGGTAACAACAATCGCTCCGTCCGTTGGCTGTCACAACTTGAGTCTATAATGATGTTGCTATCTTTGTTCTCATTAGGATGAACGTTTCTTTCCAAAACTTATTTTAAAGATTAATTAGTCTAGTTAATAATCGTAGAAATGGTGTTAATACAACATCGGTTGACATTTTCGTCGTGATTTCTATTTTTCGTCACTGATAAAATTTCCTCGGGCAGCCCATATTTCCCCCGTACCGCGTTCGGACATATTCTGCACCTTTGGAATAGTCCTCAGAAACAGTTGAAAGACCTTCTTGAAAAATACCTCTAACAACCTAGGGGTAGAAACGGCAAATGTAAAAATACTACGACGCAAGCAGTTCAAGTAGAGGGAGCGACATTGTAGGATCTTATTAGCAATTGTAGTAAGTAAAACAAATTTTATTACACCGCCGTAAAAAATGGTTCTAATTTGCTCCAAATTTATAGAAGGGGGAGACATAACAAATCGTTACAAAAAAAACAAACTTCACGCTTCTGGTGTCAAGAGGGGTGCGAACGAAGATAAAAATATTGTACTATGTGGGGGGGGGGGAGCGCTGCTCTACATTGAGATTTATCGCTCAGCTGTGATTGCTCGTTCAACATGTCGACACTGCTACTCTATTCATATACTAGAGGTGTGCTAAACTAGTATTTGAAAATAACAGTTCCGAACGATACCGTTCCAAAAATATCGGTATGGAGAACCATACATGCATGTTCTAAGATTATATTTAAAATTATTTTTGAAATGAAATATTTCTATAGGAACAACTTCTTTCTACTTCTTCATTCAGCCTTAACCACAGTAGTGTGGTCACTAACGTATACTACCTCACGTTAGCCAACTCGATTTTCACTGATGATGACAGTCGATGGCACTGCCAAAACGTCTGGTTTTGCAAAAAACATTGGACCAGGGCCAAACAGCCCGGGAAGAAATTTTAACAACAAACTATTTTTTTGTTGCCGATAGCGTAGTCACATATAAAAAATTATCCCTTCCCCATCAACTATCATTTTCATTTATAGAAAATTACCCCCTTCCTCTTCAACTACCCTTTTCATTTATAGATATTTCATCTACCTTTCTACAGTGGATTATTATGACCTTCTTTTCAGAATACTTTATTTGTCAAAATTAAGTACTTCACACTTGTTTAAATATAAAACGTTGCAGGTAAACTACCCCTTTTCCTTAACCGATCTTCATCAAAATCAATAGGCCTTGAGTCCTCTACAACTCAGGCACATATACAAAAATTTATTTGATTCTGTTTAAATTTACGGCAGTTATCGTTCGTCATAGAAAAAAATACTCTTGTTAAAACATAAAATGTTGCAGGTTAACTACTCCTTCCCCTCAACCAATCTTCACCAAAATCAATAGATCTGGAGTCCTCTACAATTCAGAGACATATGCAAAACATTATTTGATTCTGCTTGAATTTGCAGCAGTTATCGTTTGCCATAGAACAAATTCTACACAACAGACACAGACACTTTTCGGAAAATGACTTTTCTTCATGTTTTGAGGATAGTACAATCAGAATCAGCCCTTATATCCAACAGGGTTTTTTCGCCATCATCATACTTCCATTTCCTTATGGAACATGGAAGGAAAAAAAATACCACGTACAAATAGGCCTACCTGTTATTATATACTTATTATACATATACCTGTATTACATAATTTGTTATAAGAAATAAATTGAAACTAAAAGTACTAACAGTGCTGCTTTACACTGTGACTTCATTAAGCTGTTACTGTTTAAAATAAGAAACCAGAGAATTTATAGGCCCATCCCCCTTTGGGAATACTAATTTAAGTTTTCACTAGGAGTAAACAAACTGACAGATTTAATATTAAATTATTGATTCCGTTTTGATTAGACAAATCAGTTGCGAAACTCAGGCAATGAAATTTAGAGTGCACGTAATAGCACAACAAAGAATGTCAAAAAAATTTACGTGAGATGTGCAGTGAAGTTAAAATCATCTTCGAAATCACGTTAACAAAAAGTACTATATATGGGCTATCAGCCACTGTGTAGGTTATAACACAATATAATTCGCTCCAAATTGGTGACTAGTATAATATATAATTTGTTATTATAATCTGTATTATATATCTGCATAACACACGAGAATAAATGTACCATCAGTACGATTTTTGTTCGTTTATTAAAAACAGCTTCGTCTCTTTTGTATAGAGATATTCTGAACTTCACTGTTTTCGTTCGTTTTATACTTGTATGGCAATCGGCACATGCGCAGAAACGAAATTCAGCATCGAAAAAATGGCTTCGTACTCGTCCACTCCTAATACTTGTAGTACTCCTTTACTTGTTGTTACTTGTGTAGGCCTACCCGTAATACTCCTAATACTTGTAGTACTCCTTTACTTGTTGTTACTTGTGTAGGCCTACCCGTAATACTCCTAATACTTGTAGTACTCCTTTACTTGTTGTTACTTGTGTAGGCCTACCCGTAATACTCCTAATACTTGTAGTACTCCTTTACTTGTTGTTACTTGTGTAGGCCTACCCGTAATACTCCTAATACTTGTAGTACTCCTTTACTTGTTGTTACTTGTGTAGGCCTACCCGTAATACTCCTAATACTTGTAGTACTCCTTTACTTGTTGTTACTTGTGTAGGCCTACCCGTAATACTCCTAATACTTGTAGTACTCCTTTACTTGTTGTTACTTGTGTAGGCCTACCCGTAATACTCCTAATACTTGTAGTACTCCTTTACTTGTTGTTACTTGTGTAGGCCTACCCGTAATACTCCTAATACTTGTAGTACTCCTTTACTTGTTGTTACTTGTGTAGGCCTACCCGTAATACTCCTAATACTTGTAGTACTCCTTTACTTGTTGTTACTTGTGTAGGCCTACCCGTAATACTCCTAATACTTGTAGTACTCCTTTACTTGTTGTTACTTGTGTAGGCCTAGCCGTAATACTCCTAATACTTGTAGTACTCCTTTACTTGTTATTTGTGTACCCGTAATAGGGCCTACTCGTAGTACTCGTTTATTTGTTGTTACTTATGTACTTACTTGTTTACTCGTTAGTTGCGTGGGGGGGGGGGTTGAATCGGAACAGGTAGTTCAACTTTTCAGCCACTGTTATATACGTTGCACAAAAATATAGTTCCAAAATATCTGTTATAGGTATATCGTCCCACCTATTCATAGGTACACTGGCGGGGCGGATGGCTAAACTCAAGCAAAGGCGAATCCTCAAAGCAAGCAACGCAAGCAGAGGTTGCTCACAGAAAATCAGACAAAATTTAATAAATGATTAGGTAAACAATCCCAATCTTATTGATGTCACAAAAAACTGTTTCACATGCCTTCTTATCTCTCGTCTTTTGAAAATCGGAGGCACCTGTCTTTCTGTCAAAATGACATCGATGACTTTAGTTGATCAAATTCATTAATATCACTTCGCTTCCAGTTCTGTGCGCTTCTTTAACAGCTGACTGACCGCTCCGCCCCCAAGGCAGTCACTTCAAAAAAACTTTTCGGGGCGCAGCACTAACTGTGAGTTGGCCATAATTTCGTAAATCTTAACATTTATTTAGGACGTCATAACTGCGCTTTCATTAGGTTTTTTTTTCATTAGGCTATAGTTAGAAATACTCAAACTTATAAGAATCTAACCTACGAATACGATGGTTTGCTGTTAGCTAAGTACGTATGTAGGCCTACTGCCGCCGGAGCAGCTTTGCTACCGAGCAAGGAATGTGGTGACGACTGCCATTTCACTGCACGCATCACTGTAATACTACTCATTTAAAATATGTTTAACACAGTTTCGGGGTGACTTGACTGACTCTCACGCGGTACTTCTTATACCGAATAAGAAAACACACTGTAACAAAATATTCACTAAATACAAATAATGTTCGAACGCTCAATCTAATACGCACACAAAATCACAACTAAATATGTCTTTGAACAACTGAACAATCTTTAAAATAGGTTAAGATACCTGTTATTCCTTCATGCAACTTACTTTGGTCGCTAGGCACGACGCCTTTCAGGATCAAGGCCCCCATCTTCAGGTGATGATGGGGCCTTGATCCTGAAACGCGTCGTGCCTAGCGACCAAAGTAAGTTGCATGAAGGAATAACAGGTATCTTAACCTATTTTAAAGATTAAAGCTCTGTTTTGCTCGGAGCGTCTGTTGTGATCATCGCTCAGCGATCATCACTGAGAGATAGTCGCTCAGCGATCATCGCTACCCTGGGCTGTTTTCCTCGAAGTGACTGAACGCTAGCGTCTTTTTGTCAGCTGGGTGAGTTCTGGGGTATTGTCAGTTGGGTGAGGTTGGTTGGTGTCAATTGTTGCGATGAGTTGTAGGAGAAGAAAATGCATACTGAAGTGGCTAATAGTGGAAGAAACGGAAGACGACGGTATCATTGAAACTTTAATAAAACCAAGACAAGTGATACATCCCGTATTTAGTAACAGAACTGCTGAAGGATACTTTAAAAACTTGATCATGAACCATTTACGCAAGGACGAAAATAAGTTCTTAGAGTTTTTTAGACTGTCTATGGCCCACAGCATATGGCCAACATCTACAGCACGTGCTACACAACGCAATAATCGCTCGCGACTGCGTCTCCAACTGGTCCTGGAGCGGTCAGGTCTGCGTCTGACGCTGGAGACGCTAGCGCCTCTAGCGACAGACGCTTGGAGGAAAACGGAACTATGAGAACCTGGTTAGAGCAAGTAGATGGCGATGATCGCAACAGCCGCTCCGAGCAAAACTAAGCTTTACTAATGCAACTTGGTGACCATACTCACAATGAACTGAACAATGTTTACAGAACCAGTAATACCGCACCAACACTAGACCCCCAGCTGCTTAGGCGTCTCGGTAGCAAAACTGGTGCACTTATAGTATCTACATTCTGGTTATCAGAGACCCAAAAAGCAAGCTCTATTTAGTACTGCTTTACGGCGCTAGCAGTCTCTCGGCTCGGTGGAAATGAGGCAGTTTTTTTCTGTTGTTTATTGTTTTTGTTATCGCTGTTTGAGGTAAATCATAATTTTCTTTTAAACTACGAAGCAGCTTGCTTGCTAAACGCCACTTTTTAAAGTCTCCAACTGTTTCTACATTTGTCATAAAAGAGTTAGGTCCTGCTGGAAGGACGAAAGGCTCTGTACAAAAGTCCTTCCGGAAGGCCTTTGCAGCAGGACAACTGTCTGTACGTTCTATTATTATATTATTGCTTCTGCCACTACCAACCTTACAATGATGCCTTTGCACAGAGTGTTCGATAACGGAGGTAAAAGTCATATTCGGTATTACAAACATTCTTTCTTTATTCTTTCAAAAAATTTCAATTTCAATTCTTGGGCTAGTCTTAAACGTCATTTTCGAATTTTCAAAAAAAAAAAAAATTAAACTCATTGCTAGAAGATATAGGCCTAAATAAGTATCTCTCAATAGATTTTAGAAAATGTTTTTGTTTTTCTTTAAGATATTGTTGGGGTGGAACAAATTTCCCACTGTTCATCCAGCGCAGGACGAGAACAAATAAAGTGGAGAAGATTCATTTAATTGTGACTGAAATCTTCAGAAACATTGTGGGTACGTTACAGACGGTTAAACACACGCACGCACACACTGCTACAATACAAAAGTAGATCAACTTAAAGAAGTAAAAAAGTGTGTACACTGTACATTAGACGCGTGCAGTTGAAGCACATTACCAGTAATTAATTTACCCCCGTTGCTCAAACTCCCCCTCCCCCACAGTCGGTCGCTTCTTCGTAATTATGTTTCACCCTCGAGCCGCAGCACATTTTCTTCTCTCCATTCATTCACTTTTACTTTTTCAAGCGATAATTCGTTTCCCTGTGTTCGTTTTTTCTTGGCTCTTGTTCAGAGCAAATCCAAACGCGACCGTAAAACAGGCTGAGATTACACACCGCTGTAGCAGCAAATACTCTCTCGTAATGGCTGCTTGCATTCCGTTTTTATTTTTAATTATCTGGAGTGGATGTAATTACACTTGTTCTGCTAGTAAAGACGGTCGTATTGTGTTTGTGTGTGTGTGTGTGTGTGTGTGTGTGTGTGTTTACCTTTAATATTACACTATATTCGAAGACATAGTGACACAGGGGAAAATGAGGATTCTGGCTCACCCCCCCCCCCCCCAGGGAATATCTGAACCGCAGCATCCCAATGGACCACAGCATCCGCGAATTTCAGCGAATAAAATTTTTTTTATTTTTTTTATTTGATTTTTTATTTTTTTAATTAAATTGATCTGCATATCAAGGGGTGGGGTGGGGGTTCAATGGACCACCTGCATCCGTGAATATAATTTTTTTATTTTTTTTAATAAAGCTGATTTGCATATCAGGGGTGGTGGTGGGTGGGAGGTTCCAACTTGATGCATTATAGTGTATATATTAAAATATATGATTAGACTTACCAACCTTCGCACTAGTTCAAATTTGTTGTGTGTTATAATGTATATTAAATCTATATGATCAGGTTTACCAACCTATGCATAGATCCCCTTTGTATTATTATAGTGTATAGATATTTTATATGAGCAGGTTTGCCAACATTTTCTGTGGCGGGGGGGGGGGGAATTCAAACGTGTGATACATTATTAGCAACACGTTATAATGTATATATATACCTATATGTGTGTGCGGTTAGTCGATCGTGACGACGACGAAATCAACTTTCAATGGCGAAAAATTCAAACATTGATACATTAAGCGGTCTCCCTAAATCATATGTTATGTTCAAACCGTTCCTCCTCCTCTCTCTCACATTTGAATGTAAGAAAAACTATCTCTCTCTCTCTCTCTCGTTGTCAAAACGTTATGTTCAAACCGTTTCTCCTCTCTCTCTCTCTCTCTCTCTCTCTCTCTCTCTCTCACTGTGTACATTGAGTAGAGTAGTCGGTGTGATGATTAAATAATTTTAGCTCACAGTCTCACTCTCTCTCTCTCTCTCTCTCTCTCTCTCGTTGTCAAACGTTATGTTCAAACCGTTTCTCCTCTCTCTCTCGCAAATCCAAACTCGACCGTAAAAAGGATCGCGGGGCTGAGATTACACAACGCTGTAGCAGCAAATACTATCGTAATGGCTGCTTGCACTCCGTTTTTATTTTTAATTATCTGGAGTGGATGTAATTACACTTGTTCTGCTGGTAAAGACGGTCGTATTGTGTGTGTGTGTGTGTTTACCTTTAACATTACACTATATTCGAAGACATAGTGACACATACCGGTAGTGGCATATGTATACAGTATTTATTTGCATATAAATAAAATTTGTATTAATGGCTACATGTTTGAAAGAGCCGATCATTTTTAGATATCTGGGTCCAATACTGAAAAACAAGCAGGGGCGTATTTACGGGGGGGGGGGCGAAAGCTATCGGACGCCCTCCCCGCGGCCCGGAATGTCGAAAAAAGGCGACTAATTTATTAATCTGTTAATTTTTAGGGTCTTTTATTACTTTCTTTCGGTTGTGTACGCTAATATAATAGTAACTCTTTTTTTTAAAGTACGCCTATAAGGCCTACAAACAGGCTTATTACACAGTATTAGCGTATACGTTTGAAATAGCCTATATGAAAATAAATTCAGTCAATAAGTGTCTCGTAAACAATGTTTCGGTAACACACGTAGGCTATTTTTATTGAGTTATTACCGTTTACTTTAATGGGATTGATTTCAGGATTTTATCAACTGTTTTTCAACCGCTTTAAAGATAGTAATGTGGATTAGTCTTCACTTTTTTTTTGTAAGCCGACTCGACGAGACCCTCTCCCAGGCGCAATTCTAGGTACGTGACTAAGTAGTGATAGACCTACTACTGTACAAATGAGATGGAACACCTAATCTCAGCAGCAAATAGATGCTACATTGGACTATTAAAGGACTGTTTGAGAAGCAATGATCAACAAAATACACCCTATAGCCTATAAAAGTTTGATAAGTATAATATTGCCATATGAAGCAGAAACACGGACCGTCATCAATCTAAACGAAAGATGACTTTTGACTTTTGAAGAAACGTATTACGGAGAATTTATGGTGTAGTATGTGAAAGGGTATGACGTATTTATGGTCTAGTATGTGTATGACGGGTACGCCCGTATAGTCAAGAATGTATGTATTTATAAATTCTTGTATTGTGTGTGTGTGTGTGTGTGTGTGTGTGTTTACCTTTAACATTACACTATATTCGAAAACATAGTGACACATACCGGTAGTGGCATAGAGGCAAAGAAAAGATTATATGCAGGCCTATATTATTTACATATAAATAATATTTGTATTAATAGCTACACGTTTGATAGAGCCGATCATTTTAGACATCTGGGTTCAATACAGAAAACAAGCAGGGGCGTATTTATGGAAGGGGTACCAAAGGTACCGCACCCCCTGCTACACGATCCTCTACAATCCGTGGTCGCTACTAACTGAGATGTCGTGTTGTTGTCGGCCATATCAGCCTACAACGGATTACTTACTACAGATTTATCTGTAGGCCACAGTAAGGATATAGGAAAATTAAGAAATAAAAATGAAAGTGAGACATTCTAGCCTCGAATGCTCTAATAGCCTCGGGGTCAGAAAAGAACAAGAATCAGTCAAGAAAGAGATTAAAAGGGAAAGATAAAAAGAACGAAGATGCAATGAATGCAAGAGGACCCACAGAAGAGGACTGTTTAGACCGGCGCCAGTGGAACCTTGGATGCGAGAGGCGGCGCCAGCCGTAAAAAAAAAAGGATCTCACCCAAGGAAGACAAGTTGAAGCAGGGAAAGTAAACCCATGTATCCAGCTAAGGTAGGCCTACATCACGTTTTCCAAACCCGTACCCGCAGGATGTGGACCCCTGACAGGATTTTCTTTTTGGCCTGTCAATATAAAACACCAATCTCCTCCAAGGTCTCGCACCTGTTGCCATCTAAGCGTAATCCTATACGTCCATTCGTCTTAGGTCTTCCAGCACATCATCCAACCGTCTAATCCCTCTTTCTGTATTTATAGACTTCTGCCCTCAAGGTTTTCATTGGCATACGCTGATCATCCATCCGCTCTAGGTGACCAAACCATTGTATTCGTTGAGCCTTTATGAATCTTACAATGTCGTCATGATTCAATAGCTCACCTACCTCCTGGTTATTTCTTATTCTCCATTCGTCATCTTCTTAAGCAAGGGGCGTTCACAGATAAGCAAGCTAGGGGATTTTGTCACATTATTTTATAGCTAGGTACCATCCAAGATCTGATTAACCTCGAGACACGCTATAAGCTAGTACGTGGATTTTGATGACGTTTTCACATTCGTACAGAGCACTTGTCGATGATAAAAATACAGGAGGTCTACGAAAGATTAATCTATGAACAGGCGGCGGTGACCAATGAAGATGCTAGTAAAGCTCGTACAACGTAGAACGACCAGTTTGTAGCATTCACAAGGAAATGTTATAATTGTGTAATCTGCTTGCGTGCGAACCGTGAAGAGTCGCTAAGCCTGTCTTCTGTCCGTTTCTGACAGATTACACGCTGTACACACGAGTGGAAATCCGCTCTTCTCTCTCTGTACTTAGACGCGCGCGCACACACACACACACCGGAAGCTTTTGTTTTATTTAAATGTTCCCTCCCCCACCACCGAGACCACCACCCCTCACTTCAACACCGCCATTACTATGCCAGTCACCACCAAACCCCCCTGCCTCGCTGTTACAAACTATAAATATTTTATTGTAGGCGGTTGCGCTCAGGGTTGCTTGTAATAAAACTCAACACAGTTGCTTGCCAAACGACAATAGCATGTCTTCAATAAATATACGTAGCTACAATACCAGTACCCACTAAGAAATCGATCTATACTGTACGTAATGCAATCTCGCGACAAATTGCACCCCAGTAACTGTCAAGTTAGTGGCGAACCACACAGGAGCGTTTATTAAATGACAGTTTCTTTTTCTTCTTCTTCTTCTTCTTCTTCTTCTTCTTCTTCTTCTTCTTCTTCTTCTTCTTGTTCTCCATTGTGAGAACAGTTCCCTACAACTCGACTTATAAAAACTCTATAAACACAAAACTGACAACTATTTTTTTAATAAGATAAACTACTAAGATAGTTATCTGGGGCATCTCATGAGAAATGAACCCAGATTTTACTTATTGCAGTCCATACTACAGGAAAAAGTATACTTGGAAAGAGAGGAGTTGGGCGACCGAGAATCTCACGGCTGAGAAATTTAAGGACCTGGTTTCGCATGAATACAACCGACTTATTCCGTGAAGCAGTACAGAAAGTTAAAATAGTCTGTATGATATCCAACATCCCAAACGGATAGAAACTATCAGAAGAAGAAGTAAGATAGTAAGACCCTGAACTGAAGGACTCGCTTACCATATTGTACGTAACACATTTACAAAACAAATCAATAAATCAATTTTCGAAAAGCATTAAAACAATCTTTGGACCCAAGCGATTCGAAGGACAATAATACTGATAGGCTGAGGAAATTCACAGTCACACAGAGAGGCACAAACTGCCTGTTACGGTGCCCATCTCTTACTTGGTCTTCTCAGATTTCTTCTTCCAAATGGTCTGTACAAAGCCAGACTTGAACTCTTGAACTCTAAGTCTAGCTGGGTCTATCTATTCTACTCACGTGATCCACCCACCTTCTTTTATTTTCTACTTTATCCTGCGAACTGTGCATTTGCAATTCCGTTCTTAGGGTACGTGCATATAGCGGAATACTAGCATAGGAGCTTTGCATAGATGATCGCACATGTATGAGAGGTGTGCATACCGAGGATGATATAATGTCTGATACATGAGAATAGTGAACAGTGTCGAGTTCTGTGCATGCCGCCGTAAGCACAGTTTACAGAAGATCAGAGACCGAACTGTTTACACTTTACCGGGCATTGTACACTGGATGGAGTTGCGTGTGGCTACAGTGTGGAAAATGTCCTTGAAGCAACCAATCAGAGCTCAGACGTATTCCATGTGCGATGTAAAAAAAAAAAATTGTTTGCTTTCCGAAGAGGTTCAGGGATGATATTCTCTGGTATGCGATGTGCGATCTGCTTCGCTATGCCCGGTGCCATATAAATACATGAGTTTGTTTTCACACTGACTGTAATCTGTGTGAGTATTCTATGCTAGTATTCCGCTATATGCACGAACTATCCTGCTTTCTCTTCTAAATCCCTTCACAGCTCTGAGGAATTCATCTCTACTGTCTGTTGGAGGGTTTCTTTTCTTTCAGCAAGAGCCGGTGACTCATTTCCACAAAGCAATCTCGGCACCGCGATCATATATGTCAAGCTTAACTCGGTGGCCTGAAGAAGGTCCTCGAGAGGGGATACGAAACGTTGCCGACGATGTCAGCAACCGACCACGGCCTACCACCGACACGGTATTTAGTAACATTTTTGGAAATATTGACACCGGCTGTGTAAGCTTTAGACAAAATCGAGGATAATTATTTGATGAAACAGATAGTCAGTCAATATCTTCAAATAAATACACTGCCAGCAGGTTTATTTTCACCTGACGCACGTTTCACTGAAATTATTCTGTATCTTCAGACGTTTGTTCGAATTGTAATTGAATCTTTCGCTTACAATATACTTAACGGATAATCGATTTTACTTCGATTCTATTTTCGATTGTTGTAATGTTTATGTAGTAGCTATTTATTATATATTTAATGTTTTATTTTATTACTCAAATAAATGTATGGTTTTAAATAAATCGTCTTTTTTGTTTTTATTTGAATTTATTTAATTAGTAGATTATTATTATTATTATTGTGTTTGTAAATATTAACATTTTCCCAGATATTCAGTTTGTTACCTTTTTGTACGTTTTTAATTAATGTGACATTTTGAATGTCTTGGAAATTTTTGTTTATTGTTTAAACAGTGTGTGGCTAAATTAGATTTGTAGACAGTCAGTTACAGACTTGAGGGAAGAACAGATGTAGGTAGGTCCACAAAAAGATGACAGGAGAACAGCCTGTAGGCCCTAGGTCAAGGCCATGGGATAAGGATATTCCATACGTTTAGAGATGGTGTGAACATTCCGAAGACAAAACAAACAGTAGCCATAAAACGAGGATTTAATTTTGTGAAAAGAAAAAAAAAATAATTGAAATCGTGGAATCGGCATCGTCGCCTTAACGCAAAAAAATTCGATTTTTATCTAATCACGGTATCGACACCTTCCAGTAGCGTTGCTTGTTGCACGCAACGTTTGAACGATACGATTCCACGTATCATACACGACTAGGGACACTGTGACCTGGTCGCCGACAGTGAGTGACATTTTGTAATTAAAATTTGACGTCTGCCAGCCTTCGACCATACGCCTGTATTCCGTTATTCTGAATTTCATGTATAATTCACATTTTAATATCTATGTATCTACACTGCCCGCAACAGACAACATTAGGGATTTACAACAAAACATTCACACAGCTGTTTCCCGTGCTGCGGAACTGTGGTTACTTGACCAACATTTTTTTATGGACCCTCTTACATTACGACTACCCCTGCGGAACAAAAAAATATGCGGCCTTTGGTATAGAGTCCCAGGGCTCCACAATATGCCCGAACGCGCGAACGTGGTTCGGGGGGGAAATTTGGGCTGCCCCGGGGAAACTTTTATCAGTGACGAAAAATAGAAATAACGACGAAAATATCAACTGATGTTGAATTCACATCATTTTTACAATTATTAAGTAGAACAATTAATCTTTAAAATAAGTTTTGAAAAGAAACATTCATGCTAATGAGAACAAAGAAGCAACATCATTCCTCGCGAGCAATGACTTATAGATTTTTTATTACTTCTCTTTTTATCACTTATCACATACAATAAATTTGTTGGTTAAGGGGAGTCCGGATGCCATTTAACCATAATGTTAACATTATCACAGATATTTCATAAACCACTAAACCTAGAACCATAATACTTTTTTATTTAAAAGAGTGTACTTTTTGCTTGTTCCCTACATAGATTTATTTCATTATACAAAAAAATAAATTTTTCACAAATTTTCAGAAAAGTATCATAAATTTTTCAATAATCTAAACAAAAAAAATTGTTTACTCCTAATATACAGCAGTTATGACCAAATCCTTGTGTAAGGAAGTAAACCATTTGCCCAAGTAATTACTGTAAAAATTTGGTTGAGATATGTTTTACGGTTTTTGAGAAAAGTGTGGTAAATGACTAAAAATCTTAAGTTTCGGGAAAACGGAAAAAACAACGAACGTAAAGACAAAAACATTGTTACTAACCACTAATGTTCTCCTGCACCATATGAAGGGTTGTCTGGGTCTTCACCCTCTTCGTACATGTCCTCAAGTCTTCTTTTGTTAAGACTTCTTTTCAGCCTGATTTTTTTCTCCAGTTCCGAAGCTGCTTTTTCCGCTTTTCGTACTCGCTCTTGATCCAAGCATTTCATGGCATCTACCATATGTCTTCCTACTTTGAAGCCTAAATGTTCTAATACTTTGCACTTACTTGCACAGCCATTATTAAATGATAAAACTGCCTCAAATGTTCCAAACTCTAGTGTAGGTAAAGTAACAAATGTACTTTTAGGGAGTCGAGACCAAATAATGTTGGTCAATGACTCATTTGGGTTCTGGGACTTTCCTTTCAAACACTTTTTTGGTAGATCAGGTTCAGCTAGGCTCCTGTATATGGGTTTTATTTCTAGCATAACTATTTTAGGTAGGTTGAAATGATCTTGTATGGCTTATTTTCTGCTATTGATTCATTGTATTTACAGCATGTTTCACCTTTGGGACAAAGCTGATGGTAAGGCTTTTCGTCACAGGACATGATATGATAATATGATGCCCATACTGCCTGTTTCATTGCTTCTACACTGTGTGTGTTTCTGCGAATAGCTAAGTCATAATATGTTTGTATTTTATTAATAGCCACTTGTGCCAATCGGTTTTTTCCAGAAAGAGTTTTTCCGTCGGAAAGTTTTGTCCCAGATTTTTAGTTTTTAGTTTTCTTATCCTCGTTCTCATTCGCTTTTGGACGTGTCCAATGCATTCCATTTTACTTATTTCGACACCTTCTCCATATGGCTTTGCCTCACAAACAGCCTTATAGGCATTGGAGTCACCATCACCTAGCTAATCAATATAGCGCACACTGTAAAGAGGTGCAGACCTTGAAAACATTTGCACTGCGCCTTCTGACTCAATCCCACCACTCGTGCCTATATAATTGGCTTCACAGCTCTCATTGTGCTTATTTACTGGGCATTTGCAAAATTTTGAAAGAGCATAAACATCCAAAACTTTCCCCGTATCAACAGAAGTCAGCGACACAATCCCATTCAATGAAACATGTCCTCTCTTCTCCCACGACCCATCCAGTGCTACAAATAGATCTGTTCTAGGGCTACCAGGATTATCAGGACCAGTATCATTCTCTGTTACTGCCTCTGCAACTGCAGATTTCATCGATTCCTCGCATAAAATTTTGCAAGACTGGCCTAATAATTTTTCACGCCTAGTGTAGACTGTCGGAGGAGGTGGCAGATTCGAAACCCCGCACAAAGATTTGGCTGCAGTGTAACCTTTCCCAATTACTCTTAACCCATACACTAACCTAATATTTACATCATATACACTTTAACTTGATTTATTTTCATTTGTCACTATGCTAATTTTGTCACAGTTTGAAAAGGTCTTATCAGAGTGCTCACAGTTTGTACAAAATATTCTAAATTGGGTTGCTAGGCCAACTAATGATTTCTTTGTTATTGTCAGATAATGGTGGCAAAATTTGCAAACTGCTACATCATTTAGAGCTACCTTGATTTTATTAAAATCAATAATTTTGTATTCTAAAGATTCATTCTTACTCTGATAATAATCAAAGTTGCTATTTAGCTTCAGCTTGGAGCTTGATTGCTTTATAGGTTGAGCAGGCCTAGGACTATTTTATTGGAAGAGCTTGGAGTTTGACATTCAAAATCATTTACTTTAGGCCTACCTATATTTTTCCGCTTCTTGTAGCACGTTTGCCAAGTTCCAGTTTTCTTCTTGTTTCCCATGACTAATGAAAACAATCCACACAAAACTTCAATAGTTTCCAAAACAGTAACCAGTTTCAAATGTTTCAATTCTCAAACACAGAATATAAACAAACAACACAGTCAGCTGATCAGTCACTTGATCAGAATACACTGCACTACTTTAGAAAAGGTTGTTGCCAACCACACAAAACAAAATAATAAAAGATAACAGACAATCTGTATACTATATCAAATGATAAACGTGATGTATCGTGTCGTTTCCATAGAAACTGCTGAAATGTTTCTTGCAACCACTTATAAAATATTTTTTCCACACACTGCGAATTTTTGGCTATACATCACTGTAAAGTGCAGGTTCCAAAAAATAATATTCAATAAAAATCTCAAAACCGACAAAAAAAAATTTTTTTTCATTTGGACTTCCCTTAAACATAATAAACCCCTAGCCTTCATTTTGAGGAAATTTCCTACCGATAAAATTGTGTTTGGGGGATATTTCAGGGGTCTGAACATTTTCTGCACTCCTGTACAGTTATTTTCCATGCGAAGAACGTTCCACCCGTCTATTCTTATATTGACAGCTTAAGTTCACTACGTATGTCCTCACTGCGAAGCATACCTAATCCTGTGGATACCCTACTTGTGAACCTCATTTCGCGACCATTCTTAAAAGCCTCTCATTTCTGTTGCGGTGAGTTTATTTACATCCGCCTTTACATGACTCTGTACCATACAGCAGAGCACGTGCCGGCGTAACTTTAGAAAATTTAATGGATTCTGGTCAAACTTTACTTCTTAATATTCTATGAATCGTCACACACACAGGCAAAAATGTCTTCAATTTGTTCTCCACATCTCTGTCTAGACCCCATGAAACATTACATCCCAAGTGGCAATCCCCGTACCTGTTCCAAACATTACTCGTCTGCCGCTACGTTCGTCAGCACACTGCATAACAGACAGCCGCCAGTACATAGCATTCAAAACGAAATTCGCTATAAGCGGTATGAACAAGAGAACGGAAGGGAGAAAATTTCAAGAAGGCAACAATGCTGAAAAAGTTTCAGGGCGGCACCACCCCAAACAGGAAAGGGTGGTGGTTCTCGCTGACAAAGCCGCGCGCGCTACCTGCACAAAACTGGATATTGTCGGGAAATAAATATACCTGCATTTCGCACCCAGTGTAATGTAAATATTTCTCTGTCAGTACGTGGGGGTCATGTTACAAACGTATTTCAACTGAAACAGAGTTACTCAATGAAACTGTGTAGATTTTTTTTGTAATTTATTTATTAGGAAACAGAAAATACATTCTTTAATCTAATCTCTTGATTAGTGTACACACAAAAGAGATGTACAACTAGATGGCGTATTCCGTCCAGGGATGTCGCCTCGTGGTCCAGAAGGCTTCTCAACCATCTGTCGAGTGGAAGTGGCACGGCACTGCCCTGCTTGCATGCCTCGACCACTTATATCGTTGAAGAACTCCAGCAAATCCATTAGTGGGTTTAGTCCCAAATTTCGGATCTTTTCGGTTAAGTGGCAGCATGCAGTGAGCAATTACTCTACGTAGCAATCGCCAGTAACAACGCATTTCCCCCTCCAACGCATTTTGCAACTATTCCATGGTGACAGCGTGCCCTGCGACTCTGTATGCCGCAATCGCAAGTGTAGTAGTATCGTTGCGTATCATGAATTTCATTCAGTTAGCAGCACAGATTCCCGACAAAGATTCAGCGAAACAGGTTTCTAAGAGACAAAAATATTTTACATAACTCAAGAATTTGTACGAACGACGATCAAATGAAACTGTATACGACGACAGGTAAAGACCGTTGGGTATGTTCTACAAAGGACTGTCGGGACAGGATACATTACTAAATAATTCTCGATTAGATTTCCGCACAATCGTATACACTTCATTTACTGTTGGAGTAAGGAGAACACAACCGGGCAATACTGTCAAGATGAGTTGGAAATGAATCACTTCACATGCATGGATTGGAATTCATACATGCGAGAAGTGTGTGAGCACCATTTTATATAATATAAAAATACAGTATAAAAATAAATATAAAAAAATATGTCAAAATGAAAATAAAAATACCAACTGTCGCTGGTTATCGCTACGTGTGGATGGGGAAATGCGTTGTTACTGGCGATTGCTACGTAGAGTAATTGCTCACTGCATGCTGCCACTTAACCGAAAAGATCCCAAATTTCATCTGACCGTCTCATCTGTAATACGATCTCTCCTTGTTTTTCCCATTATTCGCCAGAGAAACGTCATCTCTCTCGCGTGTTTGTCTCAAGAATAGTCCAATTTTCTGTTCCGACATTATAGTTTGTCCAACTTCGTCGTGGTTATTTGCTAAACTGCTAAACGTCATGTTCTGGACGAGAGTCCTGTTTTCAAGTCCTAAACTACGACCCAGGTGTAGACACCTGTACACCTGTTCCAGTATCAGGAGCCTGATATGTGCATAGCGAATTTAAATTATTATTTCAAAACATTTCAAGTTGAACTGAAAATCAAACTATCGTTTCTGGACCTTCTTTATGGACTTATGGACCTTTATCTTTCTGGACCTAGGTCATATGGTTTAGGACTTTAAATGGTGGAAACAATGAAAGGCCTCGTCCAGAACATGACGTTTACCAAGTAAGCACGATGAACTTGGAGTTACAGAGACTGCTAATTCAAATAACACGATTAACAATTATAGTTTGTACAATACAGATTTAAATGCAAGTAGTTTTGCTTTCTTACCAACTTCCCTTTTCCTATCAGTGTGTTGTTTATTTTAGTAATATATAGAGTATGAGTGATAAAATTTACGGAGAAAAAACAACATTGTTGAAAGTATTTAAAACTATGGTTATATTTAACTCAAAAGGTAAACAAAAGCAATGAAAACCGTTAGGTTAAGTTCTTTAGCAGACACTTCAAATAAAATGAACGTCTTCCTAAATCATTTTGAAGAAACAAAATTGAATGCATTAAATCATTTAAATGTCTCAACATAACTGTTTTCGACATTTTAAAAGTGCAAACATTATGAATTTGCGGGCCGTATAGAATCAACAGGTTGGTGCCGTGTAAGTTCAGATACCTGGGTAACATGACAGAAAATGAAGGGTCCATAAACATGACAATACATGAAAGAATACAAATAGGAAATAGGACATATTATCCCAACAGTAGACTATTGAGAAGCAAACTAAATTAGTCGTGACACATAAATAAAAATATATAAGACACTTATCAGACCGGTTGTTACTTATGCAGGCGAGACATGGACAATGATAAAAAAGGAAGAAGAAACATTAAGACAGTTTGAAAGAGAGATCATAAGACGTGTTTATGGCCGGTTGAAGAAGATGATGAATGGAGAATAATAAATAACCAGGAGATAGATGAGCTATTAAATCATGAGGACATTGTAAGATTCATAAAGGTTCAATGAATACAATGGCTGGGCCACGTAAAGCGCAAGTCTATAAAAGCAGACAGAGGGGCCGACCTAGGATAAGACGGCCGGATGACGTACCAGAATAATGGATGTGAGGGGTTACACTGAAATGGCAATGGACAGGAGACTTTGGAGAACGCTAGTGTTGGAAGCCATGCCTCACGTTGGGCTGTAGCGCTGAAGAAGACAGAATAAACATGAGGGCGGGGATTTTGCCTGCGGGCCGTTTTTGCCACCTTTTGTTCTAATATATAGATTAATTATTACATTTACGTAGGAATATCATTACAAAAATGAATGATGCGATACGGCGCTGACACAGAAATAGCTGTGGGATCTCGCCGCCGTGAAAAGTGTTAAGAGGAACCCGTTGGACAAAAACTAGTGGAATAGTTTTGTTTGGACGCACACTTATCAATTGGGCTGATGTGTGTGTGTGTGGGTTGTCGTCACGCACTTGCCGCGGCCATGTGTCCGAGACCTCACAAACCCTTTACACTACACACTCACTACATTACTACTATTTTTTGTTCTCTATGTTTACACAACCAGCTGTTCCCTTCCGCTCTGAGCCCGAAACATCTTAGAATAGGCCTACTACACTGCAACAAAGTAGTTTTATGGTTGTTTATTTATTTACTGAAACATGCCCACATCTACAGTAAAACTGTAGTACTAGAATTAAAAGAGTAGACACAGTAAGTTTAAGTCAAAAGACTGAACGGAATCTAAAATATTTGTTACAAATGTCAGCAGAACTATAGCTTGCAATAAAACCGAATGAGAAGCCAGTCATATTGTTCACGACAATCCACCATCAGCTGTTCATTTGTTCTGCGACAATTGTGAACGTGAATTCCATATTGATGATCTTGAACAGTTTTAGGTAAAACCCAGCGGCGCGAACGTCAATGGTTACATGCGCGAGTAGCTTACACAAACCTGGATAGATGACCACGCGGTGGCTCAGCTACACTCGAAAGGGTAGCCCAGAGCGAGCACTACATTACATTATTATATAAAACCATTTTACTTATATGTTGGACACACATTTAAATTGATGGAACAATATCTATTCTTTTTTTTTAAAGAAAGTTGTGTTAGTGGTGTGCAACAGTGTTAATTCTGTTTGTGATTATAACCACTAACACACCTTTCTTAATTAAACTTCTGATAAGATGTGCAATCGACGACAACAATGAGGTAATAAACGACAACACTAAGGCAAGTAAAGCCTTTAAATATCTCAAGTTAAAAGTCAAATTGTAGAGGGTCTTAAGTAAAATATGGTTCAATAAACAATGTCTGGCTAATAATGTCATTGCGAAATACGCGCAAGTTAAAATTAAAAATAAGAACGCGGTAGCTAAAAATGTAAAAGAACAAAGTGAGAAGTTGTGGATAAAATTGTAAATAAGGTCACTTTAGGGCTTAGGGTAATTCAAGGTGAGGTGTCCCACCAGGAGAGATGCCCCAGTAGGGGTAATTCGGCCGTAAAGGTGCAGAGTGCACTACAAGTCCTACAGTAGCTTCATTTGGAGGGAAGACGTCTGCCCGTGAGGTTGCCGATTCGAATTTGTGTGTTTTTCTAGGAATATTCTGTGACTAAGGTAAGACTCTTGCGTTTTGCAACTCAAAGTTAATGTAGCCCAATAAAATATCTTATTTACTTTGCACTTTCTCTTTGGTTTCTACTGATTTCTGTATTATTACGAACAGAAAACATAACAAAGGATAATATCGTCTGACATTATCACCATTTGTTTCTCTTTGCGCTGGTCAGAAGCTGGGGCATCTCTCCTTGACGTAAAAGAGAGATGCCCCATAGCATCTCTCCTCTCTTTGAAAGATTGTTTATGTTTTATAAAATTGAATCGCCTAAGGTACCGTATATGTTTATCAAGACTGTAGTCGTAATTGTTTTATTTTATTTTTACAAATAGTGTCCAGATATTACAAATAATCTACTGTTGCTGGGGTTGAAGTACATATTGTGGTAGACAAGCCCAACAAGAAACAAAATGGCAAGAATGTCAGACGGTATTATCCTTTGTTATGTTTTCTGTTCGTAATAATACAGAAATCAGTAGAAACAAAAGAGAAAGTGCAAAGTAAATAATATATTGTATTGTGCTACATTAACTTTGAGTTGCAAAACTGAAGAGTCTTATCTTAGTCACAGAATATTCCTAGAAAAACACTCAAATTAGAATCGGCAACTTCACGCACAGACGCTTCCCTCCAAGTGAAGCTACTGTAGGATTATGTTTTTCGAATGTTTATACATTTTCCTTTTCATGTTCACATTTGAAAAATTATTTTAGGTCAAGTGAAGGTTAAGGTTCCTATAAAGATTTAAAATTTTAAGTGATACCAGGCTAATGGTTGTTATAATTTTCAATGTCTCCATATTATTTTCAAGATATTAGGATTTATTAAATAACTAATATTCTACTTTGTAATGTAAAACTGTTAAATTTAGGTTTCAATTTCATTTATTAACCTTTAGTAGGCTTAATAATATTAGCCTTTGGTGTTAACACTATATTAAGTAAAGTTAAAAAAACAACTTAAATTAATTTTAGTTAAATGATACAGTAATTTTGTAAGTTTTATTTAATTACGTTGTGATATACTGTATTCTTTATAATAACAGAAATCAGTAATTGTTTTCAGTAATGACTTTACATAACAAAACTTTTGTCAAGAAAATAATGTCACTAGAACATTATTCATTACGGTTTGTTTAACTAAAAAGAAAACATGCGCAAATAAAAGTATTTTTCTTTACTCTTTCTTATTTATTTGCCATTTATTGGTGTGGGCCATCTATCCTGTTCCACCGGGGCGTCTCACCTTGACTCTCAGGAGAGATGGCCAAATGCAGCGGTTAGAAAATATTTGTAATTTTCAGCTAAGATATTACTTATAGTAAAAGATACTTTAATATATGAAACAACAATAATTAAACATTGTTTTTTAGGTTTTACAATTATAATACAAATAAATAGGTGCAGTTTATATGAGAATTAAATTTGCTGGGGCATCTCTCCTCTTCCCTAATTAATAAATGTAATAGGGAATTATATGACAGATATACGGAGTTGTTAAGAATATACTCATATTTAGAGTTAAAAGAGATATTATATAGGCTAATTTTGGTTTGAGGTATGTAGAAAAGAAATTGGAAAAGAAAAATAACAAACTGGCAGATAAGTTAAATAAATTAATAAGAAAGAACTAATTAAAAATGGAACATCTCTCTAAAGATAACTATGAAAAAAGAGTAACTGATGACGAGCTGTGAAGCGTGAAAGCGCTAATCGGAATAATTTTTCTACAGTGGTGTGCAATAGTGTTAATAGGCTATCTATTCTTCTAGTGCTGTCTATAATTTGGGATACACGTTACGAGCAATTTGGGTTTCACTTATCACTTGTCACTCAACCGATGTAATTAACGGAGATAACAAGAGCTTACTGTACTGTAGTCTGTTAAATCACTTTAAAAGTAGACTTTTTACATAGAATACAGGACTTGTTATCTACGAATTATAACAGTAGAAGGACCAGGAATCAGGAAAGAATGAACAGCAAATTGGACCCGGAAGCACCAGAACTTATATCTCCGAGACGAAGGCGGTATCAAAAGAAAAAGAAGATATGAGAAAACAACCAGCCCTACGCACATTTCACAGGAAGATCTTGACCACGTTTTTCTGAGCTACACGTGGGGTTGCCAGACAAAATAAAACCACAAAAACCGAACACAGCTGTTAATTTAGCCCGACATTTTACCCGAAAAGTCGGACGGCGGTTTTCTTTCCCGGTATAAACATTTTGTATTGTTGTTTTTAACTGTCCGGAAATATACTTTTTCTGTTCGACATTTTGAGATATGAAAGCAATTTAATGTCTGTAAGAATGATAGTTTAAAACGAAAAATTTTGTAAATATAAATTAACAGTAAGTCGTGGATATTAAAAAAAATATAGCTTCGTTGAGAATGTAGTTACACTTTTAGTAATACAGTTAATTCGTACCTATTATATAGCTATATAATATAGTGTTGACTCTACTAGGCTCTTTATTCACGAGTAGTTTACGGCTGCCTCTTTGACTTGGAGATACCAGTTCCCATAAGTGAGAGCGGCGGCTTTGATGATAATATAGAGATTAACAGTAATATCATAAAAGGCCTAAACATACTGACGAAAGGAAAGGAAATAAAAATCTAGCAGGCCTATGTACATTTTTTTCAGATCTAGTACCTTTTTCAGGCAAACAAAATGTGCTATAGGCCTACTTTTATCATAATACTACGTGTAAATTTGTCAGACAAAAAGCCTAAGAAAATCCGGACAGGTTGGACATGATTACTTTTAGCCGGACTAAACTGCAAAAAGCCAAAAATGTTTGGCTATAGCCGGACGTCTGACAATCCTAGCTACACGTGACAACGGCCTGATGAACTCGCCAATGGAAGACTCCGAATTGGTCACGTCGGAGGAATGAAGATCGGTACGGATAACTGCCCCAACACTGAGTTGATGCACCAACACATATCTTCACCTGCCCGTACAAACAATAGCCATAATCCTGAGCAACAGTTGGTGAGGCCTATACGCATACAAAGTCATCGACATTGGTAAAGCGGTCAACAAGTCTACATTATTGTTTAAAAAAAAATCGTTTAACGAATTTTGGCTCGCGATTAGGACAGAATTTCCTGAAACGGCCTAAACATACTTCTACCGTTTTGTACTATGTATTTATGCGAAGCGGCATTTTCAACTCTGCAAAACTGAAGAAGCTCTACGTCCTGCAGTGTCAAATATTCATCGAAGATTTAAGTTTTTATGTAAAAGTAAACACGCATACCCAGCTCATTTGTATAAATATTTGGCTTTGTCTTTAACACATGCTAAAATTATATTCGTATGTAGGCCTATACCAAAGGCCCATCTTTTTTCGAATAAATTTTCTTTATTATTTATTATAAGGAAAGGTTTTAATTCGTATTCCTATTCTTGGTTCCACAGTCGAATAAGGCAATGGGCGAGAGAGGGAAATACATTGCGCTTATGGGTTTTAGGTTCCCTACTATTACGCGACTTGAAAACCTCGACCGATAAAAATAAAATACTAGACACGTTTACAAAATGTACACAGCAGTAACAGTATTTTAATTCTTCAAATTTCTGTATATTTTAAATAAATTTAGCCCATAAAATGAGTCGGTAAAAATAAGAAACGTAATAAAACCATCGCACACTCGATTTAGTACCTATTCACATATAGGCTAAACTGTCCTTACACAAGAGTTCTTCCTCTTTAACGATAATTTTTTTACACGTAACATCCCTGTAATAACACAATAAAAAATAAAATTTCATATAAAATTTTAATTTTTTACAGTCGTGAGGCGTAAAAAGTAGCCCGCGAGAAACTATTTCTCTATTATGATAGACTAATACATTAAGCGAGTCAATTGTCCAGAAAGGTTCAAATTTAATTCTGATCTAACTTCCATTGTTTTATCTTTATTGGTTTTCAAATTATTGAGCGAATCGTACAAACACGTACACTTCAGCGGTCGCGCTGCATACTGCCGCTCATCCAATTCCCGTCCTTGTCAAACCGTGTTAATCACGAGTGTTTCAATTACACTGTTACTGAAATCGTTACAAAATCATCTGTTATAATTTAAGAGTTAAAAGAGTAAATCTCGTCCGCAGTAGTTAGGACATCGTAAATTGAAATAAATTATTTAATAATAATATATATAAATAGTTTATATACCTCTATACCCAGGTCGCGAAAATATTTGCTCGGGTAAAGGGGGCCTGCCAAGTGGAAAAGTTTGAGAAGGCCTGATCTATAAGACTCTACCCAGGACACGACTACATTCAGGCGTAGAGGTGTGCTAAACTAGTATTTGAAAATAACAGGTAGGCCTTTGAACGAAACCGTTCCAAAAATTAACACGTGCAAATACCTGTTATTATATACTTATTATATACCTACTACAACGCTACTTTTCATCTAACACTCTTATCTAATATTTTGAATGATAGATAAAATGTTACTTACCCGTGAGATTACTTTACCTGGGCGCCAGAACAAATCCCAGATACAAATGACACGGTTCCAGCTTAGCTCAGAGCATAGAGACACAAATTTTCAGGATTCGTTCAGCGACTGTGGATTCAAGGGGAATCGTTACAAATAACACTCTAAAATTTGCTTTAGTATGTTTAATTAACGTTTTAATTATTTTTAAACTTCTTGAAAATGTTAATTGTAGGACTTATTACTACCCTAACTCTTATAATTAACGAGTGTGTGTGTGAAAAGTAAAGATTAAGACGTTCAAACGACCTATTGCTCTTATCTGGTTTAATTAAGAGATTGATATCTCCCAACCAGTGCTAAAGAACAGGTCTGCAATAATTTGCACGTCCAATACTACACCTCACTTTCCATTCTACACTCCTATACTATGTTATGACTAATCTTGCACATTAAATACAAAGTGTGTGATTCTTAGTGTCTTTTTAAAAATTGTTTATTGCTTTTTATTATTTGTTTAGTGCTTATTTCATTGATCAATGAATCTATTTCTTACTGTTTGATGCGTCGACCGAAGATAGGAATCCGTAGAGGTCCTCCTTTTGATGGTTTAGCACAGAAGAAATGATGTTGATCAATCCTGTAGAAAGATGCTCTGGCAATTACAGATGCTGTAGCACTCTGTTGCACAGGTCCTTCACGGCTGATTATTAATTAATTAGACCTACTTAATAATTTAATTAATTAATGTGTTGTGTTACACAGCGAGTGTTGTTGAACTGTACTTGTTCCTCTACTGCGGACTACGTCTCGAATTTTATACTTAAATACCACTTCGCGTGATTGTAAAATTTCTGCACGTAATTTATACACGACTAGCGCATTGAAGATCCGATCGAAGAGTAACGCTACCCCTCGGTTTGAGTTGGCGTCTGTTTTAAATACGGGCTTCTGATTGGTTGTTCAAATAAATCATACGTTTTTCCAGTCTCGACAATCTCTAACAGGTCGAGCAAACACCCCATGACAGGTTTGAAACGGCAGAGAATTTCTAGTCAAAATCGTACTTCCTGTGTTTGCAAATTGATTGATTACAGGTATTTGCAAACGTGTTTTCAAAGATCTGACCACAGAATATTGTTGCTTAGGTCTTTATCTGTGTGTGTGTGAAAACACCTAATTCCTACGTAGCATAATTCTCTTGTAATTCCTTTTGGCGTTCGTCTTCCGTATAACTTCTTCAATTGTTAATTATATTAACTGAGATTGCGGCTACTTATAAAGCTTTACTTGCTGAACACAATGCTGTTTTCAGAATTGCCGTATATTTATTAGTTTTGAAGTTATTGCAGGTTGAACTGATAATTTGAATTGAGTAAAGTTTCATGTTCGTACCGGTAGCGGACGTCGCTGTGACGAGGTTAGAGTGAGATGGCTGCGATTGTACGCTCTCTCTCTTGCTTACGCTGCTATACTCGTACAGTCTAACACTTTCATATAACGCTCAGATAGGACGCTAATATGAATCGTTATAATACATATAAATGTATTATATAATTTGTTATAAGAAATAAATTGAATCTAAAAGTATTATGAGTGTTACTTTGCACTGTTACTTTATTAAAATGTTACTGTTTAAAAGAAAATAAGAAACAAGAGAACTTATAGGCCTATCTCCCTTTGGGAATACTAATTTAAGTTTTCACTAGGAGTAAACAAACTGACATAGATTTAATATTAAATTACTGATTACATTTGGTTAGACAAATCAGTTGCGAAACTAAGGGAATAAAATTTAAAGTGCACGTAATAGCACAACAAAGAATGTCAAAAAAATTTACGTGAGATGTGCAGTGAAGTTAAAATCATCTCCGAAATCTCATTAACAAATAGTACTATATGGGCTATCAGTCATTCTGTAGGTTATAACACAATACAATTCGATTTTTCATACTTTACTAAGTTGGTGACTACTATAATACATAATTTGTTGTTATAATCTGTATTCTGCATAACACAGGAGAATAAATGTAATATTAGTGTGATTTTTTTCTTTAATTTATTAAAAACAGCTTCGTCTCTTTGGCATAGAGACATTCTGGACCTCGCTGTTTTGCTTCGTTTCGTACTTGCATTGCCATCGGCACATGCGCAGAATGAAGTATTTAGCTCTAAAAAGTGGCTTTGTACTCGTAATATTCGTAGTACTCGTTTACTTGTTTATTCCTTAGTTGCGTAGGGGGCTCCCGCGACTCGGAACCGTGAGTAACTGAGTAACCGGAACGGGTATGTCGACTTTTCAGTTATCGTTGAATCGGAACAGGTATTTCAACTTTTCAGTCACTGTTATATCCGTTCCAAAATACCTGTTACAGGTATATCGGCCCACCTCTATTCAGTAGCAGTACGTTTAGGCTACGTTATGAGTGGAGCGCTACGAACAGGTTTGCAAGCGCGCTGATCTACGCTGGTGTTCTTATCTCCAATAGAAAGGGGTTCGCGTGTCTGCTCATATATAAAACACGCACGCACGCACACAAAACGCGGTTTCGCAACAACAACAACAGCAGCAGCATACAAGTACGTATACGCTATATAGTGTTTATATATACATATAATTAACATATGAACAGAAGTGGGGCACACACACAACTTTCCCTACAGCCAGCACTCGGCCCACAGACCGTCGTTGTCTCTATACTCTAAATACATTTTAATACAACTTCAGTACAACACGGCACAATGCGATCGTGCACACACGCGCACGCGCTCGATTCGCTGCAGTAGTCTATTCATCTGTTTGTACGCTACAGGGCTGTCAATAGATCCGCGCGCACGTGTGCGCAAGTCTTATGTCCTTTTCGGGGTTGAGAGCGGCGTTGTGTTTCCTATAGCCACACACACACACACCGAAACGGTTTCCGCAGATCAATCTTTGTCGTCTTCAGCCAGATTCCTCCCCGTCAAAGAGTTACGCTTGTACGCCTACGTCAACCTGAGCCATCGAGAAGGGATGTGCCTGCTGCAGGTAGCTGAGACTGATCTCCCGAAACGTCGCGGAAACCCCTCGCAGGGGGGAATAGGGGACATAACAGGGGCTGCAAGTGCGCGCGCGCATACACACACAGTATACTGTCGAAACTATCGACGCACTACACATTTATCATCATCATCAGCACTCCAAGGACTAGGCCTTAGACCTGTTCCGGATCCCATCTCCTCCTCGGTCTACCGACATCTCTCTTCCCAGTAGGGTGATAACCCAAGACAGCCCTATCTCGTTCTGGTATAATACAATGTTTAAACACATTTATCTACACGTTTAAACGACGCGCTACACAGTTATCTATGACAATTTCAAAAAAAAAAAATAAAAAAAATAAAATAACGACGTTACAGTTTGACTGAATATTTCAATAAAAATTGTCGAAAATATATCGGCCTACGTTAAACGTGGAAACGAGTTCTTCTTCTAACCATTACAGTCCAGCGTGAGCCCTGGCTTCCTTCAGCAACAATCTTCTCCAAAGTCTCCTGCCCATTGCCATCTCAGTGTAACCCCATCACATCCATTCTTCTGATATCTTCTAGCACATCATCCAACCATCTTATCCTAGGTCGGCTGCCCCTCTTTCTACTTTTACGGACTTGCGGTGGAAACGAACTACCTCAAGATAAACTGCGGTGCAGCAATCCTTCTTGTGACAAAACATTGCCCTTCGATCGAATATTCGTTTACAACTTTTTGTTATTTTTTCTTTTTTTTTGACGGCTTCACTTCGTCCGAACATTTTCTTACGTTTTTAGGGGAACGATGAGTGGCTTATTTAGAATTTTTAGCCTTGGTGGGGGGGGGGGAGTGGAGTCGGCCTCATACAAAAGAAAATACAAGTTTCAAGTTAATACTAATCAACATTACTCATTACTATCTTTAAAATAGCTGAAATCAGTCTCATTACAATAAACGGCAATAACACAATAAAAATATGCGTTATTTAAACATAGTTTACAAGACTTACTTATTGTTTGAACTGACTTTCCTACATTTCATATGTCAAACCTAATACGCTAATGCTGTGTAACAAACCTGTTTGTATACAGAGTTAATACTATATTAGAGAACAGAGCTGAAAAAATAATAATAAAACAGCCAAACAATTAAGAAATGGGGGTCCGGTCCCGCTCGTCCCTCCCCCCGTAAATACCGTTGGTTACGGTACTCTATAGCCCTAATCTACCCACAACAATTGTCTCACTAATTCTGCGGTTTTAATTCACTACAAAAGTGATACAACAGGCCTATTAACTGTTAGGGAAAATATCATACAAACTCTATAACTGTTTTGAGTAACTAATAAACTTGAACAGTTAACAAACAGAATTAACACTGTTGCACACCACTATGGAAAAATTATTCCGATTAGCGCTTTCAAGCTTCACAGCTCATTATCAGATCTGATGATGATCTGTGAAGCTTGAAAACGCTAATCGGAATAATTTTTCTATAGTGGTGTGCAACAGGTGTTAATTCTGTTTGTGATTATAACCACTAACACAACTTTCGTAATTAAAGTTAACAAATAATCGAACTGAACAAAATTTCATCTTGACATCGAATGACTGCAATTATCGCGCGCTTACACACCACAGTGTCAACTGACAATTACGATTACTACCAGAGCCGCCTGTTTGTCTATCAACTGGTTGTGACACTCGCCAAAGCTAGTCGCCTTTCCTGCGAAGTTGGGTTCAATGCACAAGGACAGGTAAACTTTCTCCCAAAATATTTGTCAGCTCTAACGCACGTCGGAGAAGGTCTACTTTAGTCTGTTTGCAAGACGGAGAGAGAGGAAAATGAAAATGAAAACCCGTTTTCAGCTTACACGATAACGATAATTCATAACCAATAGCCTATAGCCTAGTAGGCGTAAAGAAATTATGCTGCAATGTAAGAATTCAAACCTCAAAGTGAACTGTCTAGCGTTTGTGAACTTACCAATCGTTTCCAAAAACACGGTTGGAGCAATAGTACAAACAAACCTTTTGAAAGAGACCGTAGAAAACGCAGGCTTACAGATTTCATCTGAAAAACAAAATTTATGACAAACCTTTATAACGATAACTGAATACAATGTAAAAATAATACAGCCCAATGGTCTAGACCAGTGGTTCCCAAAGTGGGGTCCGCGACAATGTTTCAGGGGGTCCGCAGACACTTGAGAAAAATTATAATATACCGTAATTTTCTCCGATTTTTATACTGTAAAATCTAAATTTTAGAATCTTAAAACAATTAGTAGACGATTCCAGTATTTTTGTTTCGGATTCAAACTAACTGTAATGGTAAAAGTAATTTCAAACTAATGGCTTTAATCATTTCTTTAAATCATCCGTAGCAGATCTGTTTGTCAGCCGAAATGACTAGACCGCTCTCTTACACTACAAAAAGAAGATTCATTGGCAGAACTTTCAACTTACAGTTCATTAAAATTACAGTTTTCGCAATTACATCTAGCTGACTTCTGGTTATATGTAATGACTGACCATCCTGAACTCTCAAAAAAAGCTTTGAAGCGTTTACCTGTATTTCCGTCTACTTGTATGTGTGAAACTCCATTCTCACAAACCCTGCTCACGTAGGCCGACTTGAAGTCAGAGTTAAGAAATAAACTTGATGTTGAGAGTGACTTAATATTGAAATTATAGGCCTAAGACATTAAACCCAATATTGGAGAACTAATGCTTCAAAAGCAGCTTAATTGTTCACATTAAATTATGTTTTATATAATTAATTCCTTCCTTAAATTCGTAGTGACCGTCAATCAATGAATTTTTCAGTGGAGGTTAGTGAGGATCGGTCAAAAATAACACAAATTTTTAATTTGTTTGAGTCGACGTTTCGACAATGTTTATTGTCATCATCAGGACCTGTGTATGAAATACAAAAGAAATGTCAAACACAACAGAACAATTAAATATTTGGGTGAACGTGTTCGTGTATGTGAGTGTGTGTGCGTGCGTATGTATGTATCACTGTATATGTGAAGACTTGAGATAGTTTGTTTACATCTTCCAATATTATCTTTAAGAAAACGAGAAAATTATAGTATGACAGAACTTAATTTATACAGTATTACAATTTAAATTACTATATGTAATGATATTTTAATTAATTAAACAAACAGTAATCAACAATTGGATATTAGATTGGTACATAAATTGTTTATACATACAGAGGTCAACATATAGCATAGTAAAATATATTACCTATAACTAAAACCAGATTAGGGGATGTTCAACTACGTAATTATTAAAAGTTATTTTTAACATGTTTCATTCACTAGTGGTTTAAAAAACAATCATTATTTAGAAAACATAAAATTTTGTACCCAAGGTGAATAGGAATGAACGAATAAAAAGAAACGATTAAGAACTTTATTTGGACAATGACAAACTGAAAAACCTGAAAAATAAAACACGGAAGGATACCCGAATGAAATTTTATAAAACTGTGGCTGTCCCCACATTCCTAGTGAGACATGGACTCTTGGTAAAAGGGACGTGCAGAGGATTGAAGCAGCCGAAATGAAATTTCTCTGAGGGACGTAAGGTTGTTCTCTCTTGGATCGGAGAAGGAATGAGGGTATTAGACGCGATCTAAACACTGTATCATTGCACCAAAGAATTGAAGACCACAGAAGGAGATGGTGTGAACACTTGAATCGCATACCTGATATCCGTCTGCCTGTGGCCGCCTTGGGTTATCACCCTACTGGGAAGCGAGATGTCGGTAGACCGAGGAGGAGATGGGTTCCGGAACAGGTCTAAGGCCTAGTCGTTGGAGTGGTGATGATGACGATGAAAAACTTACGGATACCATTAAGAGAAGAAGGATCATATTTTAATTGTCCGGATGAAGTCAGTAAGACTGACAAAAAGAATAAGCCTGTCCGACTATTTCGATAAAAATCCCAAAACACAAAAACACGTTGCTTCACACAAGTAAAAATAAAGGATTTCACACAGACAAAGCTTACAACAGACGATATTTTGGACAGAGACATTTTTACGAAAAAGGTTAAACAATTTGGGGGGGGTTGTAAGGAAAAAGAGAAGCGACAAATAAAAATTATCTGCACGGAAGAAAGGAAAAGGTATCGTAGTGAGCAGGGGCGAACCTAGGGGGGTGATATGGGGGATATATCCCCCTCGTCGAAATCCGAAAATGTTGGAGCACAAATTTTACACGGGTTCTTTTGTTAATGTAATTCCATTGGAAAAGACTCAATCATTATATTTTTTAACAAAATTATTTAACATTATTTTACACGCTGTAAAATTTATATTCACAACCCTGTTGGATACATTTATATCCACACCAATTATATACATGCTGGTAACTCTCAGTTTCTTCACTTTCTCAATTTTAACGTTCTCTTTAAAGTATCTATATTCCATAGAAAGGTATTATTAGGCTCGCAAGACAAACTGGAAGCCTATCTAATGTAAGTTTTTAATTTATTTTAATGAAATCAGTGAATTACATCTATTATGTGCCTATTAGTTTTAATTTTTTGGTACGATTTTAATTATAACATGAGAAAAACAATACTTTAAGAAAACGATATGTGGTTGAAAAAATCCCCCCCCCCTAAATGAAATCCTAGGTTCGTCCCTGAGAGGATGAAGGAATACCGGGTGGATAGAAAAGCGAGAAAAGAATGAAAATCATGAAGTTGATTCACGTGTTCCATAGTGGCAAAAATCGTACATGTGTAATGAAACGTTGAACAAGGCTTGTTTACACATATTGTAACAGAAGTCAGATTTTCATAAAAATAATATTCTCCCTAAGAAATTGACGCCCTATTCCACTATGACCGTTTTCCGTATATTGTCTGCGTCTTTCGTTGCTCGTAAAAACTACGGAAAATCCATAGTATAGTTAGTTGGCAGACGTATGTAAGCCTATTGGGTTCTACGCGACAGCTGTTAAGTTTATTGAAAATATCGTTCTCCTTATCCGTACTTTTGAAGCCAAATCATCAGTGGCGAATTTATGCATAGGCAAAGTAGGCAATTGCCTACGGGCGGCACATTTTGGAAAGGTGAAATTTGACGGCCGTTATGTTGGTTTTATACCTAAGAGATCTTTCAAGTGTCGCTCCATTTCGTTCCAATATGAAAGAAACTTTTAAAAATATAACATACTGTTTAGTAACTAGGCTTATTATACATAAAGAGCAGGCTACATATTTACATGCATTATCTATGTGATACTTCCATTGTATTAATTAATTATTTAACTATTCATTCGTTTACATTCAAATTTCCAACATCCTTTACCGACTCTGTGATTTGGCGTGAGTGAATGTCGACAGATGCCACTATAAAAGAGGCATAATTTCGTGACTATATAAGTCATAGACTGTGAGCTTAGCATAATTCGTACCCAACTCTGACCGGCACCGCGTAAATTTTTGCCGTGGCGAATGCTTCTGCGTATAGTGTGAGTCGTCCGATCACTTTTTCATTACCCCCCCCTTGTGTTTGTTTACTTATTAATATATTTTCCTTCAGTTATTATTCTTTAGTTGGCTGATTCAGACTTCAGTTAAAATGTTTTGGAATAAACACGGCTACAGTAATTTAATGTCCGATTGTGCTTTTCCTAGTATGTTATGTAAACTGTTCTATAGAAATGTATTAAGAAAAATTGGGAAGAAAATATATGAAGAACACATTTTTGGGTAACTAAAAATATGAAGGATTGAATTAAACCCGTAACGCACCCCCAACAGAGATTTGTGGGAGGGTGGTAAATTTATATGCCGATGTGCGGCAAAATGGTAAATCCGCCCCTGCACATCGCAGACATGTAAAGTGTGCTACTTCTTCCGTGATTTGATTATGCGAGCGTGTAGGCCTATTCAAAGTATCCTGTACATGTAGGCTGTGTCCTAAAATGTTGGCTACTGCTGGACACAAGACTCGATTGGCACTCGGTAGTTTTTGTGTGACATCTTGCATACTACGGAGGATTCGCATTATATAGCCGAACCAGGACTCAGTCTTTGTTCCCACGTATGTAACAACAGAGAGAGAGAGAGAGAGAGAGAGAGAGAGAGAGAGAGAGAGAGAGAGATCAGAATTCTTGTCACAAAGAGGGCTGAGCGAGAGAGAAAAGGAAAATACTTAGAAGAAACAACCATTTTATAATGAGATTCAACTCCCAACCAACAACATACGCAGTTCACTCCATCGCCAGGTAGAAAAACTGACGTCGTACGACCTTGAGTTGGTTCCAAACTATAAATACATCGGCGTCCTGGGTACGGGCTACAACAACTACATAATTTGCACTTCTTTTATTTCTGTAACCGGGCACTTCACAAAAAAAAAAATAGAGAAAGGTCTCTCCTCACACAAACAAGGGCATGAAAAAATACACAACAACCGAACCACTATAGGGGCAAAGGAGAAAAAAAAGAGCACAATGATGCCCCCTTTCCCCCTCTACGAGCCGGTTCTCCCTAATGTCGTGTGAATGACTACACTTGCAGTGGTACCAACCTAGCGGCGACACTGACAGCGACGACGACCAGCTGCGCTGCGCTGCGACCGCCAGTTCTACCAACCTAACGAAATCCTACCGTTCTCTCTCTCTCTATTCTATTGTTGTTCCACTCTCCGTCTCTGTCTAGACAAATGCTTTAGCTTAGCCAAGCCGGGTTCCACCATTTCCGATTCGTTGGACAAGGGACCAGACCTTTTGACCCAGAGTATGGATAGTATCTCTCTCTCTCGTTGTTACAGCTCATATTACTGCACAGGATTCACTTTTGTTGAGACACACAAAGATTGGCAAAGATTACGCAAGGCTCACACCTTGGACTGTGCCAGGTGTCCGGCCTCGTCCCCTCCGTCAGACTCGACTTGTACGTAAAATTCCGTCGATTCCGTCGTAAGCAATACTATGAAACGGATAGGTAAGCAGTGTGAATCAAACTGCAACAACAAATAGGGATCTTGTCCGTTGTGTGTACGGAAACTGAATTGTAATGTAGTGTTTTAGCTGCAGCCCTAAAATTCACTCAACCAATGTATTTTAACAGCGCAGCGGGCTCGCGACCCGTAACCCACATCCGACGACGAATTGTCGAACCCACGTCGTATTACAGTCGTTTGCAACACAGATATATATAATCCGCATTCATTGCAAAGCGCACTTATTACGAATTATTCGCGTAACGAATTATTCCGTTACGTGCACGGAAACTGAATTGTAATGTAGGCCTACAACGTTTTAGCTGCAGTCCTAAAATTCACTCATCTAATGATGTTTTAACAGCGCAGCGGGCTCGCGACCCATAACAGAATTCAGTCTCATATCCGACGACGTGTGGCGAACCCACGTCCTGTTACAGTCGTATTACACAGAGATATAATCCGCACTCATACCAGCGATTTCCATCTGGCAGCCCGCGTCCTTATCTTGGAAAACAAATTTAATAATTAGGCCTACTTTAGTAAGTAAATGAATAATAAAGTCTTCAAAATTAAACAGGCTACACCTGGTGGTGGGTGGAACGGGTGGTGTTCTAAATTGGGGGGGGGGGAGTAATATGTAATACCACAGAAAACAAATTTAATAATTACTCTATTTAGGCCTACTTTAGTAAGTAAATGAATAATAAAGTCTTCAAAATTAAATAGGCTACACCTGGTGGTGGGTGGAACGGGTGGTGTTCTAAATTGGGGGGGGGGGAGTAATATGTAATACCACAGAAAACAAATTTAATAATTACTCTATTTAGGCCTACTTTAGTAAGTAAATGAATAATAAAGTCTTCAAAATTAAATAGGCTACACCTGGTGGTGGGTGGAACGGGTGGTATTCTAAATTTGGGGGGGGAGTAATACCACAGCCTATAAATATCTGGTAATAATAATTACACAATATGGAGATTGCAACGATGAAATTATAAATAGAATAGCTCGAGCACGGGCCACAGCCACAGTACTGTGGTTTACTGATTGTAGACCAGTGTCAGTGTACCAGTCCTTTAAGCAGTGTAGATGGCCACCGATGGAGTGGCGGAAACGTTTGCGTGTACCAATATCCGACTATGACCTGACAGCCCGGTAAACAGAAATATTAACGTACAATATGTTTCACATAATTTAATCAATGTAATGTGTAGCGCCTTTAGTCCACTTTTATTTTCATTATATTACAACATTCCCTGGGCTAGACAAAACAGACGCGCTTGTCCGATGTTTCGTCCTTGATTCACTGTCAGTCGCATCTGTTATTCAAAGTTAAGTGTTTATGCTACACTCACTTGTTGCACACACCACTAGTCACTGTGACACCGATCAGTGTCACAGTGACTAGTGGTAGCCTATGTGCAACAAGTGAGTGTAGCATAAATTATTTAACCACTAATAAAATTGTAGTTTAACCGTTAAGTGTTTAATTCAACATTGAATACCCAGAGTAGTTTATAACGAAGCTTGTCAGATGTTCAAGTAAAAACCTAATACAGGAATTTCGACAGCAGTTTGTTGTATTAAATAAAACATTCTCTATTTTTACTGTACTTCACTTATATTTTATAATTAAATTTTTCTCACATTTCGGCTCGATGTGGCCACACTCCTGCCACATCAAGTTCACACTCCTAGTGACTACAGCACATCAACTTCAATTTTCACGCTGAAGCTTTTATATAAATATATAATATTGAATACAACTTTTTATAACTTCACTATTTAGGATGTTCCTTAAAGAACGCAAGATTTGATATTTTAATAAAATATCTTTATTTATTAAAAAAATTTAGTTTTTATTATTAAGTGCGGTTAACTGTGGAACAAAAATGCCTCGCGACTTCACTGGCAAAGTCTTACTCTTCCGACGAACATTTTTAATGACTTTTTTCCGCATAAACGCAGCCCGCCGTGAACACGAAGGTCAGGAGTTGTTTGTGGTTAGTTGACAGACACATGACATTTCAAATTACTCAAAAAGTCAGAACTCGGAATCATTAGTCCTCTGAGACCAGTTACGTCGCCGTTGAGTGAGATCAGACAGACAGAAAATGTTTAATTCCAGTCAGACCGTCCACATTTTGGTTTTGTAAGACCCAAACTAGATTGGTAATAGTTTGGGACGGACCTAAGCTAGCAGCTGCTGCCTTGTAGTTGGATACTGGTTTACCGAAGGCTCAAGGAAGTAAACCTTGATTAAAACTTGCCTGGTCCTTGAGGTTGGGGGTTAATGCAATGGGTCAACTCCCCATTCATTGGAAAAACCTAAATGTTAAAAAAACCAAACAGATTGCAGCCGGCTGAGAATTCAATCCCTTCTGTAATCTTTAGTTCCGTAAAATGTGTAAACATATTACAGCCGGAAAAATAATAAACATCCAAAACATCCTCATCCACCGCGTCCTCCCACTCTTCCTCTGTCTTCCCACTGGTCTTTTCCCGTGGAATCTGGTATTCAATAGTGTTCGTGGTATTCTGTCTTCCCCCCATCCTGGCTACATGACCAGCCCACTTTAGACGCTGTATTTATTATTATTGATTTGTATGTCCTTAGTTTCGTGTTTCTGTGGATGTCTTTGGATCTGAAGATACTTGATGTGGCGAAATACGCTTTATTGGTTTGGACTATCCTGTTCCGGATTTCAGCTTATTGTGTGCCGTTTTTTTTTCTAATATGGTTCCCAAGTATTTAAAGTTGTCCACTTTTTCGATATATTGACGATTGTCCCGTAGTTTCTTTGTCTTCTAGTCTGCACTAATATGTTTGTTTTATTTATGTTGATTTTGAGGCCTATAGACTATTGCTAGCATTTTATTTGAGCTCAAAGTACGTTTCCTCTGCTGCATTTTTTGAATGCGTTTTCATCAGAACAGCGCATTTTCTTTCGTGTAACGCTCAACAAAAATTAAAACTGTAACATAAACAGATGACAAAAGGCAAATCTACAGTAACGGCACCCTAATAGAGAAACAACTGCGCGCAATTCAAATCTTGCATTCTGTAATGGCGCACAACCTACACAATGTAATTTAAACTTTCTCATTGTTGAACGCCGAAGCTTTAACAAGTTCAGCTCTTGGGTAGCTGTTCGCCTACAGTGTATGTCCGTATCCCAAGTTCCAACAATGACCATGTTCCCAACAAAGACTTTCTCTGCCACAAAAAAAAAACCCCACTGCCAAAAAATAAAATACGCGGTAAGGCATGTACGTATAAAAGAAAAGAAAGCCGTCGTTTACAATGGGGGTTGTTTCGTGTAGGGGGATGAAGGCCTACTACGCAGCAGCAGTAACCACTCCTCACTGCGGTGATTAATACGAACAAGGGAGAAAGTATGAACTATCCGAGTGGGGAAGACGCATCGTTATGACGATAATGAGAATGATGATATTCCCCACCCAACAGTTGTGTTTATTCTATACAGAAGAAGCGACAAAGTCATTAAACAGCATATTGCGTGGCTAACTAAATTGCGACACGCTGTTTTCTATCACTGTTCGCAAATCAATATTGGAATTACACAGGAAACAGGGCTGTATATAGAAAATGTTGTGCCTCAATGATTATTGGCTTTGATTCATAGCCTTCATTGATATAGTTCTACATTCAGTCAACTAATGATATTTTAGCAGCGTATCGGGTCCCCACTCCATACAATGATATGGAGTCTTGTTATCCGACGACGAGTGCCGAACCCGCGGCGTGTTACAGTCGTTTTACACAGAGATATAATCGGCATTCATTGTTAAGCGCACTTATTACGATTTACTGTCTTTGGTAAATTCGTAACTTAGTGTTGTCGAGTGTACGATCTCACTTGTCAATTATGTAAGTTTATCAACTCCATCTACCCGCTTCCTCCGTTTTTAGTTTCAGTCAGCAAAGGTCCGCTATGACACAATATGCTTCACCTTACCACAAAGTTTCTTCCTCATTCTCCAGTAATAATCATTCATTGTCTACCTCATTCTTGTTCGTTCTGCTTCCGTAACATTCTCTTGGTCCCTCTTCCTTACCTTCGCAACTTCCTTTCTGAACACTTCTCTATTTCCTATATCGTCTACCGTCTATACCGTCGTCCTGTATCATCTAGGGTATAGTCTATCCTCATTCCACATGTTTCTAAATCCTCATGGACGTCTATCACCCGTGGAACCTGTGTCTTCTTATTCTCCTGGAAGGCGAGAGCTTAACTGCTATCTCTTCCGGCTTCATTCTTGTAAACGTGTTCGCAGAAAGCCATTCGTCTTTTCTTAATCGTGGTCGAGACTTTCTCAAACTATTCGTAAATTGTACCTAAGGCTTTCGCGGCCGGCGTCAACTGTGTTAGAATATAATTTACTTATTTCCGGCTCCACGCCTGCTGTTATGAACAGACGTTTCGGTCTCCCTTCTGGAGGCCACCTTCAGTGTGGAAACGATTCGGTAACTGAGACCGTCTTCGCCATTTAACCACGGTACAATACGCTCACAATATCCCTATCTTCAGCATCATTTCAAGTCAAAGATTCCTGTCTAGCAGCCTTCTTAAATGGCTTCTCGTAATCCACGAATGCAATAAACGTGGCAATATTAATCTCTTTCTGTTTGTTTGTGTACAAGCTATGTTAGCGCAAATAAACATGCTGTCCAAGATCTTCCTCGTAGTATTGACGTAGCCCCTTTACGTGTCATAATGAGAAGATATTTACAATAAAAGGCCAGTTGGATCACGCAGTTCACATTTTGTTCGGTAACCCCTTTCTACGGCCGTGAAAAATTAACGTTAACATTGGAACAGAAACTCAAAGGATAACGGAGATGCTTCAAGCCTCTGCTTATACCATCCCCGGCTGGATGTCTGTTGTTCTGAACGCTGATCAGGACCTTGACGATGTTCTGGTCAGTACCCTGGGGTTGTAGACGTGCATCTCTAAACCTCCGCGGGTTCCGGAATATTGACCATCTAGGATTTAACAGCAGATAGTAGCAACCGGCTCCACCGCTCAAGGCGGACACAGAGCTGGAGCCCCACAACACAGGAACAGAAACTCAAAGAATAACGGAGATGTTCCTAGCCTCTGCTTATACCATCCCCGACTGGATGTCTGTTGTTCTGAACGCTGACCAGGCGCCTGACGATGTTGTGGTCATTACCCTTGGGCTGAAGACGTGCAGTTCTAACCCTCCATGGATTACGGAATATCGACTACCTAGGATTTAACACCAGATAGTAGCATCCAACTCCATCACACAAGGCGGACACAGAGTCGACGCCCCACAGCCGAAACCTCGAGTCCAACCCAATACATTGGGAATGTACCCGGGTCACCCAGGATCCGATCCACCACCGATGCCGGTCGGAGTGCAAACAGGGCGTACTCTGCTTCCGGGGCTCCCCGACCCCCGAGGAGTTGATTTAGCAAAGCCAGGGCAAGCCCTGACCTGACTCCCATCAACAACTCGTCGGTTTCCCATTCTGGAGGACCTACCAGAGGCAGCGTAAACCATTATTACAACACAGGAACAGCAAAAACAAGAACAGGAACCGCTTAAGTGGGATATTTGAGAGCTGTTGCGGAGCGCAATGTGGTTTTAAAACCGGTGCGCTGAAGCACCCTGAATGACTGCAATGGGCGTCGCCGTCGGAGATGAACGTGGAATTCACCTTATTATTTACGCCATAAACACCTTACAAAAATATAACCTTTACCGATAAATCATGCGAGTACTATAAACGATAAATGAAGTCTGGACTACTAATAAACACACAAGAACAAAATTAATAACAGCAGAGATGGACTTTTAGAGACATTCGGCAAGAGTATCCGGACGTGAGAAAATTAGAAATGAAGTCACTAAGGACAGAATTAATGTGAAAAATTCAATTGTTGATTTTATCCAATCAAAAAATTACAATGGTACGGACATACGAAAAGAATGACACAGGAAAGACTGCCAAGGAGAGTTATGGAATGAACCCCACCAGGAAGAAGGAAAAGAGGAAAACCACCTATCACATGTATGGAAGAAAATGAGACTAGGTTGAGGGAACGAGAAATTGAAGATCTTTGGATGGACAAGCAGCAGTGGAAGATGAGAATTCAATCACTTCTGTAATCTTTGGTTCCGGAAAATGTGTAAAGATTGTACAGCCGGAATAATAACAACAATAATAATAATAATAATAAGAATTGAATATGGTTTCAAGAAGCCTCTACAAAGCTCTCATTCTCGAAAATCTTCGTCTTCTTCTTCTCCTCTTCAAGGATTAGGTTATATAAACCTGTTCTGGCACCCATATCATCCTCGGACGACCCACGTCTCTCCTACCAGTGGCTTTATAGTTCAGTGCCGTTTTTGGCAATCAATCCTCTGTCATCATTTGCAGATGATCCTACCATTGTATTATATACCGTTATATTCTCGAAAATATTACGCTACTGTTCATACGCCGAAAGAATGCTGTTGGTCACGGAGCCATGGGATCTAAAACGGTCGAACACCACTACCTTACTCGATAGATAGAGTAATAAATTCATTCGGGAAAGACTTAATATTCTTCGCAATGGACAGACGTTGGAGGCCAGTTCAGTGTAAAAACGACTCGGGAACCGGCACGGAAGTTCACCGGTTACCCACAGTATTGTGTCGAAACGTCTGTTCATTGCGGCAGTAGTGGACCACGGCCAAATAACGTGGAGATAAGTCGAATTTCAACACAGTAACGGCGGCCGTAAAAGATTTAGGTATCGATATTTCGTACACATTGTTAGATAGAAAGACACAGGAATAAATGGAGGAAGCACGCTGATTCTCGCGTTCCAAAGGAGAAAGATGCGTCTGCCGTTCAAGGATAAGCTATAGAGGCGAACTAAGTCCAGGTTCCCGCACAACTACAGTCAGCCAGCGAAGTTCACAACCCGAAGATACACAAAAGACCCTGTTTACTTAACCTGGACAACGGGCTCAATCTGATATCACTTCACACATAGGCCTAATAAGCGACAATTCTAAATTCAGTCAACTAATGATATTTTAGCGACGCAACGGGCCCGCGACCCACAAGAGAACGGAGTCTGACATCCGACGACGAGTGCCGAACCCACGGCGTGTTACAGTCATTTTACACAGAGATATAATCCGCACTCATTGTTAAGCGCACTTATTACGAATTAATCGCTTGGAAATGTATAGATACACGGCTGTATAGATAACACACTGCATAGATACTAAAAGGCCTACAGTATGATTTTTTTGCAGCTGGTCTGGGACAATAAAAAATGTAGCCCAGTCTGTGTGTGTAGACGAGGGTTCGGTTCTCAGAATACAGTGCGGCTATAATGGAGGGGGATTCACAGTTGACGGATTCAGCTTATTAAATCACCCCTTGTCGCCCCCTCCCCTTAAATGAACAGAATATTTATGCGGTTCCATGTATAATTATCACTTTATGAAAAAGTGACGTCAAGGATTTATGAAAATACTTTATGATACTTTTTGTTTCAATTTTGGGACGCCGTCGGCCAAAAAGCGGGTGAAAATTTTGATAAGGTAGGAAATTCCACGTGTAGTATCGAATCAAGTAAAACTTTAACCACAACCTGAATATAGTGTGCAATTTTGGAAATTTCACATTTTTTGAGCCAGGGGATCAAAAATAGAAGCAAAACTTTGACAAAAAATTGTAAAAATCCAACCGAGCGTCAGACTAAAGGGAATTTTAACACAAATCCGATTGGTTGGAATTTTTAGCATTTACTGTACGATTTTTACTGTAATAAACAAAAATACGTAATATCTTCAAATAAATAAGAATACACTGCAAGTAGGTTTATTTTCACCTCACGCACGTTTCACAGAAATTATTCTGTATCTTAAGAAGTTTGTTTGTTGTAATTGAATGTACGCTTACATAGATTGTAAGCGAAAGATTCAATTACAATCCAAACAAACCTCTGAAGATACAGAATAATTTCTGTGAAACGTGCGTGAGGTGAAAATAAACCTACTTGCAGTGTATTGAGATGAAGATATTACATGGGAGAGCTGCAGGAAACTCAACGAGTTACTACAGGCTAATAATATGGTAATCGGGATTATCCAATGTAGAGCTACTACAGTGAGCTAGTCCTGCAGCGTACACGTTAGAAAATATATTTATCCCTCTTTAATGCTATAAGTCAAAGCACTTGTTCACACCCTACAATAGGCCTACCAAGCACGGATCCAGAGCCTTGATTTGGGGAGGGGGGGGGTTTCAGGTGAAAAAATTAACAGACATAAAATTGTTGATATGGCCTTAGGGCTATAAATTTATATAAATATAAATACCTTGTAGTCCGTCTTGCGGTCTTGTAGTTTTTCAATTTCATGTAAATTTTCAATTTCAGGTACGATGTAAAACTTCCTCCTATTTTTAAAGTATACTTAAATTATCAAAGCGGTCTGGAGACCATACAATTATATATAAATTTATACTTACTATATCTAAATTAATTTTAGTTTTATTACAGTAGGTTATAAAAACTCAAAAAAGGGGAAAAGTCCTTTTAGTTTTGCTATTTATCTTTTTTTCTTATCTTGAATTGTACATAAACGTTATGCAGCCAATGACGTTAAACGTTACTTTGAGAAACGTCTAAAGTTTGAGTACAAAATGTAGTTCACATCAAATACATTATTTGTTAATATTACACAACTATTTTTTACACAATAAACTCTAACCTCAATTTTTTTGAAAAACGATCAATAACTTTGTCGATTTCAACTTTTATGTCCCTGTGAATGTTCAGTAGAGCAAGTCCGACTAACCTTTCTTCTCCAATTCGGCATCGTATCCATGTTTTTAATCTTCTTAAAATGGAGAACGATCTTTCTGCACTGGCGACACTTGCCGGCAGTGTCGCTAAAATATGCAACATACTTTTTATTAGTGGAAAAATATCTGCATCACAAACATCAAGAGTCGCCAGAGCATTCTTCGGCAAGATACCTTCCCTGTCTCGTTCCCACTTCCTCCTCCAAAGATGATATTCACTTGAAACTATCTGTTTAACTTTCATCTACATTCAAAAGAGGATGAAATTTCTTAGCAACTTTCTTCGATGTCAACATGATTCTATTTTTTGTTTCAATGTCTTGGAAGTTTCTTTCATCATTTGTGCTGGAATTGGACTACATCCATCGGTACCAACCCTCGCTGTTCGCAGCATTTAAACTCCAAACCTACCAACCCCTACCCAGAGTTGCTTTTCTTCCCAGCTTGAATAAACATTTTTGATTTATAATAAATTAAAATTTGGAGTAAACAGTTACGATGACGAGTTTTCATGTATGTTTAATAAAAAGTAATACATTTTACTCATAAACAAAGTTTTAAATGTTTAAAGTACACCGTTTAATTTTTATTTGTATGGTTTGGAGAGGGGAGACCGCCCCCCCTTAAATCCGTGCATGAGGCCTACTGTATCTGCCTTCACACAGAACATGAAATATTGTTGCCAGTAAATATCAGATTAATTTAATTGAATGTTAGGGGTTTTTTCCCTATTATTATATATGAAATGTGATTTTTGATGTAGGCCTACATCATGTCGGTGTAACGTGTTATATTCCTATATCTGCGAAAACAGTCGAGAAATAGAGATATTTATCATATTTAGCTTCCATCAGCGCGTCTGTCTATCTTCCATCCCGTGTAATAACTTATCTTGCCCCGTTGCAGGGGCGACGAGTTTCCATCCCCTTCATGAATGAGGGATGAATCTGCCGCCGCTACAGATGATGAAAACTGTTTTATACGGAGAAAAGCATTTTGTCAAATTAAATCGAAGAAACGGAGTTAGCGCGTGCCTAAGTGTGCGCGTCCGCGAATGAGACAGAGAGAGATCGTTTCCTTAATACAGAGAATACGAAGGAAGTCGTGAGATTGGGAAGGCTGTGTGCTCGTCACTAATTAGCAGAGCAGCAGCAACAGCAGCAGAGATTACCTCGGGCGGATCACGGCTCTGTCACCCGACTGATTACTGTACAAACATCGTACCTACAGCACAAACCCGTGGCCCTATCGAGGTAGTAATTATTTTTACAGACTTACTCTGAAAAGAAAATACAGTTCTTTGATCACGTTTTGTATTTCGCAGTCCTAAGCGCGCTATGTGTTATTTTACTCTATTGTATATGTACGAAGATACAATCATTTTGACCTTCTAAAACAAAATTAATGCAGATAGACTAATTAATTCAGTAACGCCATTTCAGGAACACATTACACAAAAAAAATATCGGTATGGAGAACCATGCATGACTCTTATGTTCTAAGATATATATTTAAAATCATTTTCGAAATGAAATATTTCCATAGAAACTACTTCTTTCTTCAGCCTTAACCACAGTACTGTGTTTACTAACGTATACTACCTCACGTTAGCGCACTCAATTTTCACTGATGATGGCAGTCGATGGCACTGCTGAAACGTCTGGTAATCATTGGACCACGGCCAGTTGTCGATAACGTAGTACACATATAAAAAATTATCCCCTTGAACTATCATTTTCATTTATAGAAAATTACCCCTTCCCTTTCAACTACCCTTTTCATTTATAGATATTTTATCTACCTTTCTACAGTGGATTATTATGACCTTCTTTTCAGGATACTTTATTTATCAAAATTAAGTAGCCTACTTTACTCTTGATAAAACATAAAACGTTGCAGGTAAACTACCCCTTTCCCTTTACCGATCATCACCAAAATCAATAGGCCTTGAGTCCTCTACAAATCAGGCACATATGAAAAAACTGTTTGAATCTGTTTGAATTTGCGGCAGTTATCGTTCGCCATAGAAAAAATTCTGCACACAGACCGTTTTCGGCAAATTACTTTTCTTCATGTTTTGAGGTAGTAAAATGAGAATCAGCCCTTATCTCGAACACGATTTTTTTCGCAATCACCATAATTCCATTTTCTTATGGAACATGGAAGTAAAACCATCCGACTGTCATCTTTTGGCCGAGCAGTATTACGTTTTGCCACCAAATTTCGGTCTATATCAACATGTTTTAAGCGAAGTCGCTTTTGGCACTTGACGAACACATTAAATTTTAATACGAGAATAAAAGCACCAGATAGTTTTACACATAACAATTTGATTAACAAATTCTGAGAACTGTTTCGCCACGAGGCTACTTTTAAAGAGTAGGCCTAATTATTCGTGTTACTTTGTTGATAAAATTAATTTCTGGGAAATTACCAATTGTGTTTTCAAACGGGGTTGGAACACCTGCTAGGAATGACACTTGCTCGCAGCGTACATGTCTTATCAACGGTGTGATAAACGCGCTCGTGAACACACACGCACCCACGGCACAGATATATACCAAATAAACAAGTACTTTGTCTATTTCATTCTTCCAGTCGTATTTAATTAACGTAGCCTATAGACAAAGTTCGAATATTATTGACAAAAGAAGCGGGATTCTGATGTTTCCACAAAATAATGCTAAATTCTATTCTAGTTGTGTGTGCTTGTTTGTCTACGATATTCTAGTGTGAAGGCGTGTATTATCAGTTTCAATTATTATTATTATTATTTATTCCGGCTATACAATGTTTACACATTTTCCGGAACCAAAGATTACAGAAGTGATTGAATTCTCATCTTCCACTGCTGCTTGTCCATCTAAAGATCTTCTTCAATTTCTCGTTCCCTCAATATACCCTAGTATGAATTTCTTCTATCCAGGTGATCGGTGGTCATCCTCTTTTCCTTCTTCCTGGTGGGGCCCATTCTATAACTCTGCTTGGTCAGTTTCAATTATAACAGTTTAAGTTTTAATAAGGCGAAGATTATAAGAACAAATAATGGAGAAAGTTGTGTGATAAGTTTTTTAATTTTAATTATCCATTATTTTATTTTTATTATTATTTTTAAGGAGATAATTAGCTATAGTGTACCGTGTTCAAACAATTAGTTGAATATCGTTAAAATGAACTTTTTTTTTTTTGCTGTGAGATGAAATAAGGGACTTCTTGTTGGACTTATGCAGACAGGTCGCCCACGTAACAGTTTTTTAAAACTCATCGTTGGCTTCTGTGCAACTGTAACTGCTTAATACTATTCTACACTTTCTGGAATCATTACGAATTTCCTAGAACCAATGTTCTCCGAGCAAGTGTCACAACGTCTTTTCAATCTCATATTGACATCACCGTGTACTGACTTGACTGCCACTGGCCCTCCTTAATGATCTATAGAACAATGTCGAGACGCTACACCAGAGTAGGTTAGGTTTGGCTTTCTACTGTTTTATGACAACATTTTTTAAAATTCATTAATATTCATGGGTGAGCCAGATGTCCGCTGGTCAAAAATAAAACTTAACAGTTATCAGACATGTTAACCGGGCTATTAGGCCCCGTGGCCCCGTGGTATTAACATTTCTTAAAACGAAAGACATTTCGGTCGCACCCAAGGCGCCCATCGTCATTAATTAATTAATTTATTCAATTAAACTAATTTAAATTAAAAAAATATTTCCCGGACTGTTTGGCCGTGATCCAAAGTTTGTGACAATACCAGACGTTTCGGCAGTGCCACTGGCTGCCATCTTCAGTGAAACGAGTCAAACGCTAACGTATATCATCCCACGGCCAAACAGTCCGGAAAATAATTTACATCAAAATGACACCGGCCGTGTAAGCCTTCGTACAACATGAAATTGCGAATGTTCGTTTAATAATTAGAAGGATGCAGGGTCTAATACCACCGAGGCTGCGGCCGAAACGTCTGCCGTTTCAAGAAATGTTAACAGTAGACCACATCTTAATATCATAACATTAAAGCTTTCACGGCAGCACTTATCTTCAGTAAAATTATTTTCCGGTCTGTTGGGCCGTGGTTCTCTATTTGTAGATCCGAACGCTTCGACTGCTGGTGCGGCAGTCATCTTCAATGGTCTTCTGTTCTGCACCTCTGGCGACCACTTCCTCCTCTGTTCTGGGTTGAGGAGTCTGGTCCTCTGTTCTGGTCATTTAGTTGCCAGAGCAGCAGAATAGAAAATCACTGAAGACGACTGCCGCAACTGCAGCCGAAACGTTTGGATCTACAAAAAGAGGACCGCGGCGCAACAACACGGAAGATAATTTTACTGAACATATCCTAATAGCCCGGTAAAGATGTCTGATAACTAGACAACGCCGGGCGTGTGAGAGTTTGCGTCCACTTGAGTAACTCTTTAAGTTGGTAACACCATAGTAAAGTTTTTAAAAACGCCGATATCGTCCACAGTCCGTCTCCGTTTGGGCAAGAGCGCTGATGTGAATCGTGTAGAACGCTGAATTACGCCGAAACCGCATCGTGATGTGACGCAAGAACGAAAGTCAATGGTGATAATGGGGGAGGACGAACAATGGCCGAACCGTATAGTCAGGTGCACACCACCCGAAAGAGGAGATCGTGGAACGATGGTATGCACGCGGACTGGAGGACACGATGCTCTATGGCGCTTGGACACGGCTAGTCGCTGTATTAATCCCGATAAGCAGAAGTTCCACCAGTGTGATTATACTTTTATCAAATGACTTCCATTTGTTTGGCAATAGCGCAAAACGTAGGTCTATATTTTTTTAAAGTAGGCAATGGGTTATTAATTAATGCATAGAACAATATTTCGCAATATATCCACATTCGACAGCTTTATAACTAACATTTATAGGCAACGTTTCGGTTACCGAAGGCTCCAAATGTCTTCTAGATTAACTTAAATTACGGTATGTCTATGATGCTTCAGTGTTGGCTAACCACAATGTGACAAACAGTCGGAACCCGATACAGAATCGTTAAAACTTGCACTCGTGTCGATCGATATTCACTATCACTATTGTTGGCCACGGTACCGATCCTTTTTTTCTTACTTTGAAAAAAACCGTACGATCGGTGCCGCAGTACCGATCCACACTGTAGTACGTCCGCTGTAAACGTTTTACCGTTCGCGTCGTATCGATTCATTCAACTTTCGCCGAACACGGACAACGCTGCCGACAGATTACTCCACTGCTATATATGGATCAGATCAGAAGCGTTGTAAAGGAGGTGTAGTATAACCACAGAACTGCTGCAGCTACGCTACGCTAGGATCGGCCTCAGGCGCGCCGGCTTCTGTGCGCCACGCCAACGCTAGGCTTCCCCTCCTCCACTACTGACGTGCTTTCGACTACTATCAAGCGCGCGCGCGCACACACACACACCCTCGTTCCACCGTTTTGTCACTCTCTTCTTATCTGCTATATAAACGTGTGACAATTATTACAACAGTACGCCTAACGAATTCATTACATTTCGTATAGAAAAGGCATAGCGTATGTAATTTCATGTTTTTATTAGAAAACTAGACAACTGCCTATTAACATTTAACAGTGATCCCTCTTTAGCTGCGACTTTGCGAATCCGCGGTTAACAATTCTTCAATCTTATTTTATTTTACTTTGTTACTTATTTGTTAACGATACCTGTTATTTGTTAACGATATTAATACAGGCCTACATATTACGAATGACAGAATTTGTAATAGCGAAATCATGTTACAATATTAGCTAGCTAGACTGTTAGACCGTGGTCTCAATTAGTTAAAATTGGAGTTGTTTTTATTATTACTATGATTATCATCATTATTTTTGTATTAATAAAGGTGGAATTCAGGTAAGTTTCACAGAAGACTTGTTATAGGTCTATCCCCTAGCCTTACGCGGGGCTTGCTCACTTTGTTGCGCAACTCTGGAGAAGGTCGCGGTGAGCACGGGCGAAACGTCTGGTTTTGTTGGGTTTTCAAATTTTATTGCCGGTTATTATTATGAAGTACTTCTTAAATAATAACAATAATAAAAGACCCTAATAATAACTCCAATTTTAATGGATTTTTACCATGGCCTAACAGCCGGACGATCTTAGTCAATCAGGTTCTGCCTTGAAGACCTATGAAGTTAAAGTAATGTAAATGCAACACATTAACCAAATTTAACAATAATAAATAGCCTACTAATGAAGAAATTAAGATCGCCGAAAATGCTGCCGAGAATTTCACGGATAGGCTTACTGGTAACCCGACAATGAGCGTAGTTTAAAGTTCAAACATAAGTTAAAGGAATTACTACACAGTAGGTAGGTACTGACAAGTTATTGCGAGTCAGTAGGCCTATAAGAAACATATATATATATAACAGTTATGCTAGTTGTACAGAAATCTAAACGATTTTAGAAAATCCACTGCATCTAAATAATAATACGTCTAACATTATTCAGTGATCCTGTCACAATTTGCAGGTTATAGGCCTATAGCCCCGCCTTACGTAAATGTTGATTACTTATAAGTTACAATTCTATTCCTTAGCCTAACTTGTTTAACTTACCTTCCTTACGTTTCTGTTTATAGGCCTAAATCTTCTAAAATGTAAGCATTTTTATATTAGCCTATCTTTGATGATGTTTCAAAGTCTTAATGGTTTTACGAAATGTCGACTTAGTAGAAGGAAATAGGCTACATGTAAATGTTAGCGCTTTGGAAGATTAATTCCAAACAACGAAATAGACTATACTAGAGCCGGGGCGTATTTCTTTTAATCTTAATCTTTTAATTGTTAAGCTGTTTTATTATTTTTTTCAGCCGTGTATAGTACTAACTCTATTTAAAATATACAAACAGGTTTATTACACAGCATTTGCGTAGAGCCTACGTTTGAAGTATGTAATACGCTACATAGGTAAATCAATTCAGTCAATAAGTAATTTGTAAACAATGTTTCAATAATGACTAGTAAAGTTGATTAGTCTTGACTTTTTTCTTTTGTTTGAAACCGACCCGACCCCGGACTCACCCCAAGGCCAAATTCTAGATACGCCACTGTAGTAGACTTTAACGTCCAGCTACACTTACTCGTATAAACGCCTCCTTTTTTTCATCAAATATGTTGACTAAAAAAAAAAACATAATTAGTGGACTGTGATGTGCTGCTCTGTCAGGAAGTCATATTATTAGATTAAGTGCTTCCGACTGTCTTGCTTCTGACCTGTGGAGGTATACAGAAGCGAATAACAAAGATATTTTGAGGAGGGACATTCTGAGGGCAGGTGAACAAATAGAGAAATAGGAATTTTTTTTTTACGACGAAAAATGGGACACAGGCAATGGGAGCGAAGCTCCTTTGTAGATATACGCTAACTGGAGCCCTCGTACAACGTAGGCTATTTTATAAACGTTGAAAAGCCCCTACAAAAGTAGACGAAACATACGCGCCCGCACATACGAAAACAACGCCGACGGTTGTGTAAAAATGTTAGAAAAAGCGTCACAAAAAAATCAACAAATATTCATCAGCTAACAAGCTTTGATCTCATATCACGTGGTAAATACTTACCTTTTCTTCTTCTGATAGGATTAAACACTCTCTGTAACTAATTTCATTAAAAAGAAGACGACGACGACGACGACGACGACGACGACGACAATGATGACACTGGTATAGCTCCGTCGGTCAGAAGGATAACAGTCGGCATCAAAGCAACTATAAAATAAAGTAACTAATCCTTTCACGGCCGGCCTCAACAGTGTCGGGAACAAACTGCCTAAACTCCGGGCTATTAGGCCCTGGCCTACTCCTATTGTTACTAACAGCCGTTACTCCAGACGAGAGGCCGAAACGGTTGTCGGCAACAAGAGGAGTCGACCACGGCCCAATAGCCCGGAGTTTAGGCAGTTTGTTCCCAACACTGTGGTAGGCTAAGTAACTTTTTACCTCGCAACAGTGTAGTAGTGTTGCAGACTTGTTTCTGTAGCCCTACACTGTCGGCAGAATGGTGACGACACGCCGGGCTGAGATAAGCTGCGGATTCAAAACGATAACCTCTTCTTACTATAACCGTGTGATCTGATTGGTGAACAAAGATAATATCGGGAAGTGCCGAACAATCAAAAACATAGGCTAGTTATTATTAGATTAAGTGCTTCCGACTGTCTTCCTTCTGACCCGTGGAGATATACAGAAGCGAATAACAAAGCTATTTTGAGGAGAGACATTCTCAGAGCAGGTGAACAAATACAGAAATAAGGAAAAACTTGTTTATTTTCTTTCGAATTCTGTTTTTTTTTTAACGACAAAAAATGACTTTTAAAATGGCTTTTTAATACAATGCCGTTTTCGACTGTTGTTGAACGGCATTAAAAAAAAAAGTTATTTTAAAACAAAACTAAGCTTGGCAAATAAAAATGAAATGACAAATGTTTCAAATTGAAGAGAATTTTTCCGATTTCTATTTTCCCGTGGCTCGGTCCCTCAATAATGATGATTACATGATGATGACGACGACGACGAGAATGTTGACGAAAAAGAAAGAAATGAACTACTACTACTACTATACTACTATCATCAGTTAATCAGCATTAACCACTATTAGTATACTTTCGCTACAAAAAAAAAAATACCTACCAATTAATTATCTATAACATGCTTAACAAGTCTGGCGAGTGGAAGAACTGGTTTACTATACACGGCGAGCGGGCGCGCAGGAGCGCATACACAATTTACCGCTCGTTTATCAATTTACATAATAAAATCAATCATCGCCGGTGTTTATACACGTTTAGTATATTTAACGGAAAAGAAAACAATAGTCTATGTTTACATACAAGTAGATAAAGTCACATGCCTGCTGCCTAGCCTACATGCTCTATGTGAATACTGTACAATGCATCTTGTTTTTCTGCAATTAAATAAATAATGCAAAGCTTTGTCACTTTATTGTTACACACACACAACAGTTTTGTGTTCGGTCTTTTCCGAGTGTCGACGAAATTATCCGACTAAGGTTTTATAGCGACGTTTTATTGTTACATAAATCGATGTTTCACGATATCTTTATGTTCTTCAATTGGCCGTGGTATCGATTCCTTTCTAACGTTTGCCCGGTTTCTTATCTTTTATTGATTTCAACACTATCTTGAATAGGCCTACGATTTTTTTTTATTTTAATTGTTTTTGTTGATGTTTAGGCAATTTTTTGTTAGTCTGAATATGTTTTGCTTATTTGTTTGTTGTTTTTTTTTCATACTTTCCGAGTTTCCAAACAAAACGTACTTGTTTCTTTTTTTTTTTTTTTAATTGATGTTATTAGTTTAACACAGCTACTGGTCGTAATAAAAACTATAGTTGATTTTTAAATTATAGGCCTACGGCTTTAGAAATGATTCTTTGTGTTGATCACTGAACCCGCGACTGTAATGCGTTGCAATAGCACATTCAAATTTGTTTATCTCTATGTTTTAGTTTCTGCTCGCCTTCTGCATTATTTTCGATAACATTCAATATATATTACACGTCGTTCTAGATTCTTATATATAGGACCTATGTACTATATCATCAATCATTATCAGCTTACTTAATATACTCCCTGGGCTTCTAACAAAAAAACGCTTAATAGTTCATGTTTAGTTTTAATGACACATTCGTAAACGTAGTTCAATATTATTTGTCTATACCCGTATACTTACACAACGGGAAGTGTAACCAGTATCCAAAGAGGTTGTGACGCAATTCTAAAGAGGATAACATCCATGCTACGCTGGAACTTTACTTTCTTCATAAATTTGTTCTTCTTTATTTACAAAGATGTAATAATAATCTCCCCCTAACTGTGATGACGGTTCTGTGGTAGTGTGTTTTATTTTTATTTTTTCAGAACAACACTGAACATAAATTTTAATTGTGGGCCTACTTTCTGATGAAACGAAATTTTGGTAATGCCAGGCTTTTTTCCAACGGCAAAAAAAAAACGTGTAAAGGAATTTTAGTTGGAATTCTATTTACCGAAAAACACGATTTTCATGGCTACATGAATAGGTTATGTCGCGTATCATACGGCATTGCACCGCGACGAGCAGGCTGTTATCTACGAGAGAACGGGCACGCGTGCGTGTGTGATAACGTGCACTACTGACTGGTGCTGGTGCTATACCTTACTCGTACACACGAGATTCTGGTGTATGCGCGATTCCATTAAAATCCCCGGCACCAGAAACACGCGTTAGCACAAAAATCAGAAAAATCTACTCTAATTAACAAAAAAAATAAAAACAGGACGGGTCACATTTAATTAAAAGTAACTCCTACCTGAGAAACACAGGTCCGATACGTTTTTATAGAACAGGCCAACACAAGAATTCAACGAACGTAACAATTGGATTCCTGTGCTCTCAACAGTAACATGCCCGCGGACAAATTAATGTGTAATAACTTATTAAATGGCAAAAATTTTAATAAAAGCCAATATTTTACAACATATGCGATTCCTGATACTAGACAAATTTTTGTTTTAAAAAATTCCTGTTTATTTTAATGTTGTCTTAAAATCTGGTTTCGTCGTCGGATTTTAAAAAGAGAAAGAAAATCGAGTGTAAAAGGCCGCGCTAGTGTATGAAATTGGGCAGAGCGTTGACTCCGCGACGCGCCGTCTATCCGAGTACCTGTCTCGAATCAATTTAACGTGATTCATGTTCGGCGTATTTCCAATCTGGTCCACGGGATTTCGGCGTTGTAGCCTATACAGAGAGTTCAATGATTCGCTGCGGCTTGCTCGGGTTGAATTATATACGTGCATCAGCCCCATGGCCGCGACCACATTTATCGAATTATTGTAATACTGAAAACGCACACACGAACGTTTTTATTTGTTCTTTGATTGTCTTTCTAACAAACCGATTATTATAATACTTTTATATAACTTTTTATTTATTTAGTTAACGGAATTATATTGTTTTTAACTTTGTAGGCCAACTTTACAGATACCAATTTTTGTATCATCTTTTCCCTGCATTAAACATTCGCATAGGCCTACTTAATGTTTGAAATCACAATTTCATAAATGAATGAAATACAATTTCACAGTATTTTTATTTTCTCGGAGGGACTAGACCTTCGAGACTTATCATCAGGTTCTCAACGAACAACCTTTACACACACACACACACACACACAACACACACCTCTGATGAGGTAATTTTCAAAATGCAATGATCTCAATTAACAAAGCAATTATAAATAGAATTAACAGTGTTGGACACCACTGTAGAAAAATTATTCCGATTAGCGCTTTCAAGCTTCACAGCTCATCATCAGATCGGAAATAACAATGATGGAACTAGACAACTTCTTTATACCTCGACTTGCCCCCACGATTGTTTACGGAAATTTGTACGAGCTGTACGGCAAGTCAGGGTATAAAGAAGTTGTCTAGTTCCATTATTGTAATTTCCGATCTGATGATGAGCTGTGAAGCTTGAAAGCGCTAATCGGAATCATTTTTATAGTGGTGTGCAACAGTGTTAATTCTGTTTGTGATTATATAACCACTAATACAACTTTATTAATTAAAAAAAAAACAATGATACAATACGCCTACTATTTCATCCACGAAAACATCCCGTTTTCATTATTTTAAATTAAAATAATTAGTTTAGGAGTTATTTTAATTTAACAACAAATATGGAATTTAACAACAAAAAGACGAACCCCCCCCCTCGTATATACTTCTAATAAGATGAAGCTATGCAGACCGTCCTAAACTGAAGGAATTTTCAAGGTGATAACATGGAGACTATGATTTGTACACAGCCTTCATGATTTGTACATGGGGTTATCGTACTGCTCTATCGCAAAATTGGGACATTACTACACTTCAAGATACTGTTTAGTTCGCAAACTGTACACAGGTAGAACTATTTCTTCACCTTCTTTTTCAATTCACAATTCGAAGATTGGTGGCCTTCTTGAGCACGTATCCAGGTGTTCTCTGGTATCCAACTCATTTGTACGATTTGATAAACTAACCTTTTTAATCCAGCTTGTGACGTATTGTTTACAATAAGAAAACGGGCGTCTGTCTATAAACTAACACGTAACGACTGCAAAACTGTTTTCATATCGTTTACACGGGCCCAGAGATATCCTTACGTTTTCTTGAACATACATCTGAACAACTAAACAGTCTCAACTCCACCAAGATAAAATCTAACTGTGCTCGCCGTTTGGTCTCACACAAACATAAGTAGATATTAATTGATGACTCGTTGGGCACTTGGTGAAACATATTAATACAAAGGTTTTGTAAAATATATAAAAACACTTGGTAAGTTTCACAAATTTGTGAAACTTACCAAGTGTTTTTATATATTTTACAAAACCTTTGTAAACATAAGTAGTCTTAGTTTCGTACTGAATGACTAGGTACATTTTACATCCAACCCACTATACCGGTGTTTCTCAACCTTCGGGCCGCGACCCACTGCTGGGTCCCGAGAGGGCGTTTGGTGGGTCGCGAAGTCGGGCTCGATAATTTCTTCACCGTGTCTTAAAAGCCCATTACATTTAGTATGAAGTAGAATTAAGAGAACGTAAGTCTATAATTTGATTAAGTGTAAAAAGGGACTTGAGGTACACTGGATGTTAGCTAAAAATATGATTATAAACTGGGTGCACAACCCTACAAGTAAATCAGCCGGCGCCCATGCTTGTGGGTCCCATAAAGTGTAATAACCTTCAAGGTAGGTCCTGAACTTAAAACGGTTGAGAACCAGTGCACTGTACGATTCCACCTTGAACCTACTTTATCAGACGGAGACGTGATTTACCAAACGTGAACGCGTACAATGCAACTGCGACAAGTGACGAAGACCTCATAAGAGGAATTATTTTCTGCTACTAATGATAAAGCATATGCTTTGAAACGCGACATTCTCAGCTGCAACAAGAAGTCACAAGGTGAATTGAAAAAGTTAGTTTATCGTCTCCTTGGTCACCTGTATCCTCTCAACTCTACTTCTTCGGCCATTTGATCGAGGTGCCTTACCGCTGACTACAGATAGGCCCTATATAAATCCAATTTAGGCCTACGTATTGTAGTCAGGCGGACACCATGGAGGCCAGAAGCGTCGCTCTGATGGGAAGCCTCACACACCAGTTTTAAAAATAATCACGCCCTCAACTAATTTCGTACCAGCGAGACAAAAAAAATATATGTACCTTATAAACAAATAGGCCTATATGTTTCACTAATGAAAACTTATCGACAAGATTTTTAGGATGTGTAGGCTAGGTATTGTCATCTGCGTGCCTTTAAAACAGCGGACAGTCTTTCAAAACATGGAAATCTATTGACAATGTTTTTATCAATATTGATATCACGTGCGTCTACACTAAAACGTCTGATATGACGTATCTAGAATTTGACTGGGGGGGGGGGGTCCGATCGAGTTGGCTTATTACAAAAGAAAAACAAATTAAGACTAGTCAATATTACTATCTTTGAAGTGGGTGGAAAACGTGTGACAACATCCCGAAGTCTATCCCATTAAAGAACGTGTGACAATATCCCGAAGTCTATCCCATTAAAGAACGTGTGACAATATCCCGAAGTCTATCCCATTAAAGAACGTGTGACAATATCCCGAAGTCTATCCCATTAAAGAACGTGTGACAATATCCCGAAGTCTCCCATTAAAGAAAACGGCACTGACACAATAAAAATATACGTTATTTAATCATTGGTTTACAAGATACTTATGGACTGAGTTGATTTTTTTCTATAGGCCTACCGCATACTTCAAACGAATCCGCAAATGGTGTGTAGTAAACCTGTTTGTACACTTAAACAAGAGTTACTACTTAGGCCTACTATATTAGAGTACCTACACAGCTGAAAAGGTAATAAAAACAGCTTAAAAATTAAGAGATTAACAAAATTCCTCGTCAACTTTTTTTGAGGAGGGTTCGACAAGGGTACAGACTTTTTCCGACAAATCTGGAAAAGGTCAAAAAGGTAATTCATACTGGCTCGCTGTGTAATAACCGGCTCCGTTAAACTCCATTACATTTACGTTCGTTTAGGTTAGGTTAGGTTAGATTTGTTTATCCTGCATTACAGTATGGATGTTTCTGAGTCCGAGTCTGAGTTTCCTACTTCAAAAGTAAGTCACACACATTTCTATAGTTTAAACTCTATCTATAAAAAATGTTTAAGATTAACCAGACTCTTCTTAAATAGGCCCGAATAAGACTTTCAAGGTCGTGTGTGAATGTAGGCCTACCATGTCTGTTTAGGTCAGAAGGACTGCATTATAAACGCAGAACTGTAAGACAATACCACACGCACGCGCGCGCGGACGGGCGCTGCAAAAGTTTATCAAACAAAGTTGACACGCAGACAGAAATTGTCTTCAATTGTACACAAACGGTAGGTTATGTTTACTTACACTAGGACACGATGTAACAGGTTCAGTAAACTTAACAATGCTTACTGTCCACCATTCTGCCACTTAAAACCAAACAATTTACCTTGAAACAGTATGTTGTAGGCCTACATGCTACATATTTAGGCTACCACTTTGGTATAAACTGCTAGACATTTGTAGTTAGTTACTCTTAGTTTCAAACTAAACTATTAATTCGTTCAATTAGGCCTACTATAGTTTTTGTTGTTCAGTATTCTATTGTTCCGTTATATTTTATTTAAGTAACTTTAAAACAAATGTTTAATTGTCTGTTTTTCTCAATATGCTAGCCTATAGGCCCTACAGGCAATGTAAATGACAATATCTACCAAAATTATCTCACACAGTAAAACTTTGGCCGTACATAGTCTTTAATCGACCAACATTTTGTAATCAGTAGATTTTTTGCAAAAAAGTATGTCCGCGTACAAATTCGTTAGTTTTAAGAACTTAAAACGATCATATTGATTGGTGGTGGTTAGTACTTAAAAAAAAACCCAAGACAATAATATTTAAAACACCAGTGTAATGTTTCATAAGACACACATGCTGTTTGATTCAAACCATGCGTAAGGCCTACCAAGCGACGATCAGCTGATCAACAATTCTAGGCCTACACGCCAACATATTCCCTGCGTTAGTGGTTTAAACACATCTACTTTAATTATTTTAAATTTTCGTTAATTAAACAGTATTGTATTGTGTGTGTGTGTGTGTGTGTGTGTGTGTGTGTGTGTGTGTTGCTGGTATTTAAAATCGTTTTCTTTGTTAAATGGTGTTATCAAAAAAATGCGAACAGCTAACAAACTCAAGGCAGTCTATTAATCGAATTTGCGGCGTTTTTTTATAATTCATCAATTTTTAATACTCAATATAGCCTAAGTTGTAGGCCTATACATTTTTATGTTATTACGGTTAAGCCTACGGTTTAGATATTTTAAACTTTACTAATTTTTCGTTACACGGTATTGTACTCGTGTGGTTTTAATAATATTTAAAACTGTTTTAGTTTTCTTTTGTAGGCCTACATGAATTTTGACAAAAAAAAGTTAAATTCACGGCAGTGTATTAATCGAACCTCTCATTTTTTTTAAAACATCTATGAACAATTTGAATTATGTACTTTTATGTGTCACTAAAAATACATTTTGTAAAAGGACAGCACTAACTTACTTTTCATGCAATAACAACTATACAATAAACACAAATATACTGGCCTAACTCTAATAGAAAGCTTGTTAAATACCTACAGATTTTAATTATCGTTAACTAAACAAAAACTGCTGAATGAAGCAACACACAAACAGACAAGACATTTATATACACACATGATTAGGAAGAAACCCACACAGATGCACACATGTCCACGAAACAGCACAAACAAGGCAAAATAAGTATCGTCTGAACAGAGCTAGTCTCCTGATCAAGTGTGCAGTGAACTTTCGTCACTCGCACAATAACAACAACTGTATATAGGCCACAAAATACACACACATTACTGCATTAAGTTAAACTTATACCAGGAATCAATACCACGAACCACGTACGTAACAGAAAATATAGGCTTATAGGTTAGAGGCAACAATATAACCACATTTTAAATTTTATTTTGTTTTTAAATCTTATTACAACGTTTAACTAATTACAATTATGAAAAGTATTTAAAAAGTACTTTATACACTTTAGAAGTGGTGTATTGTTTATTTATAAATTTACAGTCTTAATGTTAATTTTTAATGCCGTAACCTTGCGTATTTTTTAAAACAAAGTTTGACAAAGCCTATTTTAAAATCAATCGTTTTGTTTTAATTAGGCCTAATTAGTACTAAAGTAATTTGTAATCTATCTATAATAAACTGTAATTAAATCTGTAACATTTTACGGTGAAATTAAACCATCTCAACTTGTAAATAACTACACAGAACAATTTGATGAACTCATTATCGGAATTCCGAATAGGCCTATTAAGAAATTGTCTATGCAATTAGTAGCTCTATAATTTCATCAATTGTAAAAATAATCAAACAAGTATGTCTTAAATAACCTAGGCCTACTTACAAAAATAATCAATGGCTTTCACAATTTTTCAAGCGATAATGAACATTTGTTTACATCAAACACAATTTAAAATTAATCGATTCTCCAAAACTTAGGCCCACTAATTCTTACATATTTATCGTTGATTATGTTTATATTTTGAATTTAAACAATCACCTAGCATATTTATAATACTATCAAAACAAACATTAAGCAAACCAAATAATTTTTACATAAGCATGCACGTTGTATATATGAGAACTTACCTGAATTTATTTAGGCAATATCCAAATTATCCAAATACTGGTACTGAATATCCAAATGTAGGACTGAACATTGCCATTTCACAAAATCACTTTCATAACAACAATAATCATTGCCGGAACAAACAAAAATTAAAACAACACTTGAATCACTTTAACATCACTAACACTGCACTGAAACACCGCTATGCAGGAAGGGAATACATTTCGTTAACCGGAATAATACACTTCCAGTGTTGTTATCCCCCCCTCACTTCCAAAAACGGCTCACTCCAACATGGATCGGATCACACACAATACCAACACAAAAGAATGACAGAAAGCTAGGTTAGAAAAGAGAGTCCAAAAGGGAGGGTTTCAGCGTTTGACACGAGGGGAGAAGAGAACGAACCAGTGCTGCCAACTCAAACCTATTACAACAAAAAAATGTACAAAATTTTTTAACTGCCCCACAAAAACTGATTGGAAAATAATAATTTTGTTTAAAAAAAAGTTAACTATTTTTCAATACTACAGTACACTGTTTTAGATTACGTTAAATGAAAATAACCTACATATGCAAATTATAATTTTTTTATACAGTCATGAATCTCGACGACTAGTGTATTATTTCCTCTGTACAATTTAACTACTGTAGTTGAAAATAATTACGTTGTTAATTCACAAACGTGTATGTGTGTGAGAGAAATCGTCACAATGTAATTTACCTTGAACTGGATTCTCAAACAAAACAACCGTGGACGCACACCAATGAACTGAGCACATTTGCTGTATAACCTATTTATCGTCGTAGGCCTGATACCCACTAGAATATTATTCACAGCTAACTTGATGTTGTTTTTCTTTCAAAAAACAAAATAACGTATAACCACTTTGCATGTGCATCACATTGTGGCAACAATTTTCACTTCACTGAGCGAGACACACAACCAACAACACGTTTCACAAGACAAAACTCGACTGAGGATCCCCTACTTGGATAAGTCTAAAACCACGGCTCTTGCACTCATTTTTTCCAACCTTTCCCCTTGTTTGATCCCCACCACGCATGAGATTACTCCCCTCTGAGCGGCAACGGACCAATGGCAGCGCGTGACGTCACGGCAAACTATTACATCTGCGACTCAGTGCCCGCAACGAACGTCCAAAATGAACGTTGGAGGGGGAACAACCAATTTACACACACACACACACACACACAATGAATGCGTTATTCTTTGTTGCTAGGCTGCTCTTGCTCTGCAAAGGACTGGCTTGCTTGCTATAGCTATTTATAAAAGGAAACGAGAATACACGCTGCGTTTTAAATAAACGTTCAAAAAGGAAATTGAAAAAGTGCACCCGGTAATATTACAAAGGCTAATTATGCATCGACGAGATCCAGTCGTCACTGGAAATATACAAATGGGCCACGGCAGCAACGACCACTCGAGGCTTTTATGTAGTTAGTCGAACCTACTCAAACGTTTCATTATCGTAGAGCTTCAAACAAACGTTTTTCAATTAAACAGTACTGTTAGTCAATTTTACGATTGTAACAATCCAGACTATAACTGTCAAATCACTGTAAAATAGATTTAATATTATATGAGGCCTAAATCTCATACGCTTGTACATCGATCGTTACAAACCCAGTGTTCCTAGTGTAGGCCTATATCTAGTGTTCCTGTATTGCTCTCGACTATATTAACAGCGCGTTCTAAGCTTTGAAACAAACCTGCGACGCGATTTAGGCCTAACATTTCTTTTTTGCAAAAGAAGAATCAAACGTCTTCAGCGTGTTCAGTTTAAGCCTACTTAGGCCTATAGCCTGTTTTCTATATATTGGTTTACCCAAATGCTGAAGAATGCAGAAATCAGCGCGCGCCACTACCACGCCAAAATCAGTGCAGTTGAAACCTATCATGAGATGAGTCTATTTTTGGCGCATGTGAACCGTTGAAAACAGTTCTGGTTGAGATTGCCACCTGTCGACACAATTCTTTTAGATTAAATAAGGTGTTGCTTCCTCATTACTTAAAGTGGAAGTTTTAATCAATAAAGTTGTGTTAGTGGTTATAATCACAAACAGAATTAACACTGTTGCACATCACTAGGCCTATAGAAAATTTATTCCGATTAGCGCTTTCAAGTTTCACAAATAGAGAACAATAGCATTATTATTATTTCCGATCTGACGATGAGTTGTGAAGCTTGAAAGCGCTAATCGGAATAATTTTTCTATAGTGGTGTGCAATAGTGTTAATTCTGTTTAAAGTGGAAGTATAAAAAAAAATAGCGTTCGCGTTCGAAACTGCGACAGTATCCACAAAAGTTTTGTTACTGCGACAATAATTGTTTTAGGGTAAAAAATTAACATATAGCCTAGCCTATTTACACGGGTGATCGATCGACCTATTACAAATATGAGTATCACCTAAGCAGACGGAAAGCAAGAAAAATTGCGCATTACAGCAAGAGATGCGTAACGCTACGGTTACACGGACGTTTTTTAACGCAGCGTTTTTCTACGGAAATTAACGTAATGCTTTATTCCGTTCACCCCGGCCGGACTGTGCATTAAATAAAGCAATCCTCTCTGTATGCATTAAGTGGTGTAGGTTTTGCAATGCGCTGGCTTATAAAGTCACAATAATCGGCAAAAAAATCGATTGTTTCGTTATCGGTTATTAGAAGACGATGCGACGGGTAAACAGAAACCAAAACCACAGAGAAAGTGATGTGATACGCCCAACAATTGGTGATCTACCTTATGGAGGGAAATTCAGAAACGTTCTTGAAAAACTTTGTAGCCTAATTAACTGTCGTTGTTTCTTGATTAGCATCGTAAGCCTACGTCTATTAATTAATTCATTTCAATACCTTTTTTCTAAAGTAGGCCTACGTGAAAAAGATGCAGGCAGAGATACCAATATGCGAGGTTGTACAGGAGCTGAAGAAAAATTATCAATTACATTAAGGAAAGAGTAGCCTACGTAGCGGTCGGTCGTAGCCCTACACTGCTTTAATTAATGTTCGTATAGCCGGTAAAGGGCCGTTTTCCTAGGAGCAGGTTTTTTGCGCCGCGTAGGACGCAATAGCCGAACTCAACACGCCGTTCTCCACACACTAGAAAAACAATGGTCTGTTTTCCTCCAGACCGCATCACGTAGTGCGCCAGGCCAGTGCAGTGCATTCGGCGTGATAGGCCGACTGGTTCTGGAGCAGTCTATTGCGTTCTACGTCGCGTTTTAGTTGACTTCTGGATTTTGTTTTTCAAAAATTGTGTATCAAAATGCCTCAAGTGCGTTTCAGTGCTTCGGATGACGATCAGTTAATTGAAGCAGTGGGTGATCACGCATAGTTATGGAACTTGAAGGATCCCAACTTCAAAAATGTCACAAAAAAAGATGAAACTTGGGTAGAAATTGGGAAAATGCTCAACAAATAGGTGTTGTAGGTGACTTCACAGTATTGTAACTGCGACCTCTTAGGTCGTCTTCAGTGCACTGCAAAACTGCTCACGGGTGAATCGAAAATATTTCTTGAATCTCTCTTCTTCGTCGTGTAAATGTTTGCTAATAAATATTTTGAAAAACCTTCATCTTCGCGTTTTAAGAACATTTTGTTGATTAATTTTCTGTTCTTTGCAGTAGACAAGAGATAATCCTCATCTTCATCACCCATATGCATGTGCTTTGCTTCATCACCCTAAGCAAAGCAAAAAGTCTCTTTTTATTTTGCTCCAAACGATTCATTTAGACAGGGAACACCAACGCTCCGAATTATAACCACTACCATCTAGTACTACCTACGTCGACTGAATAGCTTAAATGCGTCCGGCTAGGAAAACACAAACGCGCAGCGTGATAATTGAATACGTTCCTGCTGACGTGATAGAGCCCTACCCGGTTCGCGCGACGCAAAAAACCTGCTCCTAGGAAAACGGGCCTTAACGTTGCGCCATTTGAATAATGTGCCTCACTCATGTTACACACACACAAAAAAAGTAAAATTATAACAACCACTAAAACACACCACAAAACAACCACTAAATTATAACAACAAATAAATTATAACAACTAATTATAACAAACAAAATTAAACTACTTTAAATAAAAAAAGAAAAGCGTAGCGTACATGGAGTAACATAGCTAGAATGATTCTGAACTGATGAAAAAGTCGCTGGTTGTGTAAGCGTGCATTTGGTCGCATACGCCACTGATAGGACGGCGACGGCAACACTACCGTCGATTGTAGTGGCACAGCTACCGCCAACGGCAAATGTACCGCGCGTTATTTTTCCGCCGAATGTGTCAGCTCCAATGTAGTTCTTCGCGCCACTGTTGGAATGGCGGCGACGGTAAACTCCGCAGCGGAAAAATCCGCCCTGTGTGTAACCGGCCTAACGGGCCGAGATCCATTCGTCTGTGTTATGACCTTGAGGACGGGCTTGTGTTTCGACGTTGTGCGATAAATGCAGCAGAGTCCGTCTAGTCACTTACTATTTCACACTACTACGTGCATAGGTCTATTTCTTGCGTTACTTAAGCAAAAACATTACGTTAAGAAACGTCCGTGTAGCAGTCGCCTAACTCATTTTTATAATAAAGTAGGCCTATATTAGGCCTACGTCCAGACGCGATGAGGCTCAGCGGACCGAGAGTTCCTACAAGGATCCTGGTCTGTCTCCCGCCTCCACTCACAATCCCTACCCCGATTTGGATAAGGTCATCCCTACACCTCTTCCTCAGCAGCATCGTCACGCACCATCCTCTCCTCTCGTCCAACCAACTGGAATCACTACTACCACTACTACGCGAAGGCCTAAGTGCCGGTTCCAACTTCTTCAAACTGCCGGTTGTGTCGAATCCGTCATTCGCCCGTTATAGCATTCTGTATTGGCCCGAAGATCTTCCGCAAGTCTTTCCGCTCAAAACCGGTGAGTCAGTTGAATTCCTATTTCCAGACAGGACGCTCACATGCGTAAAGTACAACCGGTCGGAATACTGTCTTGACACACTCGGATCTCGAACTGTCTGGATAAACTTCGGGACTGGGTTCGATTCGTGTTGTCAGTAAATATAACGGAGTTGCGCGGAGTGATACATCATCGAGCTCGGTGATACTCCTGCTAGACCTGCGTTTCCCAAACTTACTTACGGCACACTACAAATAAACAGTCAGAAGCCGCGGCACCAACCCCCCTCCTCACCGTCAGTACCTTTCCGCGATGTCTTTAAAATCATGCTGCAGCGTAATATAGGCCTACCACAATAATGACTGCTACTTACTTATCTTATTAGGCCTACTACTTGTTGTTTCCCAGTTATGTCAGTGGACTTCTCCAACTGTAACGCAAATTTATCAATATGTTTATAAGATCTTTATGATTTATATAAGATTACATTTTGTGATTATAAGATTATGATTTTATGATTGGTCACTCTACAATTGACAGTTTGTTGTTTGCCGACGATCAGGCTATTCTGTCGGACTCTGAAAACAGATTACAGATGGGTAACTTATACATTTGTTAAATTGAATCTGTAAAGACTCTGGATTGCAAATAGGCTATCCACACTTAAGGCCAAAGTGATGGCTTTTCGTGGAACTGATCCCGTACGGGCAAAAATTGTTATAGATGCTACTGTCCTGGAACATGTTAATAATTTTGATTACCTGGGCTACAGTGTGTCTTATAATGCCAGCAACGACGTGTGAATAAGTTGCAAAAGTTCAACTTTATGTGCTGGACCATCAGGCGAACCTTTAAGTCAGCAAGTAAAGGAACACGCCTAAAATTCTACAAGGTGATGGCTCTTCCCACACTTCTTTATGGGTTTGAGAATTTGACTTTGACGAAAGGCCAGACCAGTGGCATCCAAGTGGCTGAAATGAGATTTCTCAGGCACGTGGCAGGGTATAAGATACTCTCCATGATCATAGAAGAAACACAGATATAAGCTTAAGCATGATCTGAATATTATGAGTAGATATATTCGACAGGATTGCACAGTATTGGCTGAATTGGTGGAACATGTTTGCCGAATGCGTGACTACCGCATCCCCAAACAACTATGGAACTATAAGCCGTGCGACCGGAGAGGTGTGGGACGTCCGAGGAAGCGCTGGAGTGACCAACTCTAATCTTTGCCTATTTGAGACCGGAACAAACCATTCTTGGTTTAATCGTTGAAGATGATGATGATGATCATATAAGATTACTTACGATGCACTGCCGCCGTCAAAGTCGATCTCCGTCTGTTTTTTCCACGCGATTCTACAAATTTTCTTTTCCGCGTTTTATTAAAGTAATTTCTAATGTTGCTTTCAAGACAGGGCTATTAACTAAGTATAAAAAAAAAGTTTTGATTTCTTTTTTTTCCGGGAATAGACATTTTATTTTATTTAATATTTTTATTATTTTCCAAAATTTCGCGGCACGCCCAGGCAGGCTTCACGGCACACAGTTTGAGAAACGTTGTAGGCCTACTAGATGGAACAGATCCCCGCGTCACTACTCAGGCCTACACCACAGTAGCTGCGATCTTGTGTCTACACTCATTTTTGACGCACTGTGGCCAATTATCTCTGGCGTGACTATAACGCGACTATAGGCGTTATTCCTGTTTACTATCCGTCAAGCAGGCTACTCAACCCTCATGACCATTTTTCATGATTTCTATTGGAAAGTGCCAGTTATTTCATGGCAACAACTCATAAAACTTTACTAAGGCTTGACTGTCCCCCCACCATTAAAATTTAGGCTATAGGCCCTAGCTTCTCGCAGAACATGAAGCAAGGCCTACAGTTGCTACAGTTGTTTCTTTACTATAAAAATCATAAACAGTTCGCCGTGTCTACGCTATTATGGAAAATTCGTTAGGCTGGTTGCACACACATCGATTTCGATCGTACGGAAAAATATCGTACGATCAAATTCTTTTAGTAGAACGAAGAAGAGCATGGGAGCTTGTACACAGTTCGATCTCCACACGGCAAAAAAAAAAAAAAAAAAAAAAAACAGCATCTCATCTCCCTACATCTTCAACAACGTCGTCGCTACCCTTAAATAAATAAAAACAAAACCCTCCATTGGTATTCCAATTATAACCCAACAACCTGTTCCTTAACCCGCCCATGCCCTTGACATCACTTCGACGCTTCTCACTAACTTTAGCGTCAATTGCTGCAAACGACACTGGTATTACAGTCCGTAAGTTTGGCACTGATTACCCCACCACCCCCTCTCCTTGAGGCTACAAACACCTGTACACCAACATCCGCCCTTTTCGCTGGTAACAACACCTTCTCATCGCCCGGTCATTCCTGGCGTAAGCTACCTACCCACATTTCCATTTCCAATGGCTGAAGGGCGCTTGCTCCAAAACAGCCGGAGAGGACCAGTTTGGTCCTCTCTCAAAAAAAAAAAAAAAAAAAAAAAAAAAAAGTGTAGCTCCCGTCCACTGCCACTGCAAAAGACCGTCACCGTGCCGTTTCCGTGAATTCAGTAGCGTACGTGACCCAATGTACGCTTGGACACTACACGAGTTATATTCGTACGGTAAAAATCCGTCTTCATTTGACTTGTTGCTTCTGACCAAACTGGGACCTATTTCATAAAAGTAAGTAATATTATTAGCAAATTTTATTAAATAATAATATTAGTTTTTTTTTGGTTTATAAACATTTCAATCCTTTAAAATATCTTAAAATCCTTTACTAATATTATTAGTTTAATAATGAGGACGTTCATGCAGTTCATCGAACGACGGTATTGACACACAAAAATAGTTGAAGAACTTGATCTCATCATTTCGAAGTTCTTCTAACATGTGTGGAATGTTCCTGCTTGTTCCCTTTTCTCGTTAATTTGATGAAACCAGTAAGTTCGTTTAATCCTACGACGCCCGAGACGACGTAACCACGTAACCACCAACCACACAGCAACAACACGTTTTGGATTCATTTTCCATACAACTGTGAGTGATCTCGAGCTAAAACAACTGCACTCTACACGGAAAAAAATGTGGTTTGTGCAAGCAACGCACATTCGATAAAATATCGTACGATATTTTTCAGTACGATCGAATCGATGTGTGTGCAACTAGCCTTTTAGCGTTTATTGCATGTGGGGGGAAACAATGGGTCTTACTCAGCAGGTGCATGAGGCACTGGACGACTCAATTTCACCACTGTTTGTGTAGCTTGAAATTCTTTATTTATGCGAATTAGACTTACTGCTTGCCTCGAAACACCTGTAGCTTGTGGAACGCGACACGCTCTTCTACATCAACAAAAACTTCGCCAGCTTCTGCTACCTGTCTCACAAATTTATGGATGTTTGATACAGTTTCATAAGCCTCACGCTGGAAGGCTTTATTTCATATTTTTTTATATCACCTTGGGGCTTTTAAAGTTAATTAAAAACTTTAATTTAAACAGTTAACAGAAATAAACGGACGGAGATCGTCTTTGACGGCGGCAATGCAGCGTAAGTAGTCTAATCTTATAAGTCACAAAAATCTTCTAAAAATGTTGATAAATTTGCGTTTATACAGTTGGTAAAGTCCACTGACATAACTGGGAAACAACAATTAGTAGGCCTACTAAGGTAAGTAAGTAGAATTCATTATTATGCTACATTAGGCTGCAGCAGCAGTTAGACTGTGAATCCGAGTCAGACTGATTAGTAGCCTTTTAAATTAATTATTGCTATGATTAAAAATAAATATAGCAAATATTCTTTTTCCTACGTAAGTTCCGCTTCTAACTAGGCCTAATAGTTTTAAGTTTTGTTTGTAAACATTTTCTTGTTATATCACAAATATTAAATTGTGCATTGTATAGACTCTGTAAAAATGCTTAGCTTAATCATGAGTAGGCCTACCTTCTTATCGATAATGTATAATGTTTTTACTGTAAATTTTTTTTGGGTCCGTAAAGTAACAATCATGCTGTTAAATTTTCAGGTTGTCCTCTGTTTTCACCTAGGTCATATGGTAACCCTAAGTTAATTCATCTAAGCTTGGTGGCAAGGGTCATTGTTCAGAATGAGTCATTGTTCCCGGAAGATTGGCTCTAACCTGCACAATCACGCGGCAGCGGATTAAGCCTACATTTTTATTAGCGCCTACGTCTTGTCAACACTTTACAGACGTTCTGGCAAAGTTCCGAACGCGTTGCGAGTAAAGTTTTCCAGCGCTACGCAATTCGTAGAACTATGCTGGCATAGGTCTACAATCGAACATATTCTACTTAATTACATATCGAAACAGAGGCAGTTACAGAGTCGAACCTTCGAAGTGTTGGTGGGGGGAGGGAGAAAGTAACTTAATGAGTTGAGAAACAGTTTGGATTCGTGAATGTGAAAGTAGAACCGATTTTACCCTACATAACTTATACATACTTATTTGTCCAACAAATAAGCGTTTCTCAGAAAGAAACGATCACCTACAGCAGCATATCTGGAACGCAGAATCGTAAACTGCCACGGCGTCGGTACCCCTCGTGTTTTGCGACCACAATCCTATCAATCCAATCCTACTTTATTTTCTCACTTTAAATAAATTTCCACTTCCATAGCTCTAGACGTAGCAGAGTATGTACACAGGTCTGCTAAGACAACGGTTCCAATTTTTATGGGCGCATCCGTCTATCGCATCGACCTTCATTTTCTTGCGATGTCGTGGGGGTATAAAAAAAAACTTCTTTATACCCCCACTTGCCCTACAGAGCGTACAAAGTTTTATATACAATGTGTATAATGTCGGGGGTATAAAGAAGTTGTCTAGTTCCATTATGTTTATTTTCGATCTGATGATGAGCTGTGAAGCTTGAAAGCGATAACCGAAATATTTTTTTCTATAGTGGTGTGGAACAGTCTTAATTCCGTTTGAGATAAATATTAATTACCACTAATAACACAGTCACTTTATGGCCGACTGTTAAATTTTTACCTGAGGAATCCATACGCAATACAAATTTGTATTTATGGAGGTGCGAATGCGGGATGAAAAGCGATAGGCTAAAATTAGTGGTAAAATTAGGCTATAATTTCCAATAATTTGAATCCCAAGTGAAACAAAGTATTACTCATTCAGTGTAAAATGTAAGCCAAACACTCGTAAATTTCTTAATTGATTAATCTATAACTTATACTTCATAAGAACTTTTGCTTTGTTGTGATATTTTTAAAAATAATAAAAAACAAATGAATATCGATTTATCATAGGCCCGTTACGGCGATCGACCGGCCCATCATGTCTAATGAGAAATCTTCCCTCTCCAACACACACACACGCGCGCGCGCGCTGAGGGGGACATACTGCGCAATTGACAAAGAAAGGCGCAGTAACAGACAACGCTGGACGCAAACTGCACGTCAGCACCAGATTCTTTGTTCATTTAATTGTTGTGCAATCGCTTCCTTGGAGACTTACTGTCGCCAGCGCAGGGGCGACAAACAGCTCCAGTAATGCTGAAATTTAGTTATTATTATTATTATTTACTTAATCTGAAACATCCTATAGCTGGAAAAATAAATAAACTTATAATAATAAGATAATTATTCATTATATTTGGTCTCCAGTCGCAGTGAAATTGAAATAAATAAATACCTTTTTCTTTATCCGTGCTGCGACTACGTCTTTGATGTCTTACGACATGTTTCGGGAACACGTTCCCATCATCAGGTAAAATTGTTTTTTCTTCTAGTTCATAACGAACGTGTCAAGAATATAATAATTAAAACACATCAACACATAAACACATAACACAATGAGTATGATAGAACTCAGACCACGTAACAGTGCGCACTGTTACGTGGACTGAGTTCTATCATACTCATTGTGTTATGTGTTTATGTGTTGATGTGTTTTAATTATTATATTCTTGACACGTTCGTTATGAACTAGAAGAAAAAACAATTTTACCTGATGATGGGAACGTGTTCCCGAAACATGTCGTAAGACATCAAAGACGTAGTCGCAGCACGGATAAAGAAAAAGGTATTTATTTATTTTAATAAGATAAGTTTTGTGCCTCTCGTTTCGTAGAAGGAAACAGAAAATGCCCAGTTAGCTTATAAGCGATTACATATAGATGAAAAACAGTTTATTCAAAAGTCACGATTTAACAATAAACATAAAGATGAGACTTTTACGCTGCTACGTATTCTCGGTTCTCTTCTACGGTGTAGAATCTTGGACTTTGAAGCCACAACTAAAAAATTGGAATCTTTCGAAATGTGGCTTTACCGTAGAGTAGTCCTACTGAGCATTTCATGGACAGAACATATTATAGTCTAAGTAATATTGAAGTTCTTAGAAAGATGAGGAAAGAAAGGGAAGTTATTAAACAGTGAAGATAAGAAAGTTTCAGTATCTGGGAGATGTCATGAGAAATGAACAGAGATTTTACTTATCGGAGTCCATGCTACAGGGAAAAGTAGGCCTATTTGGAAAGAGAGGAGTTGGGCGACCGAGAGTCTCGTGGCTGAGAAATTTAAGGACCTGGTTTGGAATGAATACAACTGACTTATTCCGTACAGCAGTGCAGAAATTTAAAATAGCCTGTATGATATCCAACATCCGAAACGGATAGGAACTATCAGAAGAAGACTTATAGTTGGCTTAGTCTACTCCACGAATTACGTAGAAACATTCCGTTTATAATATAGACTGGGTGGAGGCCGTAAGTAGGGTTCCTGGCTGTCTGCTACAATGAACTTATGTAGGACAGTCGGGTGCAAACAGTAGGACAATGCCGAGCATGAAACCTGTAGGCTATATATAGAACATAACAGCGCCTGGGGGGGGGGGCTCAATTAAACTCAGGAACCTACCTGCGGGCCACATTATAAGCGACAAATTTTCCATGAGGATTGTAAAAATAAAAAAGGCAATATTTAATTTTAAAAAAGTAAAAAGAGGTAAGTTCCACATTTCACATGTCCGACTAGGCCTACATATTTTTAACGGTAAATCTTTATTATGTTTATATAAAAAATGAAAAAGTAAAAAGATATAAAACATTGTATATTAACAAAAATCTTCGTTATGAAAACTGGATCGAAGTGTTGCAACTACTAAAGCAGTAGACGTAATATCCGCATCGAGCTCAACACAGCTAAACGTAACTTTGAATGACAGAATAACTTTGAATAACCAAAGTACTGTGGCTAAAGAAACAGTACTTTGGTTAACTTGAAAGAGACTTTATTTCTTTTGCGATTAACTGACGAAGACCGTGTCAGTCAGCAAATCATTTTGCACAGTGAATATGACCTCTAGAGGAGACGTCTGTTGGTAATGACAGGAGTGGATCACGGCCCAACAGCCCGGGGTTTACTCAGTTTGTTGCTTTCACCCTTTTTACATCCCTTCATGTCTTCCATGGCTATTAATATTACGTCCATTAACAAGTTAAAATGTGCCGTAGTACGTGAATCACCTTGTCCTATCCCTGTTAAAGCAATTGTGTATTTAATTTTTTCATGTAACTTTGACTGACTCTGTCAGTTTTAATTCTTTTAGGGTACCGGTACTAAAAAATAGTTTACAATTTATTTGAGACATCACTTCCTATAAGAAGGATATACTATACAAGTAACAGTAGCGTGTAGCCTACTGTACTAAATAATATTATAATAACAAAGGGTAATAATAATAGTCCCACAATAATATAGTCATATGTTTCATTTATGATTACAATAAGTTCCTCCCCCCCCCCCCCAAGCTTTTCTAGCCTGGGCTAGTCTCTTCGTATAGCCTACGTGTAGCCTGGGTAGTCCTGATAACGCATCCGTATGTTGCCCATCATCTGATGCCTTCTCCGTCTTCTATTCCGTTTTCCATTTACCAGAGCCTCCAGTGTTTCTACCATCAATATGTACCTCGCGTTTGTTTGCCCCAACCAGTTTTCTCTTCCTGCCTATGATTATATCAACCACTCCCCCTTTTCTCTCATACTCTTCCAAGCACCTCCTCTCATTCGTCACTCTCCTTCCATGAAATACTTTTCATCCTCTTCCATGTCCACATCTAAGAGGCTTGGACCTCCTGTCATCTTCTTTCCTCAGTGTTAAAGTTTTCTCACTGTGCAGGAGCACGCGCTAAACAAAACAATTCACCATCCTCTTTTTCAGCTTTATGACTAGTGGGACTCATTATCATCATCATCATCATCATCATCATCTTCACGGATTAAACCAAGGATGGTTTGTTCCGGTCTCAAATAGGCAAAGATTAGAGATGGTCACTGCAGCGCTTCCTCGGACGTCCCACACCTCTCCGTCCCCTCGACTTTTAGTTCCATAGTTGTTTGGGGATTCGGCAGTCATCCATTCGGCAAAGATGTTCCCACCAATTCAGCCGACACTGAGCAATCCTGTCGAGTATACTCATAATATTCAGTTCCTGCCGTATATCTGTGTTTCTTCTATGATCATGGAGAGTATACCCTGCCACGTACCTGAGAAATCTCATTTCAGTCGCTTGGATGCGACTAGCCTGGCCTTTCTTTAAAGTCCAATTCTCAGATCCATAAAGAAGTGTGGCAAGAGCCATCACCTTGTAGAATTTTAGGCGTGTTTCTTTACTTGCTGACTTAAGGATTCGCCTATTGGTCCCGCACATAAGGTTGAACTATGCAACTTATTCACAACGTCGTAGCCTAACACTCACTGCAGCCCTACACAACAACCTTTTTTTTTCTATTAAGGACATCCTTAGCTAAGGCAATTCTGTATTCCACCTCTTGATTACAACGCACGTGCTCTCTAGCTAAACATTCTAGATATTAAAAAACTATCATTTGTTCAATTTCCTCATTCCCTACTTTTAAGCTGGCCAGTCCTGCTTATTTTGCTTATGACCATGCTCTTTAGCTTCTTCATGTTGATTTTCATTTCAAACTCTTCACAAGTTCCATTAAAATCCCTCGGCATTGCATTTAATGTCCTTTCATCGTCAATAAGCAATAGATCTACCGTGTCGTCTGCAAACCTGTCCCCCTTGCACCGGTTGTCTTTTCCCATCAAGACAATTATTAATTATTTCTTCCACATGCAGTGGCTACCTAGATCAGTGTTCCGCAACCTTTTTTTACTCACGGCACACCCCAGACGGACCTAGACTCAACACGGCACACCAAAATATCTGTCCCCTCAAAATCATATGAATCTTAATATAATTACGAAATATTACGTCGTTATGTAATCAATTATTATTATTATTAGTATTATTATTATTATTATCATTATTGTTATTATTATTATTATTATTAATATAAAACAGGAATAGACTCATGCATTTATTAACAATTTATTAACTTTAATTCACTGTAGAAAATACGAATTTTAAAGTAAATAACTCTACTCATACCTTTGCGGTGAACACAAAGCTTGCCGCCTGTAACCCATCAAACCGGCCCAATATTTCAGGCGAGAATACAAATAACTTAAGATAAGCAAACTATAAAACAATATTGAGTAAATAAATTACGTTTAATTTCTATGAAAATATAACAATTATCAGCATGTATTAAAGAATAAACAAGCACCTTCTTACTTAAAATCGACAATTAATTTATTACAATAATAAGTAAAAGTTCGCGTCACACCTTTCACCTTGTGACGGCACACTATTGTGCCGCGGCACACCGGTTGCGGAACACTGACCTAGATCACTGGAGGCCCGGGGCGGATTTCTTTCTGAGCCCCCCTCCCATAAGACAGGTGTTTATAATCTAATTTATCTTTAAGTAATACATAGCAAAAACACGTTACTGTTATATATTTATTGTCTAATTACTGTGTTGATACATCTAGTTAGGAAACTTTATAAGAAGCTGTAGTAATGTTTGAAATAAAAATCAACTTGCATATTGTAAATTCTGTACGACATCACCGAACAAGCTACGTGTTTGTCGAATGTTCCAGAGGAATCCAGCAGAATCTGTGTGGCGTAGGCCTACGTGATTCTCGACGCATTAGCTAGACTGTGTCAAGGCCGCAATTAATTACGTCGTAGGTAGAGATAACGCGTAGTTTGGAATGTTCTGGTCTGTGAGCGGGGGGTATAAATACAAGGCGGCAGCGGCCTTAGTTCAGATATGGTTACGATATATTACATAGTGCGGTTCTCGTAACAGTACAAAGTTTATAGAAGTAGTAGTAGTCTATTATTTATAGACTTCATTAAATTTATTACAATACTTTATAAAATAGAATAAACTTATATAATGCAAAACAAATTTATCATTGCTGCAAACAATACTTGGCGATTTTTTTTTTTCAAGTCAACAGTTTTAATGCAAATAAGGTGGGTGAACTTTCTAAAGTGCCCATTTTCTAGCTTTGGCCTCGGAAAATTTTCTTATTGTGTCATCAAAGCTTATTTTCCTTGCCAGCTTGTTTCAGATCGATAAAATTGCTAGTCCATGTTGCGTTTCAGGACTTGACAATAGAACGTTTGCAAATAAATTAAAAAAATTAATTTTCCAAATCTGGAGGCCCTCTACTAAGTAGGGTCCGGGGCTTTCCGCCCCCTAGTCCGCTAATGCTTCCATGTAGGCTATATATTTAAGAGCGCAGGGGACATAACAACAGTCATGTCTTACAGTAGTAACCTAATAGTAGGAAATTATACATTTGAATTTGTTCAACAGTCTTCCTATGTAGGATTACTGATTACCTAGACTAACTCTTGTAGTAATGAAATAAAGTTCTGTATTGTAGGTGGAAACAGATGTTATTGCTGTTACGAAAAGTTGCTCAAATCCAGAATACTAAGCAAACAACTAAAGCTAACCGTATATAGATGTCTTACTTGACCAATAGTAAGGTATGGGTGCGAGGCCTGTGACATTAACTAATGCAGATGAACAAACAGCTTAGAATATTTGAGAGTAAAATATTCCAAAAAATCTTTGAGCCTTGGAAATCTTAAGATGGCTCCTGGAAGATACGAAAGAATTATGAACTGGATAAATTGATTCAGGGTGTTCATCAGTAGTAGTCTGGTTCATCAGTAGTAGAAGATTAGAATGGCCGGGTCACGTAAGACGAATGGAAGATAGCAGAACTACTGAAAGAATCGCAACCTGGAAGAATAATCTGAATAATATAGAGGAAGAGCTAGGAAAAGATGTAGGCCTATAGATGACGCAGAGGATGATTTACTTATAAGTACCTACCAATGTGAGAAGCTGGAGAAGGTTATGTGGTGAGAGAACCGAATTTTTTTTACGTTTATTTATGCAATCTGTTAATACATAACAATAAACATAATTACTTTTATGAAATTGCTAACTGCTATAATTTTTTATTGTTTAGACAAATCTTTTCGTCATCACTGACATCATCAGGTCCAAAACAACCGTTGTTTTAGACCTGATGATGTCAGTGATGACGAAAAGATTTGTCTAAACAATAAAAAATTATAGCAGTTAGCAATTTCATAAGGTTGTTTTAGACCTGATGATGTCAGTGATAACGAAAAGATTTGTCTAAACAAAAAAAAATTATAGCAGTTAGCAATTTCATAAAAGTAATAAGGATGGCTGCTAATTTAAACAATACGAAGAATAAAACATGCGAATTGCAAGCAGATAAATATAAAAATGTAAGGGAATTTTTTAGGTTGTTTTAGACCTGATGATGTCAGTGATGACGAAAAGATTTGTCTAAACAATAAAAAATTATAGCAGTTAGCAATTTCATAAAAGTAATAAAGATGGCTGCTAATTTAAACAATACGAAAAATAAACATAATTGTTTACAGAATACATGGCATGAAGAGAATCCACTGACCAGACCATTATGTATAGGCCTAATATAGGCTATTTATAGTGTTGGAGTCTATGTAAGTCGAGAGGAAATGTTAACTTTAGACGTCTTGTCTGTAGGCTGTTGTCTAGTAGATTTATGGATAAAGGATTCGTGTGCTCTTCAAACAGTTTCACATATCTTTCGCTGAACATCGCAATGGTTTCACTGATTGAGGGCAGGTCCAGGTCTTTGTTGCTGATGAACCACGGTGCGTTGGTTATGGCACGCAACACCTTGGTTTGAAACCTTTCCATTATGGCAATATTGGATTTAGATGCAGTTCCCCAAACTGTAAGCCGTATATCCTCACAGGATTGAAGACAGTGTTGTACACCAACAGCTTGTTTCGCATTGATAGTAATGATTTTCTGCCCAGGAGCCAATAATACTTACGACACTTGGTGTCCAGTTGTTTTCTCTCCATCCAAATGTGGTTGCGCAAAGTTAGTTTTTTGCCTAGGTGGATGTCCAAGTGAAAAAACGTAATGGAAGAAAATAATTGACCAGACTAAGATCCACGCTGGGTTGTGGTGCCAGAAGAAGAAGAAGAAGAAGAAGAAGAAGAAGAAGAAGAAGAAGAAGATAAAATATGAGGACTTGGACTAAAGGTGGACAAGAGAATCTGTAAGGCTATAAGTTACAAGTAAAGATAGTAGGCCTATTCAGAATGCAAAACAACACAACATGTGTATACGAGTAGCAAATGTAAAACTATTTGGGCGTATTGATAAAACAAGACAGTGTGGACGATAAGGATAGAAAGGTGAACAGAATTACAAGTAGCCGCCGTCGCCGCTTGATCGTGCGTTCGAGTCTTAGCACAACGTTTGAAATAAATGTAGCGTATGCGCCTGCGCGCAAGTCTGGAATATCTTTGCTTTGCGTTTACAAAGAGTATCATTAAAAAAGCGTTCAAACGATTTGTTTCATTTGAATAGGTATAAATACTGTGAATCGGACGCGTACAACGAGCTATTCCTTTGGGGGGGGGGGGATGAGACTAGCTTGAATGTTGGACCACCCGTTTTCCTCAGGACAAATGAGAAATGAAGGATTTGTATCTATTTATTTTTATAAATACATTTTCTATATTCTTTGCATGTCAATGTTTCTGAGTAAACCGAAAAAAAGCTTCCGAGTTGAAAAAGCTAGGAAAATCGGTGATTTCAAAACGTTCTATCTTGATTAGTCTAATTGTCATTCAATTTGAAGCTAAAAATATCATGTAATTAGGAGTCACTTTTATTCGAAATTTGTTTTTTTTATAAATCTTGGAAAAAATAAGCCTTTATAAAGATATTTTAAAATTATCAGATTTTATTACCCCCTCGAACTTGAAGGATGTTTTCCAAGAACGTTTAAAGTAACTTATAATTCATTTTAAAGTAGGCTAGGTTATTTTTAATGTAAAATCAAAAAAATGAAGACTTCTCATTTCTGCGAATTTGAGTCAATAAACGACCTGTTTACCTGTGCAAAGACGACGGTTCAAACCGTAGAGATGTTAAACTAGAGGAGTCATGACATGGACAACCCTAAAAAGGGAAGTGTGTCCAGGTTAAAAAATGTAGATTAATAGGCTCTGCCTTCGTTTTCTGACATTTGCGTAATTGTTTTTTTAAAGCTGCAAATGCCTACGTTATTTAGTAAATACTGGAGTAGTTGTCATTATTAAAGAAACTCTAGGCTTATCTTTATTTTAACAGTTTACAACTGTTATAATTCCTTTTTATTTCTTCAATCATTTATAACCCTTACTTACTCTAACACACGCCACTGGCTTAGACATTGGCTTACGTTAAGTGATTAAGGAATTTCCTGAAATTTTCAGTTCTTCCCTCCTCCCCCGACCAAGGCAAAACCACTTCAGTGAATCATATCAGTGGCGGAGGAAGGCCCGCGGCGGTTATCTGTTATGACTGGATGAGGGGGTTTGATTTTTAAGGCTCCACCTACGGTTCTTTTTATATAGTTTAATACGTATTTAATATTTTCTGTAATCACTTAAATATCTAATGTCCTGGTCTCTCCTCCGTTCTCTATTCCGTGTTTCTACCATCGCATTACCTCGTGTTTGTTGCATACAGTGTCGAACCAGTTTCTCTTCTTCTCTTCCTGCTCTTTCCTGTCCTACTCTCCCAATCACCTCCTCATTCGTCACTCTGTGGTTCCAGAAAATCCTTTCCAGCCTTCTCCATGCCCACGTCTTGAAGGCCTGTAACCTCCCCTCTTCTTCTTTCCTCAATGTCCAATTTCTGTCCCGTATAGGAGCACGCTCCGAACAAAACACTTGGTCATATTCTGGCACCTATTGACTTTGTAAAACTCTTCTCTTATTTTACTTTTAGATTTTGTAATTTTATATTTTACATACTAGGCCTACTTATTATATGTAATTTTAAAATAAAAGTATAAAGCTACATAACGTAATAGGCCTATGAATTTTTTCATATTCACAGTCACAAAATCATTCTACAATCACAAGACAAAAAGAACAATTTATCTCTGATGTGATCTTTGGGGGGGGGGACCACCCACTCCGCGCCTGCTCCAGAATCACTCCCGATAGGACATTCTGGGTGCGCCCCTGGGTGGAAGTAAGGCTATCTAAAATTAACCACGTGGCCAGCTACTGGCGGTTGAAAGTTCACGAATTTGTTTCCTTTATTCCTGTTTTCAAACGAACACGTTAGGACAAAGTAGTTGACAAAAACCTGCTGAATAGAATGTACTACGCTGTCTATTGGGTTATAGGCAACCACGAATTTCTCCTCTTTTAGGCTGCAGAGACTCGCGGTCAAGTAGTGAGAATTTTTCTGTTATGGCCCTATTTTTATTCGTGCTTTCATGCCGCTCTGTCGGTTGTTGGGTGACGATAATTGGTGCCCCCTGCGAACCGTTAGTCCAGTTGTAGCCCATATAGGCCTACACGGCCGGTAGCAGGCCACACCCTTAAAATTCAGTAGACTAAAACGCTTATGGTCACTGCGGCAGGAGCTCCGTAAGAAGCTTGGAACGCGGCATGCCCTTCGTCCCGCACAACCCTCGGGTGAAGCCCATATAACGAACACTTTCATAGCGCTTTTCTGAATTTTTATGATGTAAATTTCGAGTAGTCATAATTACGTTAATTGTTATGTGTAACAGAATAAGCCTGTAAATACTGTACAGGAGTTAAAACGTTTTCAAGGAAATTATGGTGTAAACGTCTAGCGCGCTTATAACATTAGGTTACTGTTAAACGTTGTAACATTCTGAGCTTGACTGAATGTTAGAACTTGATGTTAGATTTAGTAGGCCTATAATGCAGAAAAATTATTTTTTGTCCCTTATCATTTTGAACAGATTTCAATGTATAACGGCTAGAATTTCGATTATATATTTGTTAATTAGCAAATAAACAATTTAAAATCCATTCAGTATTCTGTTTATTCGAAGTCCGTGCAATTAAAACCTCTTTGTACGCATCAACAGTAGTCACGGCTTCAATTCTGTGGATGGAAAGGTATAACAATATTGATACCTCTGTGGCCGAAAACGGTATCGATAATTCTTGTCTGTCCAGATTTCAATAACGGACACGGAATCGATTCTACACTCGTGTGTTAACGATCATAACATTGGATTCAAGCCTGTGCGTAAAATTTACACAAGTTTGTTCAGTTACGTCAATAATGATCATGGTGTCGATCCTACTACACGTGTGTGGTAACGTTCAAGAAGTTGTATTCGAGTCTGTGTTTTTAGTTATATTACGTCTTTCTCCACTAGCGTTAATGTAATCACGTATATTTAAACAGTACAAAGTTGCGGTGATATAAGTGTCTGCATTTTCACCAAAATACATTTAACGCTGTATACCGGACTGCGTGAAAATACCGAACGCGATGGGTACAGAAAACTCGTAGCGTAGAGTAGAGTAGTACACATACACACCGTGACGGTGTTGGCAGAGCGCTGCACAGTCTGGCAACACCGTCGCTGGCGACACATGCTACTACGTAAACACACACACACACACACACATTCAGGCCAGTATACAGTACTTTGTGTTTTGCGCCTTCAGCTGCTGCTGCTGACAATGGCGTCGCGGGTTTGTTCAAACATCGGGCTTAATAAATATATACATTTTGAAATGTAATTTAAATGCGTTCGTGTCTTCAAACGCACAGAAACTCGTTATACGTTGTGAAATTATATTTCTGTATACCTATATACATGGAACTATCATATAATTAATTAATTTCGTTGTAAACGCTAAGGAATATTTCATTTCGTAATGAATATTATGAAAGTTTTAATTTCAAAATAACTTGATCATTACAATAATTATGTGTTGAGTTTGTTCTTGTTAAACAATGATTCGAGGATAACCTAAGAGTAATGGCAGTCGTTAATTTTATAATTCTTTTGAAAATTAATCTATCTAAAGTCTGATACGGCTGTCGAACTATTTTTATTGTTTTTTTTTGGGATCATCAACGATTGCTCTATAAATTCAAAAAAAGCTTGTTTGAATTCATGTTCACCATCTTAAAGTCGTATTTGGAAGAAAGACACTTTCGAGTACGCCCAGGGAAGTGTTTTGAGTCCTATTGTGTATCTAATCTATATAGCAGATCTACCAACTAGCAATGATGTGATTACTACTGATACGTACGCTGATGATACTGCAATCCTTGCTGTAAACAAAAGTCCGGTGGAAGCAACCATTTGCCTACAGAATTCGCTACATGCGATTGAAAAATGGGCAAAGAAGTGGAGAATACAATTAAATAAAACTAAATCAGCACAAATCACCTTCACAAAATGCCATGGGACAAGATCAATTGTGAAATTAAATAACAAGGCTATCCCGGTAGCCGACTCTGTAAAATATTTGGGCATCCACCTAGACAAAACACTGACTTGGCGCAACCACATTTGGAAATCAAGTTTTGCAAGCATTATTGGCTTATGGGCAGAAAATCATTACCGTCAATGCGAAACAAGCTGTTGGTGTACAACACTGTCTTCAATCCTGTGTGGACATACGGCTTACAGCTTTGGGGAACTGCATCTAAATCCAATATCGCCGTAATGGAAAGGTTTCAGACCAAGGTGTTGCGTGCCATAACCAACGCACCGCGGTTTATCACCAACAAAGACATCTATGGAGACCTGGACCTGCACTCAGTCAGTGAAACCATTGCGATGTTCAGCGGAAGATATGTGAAACGGTTTGAAGAGCACACGAATCCTTTAGCCATAAATGTACTAGACAACAGCCTACAGACAAGACGTTTAAAGTTAACATTTCCTCTCGACTTAGGCTATCTAGACTCTAACACTATAAATAGGCTATATTACACATAGTGTGTTAATTTTAAATACTCATACAGAGAACTAGTAAATGGACTATTGTATGCCATGTATTCTGTAAACAATTATGCTTATTTCATTATTTTCTCTAGCAAGTAATTCCAGTGCTCAAGTGATTATTTACTGATGCATTGCTACAAAACAAAATTAATTAAAATAATAGAAAACTTCATTGAAAAGCTGAAAGTTACGAAAGATCTTGCGAACGGCCAAACAAAAAATGTGTAGCCTACTAGATTACAGCTTTTGTAATCGAATTTATGATGTAGGCCTATTACAATTTACCTATCAATGATAATCATTAGGCCTAATAGGATTACTATTTATTGACTGGAAATCGACATGCAGGATCTGCTTCCAGTGAAGCACTTCCTTTACAAACAAGCGCTACAACAAATAGGCTACAAATAGGTTTTATAAGTGACATTCCATATTGATTATTGAACGTAACCTTTCAAGGTCGGTATTTACAATACTGTATCACAGTTTTTCGAGTTGTTAGGCCGTGGTTTAAGTTTTTCATGATTTTCACCAGACGTTTCGTCAGTACAGATAATGGACATCATCAGTGGCGCGGGAACATAGATCACAACATCCCCGAACGGATATGAACACAATCGCGCGGGATCTCAGAATACGTATCAACCATGGGCGGGATTCGGGCGATTGGGTGACAAAAGTTCCAATCCAAAAGTTCAAGACAAAAGTTCCAATTCGAAAGTTCCAATTTTTATTTTTCCAATTCCACAGAGTTCCATTACTACAAAGTTTCAAAAGTACAAAATTTCCAAATAAATTTAAAAATGTAAATAATAGCCTATTGCTTTCAGGTAATCTATGATTGTATCATTTTCAACGTATTCTTGATGTCGCTGAACAATGTTGAAAATTCTTTCTTCAAAATTTCGTCGACGACGAGCTGACGTTGGATTTTTTATTTTCTGTCCTAGATTGTGTTGTCGTATCATGCTTTCTGTGTCACCTTTTTCATTTTGTAGCTCGTTCAGAAAATTATATAAGCTTGGATGGCACCGTCTCACCACTACCTGAAAGCGATTATGCCACCCTTCAGATGAATTATTGGTTCGTGCCATTCTTTGAAGCACAGCATCATATTGATTCCACAGTTCTGGGGCATAACGTACAGGAATCGCTCTCCTTCTACCTCTGGCTGGTCTACCACGTACATATGTCACTTCGAAATATTCGGCTGCTGGAAGAAAACTCTGGAACCTCATCAATGAAAATATCGAAAGTTTCGCGTACGTTCTCAGTAGGGACAAAAGCTAAAGCACACATCATTTGAGTTACTTATTTAATGGTCCTGTCATTCTCATCGTTATAGCCTATTGTTCCTGCAAACCTTCGGATTGTACTCGACGAAAAACGCTTTGACATATATGAAATAAACACGCGCGAACATTTCCAATGTGAGTTTGAGTCGCATTAATGATGGCCAATTCGAAATGGGACATTACAGTTTGTGGCAAAGAAACTTGGATTCCAAACTGGCGTGCTGCAAACATAGTAACCTGAAATACTTTTGAGTGTGCTATTTCTTCTTTGGTTTCCAGAAGAGCGTATACGAAAGGAAGTGCTACTGTTCGTTCTACTCCTTGATGTACTTGCAAAAGAGAACCCATAATAACGAATAATTGGACAAGATTGACGGAACCGTCTTGAAGGTTCCATCCACAAACCATAAGGCCTATGGTTTTGTATATACGAGAAGTCGTATATACAAAATAGTAATGAAAAATAATTATTTGAAATTGGAACTTTTGTCTTGGCACTTTTGGATCGGAACTTATGTCCTATTTCCATTCGGGCACTTGCCCCCCCCCCAATATCTATCAAATAAATTACAAATCAGTGAGCCGTAGCTTTGTGTAGTACGGTACCTTTTTAACAAGGCATTGGAAGGCTTTTCAAATCTAGTTTTCTTGCGTATTTTAACTTATTCAAGCTACGCTACATGTAATGTTAAGTTAACCACTCGGTAAAATAAATGACTTCCCCAGAAATTACCACATCCAATGCCGGATTAACCATCTTGAGTATAAAAACCGACGTCCCCTCCAGATTATTTAACTTTTTCATGTTTGCGTGCGTGCATGTGTTTACACACGTTTGTGGACGTGTGTGTGTTTTTGTGTATGTGTGTCTTTTGAAGGGCTAGAAAAACTATAACCTCCGAATGGGCAGATAGACGAGCAGAAAGGCGGGTTAGAGAGCCTATCTTTCTGTCTGTTCGGAGGTTAGCATTCTTGCTCGCTAACCCGCCTTTCCGCCCCGTTCGGATGTTAGAATTCTCGCTAGTCTACCTTTCAGTCTGTTCGAGGTTAAATTTTCGCTAGCCCGCCTTTCTGTCTGTTCGGAGGTTAGAATCAAGCGTGTCTTTCTGGGGGTAATGCCAACGCCTCCACCCGAACGCTGCCAATAATTCCTGCCTTTCTAGTCCATTCCTCAACGAGGCAGAAGCCTTCACCTCGGTTTGCTAAAAAAAAAAAAAAAAAAAAAAGTTCGAAGATAGTGCCCACCTCCCCCAATTAATGTAATCTGCCCAAACAGGACTGAACAGTCTATTATTTACATTCGTTCGCGGGTGGTTGTAGCCTATTCTGTGTTCCGGCGCGATTGTGTTCATATCCGTCCGTGGATATTGTGATCTATGTTCCCGCACCACTGATGATGTCCATTATCTGTACGGACGAACGTCTGGTAAAAAACATGAAAAACTTAGACCACTGCCTAACAACTCGCTCCGGAACATAACAAGTAGCAGTTCAGCAAGTAAACACGACAAAGTTGGAATTACAGAGACTGTTCATTCAAATAACAAGGTTAACACACCATATTGTTTTGAAATAGTCACTACAACCTAATAAAGTCTGTCCAGTGAGTCACTGAGTTAGATAGGCTACGTTTCAGTCTACGCTAGACTGAAGCTTCTTGGCGAAGACGTTGGGATGGTTTTAATTGGCGCTTCGTCGCTCTATCTCTTCTGTCAGAGAAGGCATCTGTAAATTGTTTGTTGTATTACAACGGTTGGGCACATAGGTACGGGGTGGGCGCGATACCATTGTTGGGCACATAGGCCTATCATTATTTTCCAGTCAATGTTTAAATTTTTTATAATACAACCGTTTACTGTTTAATTAAATTATGGTTTGCTTTAAGAAAATTATAGGGATCTATCACCTGGTAATAAAAAACCTACGTTTATAGTAGGCCTAACTTATTCAATATGTAGTCTATAGGATATAGGCAGTCTATAGGCTATAGGCTATTTTTTGTTATCAATAAACATTAAATAGGGTATATTATATTAAATGTATTATATTATTTTTCTCAGCAACATAGGGCTACTAATTTTAGGCAACTGCATCTGCACTACATTTTTGATGTTTTGAGTATGTCATAATATCGATACACCATACAATGAAGAAAAGAAGAAGAAGAAGAAGAAGAAGAAGAAGAAGAAGAAGAAGAAGAAGAAGAAGAAGAAGAAGAAGAAGAAGAAGAAGAAGAAGAAGAAGAAGAAGGAAATGTTTTTAGTGCTGAATGTAATGCGAAAATACCTACTCTATTAATCCGTAAAGTTAAGTAAGAATGTTTCTGCTTTTTTTATATTTTATCGTTAAAGAAAACAAAAATTATGGTTGGTAAAGTATAGTATATAAGAAACAAATTACAATTATTGTAACAGATTGACGCTTGGCAACAATCTCTGCATACATAAAAAAAAACAACTAAAAGCCAACTGAACTAAGCGTTGTTGTGATATTAAAGCGTATTTCTTCTTCGTTCAAAAACACCCTTCAACATACCCTTAAAATGTTGTCCATAGTGGGTGTATTTTACTACTACGAAATTACATTTAAACCTAATCTGGTGACCTAACGCCGCGAACGAAACCACTACGCTTTTTTGCAAACGTGTAGCGATTAAAACAGAATACATTTTTACAGATTGTATTTTAAGCGTATAGTACGTTGTGTGTGTGTGTGTGTGTGTGTGTGTGTGTGTGTGTGTGTGTGTGTGTGTGTGTGTGTGTGTGTGTGTGTGTGTGTGTGTGTAAAACAGTCTAAAAATATTGTAAAAGAAGTATAAGACGACAGGGAAAAGTGGCAACCACAAATAGATTTTGGCGACAAAAAACTGTAAAATTTACTCTTTAAAGCCCTTTATAGGTTAGTGGTAAGTATACATACCACATGCATAAGGTCGAATATATGCATTACAGTGCAGAGAATATAGCCCTTAGCAAAAGTTTTGCTGTTCCTAGACGGATTGTGGTAACTTATAGAACCACCAGTATTATGGTACAGTTGGCAGCGCTGCAGACCTAATGTATTGCTATATATGTAAAAAGGTCAGTATTTATGGAAAAATTAGTTTTTTCCTATTAAAGCGTAAAGCGAGTTCTTTCACAAAAAGGGAAATATGTAGTCCTGACCTATAATAAACCCGTCTTACTTCGAGTTGGTTTCTTTTGGAGTGATTTACACAAAATAGTGGGTATTATTTAAAAGTATTTTGGTATTACTGAATCCTTTCAGTTTGCCTGATAAATAACCTAATGACACCAACTTTTGAATGCCTCAGCAAACCTTTATGATGATTTTGAATGCCTCAACCGATTTTCAAAAAACTTGGCACCGGTGTTCGTACATTTACCCTACAGAACTCTATTGCTTATGAGATTGATTCCTCCAAAAACGGGGGGCGAGAGGCAAAAATGTGGAAGGCCAAAATTGTGAAAAAAGTCGCACAAGGCCATGTCGGGTATCAAATTAAAGGAATTTGAAGCACAATATGAATATAGTGTTCACTTTCGAAAATTTCAAAATTCTTTCACGTCAAGGCCCAAAAAGTGGGTGAAAAGTTTCATAAACTCGTAAAAATTCATTTGGTGTATCAAATTAAAAAGAATTTTGACTATCAACTGTATGTAGTGATAAAAGATTTGGGATTTCAGGCCCCCCCCAAAAAAAATTTGAAAACAAATTGTGAAAATCCAGCAGGGTGTGTGAGATTAAAAGGAAATGTAACCCAAAGCCGAAGGTTTTGAATTTTTTGAGTTTATCGTATGATTCCAACATCGCCGTGCTTACTGCCTGCCATATCTTACTCCGTACGAGGCCTTTCACTGTCTCCATCATTGCCAATCGTTGAGACACTGAAAGGCCTCGTCCGGACCATGACAGGTATCAGTTTAGCAAGTAGGCCTAAGCACGACAAAGTTGAAATTACAGAGACTGCTAATTGAAATAACAAATACAGATATATTGTATGTCTGTGTAGGTCTACTCTACAGTACAATTTGTTATAGTAGGCCTACTAACGAAGTGCGATTTTTAAAATTATTAGGCTATTAATCGATGGCGCAATATACTCGTTACAAATTATAAGATTTCGGACATTAGCCGTCGTAAGTTAAAATTAATAAACACGACGTTTCGACGTCTATAGAATCACAGGTCGTCTTCAGGCGAACAAAAAATTAATACAAAAATAAATATATCACTAACAAATTCATATCGTCAAAACTCCAAACCTTAGTTATACAAATATAGTGCTAAAATAATAATAATAATAATACAGTACTCACCATTTTATAAAAGAAGGATTCCTACCGTGGTTGTTTAGGTTGCAATCACGGGAGGAATCCTTTTTTTATGAAATGGTGAGTACTGTTTTATTATTATTATTATTTTTTTTTCCGGTGAAGGGTTTGTGAGGATCGGTCAAAAATATAAACACAAATTTTAACTTATTTGTGTCGACGTTTCGACAATGTTTATTGTCATCATCAGGACAATTGTTGCTGACAGTTGTGTGTTTGGCGTCAGCATCAATTGTCCTAATGATGACAATAAACATTGTCGAAACGTCGACACAAATAAGTTAAAATTTGTGTTTTTATTTTTGACCGATCCTCACAAACCCTTCACTGAAAAATTCATTGATTGACGATCACTACGAATTTAAGGATTATTATTATTACTATTATTATTATTAGAAGAAGAAGGGAATTCCTTCAGGTTCCCTCCTGTCCTTCAGGTTATTCGAAGTTACCTGAGGGACAGGGAGCTCCGGTACGACACAGCAGATGGGCTACGCAGCAGAGAAATAACAGGAGGCGTAGCTCAGGGCTCTATCTTGGGCCCCGACCTGTGGAATGCCTTCTATGATGGAATCCTCCGGATGGAAATGCCAGATGATACCTTTCTGGTAGCACATGCTGATGACGTGGCTACCGTGTTCACCGCGAGAGACGCAGAGGATGCGCAGTGCGTGCTGAACCAGGTCATGCGCAGGGTCCGCATCTGGATGGAAGAACACGGTCTGAGCCTTGCGACGGAGAAGACAGAGATTGTGCTGCCCACTCGACGACGTATACCCACAATCACACAGTTCGTGGTGGGGGAAAAGGCGATAACATCACAGCCAGCGGTGAAGTATCTAGGGGTGCACCTGGATACTAAGCTCTCCTATTGGGAGAAAATTCGATGTTCCTCGGAGAAAGCCGCTAAGGTCGTTGCTGCGCTGAGCAGGCTAATGGCAAATGTCGGAGGCCCAGCTGCGGGAAGACGGCGACTGCTGATGTCGGTGACCAACTCGATTCTCCTCTACGGATGCGAGGTCTGGGCCGACGCACTGAAGCAAGAAAAATACCGCAAGGAGATGGCCGCGGTACAACGAAGAGGAGCACTTCGGATTGCAAGCTCCTACAGAACGGTGTCGGAACCAGCAGTGTTGGTCGTCGCTGGAGTAATGCCAATAGATGGCTGAGGAGAGGAGGAGGGTCTACAAGACCAAGGAAGACTTGGGGTTTGTAGAAGCAAGAACAGTGGCCAGGGTACATTCCATGCGGAGCTGGCAACTACGATGGGAGCAGGAGAGTCGAGCTAGGTGGACGGCGAGGTGATTGGGAACCTCCCTGAATGGGTGGACAGAACGCACGGCGAGGTAGATTATTACCTTACTCAATTCCTGGCAGGGCATGGTTATTTCTGTGCATACCTGCGAAGGATGGGTAAGATGGAGGATCCGTCGTGCGTGTATGGCGACTCAGACTCTGATGACGCTCATCACACTTTCTTCGAGTGTCAACGGTGGGTGCTGGGTCTGGAATCGGAGATTGGCCCCATGACGCCTGATAACATCATAGGCGTCGTGCTCAACAGCAAAGAGAACTGCGACATGGTTGTGACCTTCGTGAGGATGGTCCTACAGCAGAAGAAGCCTGAACTGGACCCTCTCACAGGTCGATGATATAGATAAAGCTGTAGGAGCCTAGTAGGCGCAATACGAGGTGTCACCCTGAAGTCATACGAATAGTTGTTCCAGGGGGGGGGTTCCCTGCCTGTAAAGTGGAGGTTTTTTAGTGGGTGCGAGTCCCACACACCAGGAGACCAGTCGGGTGTCTCCTGATGGTGCATAATGCATTTTTCCTCCTCCGAAAAAAAAAGAAAGAAAAAAAATTAGAAGAAGAAGAAGAAGAAGAAGAAGAAGAGAATTAATAAAGTTGTGTTAGTGGTTATAATCACAAATAGAAATTACACTCTTGCACACCACTATAGAAGAAATTCCCGATCAGCGTCCACATAGGCCATTGCTGGTCGGGCTGAGTTAGAGATTGTGTATTTTGCATCGATGTATACTAGGGCCTATATGGATCGGATGCTACATTCACTGAATTCGGTCCGACCGCTACACCAGTGGTGGGCAAGAACACTGCGTATGCTATAGGCTATACTGTAGGCCTACCTGTACAAAGTCTGACTTTTCTGCTTTGTTATAGCTTTTGTTGCTTAGCGGAGCATATTTTGCGTTAAATGGTATAGCTATGTCATTTTAACAATTAATGATTCCAAAGTGGGAGCTTTTTAATCATTCTTTTCCAAAATAAACACATTTGTTTCACTGTAAGATTTCAGTATTCTGACACATTATTTCAGTTTATCGCTAAGTTCTGTTGCGTTCATTTACAGTTCTGTTGCGTTCTTATTTATGAACATTTAATATTGAAGCCAGACGAATAAAGATAAGAATAAGGGATAAGGGAAACAAAGAATAAAAGACGTGAGGTGTAAACTTTAAAATGTTTATTGCGTAAGAGAAGCTGGGGTGTACGGTCGCCATGGTCGTTAAAGTGTTCAATAAGCCATGCTAATTTACATTAAATTTTTTTACTTAATTAGCTACGTATCAACTGTATAAAAATTGTTTACATTAAACATTACTAAATAATACAATCATTTAACTTTTAGCGGACACCAAGCTTAGAGAAGGTAGCTGCAGCGGTTCTTTCCGTAGCAACATCATAGCACAAGATTTTATAAAATAATGTCATTATTAATTATATAAGTTTCACTTCATGGCTGTCTTCAGAAAAATCATTGTTTGAAATATGTTTTCTAAACACTGTGCCGGCAAAGTTTTTGCAACATTTGTTGGTATTACTGTCAGATATAATCAATAAATTATACATATATTTCCAATCTTTAAAACATCTGATGACGCACGCTCTAATTAATTTTCCGCTTGACACAAAGTCAGTAAAACGAGTGTAAATGCTCAAGTTATTGTCATTTGTTATCAGTTAGGCAAAAGTAAAAACAAACTGTTATAAAAAATAACATCTTCATAAGCAGACATTTTCAGTTGAACTGTCCCAAATGCAATAATTGTAAGGTGTCAAAACAAGTGCATTACTGACTGAATGACTCGTTTAGTACACCTGGTAACTTTAAGCGCCAAACGCTTTATTCTATCGATTGTTCGGAACGTTTTCTGCCGTTCACTTTGCCTGTCAGTACGCGATCCATATACGGTAGTGTACATCGATGGTATTTTGTTTAAACGGTCCTTCTTAAACAATATACATAGTCTCTAACTCAACACTGGCGGAGACCTTGCCAATTGTCACCTACACTGATGATGGCCTCCGATATTGACACTTTAGACCAGGGCCTAACCGCCCAAACAATAATATTCCTAACTATGATGTACAGTTTAGAAAATTAAACATTTTTGGATCCTAGATCTCAAAAAAAGAGATTGAAAAAAAAAATTTGAAAAATTGTAAAAAAATCCATCCGGGTGTTAGGACTAAACTAAGTGTAATTTTAACACACATCCGAATGTTTGGAATTTTTTATGCTTATTGTAGGCCTGAGTGTTTGCTCTACAATTGTTATTTTACTAAAAACATTAGTCGTTAAATCGTAATTTCATGATAACCGAAAAATTTTGTAGCATCGAAATTTATCTAATATAATATAAACATTATGTGCGGGACCATTAGGCGAACCCTTACGTCAGAAAGTAAAGGAACACGCCTAAAATTCTACAAGGTGATGGCTCATCCCACATTTCTTTATGGGTCTGAGAATTGGGCTTTAACGGAAGGCCAGGCCAGTCGCATCGAAGCGGCTGAAATGAGATTTCTCAGCCACGTGGCAGGGTGTACTCTCCATGATCTTAGAATAGACACAGATATACGGCAGGAACTGAATATTATGAGTATACTCAACAGGATCGCCCAGTATCGGCTGAATTGGTGGGAACATCTTTGCCGAATGGAGACTGTCGCATCCCAAAACGGAACTATAAGCCGAGGTGACGGAAAGGTGTGGGACATCTGAGGAAGCGCTGGAGTGACCAGCTCTAATCTTTGCCTATTTGAGACCGGGACAAACCATCCTTGGTTTAATCCTTGAAGATGATGATGATATAAATACAGACCGCAGACCCGCTGGAGAGCCCCGGTTTGGGGGGGGGCGCAGGCTTAAAGTAGGCCTATTGAAAGAGCTAATACAGCGGCTTCTATTACTTGTTATCATTAACGGAGCAGTTACCGTACTGCATTTGAGTCATCTCTATGTCTCTGGGACGTTAAGTGAGGGGGTGAGAGGGGCTATGACACTGCGTGACCTGTATGCTTTTTTGTTGCAATTGTATACCCATTAATTAGTCAGTGTATATTGATTCTTCTTCTTCTGATAGTTCCTATCCGTTTCCAATGTTGGATATCATAGACACTATTTTAACTTTCTGTAGGCCTACTGCTGCACGGAATAAGTCAGTTGTATTCATGCCAAACCAGGTCTTTAAACTTCTCAGTCATGAGATTCTCGGTCGCCCAACTCCTCTCTTTCCAAATACTTTTCCTTGTAGTATGGACTGCAATAAGTAAAATCTCTGCACATTTCTCATGAGATGTCCCAGATACTGAAGCTTTCTTATCTTCACTGTGCTAATAACTTCCCTTTCTTTCTTCATCTTTCTAAGAACTTCAACATTAGTTATATGTGCTGTCCGTGAAATGGTCAGTATTCTACGGCAAAGCGACATTTCGAAAGATTTCAAGTTTTTAGTTGTGGCTTCAGTCAAAGTCCAAGATTCTACACCGTAGAAGAGGACCGAGAATACGTAGCAGAGTAAAAGTCTCATCTTTGTGTTTATTGTTAAATCGTGACTTTTGAATAAACGTACCTATATTGATAAGAACTATAATATTTATTTTACGCTGCCCATAAGGTCAAAATTCTAGTAAGAACTAAATTTTTCCTTCTATAGGAAGTTGCTGTATATAGGCCAACAGGTCTTTGAAGCCTGTTTGACTGTGGTAAGAAAAAATAACATCATAAATAATGTATGTCGTTTGATGATGTCAAATGTCAACCTAATGAAACTACACACTGAAGTTTTCCGGTTAGATATTGATGCACGCGGCACATAACAAATATGTTGAGGTAGGGCCTATGTTGTATTATAAAACTACTCCATGTCCCCATCAAAAAACTGAATAAGGGCCCCCATCAATCTTTCGCGGATGGGTGGCCTAAAGTCCTTAGTGCCGCCACTGTATAACTGTAATATTAATGAATACTAATAAAGTCTAATAATATAATTTATTCTGCTTCGTTCAAAAGAGTGAGCGCATTCTGTAACTCAGTGAGTAGTTCTAATAGTATTACAAAAAATAAATAAATAAAGTAAACAATTAAGATGAAAAACGATCTACAATTATTTTTTGAAGAAATCTGGAAAACAGAAAAAAATCCCTGAAGAATGGAAGGTGGCCTTAATACATCCGCTACATAAGAAGGGTAATAAGCAAGTGGAAAGAGCATATGGTAGGCCTATAACTAAAGATATTTACAATAAAAAGTGCATACCTATCTAAAAATGCGAAAATAAGGCATTACAGTACAGTAGTGAGGCCAGAATCGAAGTGAATGTCTAGCACTGAATTAGGCCTATAATTTAGACAAACTAGAAATATTGGAAAGGCGAATTATGAGGAAAATATTAGGCCCACGAAAAACTTGGTATAGAAAATATAACAGAAACAGTGATTAAAAGAAGACTAGTATTTTTTGGACATTTATATAGAATGGATGACAATAGGTTAACAAAACTTCAAACATCTGTGGTGAAAGAAGTCAACACCAAGTTGGCTTAAAGAGTCAAAAGGATTTAGAAAAAAATAATTTAAACGCAGAAGAAGAAAGAGAAGTTTTTCGGGCAAAAGTGTTAAAAATGGAAGGAGCCCAGGGTAGGAGAGAGAAAAACGCAGGTTCAAAGTGGACTGAAGACAGGAAGAAGAGACATACCGGTAGTGAAATGATGAAAGAATATTGGAGATAAAGAAACGAACAAGGAATAAAGAACTGAAATTGGCATGCGGTCCTCAGATGGTCGATACAAATAGAAAAGAAAGTAAACAATTGTAAATATTACAATATCTGTTCGTCGACACAAAGATTTCATAACATTCTTCCTGTGTTTTCTTTAATGTAACAAACAAATAGACCTACCACAACATTAATGTAGAAAGATTCTCAACTTTATTTATCACATTAATTGAAGAAGAATTTCCGTATCCCACAGTATTAACACAACAATAAAAACGTTTATCTCGGCTGATTCATTGGTGTAAGTGTAGTTATCGCTGGTGAGCCGATAAACGTTGGACCTCCTGATAACCGGCAGGCTACACGAAAGCATCAGTGCCGCGGCCCCACTCCACTATACTCTGTTTGCGTGAAGATGGCCGTTGGTCGTAAAAATCGCATGTCGTCGTTATACAAAAGCTGCAGTTTAACGGTAAATGACGGGGACCAGCTGTTTTTTCGTTTTAACAGAATTTCGTGTTAAACGGGCAAGAAGTGAAACAGGTTGAGATAAGTGAACAAATCGTAGGGTTATTTGGCAGGTCTAAATCCACTCAAGTCCACTCACGTGAATTTGCGGAAAACTGAAATTAAAGGTTTTCAAGTGCAATGGTAAATCATAAAAGTTTCAAGATTAATTTCTATTATTAAAAGAGTTTTATTATTGATTACATAGCTGTTAAAAATAAAATAGTCTGTTGATTGCTTGATTACTTGATTGATTAATTGATTACTTTTTAAAATAGTCTGTTCTTTTTTTTGCACAAAATTTTGCACTACTTTATTTTCAATAAATGTTCCTAATTTATCACTGTAGTCAAACCATTTCACCTTCCCAGTTGGCTTTAAGTATCGACGAACACGGCTCAGCAACGGAAGCATGTCGGTGGCTGTAAGAATTCGTAAAATTTTCACTGCCATTTCCGTGTCAAGTTCGTTGACACCCTCATCACTTTTACAGTTTTTAACTTGCACTGTTTTGGGGCGTGGATGTACGGCTTTATTTATTATATTTATTAAAAGCCAGCAAAAAAGTAAAGTATTTGGACCAAAACGTTTTCCTGTTAACCGATAGTTTGTAGGCAAAACTGTTGTGTTAACCGTACAAACTGTAACTGCAAAATAAAAGCAGCGATCGGGCCTGCGTCATATTGCGTGTTAACCGTACAAACTGTAACTGCAAAATAAAAGCAGCGATCGGGCCTGAGTCATATTTCGTGTTAACCGTACAAACTGTAACTGCAAAATAAAAGCAGCGATCGGGACTGAGTCATATTGCGTGTTAACCGTACAAACTGTAACTGCAAAATAAAAGCAGCGATCGGGCCTGAGTCATATTGCGTGTTAACCGTACAAACTGTAACTGCAAAATAAAAGCAGCGATCGGGCCTGCGTCATATTGCGTGTTAACCGTACAAACTGTAACTGCAAAATAAAAGCAGCGATCGGGCCTGAGTCATATTTCGTGTTAACCGTACAAACTGTAACTGCAAAATAAAAGCAGCGATCGGGCCTGAGTCATATTGCGTGTTAACCGTACAAACTGTAACTGCAAAATAAAAGCAGCGATCGGGCCTGAGTCATATTTCGTGTTAACCGTACAAACTGTAACTGCAAAATAAAAGCAGCGATCGGGCCTGAGTCATATTTCGTGTTAACCGTACAAACTGTAACTGCAAAATAAAAGCAGCGATCGGGCCTAAGTCATATTTCGTGTTAACCGTACAAACTGTGACTGCAAAATAAAAGCAGCGATCGGGCCTGAGTCATATTTCATGTTAAACGACATTTTGTGGGTAAAACTTTCGTGTTGGAAAAAAAATAGAGAAGTCTAATCACGTGTATCGAACTGTAAGAAGAACACTGAACGGAAAGATCAGAAGAGATACTCTTTTGAAATTTTATAAAGTGATGGCAGTGGCGTGCGGCCTTTATGCCAGTGAGACTTGGACACTGAACGCAAAGACAAAGCCGGATACAGGCTCGTGAAATGAGATTTTTACGATCAGTACTACGAGTATCAAGGAGGGGCCGGTTAAGAAATGATGATACAAGGAACATCCTTGGGATATATAACCTAAACGAAAGGATAAATCAGTACAGACAGGATTGGACAGTTCATGTTGAAAGGGTGCATAGGAACAGGATACCAAAACAAATTTTGGTTTATAATCCTAACGGACTGCGGTACATTGGAAGACCAAAGAAGAGATGTTCGGACCAAGAAGTGCGCAACAGACCGTAAGGCCCACAGCCTGAAGAAGAAGAAGAAGAAGAAGAAGAAGAAGAACCCTGCTGCCATGGAGTGGTGTTGGGTTCACATTACATTGCATTACTTACAGTCAGTACCGCTGAATATAGGCCTATACCTATAATCAGTGCCCCTTCCGCACACAGTATAGGCTACGTTGAAGTCTTAACCCAGTGTGAAGGACCCTTTAACGGATACTAAGCAGCGCTTCAACATAACCTAGAGTTTCAGCAGGATGTCACTACTTATTTACTTAACTGTTTGGAGTGGTACAAAAAGGAGCCATCATTATGGTATGATCATCGTCTTCATCAAGGATTAAACCAAAAATGGTTTGCTCCATTCCGAAGTAGGAAGGCAAGAGTTGGTCACTCCAACGTCCCACATGTCTCTGTCGTTTTGGATTATAATTCAGTAGTTGTTTGGGGATGCGGCAGCCGTCAGTCAATTCGGTTACGATGTTCGAAACATTTTAGCGTATTGTACGGTTCGAATCCTGTCGAGTATACTCATAAGTCATAATATTCAGTTTCTGTCGTAGGCCTATATCTGGATTTCTTCTTTCTACGATCTTCGAGACTATACCCCGCCACGTGCCTGAGAAATACCATTTCGACAGCTCGCTTACGACTGGCCTTGAAATTATTATTATTATAATTAGAAATCATGGGAAGGTCGGTTTCTACCTGATGCAGCTTCTAAGCGGTCATAGATACTTCCGATCTTACCTCCATAAGATGGGTAAACCGTTGTCTGCAGGGTAAAGACTTGTACTGCCGGGTATACAGGATAACGCGGAGCACACATTCTTCAGCTGTGATAGGTGGGGCACGAGAAGAGCGTCTCTGGTTGCGGATATAAGAAGGATAGCTCCAGATAACATCGCCGCAGCCATGGGGTCTGTGGAACCGCGTGGCACATTCCCACATTCGTAAGGGCTAGGGGGCCAAAGCCCAGGGCCCTGCTTGTCGAGGGGCCCTATGGCCGACTATTTAAAAATTCTAATTTTCGAACGAATAAATAAAATTTTCCGAGGAAGCGAAATATTAAAAACCCCACTGACAAGGAGAGTATGTGAAGTGCGGTTCACGGATTTAAATGAAACTTGGGGACATGTTTAGGTACATAAGGTTATAGTAAAAGCTAAAGCAGTAAAGTTTAACGCTCAGAATTTCCCCCAGTTATAAGCTATCACAATAATTGTTTTATGGTGATTTTTGGAGAAGGCTCGAGAATCGATTGTTTCTCACTATTCCTATAGCGAACTGTGACGCTGAGAGATCATTTTCTACTCTTAAATAATCAAGAACATGTACCGATCAACAATGCTTGATAGCCGCTTAGCCTAACTAATTTACCAAGATTAACTATTGTAACAGAATTATTAAAAACATTGGATTTGGATCATTTGATTGCAGAGTTTGGCGAAAAGAAGAGCAGAAAGAAATATTTCAATTAAATTATTTTGTATTCTCTAAATTATTTGTAGGCTACTGTTGATTACTGTAAAAAGATCTGCGAAATAAAATAATAGTAAACAGTTCATCATCATATAGGTGTATTTAATCAGTAACTTATAAAATAAAAAAATATGTGAGTAAAATACGGTTTAAGAACAATATTTTGTTTATTATATTTATTGAATGATCGTCTGAATACAGAAAAGTATTATTTAGAATTAATATTAGGCAATTACCTGTATTAACTTCCGTCTTGTGACTTATTTGGTTTTTTCCTTAAAACGACGCGTTTCGAGAATAAATTCTCATCATCAGGTTTAAAAATACTATAAAAACATCAAATTCACCCAAAAGGGGTCGTCAACTAGTTAAAATACACAAACACAAAAAAAACACCACACATAATTTAACACCGACACAGTCACGGCACGGTCCGATGCGCATCGTCTCGTTGCCAACGACCAACTCGTTAAATTTTGTGTGGTGTTTTTTTTGTGTTTGTGTATTTTAACTCTAGTTGACAACCCCTTTTGGGTGAATTTGATGTTTTTATAGTATTTTTAAGCCTGATGATGAGAATTTATTCTCGAAACGCGTCGTTTTAAGGAAAAAACCAAATAAGTCACAAGACGGAAGTTAATACAGGTAATTGCCTAATATTAATTCTAAATATTTAGTAACGTGACTTGGAGACAATTAAAACAAAATGAGAAAAGTATTGTGCAAAACGCGAAAATTCCATACATAGGTCCCAGCTCTTAAATAGCCCCGGGCTCACCATAGCCTTAATTGACCCATGTGAAGAAGGAAGACTTAGAACGTGTATAAAGTAGATCTAAGATAGACGTGAGCCCATTGGGTGCAGCAAAATCGCCTAGTCTGAAGTAGCGTGATAAACGGTGCCAGGCTAGTGGCACGTTCGACGAAGGATGTATGTTGGTGAGTAGTCCGCTTGAGATGGGGGTCCCACACTTCGTGCGTAAATGCATCTCCTCCTTGGAAAAAAAGAAAACATTATTATTATTATTACTAATTTCGAAACTAATCAGTAGAATTATTTTCAGCCGTAAGTTAGCCCGGTCGGGACGTTTAATGCAACACGCACATCGGTTGAAAACGTCATTGTATTGATACTCAATGTTAACTGCAAACGTTTCGCCTATCCTATGATGTCGCATCCTCTGTGGTACGCGTAAATAGCCTATGTCATTCTTCATCACCACCACTCCAAGGACTAGGCCTTAGACCTGTTCCGGAACCCATCTCCTGCTCCGTTTACCGACATCTCTCTTCCCAGTAAGGTGATAACCCAAGGCAGCCACAAGTAGACGGATATCAGACATGCCGTTCAAGTGTTCACACCATCTCGTTCTGTAGTCTTCAATCTTCTGGTGCAATGATACAATGTTTAAATCGCGTCTAAAATCCTTGTTCCTTCTCCGATCCAAGAGGGAACAACCTTGTGTCCCTCTTTGAAATTTCATTTCGGCTGCCTGAATCATCTGCACGTCCCTTTTACCAAGAGTCCATGTGTCACTAGCATAGAGGAATGTGGGGACAGCCACAGTTTTATAAAATTTCATTTGGGAATACTTCCGTGTTTTATTTTTCAGTTATCTATGAATTATTCCACAGATGCGTCTAAATATAAATATGTCATTCTTAAAAAAAGAATTTTCGCTTTCGAAATTAGCTAATAATTATTTTTTAAATTAATAATTAATTAATAAAGTTGTGTTAGTGGTTATAATCACAAACAGAAATAACACTGTTCGACACCACCATAGAATTTCTTCTTTTTTTTTTTAATTAGGATGCGACATCGTAGAATGGACAGAACGTTTAGCGCTAACAATAACAGAATCAAGAAAACAAGCTTGTCAACAAAAAAAAAAAAATGAATATTTTATGAAAATGTGGTGAAAAAGGATTTTACAAATTGAACAGAGCAGCAGGTCAATAGGTTTAACCTTGATTATCAAGAAGATTTGATGAGAGGCGAGGAGAAAGAGAAGTGTACGAAGGAAGAAAGAAAGAAAAGAAAAAGCACGCGGTGAGAACGACGAAGATGTCGTGATGATAAAGAAATGGACGTGCAGCTGAAGGAAATTAAAACAAACGGAATGAGAATAAGACGCCAAATATAAAAAAGTGGAGAATCTGGAAACGAACGAGAAGAAGAAGAAGAAGAAGAAGAAGAAGAAGAAGATGGAGGAGGAGGAGGAGGAGGAGGAGGAGGAGGAGGAGGAGGAGGAGGAGGAGGAGGAGGAGGAGGAGGAGGAGGAGGAGGAGGAGGAGGAGGAGGAGGAGGAGAAGAAGAAGAAGAAGAAGAAGAAGAAGAAGAAGAAGAAGAAGAAGAAGAAGAAGAAGAAATATGCCATTTTTGAAGGAGATAATTTTTCGACGTCGATAGCCTATAATAAGTTTAATTCATTTCTTATATTCACTTTTTAAATGAATTTTTTTTTATATATGCTGTTCGGAAACGGATTGGTATAGTAGTAGTGGGACACGAGAGAGCAGGCAGGGGCGCACGCCGTTTTTGTACTCCATTGCTCAAGCATACAGAAGGGTTCGTCTATCAAACAAATGGGACCGAAAACAGCAATTTATATCTCGATTGTGTTGCGCCCAAGGAGGGTTGTCGTTGCGTTCCCTCCCTCCCCATATGTCACCCCTAACCATACAGTGTGTGAGTGTGTATTCATTATGAAATATAGGACTATGCGTCACGCTGTCTAAAAATGGTCGGTCGGCGGCGCTACTGCTGGCAAAACGTACGTAGCTCTACACAGTTCGACTGACTGATCTGGTTTTCAAGTCTTCTAAATAATCCCATCAGACAGAGAACTGTAAACTTTGCAGAGCAATCCAAATCTATATCGATTGCCATTGTAACGTTTCTCTTCTACCACACCATTCTCCTCAGCGTAAAATGTTTGTCCTTTAAGTGATCTCGTTACCGAAGAAGAGAGAAGTCCAACAATTTAATAAAATAATCATAAATGTTTATTGTTTGCGGACTATCAGGCTATTCTGTTGGGTTCCAAATGGACATACATTTGTTAAACCGAATCTGCAAAGACTGGATAACAAATATCCACACCTTAGACCAAGGTGATGGCTTTTCGTGGAACTGATCGCGTACGGGCAAAACTTGTTGTACATGATACTGTCCTGGAACAAGTGAGTAAATTTTGAATACCTGGGCTGCAGATGTGTCTTATAATGCAAGCAACGACGTGGTGAATATGTTGGGTAAGTTCAACCATCAGGCGAATTCATAAGTCAGCAAGTAGAAAAACACGCCTAAAATTCTACATGGTGATGGCCCTTTCCACACTTCTTAATGGGTTTGAGAATTGGACTTTAACGAAAGGCCAGACCAGTCGCATCCAAGCGGCTGAAATGAGATTTCTCAGGCACGTGGCATGCTATACTCTCCATGACCGTAGAAGAAACACAGACATACGGCAGGAACTGAATATTATGAGTATACTCGACAGGATTGCCCAGTATCGGCTGAATTGATGGCAAGATCTTTGCCAAATGGATGACTGCCGCATTCCCAAACACCTATGGAAATATAAGCCGAGGGGTCGGAGGGGGTTTGGGACGTCCGAGGAAGCGCTGGAGTGACCAGCTCTAATCTTTGCCTGATTGAGACCGGAACAAACCATTCTTGGTTTAATCCTTGAAGATGATGATGATGATGATAAATGTTTATTATAATTACTTTTGATCCATAAACAAAAAGATTTCTTCTGGAGTTCAGAAACGTGTCCCTGGAAACATAAGAAATTTATAAAAAGTTTCATTTGAAAGTATATGCACATATGGCTGAGAAACCTAGACGTGAGGAACTTGGAGAGAGCAGAGGTACCTTAAAGTTTTTTAAATGTGGCGCCGGAGGTGAGGCCATGAGAATGCCGTGGACAGAAAGAGTGCTTAATGATGAGGTTCTGAAGCGAGTGGATGAAAGAAAGATTTTGATTAAAGCCACTGCGGAAAGAAGAAGCAATTTGGTCGGTCGCCTCAGACTGGTTCACCACCCTGGTCGAAGAAGGATTGACAGGCGTAGTGGGAGTAGAAGGCCCAAACAGGAGTAGTACTGTATGGATGAGGTAAAAGTCGGAAGAAGGTATATTGTTATTAAGAGACCGTCTTCGGAAGGGAAGAGACTGCAAGACCACCATCCTCTGGCTTGAGGAGGAGGAAGAAGAAGAAGAAGCAGAAGAAAAAGAAGAAGAATTAACCGAAATAACACCATTAAATATTTAAATATGACGATTTATTTTCCCAAACAGCAATAACAATTTAGTATTTTATTTGTTGTGTTTTATTATCTCTACAGTGTTGGCAACACTGACCATGACGTCTCGTAAGGGCTTTTCATATAATTTACAGCTCACTGTGTTGATTCGATCCTGAATACAAAGTAAACTTCAACTCAATAGTGAGGAGAAAAGCAAATAAAAGCGGGTAAGTGGTAGAGAGATAGCGAATCAAATGGGATTGTGTCACTAAGTCCTATCTAATTTCAACCCTTATTGCATTCTGCACGCACACAAGGGGGTGCTGTTGGTGCCGTACTTACATTCACTTTAGACCAGACTAAAATAAAAAATAGTCTTTTCTTAAAAAACAATAAAAAGACCGTTTGTTTATAGCGTTTAAGACAAGTTAGTGAATTTCTAGTTTCCGCCGTAAATCATGGAGGTTGCAACCTTCAGTTCATCCAAATAAATACACTGCAAGTAGGTTTATTTTCATCGTACGTTTCACAAAAATTATTTTGTATCTTCAGAGGTTTGTTTAAATTGTAATTGAATGTTTCGCTTACAATATAGTTAAAGGATAATTATTTTACTTCGATTCTATTTTCGATTGTTGTAATGTTAATGTAGTCAGCTATATAGCCTATGTGTTTTTAAAACCTAATATTTACATATCTAATTTAGCCACACACTGTTTAAATAATAAACATAAATTTCCAGAAATTCAAAATGTCAAATTAATTAAAAACGTACAAAAAGGTAATAAAATGAATATCTGGGAAAATCTTAATATTTACAAACACAATAATAATAATCTATTAATTAAAGAACAAATTCAAATAAAAACAAAACAAGATGATTTATTTAAAATCATACATTTATTACAATAATAAAATAAAACATTAAATATTTAATAAATAGCTGACTACATAAACATTACAACAATCGAAAATAGAATCGAAGTAAAATCGATTATCCGTTAACTACATTGTAAGCAAAACATTGAATTACAATTCAAACAAACCTCTGAAGACAGAATAATTTCTGCGAAACGTACGTCAGGTGGAAATAAACCTACTTGCAGTGTATTGAGTTGAAGATATTACATGGAAGACCTGCGGGAAACTCAACGAATCACTTACACCTTTGTAAGTTATTCCTTAATAACATTCAGTTCAATACGATCGATTCACTTTTTAAACTCCTCGTTTGTTCCAGTCCGACAGCATTCCCGATTTCTCCTGCAGGCACTTGATGGCATGTGAGGGTCTTGTGTGAAGATGAAGAGGACAGGGACTTGTGCCTTGGGGGAGAAGTAAGTAGTAAGTATGGCGAACAAAGGGGTCCCCGTCTCATTCCTTAGATGGAGAATAAACGTTACACTTTATTTCGCAGTATCGTATTCACAAAATACGAGTAACAATCCTGACAAGTAGGCCTATTGTAACTCTCCTCCGCGGACGTCTGCCCGAAACATTTCCGTAAGTTATTGCAGCAACCCCTCAGTCAGGTATATAGGCTTAAGGCCAATGCACTTCTGAGACTTCGGTCTGTGCCAACACTTTACATACTCCGTCACAACAAAGGAAGCGTTTTAGAGCCGCGTCACAATTGTGGCTACAAAGGACGACGGTGCGTTGTCAAGTAAACGGCCTCAACCCCCCCCCCCCCCCCCCCGACAACACGACAGGTACAGACGGCCGTTCGTTGCACTCACTACGCAGAAACTAAATGGGGTGCGCCTGAAGTTCAAAAAAACGTTGAGATCCTTTCCGCGTTTGCTGTTAGGCTTACAGCTCAGTGACATACAAACGTTTCCTGGCTCCTTCACTACGGTTGCCATCTAGTAAATTGAACTCTTACGACAATCGGCTAGAACAATTGGGAAATCCAGGACATGAAACCCATAGCTCAACAATAAGATCCGACACATTTCATACGTCATCAGCATGTCATTCTTCCTCTACTCCGTGTACCTTGCCGTTATCTTCCTTTGTCTGTAGATTTTCTTCTTCTTCTTCTTCTTCTTCTTCTTCTTCTTCTTCTTCTTCTTCTTCTTCTTTTCTTATTTTAGCTTTGTGTTGTGTTACCTGGCCAGTAGATGTAGTATATACAGAGTCAGGGAACGCTTAGAATTATTCAATGAACTTGTTTTGAGAGTGATATAACATTCTCTTATGCCGTGCCGTGACATCTGATCGAGGAAGACGAACTCACACACATCACAAAAAGTCAAGAGGAAAAGGTAGGAGAGAGAGAGAGAGAGAGAGAGAGAGAGAGAGAGAGAGAGAGAGAGTGAGAGAGAGAGGTTTTTGTAAGTGCAGAATTAGACAGGTTATGTAAAGCAGATATTTTCTTATCACAGAGAGACACAAATGTTATCAGAGTTCAGTGGAATTTCCCACGAATCACGAGACCGGGGCCAGACACGTTTTTGCAATACAAGGAAACACGTGTGAATGACGTAATTTAACTGCTTAATAAGAACTACAGCTATTATCTCTTAATTAGTGATAAGCGTAACTGTAAATAAATATTCTTTTGTCAGATTAAATACTCTTTGTTCAGTGTTTGCTGTTGAGCGGGCCCGTTTCATCATCGCCAAGTGAACACAGCTATTTGTTCCCGTCTCGCGGGTTTGAAACCGACTACACCAGTGATCGCCAAACTGCCATGTTATGCATAGGCTATGTATGTCCCTGGATAAACAGGCTACGAGCAATAAGCCTGTTGGAAACCGAGGGTACGATACTGAAGGCGGAACAGGCAGAAGATTAATATAAGTATCAATATTAGACTAGTTTCCAATGTCGGACAATTACGAAAAGCGAGATTATTCTATTTTTTTTCTAGTAAAATTAAACTGAAAAACAGACAGTTATAAACAGGCCTAATAAACAGTAAAATGTTTTCGCCTAAGTTTAATTTTCATAGATATGGCGGCTCTAAGGCATATTGGATTGGGACGAACAGACCCGGTGTTACGTTTATCTATATCTATAAAAATGAATGTTTGTTTCTTTCTTTCTTTGTCCCGTATGCGTTCCTATACCATTCATCCGATTGCGATGAAACTTCGGTGAGTTGTTGTGCGCACGCCCGCGAAGGTTTATGAATTTTTTTCGATGGGGTCCTTTGGGGGGTTCTTGGGGTCTTCCACATCTCCTCCTAAACCACTGGACCGATTTCAACCAAACTTGGCACAAATATTTTATGCAACGGGAGAACCAACATAGGGTAGGTGTTTTTTCGATGGGGTCCTTTGGGGGGTCCTTTGGGGTCTTCGACATCTCCTCCTAAACCACTGGACCGATTTTAACCAAACTTGGCACAAATATTTTACGCAACGGGAGAACCAACATAGGATAGGTGTTTTTTTCCACGGGGTCCATTGGGGGGTCCTTTGGGGTCTTCCACATCTCCTCCTAAACCACTGGACCGATTTAAACCAAACTTGGCACAAATATTTTACGCAACGGGAGAACCAACATAGGATATGTGTTTTTTCGATATGATCCTTCGGGGGGTCCTTTTGGGGTCTTTCACATCTCCTCCTAAACCACTGGACCGAATTCAACCAAACTTGGCACAAATATTTTACGCAAAGGGAGAACCAACATAGGATAGGTGTTTTTTCAATGGGGTTCTTTTGGGGGTTCTTTGGGGTCTTCCACATCTCCTCCTAAACCACTGGACTGATTTCAACCAAACTTGGCACAAATATTTTACGCAACGGGAGAACCAACATAGGATATGTGTTTTTTCGATGTGATACTTCGGGGGTCCTTTGGGGTCTTCCACATCTCCTCCTAAACCACTGGACCGATTTCAACCAAACTTGGCACAAAATATTTTACGCAAAGGGAGAACCAACATAGGATAGGTGTTTTTTCGATGGGGTTCTTTTGGGGGTTCTTTGGGGTCTTCCACATCTCCTCCTAAACCACTGGACCGATTTCAACCAAACTTGGCACAAATATTTTACGCAACGGGAGAACCAACATAGGACAGGTGTTTTTTTTCGATACGATCCTCTGGGGGGTCCTTTGGAGTCTTAAAAAACTAACTTATTAGATCTGGTTACTATGGCAACCCAATGGAATAGATTCTGTTCTAAATATGTTATCGCATTAAATTGAAGACCACGCGAACTAAGTATTTATATATTATATATATACAAACACTTTCTTTCTTTGAGTGGCATTGCAACGCATGCCGGGTACTCGCTAGTATTATATAACTTAGGATAGTACGATGTAGATGCAATAATATGCAGTTAACAAAGAAAACTGAATTTGATACTGTTACGACATTACACAACAGTCTACGTGCTTGTCGAATGTGCCAGAAGAATCTCGCTCTAATGTGTGTGGCATACGTGACTCTAGACGCATTCGCGAGACTTTTCTGGAAGCCGCCAGCCGCGCGGACTGTGTCAAGGCCGCAGTTAATTACGTCGTAGTTAGAGATAAGGCGTAGTTTGGAATCTTCTGGTCTGTGCGCGGATGTATAAATACAATAAGGCGGCAGCGGCCTTAGTTTTCAGTTATAGTCGCGATAAATTACAATGCGGTTCGAGAGTTATTATCGGGCGATATTTTTGTGTGCGTTCAAGAGGTTATTAGTGAAGTGTTGCGTTTATAATCGGGCGGCATATTGTAGAACAATTGTGTTTTATATTAGTTGACCTTCATTTGCGCGAGAACAATTTTTATTTGATCTGTTGTAAGAGATTGTGTTGTTAATTACGAACTGTTTAACTGGAAAAATTAAAGCTGTTAGTGATAATTGGTGTCTTGTAATTTGTTTTCCACTGTACTTACGACGATCAAGTAGACCATCGTAACAATATGAATAGCCTACTCGTTGAAGAGTAGTGGGAAAATGAGAAAAGGAATACGACAGCGCTGGCATTAGCGCGTTCAACTGATTTGTATAAGACGCTGTTTCAGTGATGAAGATAAAAATAAAGTGTGTGAAAATTAATTTTAACATTAACAGTTCCCGTTGGAAATGGAACATGATGCTAGGAATCGTTAGAAAAACTCTTCACTATTTGAGGTCAGTAGTGCTTATCATGAAAATCATGGTTGCTTATAGAAAAACAGAAGAATAAAACATTGGTCGTATATCAGAGTTAATTGGTTTTCGATAAAGTAAAAGTTAAATCAGATGCAGATGTTTGGCTTCACACAGGAACATTGGCGTCATATGTTAAAAAGTAATTGCATGTTAATGACTGCAGCTGTAATTAACGATTAACGTCTGTAGCCATTATGAAGAACAAAAAGAACATGAAATAATCTGATTACAAATGTTAAATTCTAAAAGAAAAACAATAGTAGACCTAGGCTTACTTCATTGTCAATACGATAATAAAGAAAAATGAAGAAGAACCTTCAGCATGCGGTTCGTGTTTGTGTGTGCGTGAAGAGAAAGGAAGAAAACGGTAGCCAGCTTGTAATTAATTAAGAACCGTTGATTATCAATTTGGAGTGAAAGAAAGTTGGAATAGGAAAATTACACAGGAAGAGCGGAACGGCGATGGGCGGGGGCAATTTGCGTTGGCTGTGTTGGCGGCACTGCGCCGCTCCTCAATTGTCTGGTCAAATTATAGACACCGCGGGTCCGATGCGGCCGGCCGCCGCGTGTTGTTTATACTTTACATGTAACACCTGTTGTGAGGCCAAATGAACAAACATAGAGGAGTGAGAGACAGAGGAACTGCGAACGAGATAATAAAGAATTATCGGGTATTTTTCGTTACTCCTTCATTTGGCTTTAATGGTAGACAGTTATAACAATGACGACAGGTGCAGATGACACTGCGATTGTAGCGAGAAATGTTATGGGACTTTAGAATATGTTTGATAAACTAGTCGTGTTGGTGAAGAATTATGGGATAGAAATAAATAACAAAAAAATAGAATTTGAAAAAAACAAAAAGACTTATACAATCAACAAAAAACTTAACACATTAAAACAACAAAACAAAAATCAAGAACAAAACAACAAAAATAAACACACATTTTACCCTCGAACCATTAACCTTAGCAATACAGAATTTAACAAAAAAGAAACAGAATATTTAAACAATATGTCAAAAACTAACATAACCCAAAATGCAAACAAAAATCTAGAAAATTTAATAGTAGAAACAGAATTTGCCATTAACCTAATAAAAGACAATAAACAAGAAGAAAAAAGAACAGAAGCAACACATATAATTAAAAAAATAATCACTAGCGAAATGAAAAACAAAGATAAACAAAAGAAAAACAATAAAACAATAAAAGAAATTAAAAATAAAATAAAGAACAATAATTTAATAATAACTAAAGCAGACAAAAGTCAAGCAACAGTAATCATTGATAAAGCAGACTACATCAAAAAAACCGAAGACTTCATCAACAATAATAAATGCGTACAACTAGATAAAAACCCAACAGAAAACTATCTTAAACAAACAATAAAACTAATAAAAACAAATAAAAACATTTTCAACAATAAAAACATAGACATATATATAAACAATAATCCAGAACCACCTAAAATGAACAGCCTAATAAAAATACACAAATTAAACAACCCAATACGTCCATTAGTCAATTTCAAAAAAGCTCCTACATACAAAATAGCAAGAATAATAGCACAAAAACTAAAAAATAACCATCTAACAAATAACCATCATAACATAAAAAATACATACGAATTAATAGACAAACTAAAAATAATAAATATAAATGAAAATACATTTTTCACATCATATGACATAACAAACATGTACACTAATATCCCAGTAGAAGAAACAATTGACATAATAATAAACAAACTTATAGAACAAAATGAAAACAAACAATATATAACCGAAATAAAAAATAGTCTCCAACTAATACTAAAACAAAATTACTTTGAATTTAATAGCAAAATTTATCAACAGAAAGAAGGTTTAGCAATGGGATCACCATTATCAAGCATAATAGCAGAAATATTCCTACAACACATAGACACCAAAATACAAAATATCATAAAAACACATGACCCAAATGGCATATGGATAAGATATGTAGATGATGGACTATATGTATCAAATAACAAAAACACAAATGCAGAGAACATACTGAAACAAATCAATAACATACATCCCAAAATACAATTCACAGAAGAAAAAGAAAAACATAACAAAATCAACTATTTAGACATAACCATCACAAGATACAACAAACACATACAATATGCAATATATAGAAAACCAACTTCCACTAACATCCTTATACCTAACCATTCTGACCACCCACCACAACATAAAATGGCAGCATTTTATTCGTTATTTAACAGAATGTACAAAATACCCCTAAACAAACAAGAAACTGACAAAGAAAGAAATATAATATACCAAATTGGTTATGAAAATGGATACAATAAAAATACTATGATCAAAATAGAAAATAAAATCAAATACAAAATAAAAACTGAACAATTAAGAATTAATCAAAATGAACAACACATAAATAATAACAACAACAAAAAATGGGCCACATTCACAAACATAAATAATAAAATGACAAAACTAACAAAACTATTTAAAAACACAGATATAAAAATAGCATACAAAACTAATAAAAATAAATTACAAATTCTAAATAGCTCACACAACAAAGATAATACAACAACTAATGGTATATACAAAATTGAATGCCAAGATTGCAATAAATGTTACATAGGACAAACAAAAAAAACAGCTGAAAAAACGTTATTTTGAACACCTAAACGCATACAAAAAACCAGAAATATATAAATCCAATTTAGCCACACATGCAATAAACACAGGACACGAATTCCCAAACATAACCAATGTATCACTAATAAAACATATACCACACAAAGGCACCATAATGAACATTTGGGAAAATTTACAGATATACAAACATAAAACACAAAACAAACTAATACCAGAACAAATACAAATCAATACAAAACATGACACAATATTCAAAGCACTCAACATCGAAAATACACAAAATACAAAAACATATACCACAACCACACACAATAAAACAACTTTAAAAGACCAAAGACCAACAAACAACCTTAATAACATCCAGCAGCCAACACACAAATACTTCACCAGAAACAAGATGGCGAAGGCTGAAGATGAGAGAACAGGAACTCTCGAAACATGTTCCAAATAGAAAAAACATCTTGAGGTAAATTTAGTATAAATATTAAAATAAATAACAATATTCATAAAACTAAAATAAGAAGAATATATCTCACAAAAAAACATATTATGGATTAAAAAAGCACCTGACATCTAGCTTTATCTCAAGAAGCATAAAATGAAAAATCTACAAAACACTTAGCAGGCTAGTGCTGACATATGCTTCAGAAACCAGGACAATTACAAAAAATAGCGACAGACTTCTAGGTTGCTGTGAAAGACAGATTCTAAGAACAATATTTAGAGGAGTACAAGAAAATGGAATGTGGCGCAGGCGCTATAATTATGAACTATACCATCTTTACAAAGAGCCGGACATTGTCAGGATAATTAAAATATACAGGTGGGCGGGACACATAGAGAGAATGGAGGAAGGACAGCCTACGAAACATATTTTCTACCAGAAACAAATGGGTAGTAGAAAAAGGGGAAGACTCCGAAGTAGATCCAAAGACCAGATAGAGGAGGACCTCGGAAAGCTGAACATAAGAAACTGGAAAGCCAAGGCACGCAATAGGTAGACATGGAATCGATTCTTGGAGCAGGCCAGACCCACCAAGGGCTGTAGAGCCATGGCTGATGATGAAATTAAGAAGAATATAGGGAAGAAAAAAATGTTTAAAATATTAGGCTATAATGAATAAATGATCACATCGGAGTTCATATGGAACATCAAGCTGGCAGGAAAGTTTAAATATCTCGGCGAATGGACGGAACCAAACTACTACTAACTTACTACTCCACGGCGCTACAGCTCATGAAGAGCCAGGATGACGTTCCTCCACTCCTCTCTATCCTGTGCGACTCTTCACTATCTTCTGACCCCCAGTCTTCTCATTTCTTCATCTACATCATCCACCCATCTTCTTCGTGGCCTCCCTCTTGCTCTTCTTCCTCCTGGTCCTCCAATGAATAGTTTTTTCACTGCCCTCTTTCCTCTGCCATTCTTTGTACGTGACCTGCCCACCTAATTCTGCCTTGTTTTATTGTGTTGAGGTGTGGGTAAAAATAATTAATAATTTAAGTACAGGAGCAAACACACGCTTTATTGAAGAACAGTTTAGTAGCAAGTATACATAAAACGGACACACGAAATACACATTACAAAAGCACATTTAAAACTGAACTTAACTGGTCGAGTGCATCTCTGTTTATATAGAAAAAGGCTTCCAGATTTTTCCTTTTATTTAAAACTACCAGAACATTACTTTTGTAGACTTCTCACAGTAAACAAGCATGTGTGTGGGCTGAGGCCCCGCCCAGGTAGCTAGACCTCCCACCGCACAATACAAACTTTCACTCTACAATAACAGGTATACTTACTTAAAATTGAATGTAGAGTTTTCTAGTAAATTCTCAACACCCTCCCTAAAACTCTACATTCTCACAATCACATTAATTTAAAAATTCATTTTTACTCTTAAGTCCAAGTTTAGATCTTAAATAAACAAATTTTGGTTTTGACAAAGCTTTCGTAAGTATATCAGCAACTTGTTCATCACTTTTAACATAATGCACATCAATTTCTCCAATTTGAAAACAATCACGTACATAATTATATTTCACATCAATATGTTTTGTCCTTTGATGGAATTCAGGATTACTTAAAAGTTTTAATGCACTCATATTATCTATATATAAATCATATTTATCAGTCTTACAATCGCATTCATTAAATAACTTCTTTAACCACATTATTTCAGTTGTTGCTAATGCTGCACTTACAAATTCTGACTCGGTTGTTGATAATGATACAGATTGTTGCTTCTTACTTCGCCAAATAATTGCAGCATTTGCATACATACAAGCTACGCCAGAAGTTGATTTACGTGTAACTGTATCGCTAGCATAATCAGCATCACTATAAGCTTTAAAGTTGCCATCCTTACAATATAGTAATCCAAAATCAATCGTATCTTTTAGATAACGTAAAATTCGTTTAACAATTGACCAAAGAGCTACACTTGGTTTGTCTAAAACTCTAGATACAACATTTACAGCAAAACTTATGTCCGGACGACTTACAATTTGCAAAAACATCAAATTGCCGACAGCTTCACGATAAGGTACATTACTTACAATAGTTTTTGATAAATACTCATCATGATTACAATCAATTGGCGTGGATACAATATTAGCTTCTGACATATTAAACTTTTCTAAGATTTTGTTAATATAAGTACTTTGATGAATGAAAACAGACCCATCATTCAATCTACAAATTTCCATTCCAAGATAATTAGTAACTTCTTTAGTACTAGTAATTTTAAATTTTTTACTCAAATCATTCAACAATTTATCAATCAAACTTTCATTTGAAGCTCCAATAAGTCCATCATCAACATAAATTGCTAACAAGATCTTATTATTATTATTGTTATATATGTATAAACATGGGTCACCCGTACTTTGACAAAAATCTAAATTTACAAGAAAATTAGTGAAGTGCTCAGTCCAGCATCTTGGTGCTTGTTTTAAGCCGTATAAACTTTTCATTAATTTACATACGCGTGAGCTTCCACATCAAAACCTTCAGGTTGTTTCATATATATATCTTCCTTTAAGTCACCGTATAAAAAAGCCGTTTTTATATCAAATTTACCGATATGTAAATTTTCACGAGCAGAAATACTAAGTATCAATCTTATTGTATCAAAGCGAACAACCGGACTAAAAGTTTCTTTATAATCGATATCTTTCTGTTGCGAATAACCTTTAATAACCAACCGCGCTTTATAACGTTCTGTACCATCTGGATTGAGCTTCTTCACAAAAACCCAACGATTGTTAATCACCTTTTTATCTTTTGGCTTTTCCACTAATACCCATGTCTTATTTTCATACAAAGAGTTTATTTCGTCCTGCATTGCAGCTTGCCAACTATCTTTTTCTTTACTTGTAATTACTTCTTTATAATTAGATGGTAACTTTTCAGCAATAAACGTGATCGGACATCCATAATATTCTGTAGGTTTTAATTTTGTTCTATCGCGCAATTGTCGTCCAGTTTGATTGTTATCGCTATTTGAAGATTGTAAAGGTTCTCTTTCTTCAAACTCATTTGATTCATTTTTAAGTAAAAGTTCATTATTTTTAGGAGTTATAATTTCATTTTCTTCAGTTTCTTTATTATTATTGTTCAAAGAATTCAAAATAATTGAATCAGCTAATACTCTTTCAGGTTTAAAAAGTACATCTCTACTTATAATGACATCTCGCACTTCCGGAACATATACACGATAACCTTTACAATCCTCATGATATCCGACCAGATAACCTCTCATCGATTTTTTTATCAAGTTTCTTACGCTTTTCTTTTGATATATGTACATAACACATGGTTCCAAATATTTTAAATCTATCAACAGTAGCTGTTTTTCCATTCCATAACTCATAAGGAGTTTTATTATTTTGTTTTGTTGGGCCTGTTCTATTAATTACATGTACAGCAGTATTCATTGCTTCTGCCCATAAGAATAGAGGTAAGTTTGAATTTGAGTATAACATTGATCGAGCAGCCTCTACAATGATTCGGTTATCGCGCTCTGCAATTGAATTTTGTTCGGGCGTATATGGAACATTAATCGAATATTTTATACCTTTACTATTTAAAAAAGAGATCACAGCTTTATTATCGTATTCTTTACCACCATCAAAACGAATTTCTTTAATATTTGTTGCAAATTGATTCTCAACCCCGATACAAAATGATTTTAGTTTTTCTATTACTTCAGATTTTTCTCGAATAAAATGAATTTCTCTATAACTTGAAAAATCGTCTTTAAAAGAAACAAAATATAATTTTCTACCGAGAGACTCTACTTCCATAGGACCACAAACGTCAGTATAAATTATTTCGCGAGTTTTAGTGGCACGATCGATCTTTTTGTGAAAAGGCAATCTATGATTTTTGCCATAAGCGCAACCTTCACAAAAGAAATTTCATCCGTAAATTTTATATTTAGATTTTTTCAAAAAATTCTTCACATGTTTTACATTTTGATGACAGAGTCTTTCGTGCCATAATTGTAAAACATTACCGTTGGAAATGCTCGATCTACTCTTTTGTTCTACCACGTTACATTCTTTTGGAATTAAAGTTTGAATGTCTAATTTTAGCAAACTACCAGGCTAAATATTCGGAACCAGTTACAAGAATTTCATTACCATGCTTTAAAGTACATCTCGTAGCATTATGTGTTATTTCATAATCTATACCCCTTTTACCCGCATATTTAACAGAAAACAGATTATACATTGAATCAGGAACATATAATACATTATAGATAGTACCTTCTACTCGTTCACTATTTTTATAAGTTTCAAAGTCAATATTACCTTTACCATATGCAGACATTGTCATACCGTTGCCCATTCTTACACTGACTGGTGTTGTATATTCTTCGAACGTTGAAAACCATTCTCGATGCTTCGACATATGATCCGTCGCACCCGAATCCACAATCCAGAGATCATCCCGATTGCCACTGCTGCCTTTGTCACCTATTAGTGCTATCCTCGATGTTGATTTCTTCTGTCCAGAAGACGAGTTACTTCTTTCTTGATTATTCAACCATCTTCGCTGTCCATTATTCTTATTCATGAAGCAATTGTTACTTTTATGACCTTTTCTTTTGCACGTATAACACCTGAAGCAGTCCCTTTTTAAATGACCTTGTCTTCCACAATTATAACACTGGTCTTGTTTCAAATTATTCTTCTCATATTTATAAGAGTCATTCTTCTGTTCTTTATGACCGATTTTCAGATTAGCTAGCAACGCTGTCGTCTCTTCGTGTACTTCCTTTTGCTCTTGTAATCTAAATTCTTCTGCCATCAAGCGCTCAGTCAAATTTTCGAGATTCTTCTTATCGTCAGATACCGAATCCCAAGCACTGTGAACATGATTAAACTTTTGTGGCAAAGATGTTAAAACACGAGTCATCACCATAGTCTTTTCAATTTTTCCCCCGAGAGTTTTCATTTTTCTAGCCAACTGTTCTATTTTTGAAATATTATACGTAACACTTTCACTCTCTGTCCACTTAAACTCAAAAAATTGTTTTTGAATCATCGACAGATTTTCATCAGATTTTAGATCATATGCTGTATTCAATTTGTCCCACATCTCCTTGGCAGTAGAACAACCCATTATAAGTTCGAGAGGCTTTCTCTCCACTGATGTAACAATTAACTTTCTGGCAATTTTGTCCGCCTTCTTGAACTTTTCCAACAACGCGTCACGATCTTCTGCACCTGCAGCTGGCTCGGCTAATCTTCCTTCGCAAACATCCAGCACATCATCATCCTCTTCCATCAATGTGCGTACTACGAAGCGCCATTGATGCCAATTATCTTTGTCTCGAAGCTTTTCAATTTTTATATTCGGTTCCATTTTAGCACAAATATTTTATACTTGCACTCCAATTACACACTGCACTCCGATTTTAAAATGCCACTGGGCCCATAACCTGTTGAGGTATGGTTAAAAATAATTAATAATTTAAGTACAGGAGCAAACACACACTTTATTGAAGAACAGTTTAGTAGCAAGTATACATAAAACGGACACACGAAATACACATTACAAAAGCACATTTAAAACTGAACTTAACTGGTCGAGTGCATCTCTGTTTATATAGAAAAAGGCTTCCAGATTTTTCCTTTTATTTAAAACTACCAGAACATTACTTTTGTAGACTTCTCACAGTAAACAAGCATGTGTGTGGGCTGAGGCCCCGCCCAGGTAGCTAGACCTCCCACCGCACAATACAAACTTTCACTCTGCAATAACAGGTATACTTACTTAAAATTGAATGTAGAGTTTTCTAGTAAATTCTCAACAATTGCTGTGACGATGTCCGGTTCCTTGTATACATCGTGCAATTCGGAGTTTGTTCTCATATGCCACATTTCAGTACCTAGTACGCCTCCACATAGGCTATCCCCGTTAGAATCTTTCTTTCCCATCTTCTGATCATATCTTCTTGGGCTGAGGTTACGGTCCAGGCTTCTGAAGCATATAATACTACTGGCCGCAATACAGTTTTGTAAATCTGGACCTTGGAGATGCTAGAAATGTTTCCGGACTTCAAGATAGGCAACAAAGAACAGTAGCACCTTTCCCGTGGCCAGTTTGTCTTGAATTTCCACTGCAACAGAACCAAACGTCTCTGGGAAAGAAACTCTCGCGTCAAGTATCATCAGATAACGGAAGGCGTCTACAACAAACTACCCTAAATGTCCCTCAATGACAAGCTCAGTCGCTACTGCACAGCAGTAGCGTGGCGTCCATGTAACCGCTGTTGCCGGCGTCAACATTACTGGAAACGAAAGAAAATAATATTAATTATATCACAGAATAAATACTTTAGTTATTGAATAATTTTAAACCCGAACAATATTAGTAGGGAAACTTGAAGAAAAGCGTAGCATTGCTTTCGAAATGCTGGGCACTTGCACCGTCTTGTGTTGCCGGCTCAGACATAGACAATGTTATACTGCGTACGGTCATTGACCTCGTAGTAGTTGTCACTGTACAAACTGTGGAGTGGACACACATTCGTCCACCCATTGTGTTGCCGCTGTATAAACCGGCAAAACGCTCAGTCAGCAGCTATGTTCGTTTCGGAACCGACGTGCAGCAGATACTACGTACCTATTTATGTTCTGTTCGTTTAGTCATGTGTTCCTCTGTTTGTCTTTATTATTTTTAATTCGATTATTTGTGTTCTGATTTATTCTGTGTAAGTATATAATGGGAGTCAAGTCCCGTTGAACCGGGACCCTCTTCTTCTACCAGCGAATGATACAAAATGCTCGAAAACAATATTTTGGCCCTAAAAATACCACTTGGTACAAGAAAAAATTCGAATTAATTTTTAGGTAAAGTTTTAGGCCTATCACAACACGCAACAGGTGTTATGTAGCCACGCCACGCCACTGCTCTGTACGCAAGAGAATGAATGCCCTGCAGGATAGTAAAGATCTGACCGGTAACTGGAAGAGGAAAGATCCTGAGGAAAATCTTAGTCGTGGTGAAAAGAACGGTGAGTATGAGTACAGAAGAGCAGTGGCGTAACAGTCGGGCCCGCAATTGGGGGGGGGGGTTGTGGACTAATATAGCCTATCCTTATTGAACATGAGAAGCGAATTCTCAATTTGAATTCCACTGTTTGGCATCTGTCTATCTGTTTGGGGCATCGTCTCACGATAAATTTTAATGCATCAACCGATTTTCATAAAACTTGGCAGACGTGTTCATTCTTACAAAACATATTGTTTATGAAATTTATCAAAACAAAAAAGATAGGAGGGAGAAGCGGCAGGCAAAAATGTGAGGGAATCCAGATTTTCAAAAAATTGTAAAATTCCATGCAGGCTATCAGATTAAAAGAAATTTTAACCAAAATATGAATTTATTGTTAATTTTGGAAATATCGTGAATTTTTTGACCCCAGCGCCGCAAATAGATTCAAAAATTTGAAAAGCATTTAACATGTCAGTCGGGTGTCAGACTGAAGGGAATTATAACACAAATCTGAATTTTTATTGTTTATTATGCGATCGCCTTACTGTGTGGTTGTGTAACCTAAATAACTACTGTTTTTAAATAAGCTACAATTTTCTCCTATTTCTTTATTGCTTTTCTTTGCGTAGGCTACGTTTATCTGAAGATGACTGTAGATTTGTAGATCGAAATGCCGGTTTATTTTTGATTTATGAAGGCAGAAGGATAAAATTTGATTGATCGAATATCAACAATGAATGTCAACAATCCTGAATGTCAAAATCCAACCCTAGTTAAAAAGCTTGAAAGCAAAGGTTCCCTTTCTAAACATTATTAGATGAATTTATACGAAATTGGTATATTGAATATGGAACATGGAACATGAACGGTTAACATTTGTGTTCGGGTAATAAACGGTTTTAAGAGACTGTATCCTTTTCTCAGCAGCTGACTTTGCGTAAGGCCATATGACACGCGACCTCTCCTGCCATGGAATTGATACAATTCACAGCTGCTTTGAATACTCGTAGACAAAACAACGCGGCCGTGTGACCGTATGTAGTACGTAGACAAGAAACCAGTATTTTATAGGACCAGCAGTAATTGCTGCCGAGACTTATGTCTCGTATGACAAATACTATTCTGGTCTACTGTTGGTTGTAACAGGCAAGTATTTCTGTATTATTATTATTTCTAAGCTGTATTATTTAACGGTGTATCATCATCATCATCATAGTCACCTAACCTAACCTAACTATATGTTCTGAGAGTAGGCCTATTCATTAATTGGTTAACTGCAGCATAGAGCGGTGATTCCAGTTAAGAATGGACGGATACCACCTGGGGCCTGAGTCGCATCGTTATTCGTTATGAGCTACGAAATAAACTAATTAATGGGCGAAGCACTGGATCGCGTTGTAAATGTTACGCTGACATTGGCAGCTTAAAATTTATCCTTTAGAGGCCGTGAACAGAAGTTAAGGCCAGCCCAGTAGCGGAAATGTACGATGATTCCGGTCACACACAACAATGATAGCCCCTGCCTCTTAGATCCCTCGATGTCACAGGGTGCAGGTGTCATTTCTATACGTTGAAAGCTTTCGTAATTTCTGCATCCACATGATTATTTGTGAGCAGCAATCGTAAATCAAAAATACCATAAACAATCATACTTTCTCAAACGGCGGTGAGAGAACGTTCTAATATTTATCTGAATGTCGCGTGTGTTTTTACTACTACTAAATAATTACAAGTTGTAAGACCAGTTTGGATTTATAGGTCACGCTGCTGATACCGAGCAAAAGTATAAATTGAGTGTAAATTGTGGTAACAGCAGTGTCGGCAACATGACGGGAATAAATAAAACAGATAATGACAGGTGATCAGAATTCCAATTAGCCACGGCACTGATCACGCGTACATGCCGTACGTGGTGAAGTGTTTGAAATAACTCTTTGCGCATGTGCACCTGTGGAATGTCTTTGGTTCGAGTCTTTCGTTTACAAAAAGTGTGTGAAAAAATATGAATAACATTTATCGGTGGCATTTATATTAAAACCACGTTATTATAGGCATATCAATTAAATATTATTTATATACAGTATATAAAATAAGACATGAGATATATTAATATGAATGATGTGTTTTCATCTTAAAATATACAACTTTATAGTATTAATTAGCCAAGCTCAGGAGTTATGCTCTTACAAAACATCCCAATTGTTTTACCTTAAAATAGGGTAGTAAGTTTGGGGAATCAAAAGCAAGGCCTAAACTGTAAAATACACGTCTGTGGTATGGACTATATTGCTCGAAAACATAAATAAGCATTACAGTGATTTCAAATAACTGATAGATATGATGATAACAGTGGAGTCATGGGATCAGTACCGTCCACATAGCGAACTACAGAGATTTTGTACAGTTGTAATAATAAATTAAGTCATCTGTGATGATCAGCAACAAGGTTACGTTTTCCTCAATTGAATTTGTAAATTTATCTCGTTATTTATGAGCTGGAATATTTCGTTTTTTTTATGAAGATAACTCGAAGGCCATTCGAACGTTTTTGATCAAAAAATAACAATAGCCATTACCTGCGGAATATTCTGACTGAGGTATGAAACTAAAAGGTTGTTTTCGTCGTAGTCATCTAGTGGCTTGAGCATTAGATGTCTCTTGGCTTCTATTCTGTCTGCGGTACTAAACTGAAAACGACATTTTTGAGGTGAAATTCCATTATGTTTCTTGTGCCACGAAATTTATCAACGAACGTTGTGCCTTCATTAATAAGTAGAAATATTAAATATAAGAAATAAAACTGAAAAATTAATACATTTAAAAACATCATGTGAAAACGGAAATAGTTTCATGAATTTCGTAAACATAAAAATGCTTCAAGTGGAACAGAACATTACATTAAAAATCAAGACAATAACATTATATTAAAAATCTGTGACGTAACAGAAAACATGTAAACCTACATGTTAAAAAAAACAAAGAAAATGTTACAAACAACAAATGAGTAGGCTATATAAACAAAAGTGAGCTAAACGTTCTAGAGGAATTATTACTATTAAAACTGAGAATTAAAACCGTTAAGTAAGAAAAGGAGCCACAAACACCTCACTAACATAAAGTAAACAGCATAACTCTGTGTAATACGCTTAAACGTTGTTATTGTTACCGTGATTCTATTGTAGCGTAAGAATCATTGCGGCTCAATGTTTGTGTATTGTTGGAAACAATACAGTCTTCGAAAGCACGCACAAGCACAATTAGATTTAACTATAAATAATGGTAAGACAAGGATATTTAATTGTTTCGACATCAAATTGCATAATGCAATTTCGACATTGAAATTACATAATGCGTTGGAAAAATTATTGAGTGACAGAACAGCGATACCAGACATTTCGGTATCCTATCGATTAGAGAATAAATGGAGACGGAGATTCGTCGAAAACAATGTGCCGAATTCCAGGCACATATGCGTACGCATTCGACTCATAGTATAGCCTACATATTCGGTCGATAAAAGAATTCCAAAGACTCGCTCGAAACGAGAAAACGAATATCGTTCGCGAGAAATAGCTTATGGGTGAACAGAGTGCACAAGAAAACTTGGAAACCATCACAGAAAGTATAGAATGCCGCAGAGATGAGCCACAATTAAATCTGTCACTTTTACTCCTACAAACGGCAACTATAATTTCCGTAGCAGTCCGCAATTCGATAAATTGCCAAATAAACAAATTAAATAACAGCGGAGGGAAAGAAAATTCATTGTAAATCTCTCTCTCTCTCTCTCTCTCTCTCTCTCTCTCTCTCTCTCTCTCTCTCTCTCTCTCTCCATCACTCCCTCTCTCTATTTATGCACCTAAGCATTCAAAGAATTTCGACGAAACCGAAACATCGAAGCATGATAATGTTTTTAGGCTTTTTGTGGATTACGTTTGGTGGATTACGTAAATCATTTCCAAACCACAGACGACGACAAACAGAGGATGTAAAACCAAATTTATTCTCACTAAAACGTTTGCTAAACTCAATGTCAGCAGCGATTATTTCTGTCTTGATGAGTTTACATATCAAATTTCTAGACTGTGGGGAATCGGAAGTGTGGAAGGGTTACGTTTTTCGATGACGATTTTTGTGGAATGACCCCCAGCCTAAAAACATTATCATGTTAAAATCTGGATCAAAATTGTAAGGCAGTTAATTCTGAGAAAATGTATGTAAATCAGGTTAACTGAAAATAAATAAAAGTTTAAGAAATTTTCCATTAGAACAAACAGTCCACAACGTGGTAGAGACATGTCATAATACTGTGTATACTGTACTTCCTTCCTTTCATGCAAACATAGGCAGTTCACCCTGCGTAACTCGCAAACTACTTCTATGGTATTAAAAGGAGCCATTATTATTATTATTATTATTATTATTATTATTATTATTTATTAGTGTTTTTCTATAGTTTCCCTAAAAGGCTATCAGAAAGATTTATCTTTTACGGCATAAAAGATAAATAGCCTCATTTTTCAGAAATTTTTCGCTGGCCGTAACTACAAAACAATGCTTTCCAGACCTATGTTTATATAAACGATTTTTATTTATTTTTGCCAGGAGAACACATCCTGAAATTATTTCCGTTTCTTCGTGAGACACGCTGTAAGCCTGTGGCCTATCAAATTAAAGGTAACACGCAGGACAGTAGGCCTACATCATACAACAGAAATTGTACAGTTATTTGATACAGGGCTACTGAAACTTTTATGACTCAGTTAATACATTTCTCTTTTTGAAAAAAATATTAGTAGGCCTATATAATTGCCACCTATCAGAAAATATTAATCTAACACCAAAGGTTTTGATTACATACAAAACATGGTTCACATTATAACCTTTCAGAATAAAACAAAAAATTGAAAAACTGTTTTGGAATATTTTGTAAATTAGCAATCCGTAATACAACCGAACTTAACCTAAAATGAACCATCAATCTCTAACGGCTTACATGTTCATATTTTCTTTCCTTTACATATAGTTGACTCATGGTTTAAATACTCAGTAGACGAACTTACTTTTTTTTTAATCGGCCATCTAAGGACCACATGCCGATTTCAATTCTTTACTCTTTGTTCTTTTCTTTTTCTCCAATATTCTTTCATCTTTTCACTGTGTCTCTTCTTCCTGTCTCCAGTCCACTTTGAACCTGCGTTTTTCTCTCTCCTACCCTGGACTCCTTCCATTTTTAACACTTTTGCTCGAAAAACTTCTCTTTCAATTGCTTCTTCTGCGTGTAGGCTATATTATTTTTTTCTAAATCCTTTTGGACTTCTTTAATCCAACTTGATGTTGACTTCTTCCCCCACAGATATTTGAAGACCTGTTTTGTCAACCTATTGTCGTCCATTCTATATAAATGTCCAAACAATACTACTATTCTTTTTCTCATTGTTTATGTTATATTTTCTATACTTTGATATATTTCATCATTACTTCTTAATTTCCAACCTTCTGAAGTTTTTCGTGGGCCTGATATTTTCCTAATAATTCGTCTTTCCAATATTTCTAGTTTGTCTAAATTATATTTCAATGCTAGGCATTCACTTGCATATAGGCATTCTGGCCTCACTACTGTACTGTAATGCCTTATTTTCGCATTTTTAGATAGCCTATGCACTTTTTATTGTAAATATCTTTAGTTATACCATACGCCCTTTCCATCTTACGAATCCTTTGTTCTATAGCAGATTTTTCTAAGCTATTCTCTTGAATTATTTCTCCTAGATACTTAAATTTGCGAACCCTCTCTATTCGACCAATATCTATTACCAGGAATTTTGGCGCATTCGTAATGTTCGTGAGAAATTTGGTTTTTTCTGTTGAAATTCTTAAGCCTGTTCTAGTGGCTATGTCCTCTGAAAAATTAACTTGTGTTACTGCAGATGTAAGATGTTCAGAAAGTATAGCAAAGTCATCTGCGAATGCCAAACAGTTTATTTCAATACGTTTGTTCCTTCTTCCCAACAGGATGGGTGATATTTTGCATTCCCTTAATTTTTCATTCTAAACTCTCACTACTTTCTCCAGGACACAATTGAAAATAATTGGGGAGATAAACCTGTTCAGTTCTTTTATTAATTGCCCACACCTCAGAAATACAAGTTACGATTACACCCACTGATATTGTGTTATCTCATCGTTCTGTTACTTCTTCCCATAAAAACCCGCCCCCCCATACACACACACACTCGTCACTAGGAAAACCACTTTCTTTTCGTTTTGTATAGGCCTATCGAATTTGTTGTGGAAATGGAAAGATTAATTATGAAAATCAATAAATTTTTCTTTACCGCGTCAAACTGCTTGAGTTGTCATGATATTGCATACGCGTGCGCTCGTGGTCGTCGTTGTGATATACGTCTCGACGAAACTCTCATCCGAGTGAGAAATCGGAAGGAAATATGTTCCGCGTCCCTCTTTCATTCCCCCATCTTGGTGGCAGTGGCGGTTTGGCGATAATATCTGGTCACTCATGCTTGGCCGCACACCACGTCAGCGCCTGCCTGATCAACACTTTTTCTTCTTATTGCATGCAGCTCCGTCTTGTAGATTCGACCCCACCGCACTCGTTACAACAGACCTAAATAACAATTTTTCTCGGAGCATAACGTTTTTATTTGTTCTACTGGAGACGTTATAGAAATCGTTCAATAACTTTTCCGTCTTCATAAGACCGTTCCAGATAAGCTTCATTAGCGCTACAGTTGTTTCATTGTAATGAATGTTTCAGAGAGAAGCTCCTAAACTCCCAAGCTCTCAAACTTCAATGGCATAGGACCGACATCCATCGTTAGCTTTGGTATTTTTCCCGACGGACTTGAACATTTTTTTTTTTTAAATATGACAAAGTCTGCCATTTGAATTCTAAAATATTTTGTTAAAGATAGTTAAACGTAGATTAATAATGATATGTAGTGACATCAGACTTACGCGGCTGATAGCCACATGAAGGCGAAATCTTGTAGAAGCTTTTAAGGCATTCGAGAAAATAGATTGTAGAAAACTGATTCACGATCGAAATAAAAAATAATAATAACTAGCCTGTACGTAAAGTAGGCTATTAACAGGTTATCGGTGATTGGACTATTACCAGGGGGTGACTGGACTATTACCAGGGGGTGACTGGACTAATACCATCGTTAAAATTTACTTACATAATATTTTGACCACTAAAAAAATCTGCGCTCTTCTTCAGGTGTACGTGTAAATTATACTATTACATTAAATACTAAGTTAGGCTTATCCCTGATTTATTTACTAACAGTCGTTAACCGTCGAAAGAATAAATGTTGTTAAAAACCAACACCAACAACGGTAAACGGTTAATTAGTTTAACAGTAATAACAGAATAAAAATACGCATTATTGAAACATTGTTTACAAGATACTTATCGATTGAATTGATTTTCGTAGATCTCATATTTCAAACGTACACGCTAATGCTGTGTAATAAACCTGTTTGTACATTAAAAAAAAAAACAAAAAAACAACTATGTCAGCGAACACAGCTGAAACAATAATAATAAAACGACCTAAAAATTAAGAGACAACAGAATTCGTCAACTTTTTGGAGGGAGATCCGGTCCCGTTCGTCCCCCTCCCCCCATAAATACGCTCCAGGTCTTAGTTCTTCTTCTCTTCTTCTAACTCATTTGTGTCTACTGGTTATAATTTTCGTTGTATTTAGATATGATTCTCTTTTAATTACGAGGGTTAAACAGAAATTAACCTTCGGTATGCTCAAACCGGTTGTCATAGGAACACGACGCATGAGCAGTAGTGACCAGTATAGCAACATGCAAATCCACGATGCATTTTGTTTACTTCTGTTCGAATAATAACAGTCGAAACATGGGGCCTCTCCCGCCAACTGTAAGTTGCGTGGTCTTATTTGGTGAAACGTCCATTAGCCTATCTGCTGGGTACAATCGATATCTGGTTTAGTACCGTTAGGTTAAATAATACAGTCTGCCTATGTAGTGATTTTAAAATATCTAAACATGAAAATGAGGTAACGATTAAAAAAAAAAAAAAAAAAAAACGGAGGTGAAGGAGCAGAAAAACAAGAGCAAGAAGGAAGAGGTAAAGAAGATGATGGTGGAAAACGAAGAACAAGAAAAATTGACAAGATGACGAAAAACAACATCAGAACAGAACTACAAAAACAACAAGAAGTAAAAGGATTAAAAAAATCTTGCGCGAGAAGGAGAGTAAGAGAGAAAGAAAAGGACGTAGACAGGCTGACAAGGAGAGAGAGAGAGCGCAAGCGGTGATTTGTTTCGACCATAAAAATTAACGTAAAAATTCATTTGTCCCGCGCGGAACAAGAAAAATTAATTAAAAAATATTTTAAATAGGTTAGACGATTCTTGTTTAACGGAGGGAGAACTGGATGCCGTTGTTCTCTACCCCGCTTTATTAACTAATAACAGTGTTCTCCACCCTTTCACGCTTAAACGATGTTGCGCGTTCTATTGTTACCGCCCGGCCCATTGTTGTCGCGTAACAATCATTGCGGGCTAATGTTTGTTTACACACGCGCGCGCGCGCACAATATTATTTAACTATAAATAACTAGTGGCCTACTGAGCTGCAGAACTCACTTACTGTTTCGAATGTAGTAGGCCTACATTTATTGTTACATAAATTCCGGTATAAGATGATTTTTCAATTATGAAATAAAAAACAAAAATGTCTATTATTCTACTATTTATTTAGTAATATAACAGCCGTAGAGCACCTAATCATACAATAACCACTAAAATTCGAAACATTCCTCTTAATCTGACACCTCCTCGGTGGATTTCCACAATTTTTTTTTTCAAATTTCAGATCTCTTTTTGAAGCCTTGATATCCAAAATTTTGAAATGTCCAAGACTACAGTCAGATGTTAATTAAAATTTTCTTTATTTTTATATCCCACATGAATTTTTGCCTTGCTGTCAAAAATATTCACCCACTGTTTGGGCGTTGATGTCCAAAAATTTTGAAATTTTCAGAAATCAACACTATATTCGGATTTTGGACAAAATTCCGATTAATTTGATTCTCCACGTTGGGTCGAGACGCGGACCTTAGTAAAAAAGAAACAAAGAATACTGAGAATGTGTGAAAAGAAAACAATTGTACGACTTGTTTGTGGTTGTGGCCCGGTTAAGGAACACGATGAATGGAGAGTAAGAAATAACCAGGAGCTATTGAAGCATGAGGACATTGTTAGATTTGTACAATGGCTAGGTCACCTAGAGTGGACGGATGGTCAGCGTGTGCCAGTGAAAATATTGAGTGCACAGGTGTATAAAAGCAGAAGGAAGGACCGACCTAGGATAATATAGTTGGATGATGTGCCGGGAGATATCTGAAGAATGGACGTGAGGTGTTACGGTGAGACGACAACGGATAGGAGACGGTGGAGGCCAGGGATCACACTGGGCTGTAGCGCTCAAAAAGAAGACGAATATGTAAACAAAATGTTGCAACCTTTCGGTCTTCTAACGATTATTATTCATTCACCAAGCATAGTCAATTACTCCAACAATTTTAGCAATAAAGATGTTCCATACAAATATTTTAGGGAAAAAATGTGGATTCATCATATGCACGTGTATTCGAATCAGTGTTTATACCGTGTAGACCTCGGGTTCGCCGTTCAGCGGTGAAATTCGATATGAGAGGAAGAAGAAGAAGAAGCTAAATACAAACCGATTCGTAAAAACGAAATACAACGAAAACGTCCGAATCTAACGGAATACATTACTACATTCCTTCCTTAGCGTTTAGATTTATGTTTATCATATTTTTACTTTTGACGAAAATAATTGGCAAACGTTTTTAGGTTTATTTACATAATGACGTGGCTCGTTAAGCGAGAAATTTATTTCGATTCCGTGAAGGGTGCGTGTTTCATGAAACGCAGACCACTTCTATACAATTTATTGCGTAGCATACATTTTTTTTTGTGTAATTAATTACGTTGGTTGGACCATAATTACAACCGGTTGCGACCTGACACACGAACTCATTACGTCGTACCTAATTACGGCGTATGTTATGTTTCCGTAGGCCTGATTGAAGTACATAAATGTTGAGTTGAGTATGACAATCTTCATCTTTTTCTTCTGCACGTCACGGAGTAGGCACTTTGCCTGTTCTGTCTTCACAGAATATCTCTCCATCTCACTCTCGGTCTTCCTACATCTAAAGGGTCTATATTGAAACGAAACCTTAGGTAGTCGTCCATCTTCCATTCTGTCCAGATGCTCTAATCATTCCCTGCGATATGTCTGGATCTTATCATTTATGGAGAATACCCGTAGCTATTCTCTACATCCTCACTTCGCAAACGATCCTGTCTCGTGTAACCCTTTGTTCTTCTCAGAAACTTCATTTCCGAAGTTTTAATGGTTTTTAATCTTCTTTGTAGGAACCCATGTTACAGATCCATATGGTTAAACAGTCACTTCTATTTTTTATAAAATTTATAACCGCTATTTTGTGACAGTATTGACTAAATAACCGCTGCATACAAGTGAAATAATTTCTTAATTACTTTTATTTATTAACTCTTGAATATCGCGCAATTGTTACACTTAGTTTTGTGTAGGACTAATATTTAATTTAATATTATTTTCATAAATGCTCAAATTTTTCTTGTTATATATTTTATATTATTATTAATAATAAATTAAACTTTTTATAAGAATATATTTTATTTTGTAAAATTACATAGGCTATGCTTCGATAGTAGGTCCAACTATCATCACCAGATATGTTATTATAATTACTGTATAGGCCTATTGTTATTTGAAAATTTAAAATAGTTTTAAAAAACAGTTTAAAAATTTCATTATCATAACTATCCATATCTGATAATGATAGTTGGACTACTATCGAAACATAGGCCTATGTAACTTACAAAATAAAATGTAGGCCTATTCTTGTAAAAAGTTTTATTAATTAATAAAATAATATAAAATTTAATATTAGTACAATACAGTTAACGTAATTAAAAAATTAAATGAAATTAATATTTATTTATAGAAAGTATTAGTTATTATTTATTTTTTTAAGATCGTCGTTATAACGTTTACCAGATCGGGGTTTTGGCCTGATTAAGGGGATTTCGTACTGAATATTCGCTACGAAACTATTTAGATATATAAATTTAAAAATATCTTATAACACAGATAAAATAGTTTTTAATCAAATAAAACCTAACACTAAATCCAATATAACACAAACACAATAAAGGCAGAATATAGAATAGGCCTTTAGAATGTCCATATTGCAATTAATTTTACGTAGGCCAGACAAAGAAAAAACTTCTCGATAGATTCAATATTTACAAATCGAATTTAGCAACACTATGTCTAAATAATAAACATCAATATCCACACATTCAACATTTGAAATTAATTAAAAACACAAAAAAGCCAAAAAATGAATAATTGGGAAAATCTTAATATTTACAAATATCGGTATGGAGAACCATACATGACTTCCATGTTGTAAGATTTATGTTTAAAATACTTTTCGAAATGAACTATTTCCATAGAAACTACTTCTTTCTTCAGCCTTAACCACAGTACTGTGATCACTAACGTATACCACCTCACGATAGTGCACTCAATTTTCACTTACGATGGCAGTCGATAGCACTGCCGAAACGTCTGGTTTTGTAGAAAACGTTGGACCACGGCCAAACAGCCCGGGAAGGAATTTTAACAACAAACTGCTTCTTTGTTGCTGATAACGTAGTACATATATAAAAAAATTATCCCCTCCCCCTTCAACTAAAATTTTCATTTATAGAAAAACCCTCTCCCTTCAACTACCCTTTTCATACATAGATATTTCATCTACCTTTCTATACAGTGGATTATTATGACCTTCTTTTCAGGACACTTTATTTATCACTATTTCTTGCTCGTCATCTTTACTCTTGTTAAAACGTAAAACGTTACAAGTAAACTACTCCTTCACCTTAACCGATCTTCACCAAAATCAATAGGCCTTGAGTCCTCTACAACTCGGGCACATATGCAAAAAATTATTTGATGCTGTTTGAATTTGCGGTAGCAATCGTTCGCCATAGAAAAAATTCTACACAGACACTTTTCGGAAAATGACTTTTCATGTTTTGAGGATAGTACAGTCAGAATCAGCCCTTATCTCGAACACGATTTTTTTCGCGATCACCACACTTCCATTTACTTACGGAAAATGGAGGTAAAAATAATGCAATCTATAGTACTTGCAGAAGTAATTACAATTTGATAATAATAGAAATTAACAAGTGCATTTATGTGGCCTATTCAAGATTGTACACTCGCTAATGAGATACGGGTTAGAGAGAGAGAGAGAGAGAGAGAGAGAGAGAGAGAGAGAGAGAGAGAGAGAGAGAGAGAGAGAGAAGACACACCTGTACGGTATAGTTAGTCAGTGAGTCCGTGGGCCGGTCCTTGGCACAAATTCCGCGCTCGGATCTTCTCCTTATTTATTGCATCCTGTGTCAGCCTTGAACGTTTGAGTGCTCACCTATACATACACAACATAATACATATGTATGTACAGTGCTTATGTCCGTATATGTCATGTCACACGTACACATTGCGCTCCAAGCAGCGAGCGAGATTACGCTCAGCATAGAAGCCGCTCACGTTTTCTCCTACTTCTTCTTCTTCTCCTTCATCCAAAGAGTAATAATAAACTTCTCGACTTGTTCCGGTTTCAGTTATTCTCATTGCCACTTCGATCTTGCAATATTATTACATCTACCTTTGTGCCTGTAATTATGAATTAACCTGAGGATCAGCTCCTGCAATTCGCTCATAGCTTACGAAGGTCATTCAATAATTAAAGAGCTGTAGAGGAAAAACGGTTGAGGCTCGAGTACGATAGTTTCAGAACTGTAAGTTGGCATTCTTAGTGATAACTTCTGATCAGCTGTTTGAATAAAATTGTTTTGTTTATAACCTCAGATTCTCATTTAAATAAGATGAGTTCTCTTGACGTTTCGGAAAGAGTTGAACAACATGCAGTGATTCGTTTTTGTTTCCTGAAGTTGACTAAACAATACGGAAAAAGCAAATCCCAGGCCAATCATATTCAAGCGGTCGAAATGAGACTTCTCAGCCATTTGACAGTTTATACTCTTCAAGATCGCAAAAGAAACATCGACGTACGACAGGAACTGAATATTATGAGGATACTCGATGGTATTGCCCAATATCGGCTAAAATGTTTGGATAAATGTAAAGCTTGGATTAAACCAAATGGATGAATGCCGCCTCTCCAAACAACTACTGAATTATAAGTCAAAAGGACGGAGAGGTATGACTATCCGCACGGGACCGGAACAAACCATTTTTTGTTCAATACTTCTTGGAGATGATGATGATGATTTATAACAAGAAATGGTCAAAACACTTTCAACCGCATTTTCGTAAGTGTCTGAATGTGATCTGATACGTAATAACTAGATAGAAGCAGAAGAACAACAAGTTAAGTGTGCACAACAGAAAGAAGAAGTAGAAGAAGAGCACGAAGAAGAAGGAGGGGAGGGCGAGGAAGTGGAGGAGTAGGCGGAGGAGGAGGAGGCGGTAAGGAGACGATGAAGATAAGGTAGTCTCTGTATTTGATTAAAGTCCTGTTTACCGTTTCCGTCCCGTGTTTATCAGGATATAATCAACGAGCTGAGAATACCATATAGGCTAGATTGGGCATCTGTACCCATAGTTGAAGCCGGGTTTAATGCAACAGACCAGGCAGACGTGAACGTGAATCGTCCTACTATGCCGCGTTTGCAGTACATTTTTTTATTGCTTCCTATTTAATTAAATGGAAATAGTTGTGGTAATTCTCATTTTAATTTGCTTTTTTGAAATTTTTTAGCACTCTTTGTGATAATTGAATTAACATATGATAAGATTAAATACTTGTTATAGTAATGATCGAAAACTATACGATTATAAATTATACTAGTGTACACAGGCCTATATCACACCTGATAATAGACAAATCACCACCATTTCATATCTCTGGTAATGGCTGTTAAGATACATTAGATCCCACGCTCTAGGTACGATATAGGGTTGGATCCAACAAGCAATTTTGGAGGGGGGGATATGAAAAGTTGGACCATTCCTTAATGGTTTAATGTATAAATGATAGGAATGAGTGAAAATAATAATTCAGTCTAAATATCACTATAATATTGACGACTCGGAACACAAAGTTTTTTATAAGTAAAAACGTAAAGTTTTACCTTACAGCCTAAACCGGCTTTCACCTATAGAAGGCTTCATCAGAGGCTGTCGTTAGTAGCGCTGCTCGTCTTGTTGTTGGCGACGAGAAAGTGTTTCGAAAGATTGAAGCTGTGTGTGTGTGGTGAGATGTGTTCGAATAATGCGTGCGATTTGAATTGTGTCTGTTCGTTTAGGATGTCGTTTTTATTTGTTTTTGTGTGTTTGTATATTTCTAATTGTTCTAGAGTGTCTAGTTTTCGGCCTTTTGTGTGTACGTGTAGTATGTTCATGTTATTGTCGATGTTTTTATATGTGTGGTTTGCTTCAATGAGGTGGTTTGCGAAGGTAGATTCTGTAGTGGTGTGGAGTGCTTTTCTGTGTTCAATGTATCTCTGTTTGAAGCTACGTCCTGTCTGGCCTATGTAGAATTTACTGCAATTTGAACAATTTAGACGAACAACACACCAGACGAACTTATCAATGAAATAACAGAAACTCTGAACATTATCACAAAACAAAACTACTTTACTTATAACAATAAATACTACACACAGAACGATGGCCTACCCATGGGCTCCCCCATATCCAGCATTCTAGCAGAAGTCTTCCTCCAACACTTAGAAAAAACAAAAATACTCACAAACAATGACAGACACTCACATAAAATACTATATTGGCACAGATACGTTGATGACATTCTAATACTCTACAGGGGAAACAAAAGACAATGTGAACAGTTACTAACGCACATAAACAAAATACATAAAAACATAACCTTCACTGCCGAATACGAACACAACAATACCATAAACTTCTTAGACCTCTCCATCACAAAACTAGAACACAGGCACAAATTCAGTATATACAGAAAACCAACTACAACTGACACACTAATACACAACACCTCCAATCACCCAATACAACACAAACTAGCTGCTTTTAGAACCATGATACATAGACTTAACAACATCCCCTTAGATGAAATAGACTACAAAGACGAACTAAACACGATAAAATATCTAGCAGAATCTAACGGTTATGACAGAACAATAGTCAGTAAACTCCTACACAAAACACAAAACAAACAACAGACAAAGACAGAAAACAACAAATTCATAACACTAACATACATCAAGAAACAAACAGAAAAAATTGCCCACAAATTCAAAAAAGCAGGATACAGAATCGCTTACAAAACTACTAACAAAACAGAACACACACTATCAAAACGCATGCCCAAAGCACAAAACAAATTCGATCTACCCGGTGTATATAAACTAAATTGTTCAAATTGCAGTAAATTCTACATAGGCCAGACAGGACGTAGCTTCAAACAGAGATACATTGAACACAGAAAAGCACTCCACACCACTACAGAATCTACCTTCGCAAACCACCTCATTGAAGCAAACCACACATATAAAAACATCGACAACAACATGAACATACTACACGTACACACAAAAGGCCGAAAACTAGACACTCTAGAACAATTAGAAATATACAAACACACAAAAACAAATAAAAACGACATCCTAAACGAACAGACACAATTCAAATCGCACGCATTATTCGAACACATCTCACCACACACACACACAGCTTCAATCTTTCGAAACACTTTCTCGTCGCCAACAACAAGACGAGCAGCGCTACTAACGACAGCCTCTGATGAAGCCTTCTATAGGTGAAAGCCGGTTTAGGCTGTAAGGTAAAACTTTACGTTTTTACTTATAAAAAACTTTGTGTTCCGAGTCGTCAATATTATAGTGATATTTAGTTAAGTAACGGACACGTCATGGACAACGAAATCCAAGAATAATTCAGTCTTTTATTATCAACACAACAAGCTTGTTGACGTACGAGTATAAAGTCACATCTATGTTTGTCAGTTCATTGTTCTTTTAATAATGTTCACTTACAAACACACACTATTCATGTAACTTATGTATCAAAGAAAAATTAACATAGCAGTAGGAAAGTAATTTTAGAGTAAAACTATGAACATACCCTGCGTGATATGAATTTTCTATCATGTTCATAATCACAAAAACCAGTCTACAATCACAAGACAAAGGAAAAACTTTCCTGTGATGTGACCACTTCCCTCTGATGTCCTCCCCAATTTCCTCCATTCACCCCCGTGGATCCGCGCCTGGTACGATTTGTTGATGGCACTTTGTATCATCTAAATGACTACTTATTCTACACACTCTGAACGTTTAAATTGTATACACAGTTAATAAACTATTTAAGTCTTTTAGGCCTACTAGAGATTTACATAGAAAACTTCAAAAAATCTCCCCCCCCTTTCCCCATTATTCATTCTAGAAAGCTCAGCTTATGTTATTGTACTTGCGTGTTTGTCTCAAGGACAGTCCAACTTTCTCCTCCATACATTATTGTTGATAGGTATACAGAATTAAACACCTCTTGCTTTGCTACGTACTTCCATTTTCCTATAAGTGTGTTGTTTATTGTACAATATGTAGAGTTTGCTTCCTCACATGATTTGATATTTCCTGGTCTGTTCTCCAAAAATCATTCTGGTCTGTTCTGACACCCAAGTAATCATATTCCTTGACTCGAACCAACTGTCCACCGTCACAGGTAATTCTATAGGTTAATATTGAGTAAAAAGTCTAGGAGCGCAGGCAAAGTAGTCCTACTGTGTGACGGGCATGGTTTGACTCTTGGTAGTCACACGGTTCAACGGCATTCTACGATCTTTTCCTTACTTACTTGTGACAAACAGCGGCCATATAAAAAATCTCCATATAAAAACATAAATTCAAACATTTTCCTACAATTTTGTCGTTGATAGAATACCGTAGCCTAGAATACAAAAATTGCTTTCACCTCGGTTAGCGGTACGTTCAGCTCTCCACCCTTTTGTCGAAGACGTTATACACTTTTTTCTACTGAAGAAGGCGTCCGATGTGTGGCCGAAACGTTTACCCAATCACAGAACAAGCAATCGACCATGACCAAACAGCCCGGATATACATTCTTTTATCAATGACTTCGGCTGTGATAGCGTACGTACAGGCCCGGATTTAGGTGTCCTGCTGCCCCTAGGCACTATTGTTAGCGCCGCCTCCCCCAACAAGTAACTTCTATATATTCAATTCTCCTTGACTGCTGAAAAAAAGTTGCTGAAAACAGTCATTTCAACTGTCTCCGTTGCAAATATCTCATTTGATCTTAAATCTAAAAGGGAAATGTGATGGAATTGTGAAAATGACTACTTTTTTTTAACTTTGATTAATATTTATTTACGTGTACCCTTTAGTAACACATAGATGAGTTTTATAAAAAGTAATATACGTAGGCCTACTTTCTTTTTATAGGTTTATTTATAGACCTACATGGTTTGGTTTTATCATCAAACATAACATAAAACTAAATTAAATGTATCAAGTTCTTCCTTTCATTTAAACAACATTCTCTATTACGCTTTGAATAATATGATCATGCGCAGTAGGGATTGACTTCTAGATCGAGGCGCCCCAAGCGATATCGAAACAAACTATTTTAGTCGGCAAAAAAGTGGACAAGAATTTCACGGAGTGTCTAGACCTGTATATGCAACCGTGCTCCGCTCCGACCACCTCTATTGATAGGCCCAGTGTCAATACTGTACCGTGTTATTCAATGATATTATTAAAGGTTATTTCAAAACCATTTTCTTCAATCTGGCCATAATGCAAGTGCCCAATACAAATACTGTAATTAAAAAACCGAAAACATGAAATTTTAACAAATAATTTTTCACCTCGTGACGCCCCTCTGATCCTGCCACCCCTAGGAACGTGCCTAGTTTGCCTAGTGGGACAGTCGGGCCTGCCTACGTAAAAAAAACACACTTTCTCCCAGAATTACTTTTTCACATCACTACTTTAAAATATTTAACATGTTGTTATTTCTTCAATTTATTTTTATAAGAAGGGGAAGTAGCTACAGTATCTAAATAGCAGTCTTAGCATTCCGGAATCTTTGTAGTGTGAAATTTTAAGATTTTACCGCAAGTTTTAGGGGGGGGGGCAATCACAGTATATTCACTGTTTCGCGATATCATAGCTAATTTTCCAGTTTTATGATCCATCAGTATGGCCGATCAGGCTCCACGACCCTTGCACAGTCCTATAGTTAAATGGGAATTATGTTAAGCTCTTACGCATATTCTGTGCTCGCTAGGATATATATCTACGAAATATATCTATGACATAAATTATGAAGAAAACCAGAGCTTAGTTATGGCTAGTGCTGAGTCAATGCGAGGGCTAGAACGCTTCTGTCCTTTGTAACATGCTACCCCTGTCGTTTCTTAATTATAATTTTAATCCATTATAGCATTTTATTAACTTTGAATTAATTATTTGTGAATTTCTTGTTCGCAAACTTGAACAGAACGATAATTTGTAAGGCTACTGCACTCATTCCAATTGGTTTCAATTATGTCTGTAAGAGAACATATTCAATTAATAGAACATAAGAGAAAACGACTAACTTCAGCCTTTTTTTTTTTTACAGAGAAATTGTCTTCGTCAAGTTAACAATTAATTTCTGATATCATTTAATTTTATACCGTTTAACAGTTCAAACATAACGAAAATACGAGTATCTTTGATTACAGGCTGTGTGTCATGTTTATTTAGCTATTAATTTTCCATATTTCAGGAAAAGTGTTCCGATTCAATTCAGTTAATTCATAACTGGTTACAAGTGTCGAAGCTGTGACATTTCTTTAGATTTATACAAGGTTTTGTAAACATCTTTTGTCGTTATACTGTGAACAAAACCGTATTTTTAAGCTGAATCCGGTAAAAAATACTCACTTTATGTTCTAGTTAAACAAAATTAATAAATACTAAAGTAATTAAGTTATTGCAAATATTTACTATAGTTTATCATTTATTCAGCCGTTGTGCGTGTATTTATTTATCATTCTTGCTAATACGTACCGTGTTCGTTGACGGTGTCGGACGCGATTCCGAGACCCCACCAAGGTTACTCGTCAATGCAGTGCAGCCGCCACAACACTAGCGTATGTAGGTCAACGTTTTATCGCAGACTTCTGTGTGTGTGTGTGTTATCCTTGACGCTGTACAGTGTGTATACAGTTAACAGGTACTGTATGTTTTATATGTTTGTCTTACTTTGAGAAGCAATATTTTTAAAAGTTTCGATGTCATCGCTTTGTTTCTACTACAATTTGGGTTTTATTTTAAAATGGAAATTCAGATAAACTTCGTAGATCAAATCTAATGACACACACACCCACCCATCCACTTACAGTCACTCTTTTGCCTTGCCGGGCTGTAAGGGCCGCGGGTCCAATCTTGTTATTAGCAAACGTTTCGGCCCTGCCGTTGACGGCCATCTTCAGTGCAAAAGGCTGAAAACACTGACAAAGGTTTTGTAGTCAGTGACCACAGTAGTGTTTTGTCTTTTGTCAGTGTTTTCAGCCTTTTGAACTGAAGATGGTTGTTGAAGGATCGGTTAAGGGAAAGGGGTAGTTTACCTGCCACATTTTATGTTTTAACAAGGGTAATTTTTTCTATGACGAACGATAACTGCCGCACATTCAAACAGAATCAAATAATGTTTTGCATGCATCCCTGACATTGTAGAGAACTCAAGGTCTGTTGATTTTGGCGAAGATCGGTTAAGAGAAAGGGGTAGATTACCTGAAACGTTTTATATTTTAAAAGGATAATTTTATTTTTATGACGAATGTTAACTGCCGAATATTCAAAGAGAAGCAAATAATTGTTTGCATACATTCCTGAATTGTAAAGAACTGAAGGTCTGTTGATTTTGGTGAAGATCGGTTAAGGGAAACGGGTAGTTTACCTCCCAGCTTTAATGTTTTAACAAGAGTAATTGTTTCTATGACGAACGATAACTGCCGCAAATTCAAACAGAATCAAACAATGTTTTGCATGCGTCCCTGACTTGTAGAGGACTCAAGACCTATTGATTTTGGTGAAGATCAGTTAAGAGAAAGGGGTAGTTTACCTGCAACGTTTTATGTGATAATAAGGTTAATTTTTTCTATGACAAACGATAACTGCCGTAAATTCAAACATAATCAAATAAGTTTTTGCATACGCCCCTAAATTATAGGGAACTCAAGGCCTGTTGATTTTGGTGAAGATCGGTTAAGGGAAAGGGTTAGTTTACCTGCAACATTTTATGTTGTAACAAGAGAAATTTTTTCATGACGAACGATAACTGCCGTAAATTCAAACAGAATCAAATCATTTTTTACATATGTGCCTGAGTTGTAGAAGACTCAAGGCCTATTGATTTTGGTGATGATCGGTTACGGGGAAAGGGTAGTTTACCTGAAACATTTTTTGTTGTAACAAGAGTAAAGTATACTTAATTTTGATAAATAAAGGTTTTGTAGTCAGTGACCACAGTAGTGTTTTCAGCCTTTTGCACTGAAGATGGCCAAACGTTTGCTATTAACAACATCGGACCATGTGGCCTTACAGCCCGGCCGTGAACAACCTTTACGCCGACCGTGAAAGTGAATCTGACCGGCAAGTGTTTTATCTTCTTTGTTGGGAGTGATTTTTGCGTTTAAAGTAGCTATTAGGCCTCACTACAGTGTAAAGTTGCGTTTCTATTAACTTCAACATTTTATCACTTATTTTAGTCGTTAGAAAATGTCAAAGTGGAAATGACTGTTTATTGATCAATAACAAAAATCAGATCCCTCATTAAGTAAGCAAAACTTGGCTGGGAAACTGAGAAAGATCTTAACAATGAGCAGGGACGTTTTTACGAGGGGCGACAAACGGGACCGGACCCCCCCCCCCACAGAGGTTCAAAAAGTTGACGAATTTTGTTAATCTCTTAATTTGTAGGCTGTTTTATTATATTTTTTCAGCTGTAGTAGCTCATTTTTAATTCCATGTTCCATAAGTAAATGGAAGTGTGGTGATGGCGAAAAAATCGTGTTCGAGATAAGGGTTGATTCTGATTGTACTACCCTCAAAACATGAAGAAAAGTCATTTTTCGAAAAGTGTCTGTGTGTCTCTGTGTCTATGTAAAGAATTTTTTCTATGACAAACGATAACAGTCGCAAATTCAAACATAATAAAATACTTTTTTGCACATATGCCCGAGTTGTAGAGGACTCAAGGCCTATTGATTTTGGTGAAGATCGGTTAAGGGGAAGGGGTAGTTTACCTGCAACGTTTTATGTTTTAACAAGGGTAATTTTTACTATGACGAACGATAACTGCCGTACACTAAAAGTGAATCAAATAATTTTTTGCATATACGCCTGAGTTATAGAGGACTCAAGGTTTGTTGATTTTGGTGAAGATCAGTTACGGAGAAAGCGTGGTTTACCTGCAACGTTTTATGTTTTAACTAGAGTAAAGTACTTAATTTTGATAAATAAAGTATCCTGAAAAGAAGATCAAAATAATCCACTGTAGAAACGTAGATATCTATAAATGTAGAAGCTAGTTGAAGGGGGTGGGGGTAATTTTCTATAAATGTAAATGACAGTTGAAGGGGGAGGGGATAATTTTTTTATATGTCATGTGTGCTACGTTATCGGCAACAAAGAAGTAGTTTGTTGCTAAAATTTCTTCCCGGGCTGTTTGGCGTAGTCCAACGTGTTCTACAAAACCAGACGTTTCGGCATTGCTATCGACTGCCGTCATCAGTGAAAATCGAGTGCGCTAACGTGAGGTGGTATACGTTAGTGACCAGAAGAAAGAAGTAGTTCCTAAGGAAATATTTCACTTCGCAAATGATTTTAAATATAAATCTTAGAACATGGAAGTCATGTATGGTTCTCCATACCGATATTTTTATATCATTTCAATTTGTCAAATATAAAACTCGATTTACAAGAAACACACCTAATTTGTTAGATATTATCAAACGGAATTCAAGTAAATGATTTTAAATATTAATTTTAGAACATGGAAGTCGTGTATGTTCCGACATTTTTAAATTGGTCCCCCTCCAATAAATAGGATGGCGGAGGCCAAACGTGTGATAGGTCAAAAGTTTGAAAAAATTACAACATGCCCACGTGGGGTATCAAATTAAACAGACTTTTAACCACACTCTAAATATTATGTCCATTTTTTTATTTCAAAATTTTTGGACCTCAGGGCCCAAAAACTGGGTGAAAATTTTTATGAAATTGCAGAAATTCATATGTGGTATCAAATTAAAGATAATTTTAACCGACAGCTGAATGTAGTGTAAAGGTTTGGAAAATATTTTTGGTTTCCAGAGCCCCCCAAAAAAATCAAAAAGTTGGAAAAAATGTGAAAACACAACAGAATGTCAGACTAAAAGTAATGTTTGGATTAACCCAAATCCGAATGTTCGTTTTTTTTTTAATGTTTATTGTATGATTAAACAATAAACAAAGGGGGTGTGACGCGAACATTATGCTTTCATAGAAGAGAAATGCACTAGCCTCTCCACCTCAACTCCACTCTCTCCTACACGTTGGTGACCCCTGTTATGCCGAGCAATCCACTCCAAGATTGTGGTACGGTAGCCAATCCCATCGGCGGAGTGGATCGGTAAGCAAACGAGAGATGGGGGTTCTGTCAGGACAGCATGGATCCTGGCGTGCCAGGATGGTGCACATCGGCAGCAGGGTGTGCATCTAGTGTGGAGGCGGAGGAAGCTACAGTAACCCAACGGCTGCACACATGGGCTGAGTAAGTTAGCCTACTGCGACCGGGCAGAGAGAGCTCGTCAGCTGAGGTGAAAGCTTATATAAGCTTATATAGCTTATATTCCGTTGGGGGTTGGATCGGAGAATTCACATATCCCACCTGTCAAACTCTTTTATGTGCAGCAACCTAAAAAGGCGGATTGACTCAGTAATGGGTTGTCACGCTGCTGAAGAAGAAGAAGAAGAAGAAGAAGAAGAAGAAGAAGAAGAAGAAGAAGAAGAAGAAGAAGAAGAAGAAGATTGTATGATTTTGTACTTTACAATTGTTATATTACTAGAGAAATAGTATAAAGTAATGGACATTTACGTAATTTTTCACAAATCGGTAATTGATAAATTATGTATTATGGAAACGTATGTAGTAATAAATAAAGTACTTCGTACAAAATAGTGGCGAGTTTTGCAGCTCAAGTAGCGTCAAGTAGCGTGCTAATAATTTTTCAGCGACATAGTGATTTTATTATGAATGACGTGGGCCTACTAATGAAACAGAAATACAATGGAACTCGGGAATAACGAGCTCGCTTATAACGAGAACGCGGATGTAACGAGCAAAAGTACGAGATTTGTTTCGTTTTGTATCTTAGTAATGATAATTAAACCCGCTTTTGGCGAATAGGAACGCACAGTAGACTACCTGGTTATAACCACGGTTTCTAGATTAGACCGTGGTAGTCTAGTAACCGTGGTTATAACGAGAATTTTATTGCTGGCTTGTTCATGGTCTAACAAACGTTCGTTACAATACAGTAGCCTAACGACATTGTTACTGCATCAACAGTTACTGTTATACAATGGGGTTGTTCGTTTACAAAATTCCAAGTAAGTAACGATTCATCTAAATGACTCACTATGCCCAAACAGCAGTGGAATTTATAGCCTATACGGTACACGTGTGTGACTAAATATTCGTCTGTGTTTGTGTGTGTGCGTGCGGGAGTTGTATAATTTTTTTTATTTTTTTTATTTTTGCAATCTGTTTACAAAATAAACATTTGGCAAAATTGGTGACAATATATATGACATGTAGAGGGTGGTCCATTGATCACTCCTCCTTAAGCACTAATATTACATAAATCTAGCCGGAATGTCCACTTGTTTGTGGCGTTTGAGTCTTCTTGTGTTGCTGCCTGCGTCTTCCATGAGCTTTTGAGCGCTGCTAGTCTCTTACTCTAGTTAACGAAGAATCGTTTGGTTTCATGACGGACAGAAGTCACTTGGAGGTCGTTCTCGATGACATTATTCGGTACGTACCAAGGAGCGTTGACCATAGCTCGGAGCACCACAGTCTGGAATCGTTGTAAAATCTCGATATTTGAAGTACTCGCTGTCCCCCACAGCTGGATGCCATATGTCCAGGTTGGCTTAAGTATGGCTTTGTAGATAAGGAGTTTGCTTTCCAGAGTTACAGGGGAGCTCCTTCCGAGTAGCCAATACATTTGCCTGTACTGTAGTCTGAGCTGTTTGTTTTTGCTAATTATGTGCTTTCGCCAGGTAAGGCGGCGGTCCAGATATATACAGAGGTATTTTACATCTTCCTTTTGCGGTAGTTGGCAGTTATCGAGTGTTACCGGCGGGCAGCTGTCACGTCTCATAGTGAAGGTAGCGTGTGATGATTTAGTTCCGTTCGCCTTTATCCGCCACTTCTTTAACCACTGATGGATTCATTAAGGTTGATCTGTAGGTTACATGAGACGCAGGCAGCATCAGTTGTATAATAGATGACTTTTTTTAAGTTAATTAAGTTATGTGTGCGAAGTATAATTTTGACGATTCCATTTAGAACAAAGAACAAAAAGACAAATAAATTAGAGTGAATTTTCTTGTAATTTAAAAATAAACATTGTAGGCCTACATGTAGCATGGAAAGTTTTGCGTTTTTTGACGGATAGTCGGCTGATTTTTGGTAAGTTTTTTCTACATAGTTACTTTTACTATACTTCGTGAATGTACTGTACGCCAATATTCAGCAAAGAATGTTAACGTATAAAAAAATTTTGAATTCAAAATTTCACTTATAAGCGTAGAATGTAAAACATGCCAAAATTTTACTGTGCAAAGCCTTTTCTTTCGTAGCCTTTTTTTGTTGTATGTTCGATAATGACGGTATAAAAATTTAGGCTTGCGAGTCGACAACTCGGATATAGCGAGCACGCGGTTTTAACGAGCACATTAGTCCGGTCTATTGAATCTCGTTATAAGCAAGTTCCACTGTATGTTTTTTCGTTTTAAACGTACGCCTACAGGCTTCATAGAGAAACGTTTTTATTTTATACAGGCTAATCTTCCGCACGTTTGTTCAGAGTCCCGAGGTTCACACAAGTTAGACAGGCAGTTGCTTAACTTTTATGACCATTTCACTTAATTTCGAACATTCTCGACCAGCGCTCTGGAACATTGTTTATAAACTCTTCCCAGTTTTAATAATCAATAACGTTTAATGATACAGGCCTATTGATTGCAGTCCATTTTCAAATGAACGTTTTGTCAGGTGACTGCTTCAAGGTTTTGACAAAACTGTCTTTTAAATTTCTTTCTGAGGTCGCTAGTTGATGACTAGCCTAGATCTAAAATTTCATGCGAGTCTTTGGCAACTATCGCTCCTATAGTTGTAACTATACTAGAGTAATCCATAATATTATATAGTTAATTATAATTGATTAACTAGAGTTGATATACATTAATATAGTTGATTACTAGAGTAATCCATAATACACAAGCCGGTAGATTATTTAAACAATTTCACAAGAGAGAAGGAGAGGGCGGGAGGGAGAGAGAGAGAGAGAGAGAGAGAGAGAGAGAGAGAGAGAGAGAGAGGAAAGAGAGAAACACGTCAAGCGCAAAGAGATAAAGTTTGGATGTGGCAAATTGTGGTCGCGTTTTTTCGTGCTGTTTGAGACTTGTCCCAAAGGACAAGACTCGGGCTGATCTGGGCTAAACTCCCTCCAGCTGAAAGGAAGGATGCGAGCAGACGCACGCCAGTGGAGGCCGGAAGCGAAGACGATGGAAACACTTTGAGGTAGAGTAGTGCGTGTGTAAGTTGTTGCTGGAAGTGCCATAAAGTTTAAAGTTTAAAGATGAGGGCAGCCAAGACAGGGACGTGTAACGCAGGTCGCCAAAGCCGGAGTAAGGTGACAGAGAGGCGTCAAGATAAGGCGAGAGACGCAAAGTAGAGGGCTAAAGAGCAGGTAAGCACGTAGTTAGGGAAATTTAAAATGTTATGTGATCATGAAGGATGGCAGGCGGAGTACGTTTGAAGATGGGAATTAAGTATTTCTATTTCTTTGCCTCTGATAGCGACGATTTCTGGGAGGAGGTCTATCGGCTATAGTAAGGAGGCGGATTATGAGGAAGGGACGTCTGCGAGAGTTGCGGGTAATTCTGCTGGTGGAGGTGGCTATTGATTGGAGGGAAGTGCGTTGTTTTGCAGTTTGGGAGTATTTTCAGTTGATCTCGTATAGGAAGGAGCTAGGTTTGTGGTCGCGGCACTCAACACTGTTTATTTATAGAAACGTGCGTGTGTACGCGTGAGGAAGGATTTTGTTTGGAGGGGGGGGGGTGAATCCGAGGAGAGAAGCGGCCACACTGCTTTGATTGACGTGCCCCAACATGCTGGCCTATAACTAATTATATATGGGGGCTACTAACCACTGACGACTCTCTCTCTCTCTCTCTCTCTCTCTCGTCGTGTGGTCACTAGTATAGGCCTACTTTGGTACATTTTTTGGACAAATCTGTTATGACAAAACAATAATAGTTGACAGAATACATGGCATATAGAGAGAACTAGCCCAATGTCAAGTACGCTGTACAAGTATCTAAAAGCAGGGCTTGATTTCAGGAGGAACGCCCCGAAACGGCGTTCCGGAATCTCTTTGATCCAAAAATGAATTACCGAAAAAAATATGTGGAAAGAAAAACCTAATTATTACAAAAATTTACTGTTACTTTTTAAATTGAGTCCCTCATCAGCCCCATTACAAAACTAAACATTTGTCAAAATCAAATACCAGCACTAATCTTTATCTTAACTACTATTGTTTAAAAAATTTCCCAATAACCTATGGAGAAAATGAAACAAAAAAAACTTGCTTCAAAATTAAAACTACATGAAAGGCAGCTGATTGGGAGCTTCTGAGAATATGTGCATTCCAGAATTTTTCCGGGGAGTCTTTATACCTTGAAATATGCTATTGAATCAGTGTGAATAACTTTAAGTGAATGTGAGAGGGCTGATTTCTGGCCATCATACAGCACTGGACACAAACACTAAGGAAAGGTCAAGAAACAAATAATATGACGACACAATGATGAAATTATGGAAACTTTTTAAAAATGTCCGAACCACAGAAACCATCACTTAAGAGTTTTAGATTGTCGTGCGGTTAACCTGACAATGAAGCTGTTTAGAAATATCAGTAAATTTTATTACCTTTTTAGATACAAGAGTTTATACGTATATTACATATTTTATAAGGCTTTAAAAATGTAGACCTCCTTTGTACGATGTAAACTTATACGCTAATTATAAATATAAGCAGCCCTATATTTGTAGCTGTACAACTTTTGAATTGATGCGTTCCGGCACCTATAATTTTAGAAATCAACCACTGTCTAAAAGTGACATGTTATAGTATAGGGCTACAGTTTCATTAAGGCCTACTACTGATTATTAAGCAGTCAGAGCGAGTGTCTCGTTTGTTTATGTTTGCTGGCGTAGCGAGTCTGGTAGCCGATAGTTTGAGCGCTTTCGGAAATACGCGTATAAACAAGATTACTGTGCAAGGTTGTAAATTGATGTTCCGAGCGACAACCTGAGCTCTGGCAGTCACAACACTTGGAAAAGCCGCGTTTTCTGTGTTCCTACGTAAACTACAGGTCAAAACTAGGTGCGGACGCGAAAAATTCTCACTTTTTGTTTGGAAGTTGCGAAAAAAATGCATAATTACTTATAGCGATACAGCATTGAAATACAGTGCTGCTTCGAGTTGGTTGCTTTTTCTGTGATCTGCACAAAAACCGAGTATTATTGAAAAAACGAGTACTACTAGTGGAAAACGAGTCCTGTCACAAAAAAGGGAAACATAATTATATAGTACAGTCACTAAAGGAAAACAATTCAAATTAAGCGGCTTCTACGAGATTTTTTGCATAAGGCTAGATAAAAGGGTGAGAAACAATTTTAAAAAAAGTTTACAAAAATTCAGTCGCGGGTTTTCGAAAAAAGGGAGGGACAAGGTACAAAAAATTCATTTTTCGTGATTATCTTAAAAAATAACAAATTTACGAAAAAAAGACAAATTACAAAACTTAAAGAGCATTAAATTCTCTACACAAAAGCTATTTGTCATGTTTTTTGTCAGGCCAATATTTTGTGAGAAAAATGGAATTAAAATATTAGACAAAAAATGATTGTCGGAGTCCGCCCCGATGAGCGGAAGGCTAATTTTTTCTGACATTGCAACATACAAATTTTAATAAAATCCGTTATAATAGTCGTAGAGACAAAATCAAAAAGCACTTTAAAGCTAAATGTTTGTACTTTTACATAAAATGAAAGAAAATAATTAAAGTATTAATAAATACTTAAAATAAAGTAATAACCTTTTTTGTTTTTTATTTTTTCAACTAATGCATAAACATATTAACAATTTATTACAAATGTATTTACATTAAAAAAAAAACTTCACAATATGAACTTAACATATATAGGTCTTTGAAGAAAATAATAAAAATTAGTATTGATTTATTGGCATAAAATAAGCGAGTTTTAAAATTTATATTTTTTTTGAGTTCACAAGTATACATCATTTTCTTAACTTAAAATTTCTACAGAAATTTTCAAAATAAATATTTTTTAACAAAATTATGAACACGTATTGGTCAAAGTGTTTTCTATAAGACTGCGGTGTAAAGAATTGTTAAAATGTAGTTAAGTTTAAATAAATGTAACTTTTATTAATAAATGTAAAAATATGTCCATTGCGCGTATTAATAAAAAAGAAATATTAAAATGTAACTATTGTACGTAAAACTACAATATTTGAGGTTTCTCTTCTACATAGTGAGAATTTATATCCGTGCATGGGCATAAAAAGAACATACCCTGAAAGTTGAAGAATTTTAGGGAGAGCGAGGACATGCGCCATACAGATATTGAATTAACGCAGTTCGATATTGAATGTTCCGTGAGTTCGATACTATTTTTTATATTGTATTTTGCTGAAAGTTCAATTTTATGTTTTAAGATTTGTGTTAGTAATTTTGATATTTTATAATTTGGTGCGGTTCTAGCGCAAATGATCTTCTGTAGTTGCAAAAAAGATTGTGGAAAATTATGCAGTTGCAGAAAAGTGGATTGTACTGTTCATCGGCTTGTGGAAACTGTGAATTTAATTTGTGCACAAATTTTTCAAATATTGTGTATGATGAGGGAGAAATAGAAATAGAAGACTTGACTTCTGAATCTTTTCAAGAAATTGGAGAATAAATCGATTTTTAAATATATTTATCATTATGAAAATAATTGTTATAATTAAATTTTATAAATAAATAATAAATGTACTAAAAAGTTATTTTCCACCTTGATAATTGTGAAAAATTCCGAAAAATTGAAGAAAAAACGATATTTTAATAATTTTGTAAATCATAATAAGTTATAAGTAAATAATTTATAAATTGTATAAATAAGAAATGTGTTTTAATTTTATTGTCAAAATCTTCAATGATTGGAAGAAAAACTATTTTTTAATAACATTTTTATTATAATGCGTAATAAATAAGTAAAAAATTAGACATAATAATATATACATAAATGAATAATAATGAGTTTTTAAACTTATATTCCTGAAAAAATTGCATGTCTATTAAATAAACATGTATTTTATGTGAAAATCCACCTTGTGAAAAATTTGGCCAACTTTGAATTAATGTTTCTACTAAAATTATCGCCCTGACAAAAAACGTTAATAACCTTTTTTATGCAGACTTTTATGCTCTTTCTTTTTTGTATTTTGTATTTTTCTCATAAATTTAACATTTTTTAAGATAATCACGAAAAATGAATTTTTTGCACCTCCCCTCCCTTTTATCGAAAACCCGCGACTGAATTTTTGTAAACTTTTTTATATTCTTCCTTACCTTTTTATCTAGCCCTATGCAAAAAATCTCTCGTAGAAGCCACTTAATTTGCAATTTCTATTTTTTTTCGGCTTCAGTGACTGTAGCCTACTAATAGGCTAGAGTGTAATAACAGGCAAGCGGTGGCCCAACACCCCGTCTTACTTCTAGTTGTTTTCTTTTTCTACGTGGATTCTACAAAACCCGAGAAAGGTCAATTGTTAGGTTAGTTTTCATGTAAAAACTAACAACGTCGATTTTACCTTATTTAGCCTACTCCTAAAAACTACCTTATTTACTGAGTTCGCTGCTAAATTAGACGTAGATTTGTAAATTTCACGTAGACAATGAAACAAAAAACACGTGTTTTACATTATTTGGATACCGTAATTGTTTTCTGGCAAATTATCAGCAAAAAAACATTGTGCGAATTTTTCGTCTCTGCACCTAGTTTTGACCTGTGGTTTACGTCATCATCATCATTATCTTCTTCAAGGACTAAACCAAGACTGGTTTGTTCCGGTCTCAAATAGGCAAAGATTAGGGCTGGTCACTCCAGCGCTTCCTCGAACGTCCCACACCTCTCCGTCCCCTCGGGTTATTGTTCCATAGTTGTTTGGGGATGCGGCAGTCATCCGTTCGGCAAAGATGTTCCCACCAATCTTATGGGCGATCCTCTCGAGTATACTCATAATATTCAGTTACTGGCGTATATCTGTGTTTCTTCTATGATCACGGAGAGTATACTCTGCCACGTGCCTGAGAAATCTCATTTCAGCCGCTTGGATGCGACTTGCCTGGCCTTTCGTTAAAGTACAATTCTCAGACTCATAAAGAAGTGTGGGAAGGGCCATCACCTTGTAGAGGTTTTGGGCGTGTTCCTTTAGTTGCTGACTTAAGGGTTCGTCTGATGGTCCTGCACATAAGGTTGAGCTTATACAACTTATTCACAACGTCATTGCTTCCATTATAAGACACACTGTAGCCCAGGTATTAAAAATTGCTAACTCGTTCCAGGGTTTACGTAGAAACACAGAACACGCGGTGGCTGCCAGAGCTCAGGTTGTCACTGCCGACTATTAGGCCTACCTATGTCGGAATGTAACGAAGTCAAGTTTCTCATGTTTGCGTTATATAGTACAGGCGCGTCGGGGTGGACCAGGGAAGCCAGTACTCTAAACAATGTCTAAAAGATTTATAACCGAACAGGAAAAACAATAATAATAATATTTATTAATGGACAAAAAGAAAATGGGCCAAGGGACACGTTTGGACCACACGCGCGCAGCAAGGAAGCGTGACTCGCGGACAAAACAAGAGAACAGATCGTAGAACAACGACCAAAAGGTCAAAGTCAAGAAGCTTGGAACGTGCTTAACCAGACTTCCACCCCCCCCCCCCCCGGGCAATAAACTGTGAACCAGCGCACCGTGTCAAATCGCTGAACAAAACATTCTTCTGTATTTTGTACACCTAAATGTCCCCCAAACTCAACAAACATGCCTCAACAGACTCACTAGGCCAGTTGCTTTATGACTAAAGGTGTTCTAAACTAGTATTTGAATATAATAGGTACGAACGAAACCGTTCCAAAAATAACACGTGCAAATACCTGTTATTGTCTACTTATTATACATATACATGTATTATATAATTTGTTATAAGAAATAGCTTAAATTGAATGTGAAAGTATTAACAGTGTTACTTTACACTGTGTCTTTATTAAGCTGTTTAAAATAAAATACGAAACAAGAAAATTTATAGGCCTATCTCCCTTTGGGAATATTAATTAAAGTTTTCACTAGGAGTAAACAAGCTGACATAGATATAATATTAAATTATTGATTCCATTTTGGTTAGAAAATCAGTTGCGAAACTCAGGCAATGAAATTTAGAGTGCAGGTAATAGAACAACAAATTATGTCAAAAAAATTTACGTGAGATGTAGAGTGAAGTTAAAATCATCTCCGAAATCACATTAACAAAAAGTACTATATGGCCTATCAGCCACCCTGTAGGTTATAACACAACATAATTCGCTTTTTCGAAATTTACCAAGTTGGTGACTAGTAGGCTATAATATAACCTATAATTTTTTATTATAATGTGTATTCTATAGGCCTATATGCATAAGACACGAGAATAAATATAGGTCTGACATCAGTATCAATTTTTTTCATGTATTAAAAACAGCTTCCTCTCTTTGGCACAGAGATATACTTCGCTGTTTTGCTTCGTTTCGTACTTGTTTGGCAATCGGCACATGCACAGAATGAAGTATCCCATACCAAAAAGTGGCTTCGTACTCGTGTACTCGTAATACTCCTAATACTTGTAGTACTCGTTTACTTGTTGTTACTTGTGTACTTGTTTACTCGTTAGTTACGTAGAGGGGTCCCGCGACTCGGAACCGCGAGGCCGCGAGTAATCGGAACGGGTAGGCTATTTCGACTTTCAGTTATTGTTGAATCGGATCACGTACGTCAACTTTTCAGTCACTGTTATATGCGTTCCCCAAAAATATCGTTCCAAAATACCTTATGACTTATGACTTACTAGCGACCCACCCAACTTCAAATTGGATTATTGTCAATTAAGTGAGACGTACTATGCTTTTGTAATCACGGTATTGTAAGATTTCCTTAGTCCTGCCTTGTTCCTCCTCCTCATTCTCTTGTTTCACTGACATCATCCCTGCTCGGTTTGATTTTTGTCATAGATTAATGCTTCATACACTTAAATCTTCCTCGACCAATGCTCTGAACGTCGTATCAAAATCAAAAAATATATGACAATAATATTATTGGATATTTATTATCTAAATGCTTTTGTTGTTGTCTTCTTCTTCACTTCATGGCTAAGGTCATATTTAAACATTGTGTCTAGTTAATCATCGAACCTTAATCATTAAATCATTTCAAGACATAGAGATTGAAACAAACGCTCAAGACCGGGGCACATTATCCTCCTTGCTTGAGAGCAGTATGGTAAGTAGTTTACCTATAGGCCTATACATACATACATATAGCCTATAGCCTACGTTTATATATATTGTTTTCCTTCTAGGATTAAAAGAAAAGAATATTGTAAACAAAATTAAAAATACAATATAATATTGTCAAGAAAAGGTCTCAAAACGTTTTATATTGTTACGACGGTCTACTAGGTTCAGTGGAAAACAAAATAAGTACAACAAAGCAATTAAGTCACTAATCACCAGCTTTAATTTTTACAGTTAAACAGTTCGTAATTAACAACACAGTCTACTACAACAAATCAAATAAAAATTGTTCACAAGCAAAAAAATGTCACTAATATTAAACACAATTGTATTACAATATACCGCCCGATTATAAAACAACACTTTACTAATAACCACTTGAACGCGTACAGTAATATCGCCCGAGAATAACTCTCGAACCGCAATGTATTGACTGATCTGAGCGTCTCTGAGTATTTGTATTTATAGCCGCCGAAAATCTCGACGATTCCACATACTACGTATTACCTTTAAACTACGACGTTAATTGCTTGCGGCCGTGACACAGTGAGAGCGGCCGTGTGAATTCTCGCAGCGTCTAGCAAATGCGTCTACAAGCACGTATGCTACAAGCGTACATTCTAGATCTCTCTGGAACGTTCGATAAACACGTAGATTGTTCTGTGATGTAACGATATATTATATAACGAAAGTGTGTGTGTGTGTGTGTGTGTGATGGGGAGAGAGAGAGAGAGAGCACTCGAGTGGAGGGTTAATACAATAAATTTTAATTCTGTAGTAATATTGATCAATATATCAATACATCGGAGGCCGATATTTACCTCCGTAATGTTACCTACACTGCGAATTACGACCTACGACGTAATCTAGCATTCAAGTTTAAAGGTTAAATACATTAATAAAATAAAATAAAATAAAATAATTCATTGAAACAGTAGGACTACTACGACTTCCTCGAAACTGGATACTTTTTCTTAACATTTGATCTCGATGTAATATCTAAATGGCAGCGTTCCAAGTCGATAGAACTGTGCCTGTTCATTATTCGTGGCCAGTAGTGATTACCTGCACAATATTTTATAGGCTTTGTATTCTGTTTGGATTTTATTAACGTCATAAACAATATAATTTATTACGGACGTATTGAGACGGAATAAACAGTATGTGGATTCCGTTTCCTTGTGTTTAACCTTTTTCTTTTTTTTTCTCTATAAGTACGTTGTTTACCGTACTTAATTTTATGTAAATGTCATGCGCTGTCGCAATGTTGGCGCTTTGGTTCGATACCAAAGTGTGATTTTCGTCAGAATGCATTGTTGTAGTTAAATGTATTTTTAATCGCTGTTATTGCTTCACATGAACACTTGGATATATGAATAGAATTAATTGTTGTTGAATCCAACAAATTTAGTGTAAAATTACAAAAACACACCTTATTTTTACAGGTACAAATATGAATTCATGAAACCATGCAGTGTTGTTTCCAAAGTGATAAAAAAAGTATATCAGTCACATACACGTGATTGTGGGCTACCAAACTAAACAGAATTTTAAACAAAATCTGAATATATTATTCACTTTTAGAAATTTCAAAATATTATGACACCAGGTCCTAAACAGGTATAAAGATTTTTAAAAAATGTAAAAATCCATTCGGATTATCAGACTAAATGGGGTGTTACAGTGCATATAGACTGTGATTCTAGGTACTGTATCTCCTTTAGACAGACTGCAGCTTATGAGGCCTATGTCCCCATCTTCAAGGGTGTAAGGAAGGGCACAGAAAGGAATAACGGGAATGGAAATGGTTGTAACAATGTGAGGAGACCCAAGAAATAGTCTGGTTAGGAAGTGACATGAAAGTTAGGAAGTGGGCAAACCAAGGGTCGCTGGGTTGGCATGGTCGCTGAACCTGAAGTAGATTTAGCCTACACTCCGCCAGGATCGTAGAAGATACGAGTTGTGGTAGAAATTATGGGAATTATTTAGGTCAAATAATTGCAAATTACGTTGTGCAAATTAATTCAATAAGGTAACGGATATTTCGAATAATTTATTTATTTGAATTTAATTAAAACGATTTAATTATAATTTAATAATTAATACAATTTTAAGTGAAATAATTAATTTAAATAATAATTATTTATTCGAATATATGAGGCGAAGGTAGCAGGGCCGCCGCTACCATAAAATGTGCGAAATGTGCACCGCACACGGGCGGCCGTAGACTGCCAAATTCATCAGCAGATGCTGCAAATAAATTAAAACGATTGATACCGACTAGGTCTAGGTATATGACATTAACGTTTATTGAGTTGGGCGACGTATAGGTATTGTTGGGGGACATTTATGACTGAGTTATAGCTGCGGTCTCTTTGTGGTTTTGTAGACACCGATAAGAAATAATTTGTTTTGTTTTGACGATCCGGTGCCTTTAGGACTGTCAACTTGCATTCAAAACAACAGCAGTTGTAAAAATTATAAAACACTAACTTATTTACGGTCTTCCATGAGTCAAGAAAAATCATCAGCCGTAGCTACTCTATCCATACAACATGAAATGTGCAAGGCATCAATTTGAGCAATGTTACATGAAATGTGCAAGGCATCAATTTGAGCAACGTTACATGAAATGTGCAAGGCATCAATTTGAGCAATGTTACATGAAATGTGCAAGGCATCAATTTGAGCAACGTTACATGAAATGTGCAAGGCATCAATTTGAGCAATGTTACATGAAATGTGCAAGGCATCAATTTGAGCAACGTTACATGAAATGTGCAAGGCATCAATTTGAGCAATGTTATTAAAAGATTTTCTGAAACCAAAGCGCGAAAAGCGCTCTTTTAATAAACTGTAGTGTTATAAAAACTCTGAAAAGACGACCACACAAATAAACTGTTATATTTTTGAAAATGTATTCAACACTACTACGAGCACATCTTCCATTTATATCATGTAAGAACTCAGCTAAATAAGTTTTTGAAAAATATGTTTAGTTTTTGTCAATTATACTATTTATATCTGTATCAGTTTTTAATTAAAATAATATTAAATAGTGTGGCAAAGTAGGGGTATGAAGAGTACATTCAGGAGGGCGGCAAAATTTCGAGTAATATTGAAAAAAGGTCTACACTTCGTCCAAATGTTCATAATTTAATTAACCTTAAAGCATGCTTAAAACCTTAAACAGCTTTAACCGTGTACCACGTGTTTCCCCCATTGTTTTCAATGACACTATCTCTACCTTACAAAAACAATTTATTTTCGCAAAATTTGAGAAATTTTTATTTATAATAAGTCGACCACATTTGTTAGAGAGACCAAGTAAGTGTTTAACAGATCACTTTATAGCGCTTACCTTAATATCTTATTCTGTTCGTCAAATCTGACGCCACGGGCGCGTTACAAAGGAGTACAGTGTGGCAACATAGTGGGGAATTATTTTGTCCCTGGACTAGACTAGACCTACAATAGTAAGAGAGCTGTCGTCCTTGTGTGTCACCTTGGGCGGTCCGTCTGCTCCACAACCAATACTGTTTATTAAAATGTTATAAACCTCATTCCCACATCAATTATACGTCTGTATAATATAGGTCTACACTATCATAATATCATACTCTATACTACACTGAGTTTACTGAAAGCTGAAAGCAGTCACGTGACAAACTGAGCGACAGTCAAAACACGTCGAGTTGTGTTAATGTAGTTTTGTTAAGAACTACGCTGGCTACGCTGTCGTCCAGTGGAAGCGAAACTTGGTAATTGCGGTTCTGGCAATTAAATACCCTTTCTGCAATAGAAAGTGTTCTATTCTTAAATGGTTTCATGATATTGTTTGTTAGAGGGAATGCATCGCAGCTAGAATGATTCCAGATAGAATGAAGCAGATTGTTTTTATTATTATTATTATATTATTATTAGCGGGGGTCCTACAGTCTATGGCGCATCCCGCGTTTCGATCGCTATTTCTCCCTATCCTTCCAGTCATCATCTTCAATAGCTCGATCTCTCATGCTTTTCCTAATTCCTGTTCTCCATTGTGTTGTCAGTCTCCCTTTCTTCTTCTGTTTTGTGGTGTGTAAGTCAATGCTTTTCGCTTCTCCTCCATCCTCATTACGTGACCATACCATAGCAACTGTCTGGATTCTATTCTTTCTGCTGTTGTAAATATGCGCCCTGTTTTCCTTCTTATATCTTCGTTTCTAACATGTTGCATTCTAGAAAATAACACGCTCTTCTTATGAATCCATTTCCACAGTTTCTATCATCTTTTTCTCTTTATCTGAAAGTTGCCACCATTCGCAGTCTGGGCTCCACCAAAATGGGCTCCACAATAGTTGTCTAGATTGTCAGTTTAGTTTAGCTCTCGAGTCGGGGGTTCGAGAAATCGAATTCAGCTCTGCCAACAAATCGTACTCTCACGTCCTCGTATCTCGCGCAGCTGCTGGGTACATGGCATACAATGAGTGCGTGTTATGTAGCAGACGAGAGAGGTGGAGCATATCAGCTAAGGGAGAGAAAACCCCTACAGAAATTCCTGGCCCTGCAAGTCTGAAGGTTGGATCGACGTGCCAGCGTCTCGTCATTCGTAAAAAACCATAAACTGCTAAACGTTTCGACAAACCGCCTCGGAATAAGGATGGATATAAACGTTTACGACCTATACTAAGGAAAAGGACTATGAAATTTACGACATGGAATGTACAAGGCTTGCGAACGAAACAAGGAGAGGTCTTCCAAGAACTACAAAAGATGAGATGTCTTCTAACGATTTTAGAAATATCAGAGCCCCGAAATATCCCACCGTATGAGAAACGATCTTTCGCTCCGACGTCTATGAACCAAAAGCAGTAGTTATGATCCCACCAGGGCAAGAAGTAGAATACTAAACCCCTCCCCCCTTATAATTGTAGTAGTCAGCTCCCGAGTATGGAGGCGTTGTTATACTGCAGTGTTTTCCCATCGTGAGTTCCAGAGACATTCGGGAAATTCCAACGGGTAGCGAACCCACTTTGGTTGTACTTCCATTCGTCCTCAGTGTTTGGCACCTGGAATGAAACCAAGGTTTCAACAAGGTGTACTCTTAAAACCTGTACAGTTTTTATAAACAACCATTAATTTTTTTATTGAGCCTTTAATCAATTCCACAGAATTACGAAATTTTGTATACTGAAGTTCAGCTGTTAAAAAAAAAAAATAAAAAATAAATGGTAGGTTTGGTTGGTTTAGAAATATCTGCTATAGAAGAAAGGATTCATAAAATGGAAAGAGCATATGGTGGTATAACTAAAGATATTCACAATAAAAATTTCATATCTAAAAATGCAAAAACAAGGCATTACAGTACAGTAGTGAAGCCAGAATGCCTATATGCAAGTGAATGTCTAGCATTGAATTATAATTTAGACAAACTAGACATATTGGAAAGACGAACTATTAGGAAAATATTAGGCCCACAAAAAACTTCAGAAAATAGGAGTAATGATGAAATATATCAAAGTATAGAAAATATAACAGAAACAATGAGAAAAAGAAGACTATTATTTTTTGGACATTTATATAGAATGGACGACAATAGGTTAACAAAGCAGATCTTCAAATATCTGAGGGGAAAAGTCAACATCAAGTTGGATTAAAGAAGTCCAAAAGGATTTAGAAAAAAAAAATAATATAAACGCAGAAGAAGCAATTGAAAGAGAAGTTTTTCGGGCAAAAGTTTTAAAAATGGAAGTAGTCCAGGGTAGGAGAGAGAAAAACGCAGGTTCAAAGTGGACTGAAGACAGGAAGAAGAGACACAGTGAAAAGATGAAAGAATATTGTAGAAAAAGAAAAGAACAAAGAATACAGAATTGAAATTGGCATGTTGTCCTCAGATGGCCATTACATAAAAAAAAAAAAAAAAGGTTTCCCTTAAAAAAATCTCAATGTAATTTCCTCTCCTCTAATGGCCTCTCTCTCTCTCTCTCTCTCTCTCTCTCTCTCTCTCTCTCTCATGTTTGTATTTTGCTTTCTTAATGAGAGATCTCTACCGCTCTAAGCAAAAAATCAAATTCATCTTTCTCTAACCTAAACAAGTTTTTAAAAGACATCGTATCTTCTGATCCCAGTTCTTGGCTCAGACTGCTAGACGCACCTTCCTCATCACGTCTGGCAATCCACGGTCTGATCCATAGTATTTTCTACCTGTTCTTCGTTTTTGCCTTCTGTACCAGCTTTCATCTTCTCTGTTAGTTTTTCAGCTGTTGACTCGCACACAACACCGACACCTTCGCTAATGGGATCCATTTTCATACTGACTCGTTTAGTCTAGTGCACGTGTGACATTAGAGAGGCTTCTCGTTAGTGCCGGATTTACCACTGGGCTCAGAGGCGGCCGCAAGCTACAGATTGTTTTTTAACAGAAGTATTTTTATAAAAGAAGAAAGCACTTTGATTTATTTAAGTATGATTTTTTTGAAATTAAATGATCAATTTTTGTTAATAATACAAATGGTAGACAGTTCTTATTTAAATATTGCCCGCTTATTTTTACTTCCATGTTCTATAAGGAAATGGAAGTATGGTGATGGCAAAAATAATCGTGTTCGAGATTATTGCAGATTCTGATTGTACTACACTCAAAACATGAAAAAAAGTCATTTTTCGAAAAGTGTGTGTGTGTGTGTCTGTCTGTCTGTATGTCTGTCTGTAGATTTTTTCTACGGCAAACGATAACAGTCGCAAATTCAAACAGAATCAAATAATTTTTGCATACAGCCCTGATTTGTAGAGTACTCAAGACCTATTGTTTTTGGTGAAATCGGTTAAGGGAAAGGGGTAGTTTACCTGCAACGTTTTATGTTTTAACATGGGTAATTTTTTCTATGACGAATGATATCTGCCGTAAATTCAATCATAATTAAATAATGTTTTGCATACCTATCTGAGCTATAGAGAACTCAATGTCTGTTGATTTTGGTGAAGATCGGTTAAGGGAAAGGGGTAGTTTACCTGCAACATTTTATGTTTTAACAACGGTAATTCTTTCTATGAAGAACGATAACTGCCACACATTCAAACAATATCAAATATTTTTTTGCACACGTTCATCAATTGTAAAAGACTGAAGGCCTATTGATTTTGATGAAGATTGGTTAAGGGAAAGGGGTAGTTTACCTGCCACTTTTAATGTTTTAACAAGAGTAATTGTTTCTATGACGTACGATAATTGCCCCACATTCAAACAGAATCAAATAATGTTTTGCATCCATCCCTGAAGTGTAGAGGAATTAAGATCTATTTATTTTGGTGAAGATCAGTTAAGAGAAAGGGGTAGTTTACCAACAACGTTTTATGTGATAACAAGGGTAATTTTTTCTATGACGAACGATAACTGCCGTAAATTCAAACATAATCAAATAAGTTTCCGCATACTTCCCTAAATTGTAGAGTTTTCAAGGTATGTTGATTTTGGTGAAGATCGGTTAAGGGAAAGGTGTAGTTTACCAGCAACATTTTATGTTGTAACAAGAGAAATTTTTTCATGACGAACGATAACTGCCGTAAATTCAAACAGAATCAAATAATTTTTTACATATGTGCCTGAGTTGTAGAATACTCAAGGCCTGTTGATTTTGGTGAAGATCGGTTACGAGGAAAGGGCAGTTTACCTGAAACATTTTTTGTTGTAACAAGAGTGAAGTACTTAATTTTGATAAATAATGTATCCTGATAAGAAGATCTTAATAATCCACTGTAGAAACGTAGATGAAATATTTGTAAATGAAGAGGCTAGTTGAACGGGGTGGGGATAATTTTCTATTAATGAAAATTATAGTTGATGGGGAAGGGATAATTTTTTATATGTGACTAGCTATCGGCAACAAAGAAGTAGTTTGTTGTTAAAATTTCTTCCCGGGCTGTTTGGCCCTGGTCCAATGTTTTCTGCAAAACCAGACGTTTTGGCAGTGCCGTCGACTGCCATCATCAGTGAAAATCGTGTGCGATAACGTGTGGTGGTATACGTTAGTGACCACAGTACTGTGATTAAGCCTGAAGCAATAAGTGGAAAGAAGTAGATTCTACGGAAACATTTCATTTCATAAATGATTTTAAATATAAATCTTAGAATATGGAAGTCATGTATGGTTCTCTATGCCGATATTAAGACATTGCCATCCTTGAAAACTAATCTGCGCATGCGAATTTTGAACGTCGCATTAATTTCATTAAGCTGAACATTAGTTTATCATTAATTTGTTGTATCTTTAGTAAAAAAAAAACCTTTTTTTTTATTTTATAAAATTTATAAGAAAAAAGTAATGTGTTATACCTAGACAATAAAAAAAAATTTTATGTTAAATTTCTGAATAAGCATAATTAAGTTACTCTACTTAAAAAATAAATTAATTTGCTCAATTCTTTTGCATGGTTCTTAATATTTTGAAAAAGGTTTGCTAAGTGAAAGCACGCTTTTTTATATTATCCTACTCTTTTTAAATTTAATAGTATTAATCTGACATCAAATTACTTCTGCAGTACATATATTACTTCAAAGTAACAGCTGTCACGGGGGGGGGGGCACAGAAAACTTGGCCTAGAGCCTCAAAAGGCACTGGTTCGGAGGGCGTGGACTCGTGCCGCTAAACTTGTATTACGGTATACTTAAGAAGAGTCCCGCCAGTTTTTTTAAACCAATTGACGTAATGTAAACCAACTCATAACAATGTTTAAACATGCCTAATAATCAACAACAGAACAAGATCGGAAGCGTTTTATGTAATAACATATTCAGCACTGTCCCGACACCATCTTAATACACCAATCAGAGCGTACCGTTAGTAAGACGACATTGCCACGTGGGCGCCGCGTTCCCTTTTATAGTACGGTCAATGTAACTGACCATTCGTGTCGTTGTCATTCTGCTGTCGGAAACACAGTCTCTTCTTTCTGTTATGTGTAGAAATATGTTAACAAGGTAACTACATTGATGGTGATAAAACGTAATTTACGGCTGGTGACAGTTGGTTTGATGCCGACTGTCAGCTTTCCAGGCGAGGCAGTATTATACTTTTTGCATTTAACTGCAGTTTAGATAGATTATACCTCCCAGAGACACATGTCAGGAAATGCCACGCCATTGCACTAGGCATATTTCATCAAGAGCTACCGAATGTTGTCCTTCTGGCCGAGTCAGTTTTTCCAGGGTTTTATTTCCACGACCTATTGTAATTTATCAGCGGTGTTATTTCAACAGACTGTAATTTGTGTATTCTAATAATCATCATCATCATCATCATCATCATCATCATCATCATCATCATCATCATCATCATCACCTTATCACCGCCGCCTCCACCATCATCATCATTATCAGCGGTAACAGCATAATTTTATGCATATAGGACTTATATTGTCTTTACTTAATTGCATGCTGCAATTGCATTGATTCTAACTGTAAATACGCAGATACAAATATTAGCCTAACTACAATAAGTCAATGATTCTACAAATGTTTGTGTGTTAATTTTCTGAGTTTTTAGTAAACTTTTTCGAGATTTCCTGTCATTTTACACACCAATTTAATATCCCAGACTTGCTTATAAGACTGTATCATTTAAGTGCGACAGAACCGGAAACATCTTAATTAAATCGCTAGTAATTTAGGCTTGTTTTTTGTGAAGTGTAGAAAATTACAGACTAGATTGTAATGGTCTTGGTTATAGACTGTGGAGATCTTGTGCCGGTTGCTGGATATTTATTGATTTTAGGAAACCCCTCATGAGGGGCGGCGTCCTCGGATAGATAATTGGGATCGTTCAAGAGGGGGGGGGGAGTACCAGACAGTCTCTTACAGCTGATTACATCCGCTCGGACAATTACTTGGCGTCCGATCGCTTTCCTTTTCCGTTGCAGCCAATCACAAATCTTACTTTACCCATTCTGAATGAACGTCTGTGTGTTACGTTACAATTAGTCAACAAGTCACGTGTATAAAACATATACAGCTATCTACTAATTAATACTAGCAGTCACCTGATTACTTTCCGCCTTGTGACTTAGTCTAATATCGTTTAGGCTATAATGACACATTTCCAAGATAAACCTTCATGAACCAGCGTGGCGTCCATGCAAACGCTGTTGCCGGCGGGAACAGTACTGGAAATAAGAGAAATAATATTAATTATATAACAGAATAAATAGTTTAGTTATTGGATATTTTGAAATCAGAACAATATCAGTAGGGAAACTTGAAGAAAAGCGTAGCATTGCTTTCGAACTGCTGGGCACTTGCACAGTCTTGTGTTGCCGGCTCAGACATCGGCAATGTTATACTGCGTACGGTCATTGACCTCGTAGTAGTTGTCACTGTACAAACTGTGGAGGGGGACATATTCGCCCACCCAATGTGTTGCCGCTGTATAAACCAACAAAACGCTCAGTCAGCAGCTAGGTTCGTTTTCGGAATTGGCGTGCAGCAGTTACTACGTAGCCTACCTATTTGTGTTTTGTTCGTTTAGTCATATGTTTCTCTGCTTGTCTTTATTATTTTTAATTCTATTATTTGTGTTCTGATTTATTCTGCGTAAGTATAATGAAAGTCAGATCCCGTTGAACAGGGGTCCTCTTTTTCTCCCAGCGAATGATAGAAAATGCTCTGAACACTTGGTACAAGAAAACATTCGAATTAATTTTTAGGTTAAGTTTTAGGCCTATCACAACCGGCAACAGGTGTTATGTACCCACGCCACGCCACTGCTTCATGATAAATCTTTACAACGCCTTGGATGAATAGAAGATTTACGTTAGAGGACCAGCTGCTTGACGATAAACTTTCATTTAAATACAGCCACCAGGGCCCCGGCTTTGAAACCATTTTTAGGACTCCCCAAAAAAATCTTTGAAGATCGTTCCTCCCTTCGATAACAGCTTAACGTTCTAATTCCTTGGAATGTCAGTAGCTCTTAATGAACGTATGAATCTATCTATTTTTAATATAAAGAAAATTGAAAACAACAATAATCTGTTAGGGAATATAGGAATTAATTATACAAATTAATTAAAAAATAAATTGTTCATTAGGCGTTTATTTTTTTAAAAACAAAACAAATAATTTATTAAAAAAATATAGTGTTTCTATGGATTGTTAAGTAATGTCTTATTGTCACTATCACAATCAATTCCATAGTCCAATCCTGTAATTATATTGTTATTCATTATTAATTAGAAAGTTTATTGACGAGTGCTGTAAGCATATTAAGCATGACGCTATTTTGCTGCATGAGTTGACTGAACATAGTCTCAAATTTTGTCAGGAAGTGTCAAAGTGTGATGTCCTCATTTCCTGTCTGTTTGGGATTGCTTTCATCAAGAGGCGAGGATTCTGAGTGTCGCTGTAGTCCTGCAATTTGAGCGTAAGTAGAAAAAGAGACGTTACGGGTATTCATGTTCATTTCCGTGTTCATCGTCCTAAAAATTGAAGGGGTTCTCCTAGGTATGATATTTGCTACGGGGCTTTTTGTGGCCTGCAGATTTTGATAAACTTCACAGCCTTTATAATTAGCTGTATGAGGACCAAGTTGCGGACTTGAAAGTTCATCTTAGGCAAAGGTTTGGTTCACAAGCGTTTATGCCTCGCTTTCCTCGTGGTAAATTCATCAATAAGGTCGTTGTACTCAAGTCCCTCTCCATTTAAAATATCAGCCTCAATATGAAGGATTGAGAGGGAATTCAACTTTTGTTCTTTCATAGTAGAACGAAAATATGATTTTATTCTTTTCAAAGCAGAAAATTATCTCTCAGCAGAACAATTAGGCCCACTAATAGCAGTGCATATATAGGCCTAAATCCTGAAAGCTATGCCTACTTGTCTAAGTAACTTGCTCGTACTTAGGGGCGTGTCTTTAACTTTTGAGCATTTTATTAATTACATGTTACAATATTTTCAAAAATATTTTTTCTTTGTCCCGCCCGTAGGCACGTGCATATTGTACCTAGTAACAAATCAGCCCTGACAGCCATTAGTGTGCCTAGTAACAAAGCCGCCCTGACAGCAATCCCATTAGTGTGCCTAGTAACAAAGCCGCCCTGACAGCCATCCCATTAGTGTGCCTAGTAACAAAGCCGCCCTGACAGCCATTAGTGTGCCTAGTAACAAAGCCGCCCTGACAGCCATTAGTATGCCTAGTAACAAAGCCGACCTGACAGCCATTTATACAATACTGCTATAGATATTGAAGTGCATGGGGTACGGGCGATCGACGTACAGTAGTAATCTCATAAGATGACGACAAAAGTCGACAGACGCGACGGTAGCGAAATATTGCTCACCAGACGCTAAGTGCCGTAATAGTGTTTTTAACTTAATAAACGGAACTCTGTTGTTTTAAAGTTTTTGACTTCACTCGAAGGACTGATGTTTTTATTTACGACCTGATGATGATGAAGCGTTATCTTCGAAACGCGTTGTTGTAAACGATTTTAAACGAAGTCGCAAAACGAATCAGATGACTGCTAGTATTAATACAGTCAGTTTGTTCCCCGTAAATAATTACGTTATTGTCCAGAGGCGTTCCTACAGAAACACTTCGTCTACGGCAAGCCACTGGAATTGCTTCCAAACTGGAATTGCTTCCAAGCCACTGGAATTGCTACCCCCCCAAAGGACATGGTGCAATTCCACCCCAAGTATTCCCCAAAATTTGATTTCGTGGGTAGGGGGATCACAATACGGTAGTGTGGAGTAACCCCCGGTTAGCGATGGATCTTGGAGCTTTATCCAAACATTTTTGAAAAATTGAAGCCATTTAAGCAACATTGAAATAAAAAAACGAATGTTATTCCTTTTAGCAATACCAAAAGGTTTTCTAGGATGCTGGGTCACAATCAATTGTGAATCTCAACTAAATTGTGAGAAATGTAAAAGCCTGGTCAAACCAGGCCTAACATAATTAGTAGTAGGTTTACATTAGGCCTTATTAAAGGTAATCTTACTTGATTTTGTAATTGCAGTCTTTTTCTTCACTGATTGGTTGATTTACGACGATTGTAAGGGGGCAATTGAGCCCCTGGTTTGCAGCTGGCTTAAATTCATGTAACTTCTATTTTCAACAAGAGATTAAAAAAGGAAAAAGACGATTATTAATGCCAGGAAAGGTTTAGTAATTAAATAAAAAATTTACTAAAAATTACAAAAATCGCCTTGAAAAATTCCTTCCAAATATTCCAGTGGTGCGACTTGCACCACCTGTGGACACTCCTGATCCTCATCTTACAAGTAGTTTCACTCTGTATGTCACGGCAAAAATACAGACGTTTTATTTGCGATTTATGGTTTATTTAACACACTACACTATACGCGTAGTAAAGTTCCATCATCATGTGTTTCTGCTCAAGGATTTGTCTTACAGGGGGCATGCTCCTTCCATACTTTCCCATTCTGAGGTAGCCGCTTCATTTCCTGATGTCGCATACGTTTATCGTCAATCATCATGTGTTTCTGCCCAAGGACTTGTCTTACAGGGGGCATGCTCCTTCCATACTTTCCCATTCTGAGGTAGCCGCTTCATTTCCTGATGTCGCATACGTTTATCGTCAATCATCATGTGTTTCTGCCCAAGGACTTGTCTTACAGGGGGCATGCTCCCTCCATACTTTCCCATTCTGAGGTAGCCGCTTCATTTCCTGATATCGCATACGTTTATCGTCAATCATCATGTGTTTCTGCCCAAGGACTTGTCTTACAGGGGGCATGCTCCCTCCATACTTTCCCATTCGGAGGTAGCCGCTTCATTTCCTGATATCGCATACGTTTATCGTCAATCATCATGTGTTTCTGCCCAAGGATTTGTCTTACAGGGGGCATGCTCCTTCCATACTTTCCCATTCTGAGGTAGCCGCTTCATTTCCTGATGTCGCATACGTTTATCGTCAATCATCATGTGTTTCTGCCCAAGGACTTGTCTTACAGGGGGCATGCTCCCTCCATACTTTCCCATTCTGAGCTAGCCGCTTCATTTCCTGATATCGCATACGTTTATCGTCAATCATCATGTGTTTCTGCCCAAGGACTTGTCTTACAGGGGGCATGCTCCCTCCATACTTTCCCATTCTGAGCTAGCCGCTTCATTTCCTGATATCGCATACGTTTATCGTCAATCATCATGTGTTTCTGCCCAAGGACTTGTCTTACAGGGGGCATGCTCCCTCCATACTTTCCCATTCTGAGCTAGCCGCTTCATTTCCTGATATCGCATACGTTTATCGTCAATCATCATGTGTTTCTGCCCAAGGACTTGTCTTACAGGGGGCATGCTCCCTCCATACTTTCCCATTCTGAGCTAGCCGCTTCATTTCCTGATATCGCATACGTTTATCGTCAATCATCATGTGTTTCTGCTCAAGGATTTGTCTTACAGGGGGCATGCTCCTTCCATACTTTCCCATTCTGAGGTAGCCGCTTCATTTCCTGATGTCGCATACGTTTATCGTCAATCATCATGTGTTTCTGCCCAAGGACTTGTCTTACAGGGGGCATGCTCCTTCCATACTTTCCCATTCTGAGGTAGCCGCTTCATTTCCTGATGTCGCATACGTTTATCGTCAATCATCATGTGTTTCTGCCCAAGGACTTGTCTTACAGGGGGCATGCTCCCTCCATACTTTCCCATTCTGAGCTAGCCGCTTCATTTCCTGATATCGCATACGTTTATCGTCAATCATCATGTGTTTCTGCCCAAGGACTTGTCTTACAGGGGGCATGCTCCCTCCATACTTTCCCATTCTGAGGTAGCCGCTTCATTTCCTGATATCGCATACGTTTATCGTCAATCATCATGTGTTTCTGCCCAAGGACTTGTCTTACAGGGGGCATGCTCCCTCCATACTTTCCCATTCTGAGCTAGCCGCTTCATTTCCTAATATCGCATACGTTTATCGTCAATCATCATGTGTTTCTGCCCAAGGACTTGTCTTACAGGGGGCATGCTCCCTCCATACTTTCCCATTCTGAGCTAGCCGCTTCATTTCCTGATATCGCATACGTTTATCGTCAATCATCATGTGTTTCTGCCCAAGGACTTGTCTTACAGGGGGCATGCTCCCTCCATACTTTCCCATTCTGAGCTAGCCGCTTCATTTCCTGATATCGCATACGTTTATCGTCAATCATCATGTGTTTCTGCCCAAGGACTTGTCTTACAGGGGGCATGCTCCCTCCATACTTTCCCATTCTGAGCTAGCCGCTTCATTTCCTGATATCGCATACGTTTATCGTCAATCATCATGTGTTTCTGCCCAAGGACTTGTCTTACAGGGGGCATGCTCCCTCCATACTTTCCCATTCTGAGCTAGCCGCTTCATTTCCTGATATCGCATACGTTTATCGTCAATCATCATGTGTTTCTGCCCAAGGACTTGTCTTACAGGGGGCATGCTCCCTCCATACTTTCCCATTCTGAGCTAGCCGCTTCATTTCCTGATATCGCATACGTTTATCGTCAATCATCATGTGTTTCTGCCCAAGGACTTGTCTTACAGGGGGCATGCTCCCTCCATACTTTCCCATTCTGAGCTAGCCGCTTCATTTCCTGATATCGCATACGTTTATCGTCAATCATCATGAGTTTCTGCACAAGGACGTGTCTTACAGGGGGCATGCTCCCTCCATACTTTCCCATTCTGAGGTAGCCGCTTCATTTCCTGATGTCGCATACGATTATCGTCAACCATCATGTGTTTCTGCACAAGGACTTGTCTTACAGGGGGCATGCTCCCTCCATACTTTCCCATTCTGAGCTAGCCGCTTCATTTCCTGATATCGCATACGTTTATCGTCAATCATCATGTGTTTCTGCCCAAGGACTTGTCTTACAGGGGGCATGCTCCCTCCATACTTTCCCATTCTGAGCTAGCCGCTTCATTTCCTGATATCGCATACGTTTATCGTCAATCATCATGTGTTTCTGCCCAAGGACTTGTCTTACAGGGGGCATGCTCCCTCCATACTTTCCCATTCTGAGCTAGCCGTTTCATTTCCTGATATCGCATACGTTTATCGTCAATCATCATGTGTTTCTGCCCAAGGACTTGTCTTACAGGGGGCATGCTCCCTCCATACTTTCCCATTCTGAGCTAGCCGCTTCATTTCCTGATATCGCATACGTTTATCGTCAATCATCATGTGTTTCTGCCCAAGGACTTGTCTTACAGGGGGCATGCTCCCACCATACTTTCCCATTCTGAGCTAGCCGCTTCATTTCCTGATATCGCATACGTTTATCGTCAATCATCATGGGTTTCTGCCCAAGGACTTGTCTTACAGGGGGCATGCTCCCTCCATACTTTCCCATTCTGAGCTAGCCGCTTCATTTCCTGATATCGCATACGTTTATCGTCAATCATCATGTGTTTCTGCGCAAGGAATTGTCTTACAGGGGGCATGCTCCCTCCATACTTTCCCATTCTGAGCTAGCCGCTTCATTTCCTGATATCGCATACGTTTATCGTCAATCATCATGTGTTTCTGCCCAAGGACTTGTCTTACAGGGGGCATGCTCCCTCCATACTTTCCCATTCTGAGCTAGCCGCTTCATTCCTGATATCGCAAACGTTTATCGTCAATCATCATGTGTTTCTGCCCAAGGACTTGTCTTACAGGGGGCATGCTCCCTCCATACTTTCCCATTCTGAGCTAGCCGCTTCATTTCCTGATAACGCATACGTTTATCGTCAATCATCATGTGTTTCTGCCCAAGGATTTGTCTTACAGGGGGCATGCTCCCTCCATACTTTCCCATTCTGAGCTAGCCGCTTCATTTCCTGATATCGCATACGTTTATCGTCAATCATCATGTGTTTCTGCCCAAGGACTTGTCTTACAGGGGGCATGCTCCCTCCATACTTTCCCATTCTGAGCTAGCCGCTTCATTTCCTGATATCGCATAGGTTTGACATCAACCATCATGTGTTTCTGCTCAATGACTTGTCTTACAGGGGGCATGCTCCCTCCATACTTTCCCATTCTGAGCTAGCCGCTTCATTTCCTGATATCGCATACGTTTACCATCAATCATCATGTGTTTCTGCCCAAGGACTTGTCTTACAGGGGGCATGCTCCCTCCATACTTTCCCATTCTGAGCTAGCCTCTTCATTTCCTTATATCGCATACGTTTATCGTCAATCATCATGTGTTTCTGCCCAAGGACTTGTCTTACAGGGTGCATGCTCCCTCCATACTTTCCCATTCTGAGCTAGCCGCTTTATTTCCTGATGTCGCATACGTTTATGGTCAATCATCATGTGTTTCTGCCCAAGGACTTGTCTTACACGGTGCATGGGCCCTCCATACTTTCCCATTTTGAGCTAGCCGCTTCATTTCCTGATGTCGCATACGTTTATGGTCAATCATCATGTGTTTCTGCCCAAGGACGTGTCTTACAGGGGGCATGCTCCCTCCATACTTTCCCATTCTGAGCTAGCCGCTTCATTTCCTGATATCGCATACGATTATCGTCAATCATCATGTGTTACTGCCCAAGGACTTGTCTTACAGGGGGCATGCTCCCTCCATACTTTCCCATTCTGAGCTAGCCGCTTCATTTCCTGATGTCGCATACGTTTGTCGTCAATCATCATGTTTTTCTGCCCAAGGACTTGTCTTACAGGGGGCATGCTCCCTCCATACTTTCCCATTCTGAGCTAGCCGCTTCATTTCCTGATATCGCATACGTTTATCGTCAATCATCATGTGTTCCTGCCCAAGGACGTGTCTTACAGGGGGCATGCTCCCTCCATACTTTCCCATTCTGAGCTAGCCGCTTCATTTCCTGATATCGCATACGTTTATCGTCAATCATCATGTGTTTCTGCCCAAGGACTTGTCTTACAGGGGGCATGCTCCCTCCATACTTTCCCATTCTGAGCTAGCCGCTTCATTTCCTGATATCGCATACGTTTATCGTCAATCATCATGTGTTTCTGCCCAAGGATTAGTCTTAAAGGGGGCATGCTCCCTCCATACTTCCCATTCTGAGCTAGCCGCTTCATTTCCTGATATCGCATACGTTTATCGTCAATCATCATGTGTTTCTGCCCAAGGACTTGTCTTACAGGGGGCATGCTCCCTCCATACTTTCCCATTCTGAGCTAGCCGCTTCATTTCCTGATATCGCATACGTTTATCGTCAATCATCATGTGTTTCTGCCCAAGGATTAGTCTTAAAGGGGGCATGCTCCCTCCATACTTCCCATTCTGAGCTAGCCGCTTCATTTCCTGATATCGCATACGTTTATCGTCAATCATCATGTGTTTCTGCCCAAGGACTTGTCTTACAGGGGGCATGCTCCCTCCATACTTTCCCATTCTGAGCTAGCCGCTTCATTTCCTGATATCGCATACGTTTATCGTCAATCATCATGTGTTTCTGCCCAAGGACTTGTCTTACAGGGGGCATGCTCCCTCCATACTTTCCCATTCTGAGCTAGCCGCTTCATTTCCTGATATCGCATACGTTTATCGTCAATCATCATGTGTTTCTGCCCAAGGACTTGTCTTACAGGGGGCATGCTCCCTCCATACTTTCCCATTCTGAGCTAGCCGCTTCATTTCCTGATATCGCATACGTTTATCGTCAATCATCATGTGTTTCTGCACAAGGACGTGTCTTACAGGGGGCATGCTCCCTCCATACTTTCCGATTCTGAGCTAGCCGCTTCATTTCCTGATATCGCATACGTTTATCGTCAATCATCATGTGTTTCTGCCCAAGGACTTGTCTTACAGGGGGCATGCTCCCACCATACTTTCCCATTCTGAGCTAGCCGCTTCATTTCCTGATATCGCATACGTTTATCGTCAATCATCATGTGTTTCTGCCCAAGGACTTGTCTTACAGGGGGCATGCTCCCTCCATACTTTCCCATTCTGAGCTAGCCGCTTCATTTCCTGATATCGCATACGTTTATCGTCAATCATCATGTGTTTCTGCCCAAGGATTAGTCTTAAAGGGGGCATGCTCCCTCCATACTTCCCATTCTGAGCTAGCCGCTTCATTTCCTGATATCGCATACGTTTATCGTCAATCATCATGTGTTTCTGCCCAAGGACTTGTCTTACAGGGGGCATGCTCCCTCCATACTTTCCCATTCTGAGCTAGCCGCTTCATTTCCTGATATCGCATACGTTTATCGTCAATCATCATGTGTTTCTGCCCAAGGACTTGTCTTACAGGGGGCATGCTCCCTCCATACTTTCCCATTCTGAGCTAGCCGCTTCATTTCCTGATATCGCATACGTTTATCGTCAATCATCATGTGTTTCTGCCCAAGGACTTGTCTTACAGGGGGCATGCTCCCTCCATACTTTCCCATTCTGAGCTAGCCGCTTCATTTCCTGATATCGCATAGGTTTGACATCAACCATCATGTGTTTCTGCTCAATGACTTGTCTTACAGGGGGCATGCTCCCTCCATACTTTCCCATTCTGAGCTAGCCGCTTCATTTCCTGATATCGCATAGGTTTGACATCAACCATCATGTGTTTCTGCTCAAGGACTTGTCTTACAGGGGGCATGCTCCCTCCAGACTTTCCCATTCTGAGCTAGCCGCTTCAATTCCTGATATCGCATAGGTTTGACATCAATCATCATGTGTTTCTGCCCGAGGATTTGTCTTACAGGGGGCATGCCCCCTCCATACATTCCCATTCTGAGGTAGCCGCTTCATTTCCTGATATCGCATACGTTTACCATCAATCATCATGTGTTTCTGCCCAAGGACTTGTCTTACAGGGGACATGCTCCCTCCATACTTTCCCATTCTGAGCTAGCCTCTTCATTTCCTGATATCGCATACGTTTATCGTCAATCATCATGTGTTTCTGCCCAAGGACTTGTCTTACAGGGTGCATGCTCCCTCCATACTTTCCCATTCTGAGCTAGCCGCTTTATTTCCTGATGTCGCATACGTTTATGGTCAATCATCATGTGTTTCTGCCCAAGGACTTGTCTTACAGGGTGCATGGTCCCTCCATACTTTCCCATTTTGAGCTAGCCGCTTCATTTCCTGATATCGCATACGTTTATCGTCAATCATCATGTGTTACTGCCCAAGGACTTGTCTTACAGGGGGCATGCTCCCTCCATACTTTCCCATTCTGAGTTAGCCGCTTCATTTCCTGATGTCGCATACGTTTGTCGTCAATCATCATGTTTTTCTGCCCAAGGACTTGTCTTACAGGGGGCATGCTCCCTCCATACTTTCCCATTCTGAGCTAGCCGCTTCATTTCCTGATATCGCATAGGTTTACCATCAATCATCATGTGTTTCTGCCCAGGGACTTGTCTTACAGGGGGCATGCTCCCTCCATACTTTCCCATTCTGAGCTAGCCGCTTCATTTCCTGATATCGCATACGTTTATCGTCAACCATCATGTGTTTCTGCCGAAGGACTTGTCTTACAGGGTGCATGCTCCCTCCATACTTTCCCATTCTGAGCTAGCCGCTTCATTTCCTGATGTCGCATACGTTTATCGTCAATCATCATGTGTTTCTGCCCAAGGACTTGTCTTACAGGGGGCATGCTCCCTCCATACTTTCCCATTCTGAGCTAGCCGCTTCATTTCCTGATATCGCATAGGTTTACCATCAATCATCATGTGTTTCTGCCCAAGGACTTGTCTTACAGGGGGCATGTTCCCTCCATACTTTCCCATTCTGAGCTAGCCGCTTCGTCAATCATCATGTGTTTCTGCCCAAGGACTTGTCTTACAGGGGGCATGCTCCCTCCATACTTTCCCATTCTGAGTTAGCCGCTTCATTTCCTGATGTCGCATACGTTTGTCGTCAATCATCATGTTTTTCTGCCCAAGGACTTGTCTTACAGGGGGCATGCTCCCTCCATACTTTCCCATTCTGAGCTAGCCGCTTCATTTCCTGATATCGCATACGTTTATCGTCAATCATCATGAGTTTCTGCACAAGGACGTGTCTTACAGGGGGCATGCTCCCTCCATACTTTCCCATTCTGAGGTAGCCGCTTCATTTCCTGATGTCGCATACGATTATCGTCAACCATCATGTGTTTCTGCACAAGGACTTGTCTTACAGGGGGCATGCTCCCTCCATACTTTCCCATTCTGAGCTAGCCGCTTCATTTCCTGATATCGCATACGTTTATCGTCAATCATCATGTGTTTCTGCCCAAGGACTTGTCTTACAGGGGGCATGCTCCCTCCATACTTTCCCATTCTGAGCTAGCCGCTTCATTTCCTGATATCGCATACGTTTATCGTCAATCATCATGTGTTTCTGCCCAAGGACTTGTCTTACAGGGGGCATGCTCCCTCCATACTTTCCCATTCTGAGCTAGCCGTTTCATTTCCTGATATCGCATACGTTTATCGTCAATCATCATGTGTTTCTGCCCAAGGACTTGTCTTACAGGGGGCATGCTCCCTCCATACTTTCCCATTCTGAGCTAGCCGCTTCATTTCCTGATATCGCATACGTTTATCGTCAATCATCATGTGTTTCTGCCCAAGGACTTGTCTTACAGGGGGCATGCTCCCACCATACTTTCCCATTCTGAGCTAGCCGCTTCATTTCCTGATATCGCATACGTTTATCGTCAATCATCATGGGTTTCTGCCCAAGGACTTGTCTTACAGGGGGCATGCTCCCTCCATACTTTCCCATTCTGAGCTAGCCGCTTCATTTCCTGATATCGCATACGTTTATCGTCAATCATCATGTGTTTCTGCGCAAGGAATTGTCTTACAGGGGGCATGCTCCCTCCATACTTTCCCATTCTGAGCTAGCCGCTTCATTTCCTGATATCGCATACGTTTATCGTCAATCATCATGTGTTTCTGCCCAAGGACTTGTCTTACAGGGGGCATGCTCCCTCCATACTTTCCCATTCTGAGCTAGCCGCTTCATTCCTGATATCGCAAACGTTTATCGTCAATCATCATGTGTTTCTGCCCAAGGACTTGTCTTACAGGGGGCATGCTCCCTCCATACTTTCCCATTCTGAGCTAGCCGCTTCATTTCCTGATAACGCATACGTTTATCGTCAATCATCATGTGTTTCTGCCCAAGGATTTGTCTTACAGGGGGCATGCTCCCTCCATACTTTCCCATTCTGAGCTAGCCGCTTCATTTCCTGATATCGCATACGTTTATCGTCAATCATCATGTGTTTCTGCCCAAGGACTTGTCTTACAGGGGGCATGCTCCCTCCATACTTTCCCATTCTGAGCTAGCCGCTTCATTTCCTGATATCGCATAGGTTTGACATCAACCATCATGTGTTTCTGCTCAATGACTTGTCTTACAGGGGGCATGCTCCCTCCATACTTTCCCATTCTGAGCTAGCCGCTTCATTTCCTGATATCGCATACGTTTACCATCAATCATCATGTGTTTCTGCCCAAGGACTTGTCTTACAGGGGGCATGCTCCCTCCATACTTTCCCATTCTGAGCTAGCCTCTTCATTTCCTTATATCGCATACGTTTATCGTCAATCATCATGTGTTTCTGCCCAAGGACTTGTCTTACAGGGTGCATGCTCCCTCCATACTTTCCCATTCTGAGCTAGCCGCTTTATTTCCTGATGTCGCATACGTTTATGGTCAATCATCATGTGTTTCTGCCCAAGGACTTGTCTTACAGGGTGCATGGGCCCTCCATACTTTCCCATTTTGAGCTAGCCGCTTCATTTCCTGATGTCGCATACGTTTATGGTCAATCATCATGTGTTTCTGCCCAAGGACGTGTCTTACAGGGGGCATGCTCCCTCCATACTTTCCCATTCTGAGCTAGCCGCTTCATTTCCTGATATCGCATACGATTATCGTCAATCATCATGTGTTACTGCCCAAGGACTTGTCTTACAGGGGGCATGCTCCCTCCATACTTTCCCATTCTGAGCTAGCCGCTTCATTTCCTGATGTCGCATACGTTTGTCGTCAATCATCATGTTTTTCTGCCCAAGGACTTGTCTTACAGGGGGCATGCTCCCTCCATACTTTCCCATTCTGAGCTAGCCGCTTCATTTCCTGATATCGCATACGTTTATCGTCAATCATCATGTGTTCCTGCCCAAGGACGTGTCTTACAGGGGGCATGCTCCCTCCATACTTTCCCATTCTGAGCTAGCCGCTTCATTTCCTGATATCGCATACGTTTATCGTCAATCATCATGTGTTTCTGCCCAAGGACTTGTCTTACAGGGGGCATGCTCCCTCCATACTTTCCCATTCTGAGCTAGCCGCTTCATTTCCTGATATCGCATACGTTTATCGTCAATCATCATGTGTTTCTGCCCAAGGATTAGTCTTAAAGGGGGCATGCTCCCTCCATACTTCCCATTCTGAGCTAGCCGCTTCATTTCCTGATATCGCATACGTTTATCGTCAATCATCATGTGTTTCTGCCCAAGGACTTGTCTTACAGGGGGCATGCTCCCTCCATACTTTCCCATTCTGAGCTAGCCGCTTCATTTCCTGATATCGCATACGTTTATCGTCAATCATCATGTGTTTCTGCCCAAGGATTAGTCTTAAAGGGGGCATGCTCCCTCCATACTTCCCATTCTGAGCTAGCCGCTTCATTTCCTGATATCGCATACGTTTATCGTCAATCATCATGTGTTTCTGCCCAAGGACTTGTCTTACAGGGGGCATGCTCCCTCCATACTTTCCCATTCTGAGCTAGCCGCTTCATTTCCTGATATCGCATACGTTTATCGTCAATCATCATGTGTTTCTGCCCAAGGACTTGTCTTACAGGGGGCATGCTCCCTCCATACTTTCCCATTCTGAGCTAGCCGCTTCATTTCCTGATATCGCATACGTTTATCGTCAATCATCATGTGTTTCTGCCCAAGGACTTGTCTTACAGGGGGCATGCTCCCTCCATACTTTCCCATTCTGAGCTAGCCGCTTCATTTCCTGATATCGCATACGTTTATCGTCAATCATCATGTGTTTCTGCACAAGGACGTGTCTTACAGGGGGCATGCTCCCTCCATACTTTCCGATTCTGAGCTAGCCGCTTCATTTCCTGATATCGCATACGTTTATCGTCAATCATCATGTGTTTCTGCCCAAGGACTTGTCTTACAGGGGGCATGCTCCCACCATACTTTCCCATTCTGAGCTAGCCGCTTCATTTCCTGATATCGCATACGTTTATCGTCAATCATCATGTGTTTCTGCCCAAGGACTTGTCTTACAGGGGGCATGCTCCCTCCATACTTTCCCATTCTGAGCTAGCCGCTTCATTTCCTGATATCGCATACGTTTATCGTCAATCATCATGTGTTTCTGCCCAAGGATTAGTCTTAAAGGGGGCATGCTCCCTCCATACTTCCCATTCTGAGCTAGCCGCTTCATTTCCTGATATCGCATACGTTTATCGTCAATCATCATGTGTTTCTGCCCAAGGACTTGTCTTACAGGGGGCATGCTCCCTCCATACTTTCCCATTCTGAGCTAGCCGCTTCATTTCCTGATATCGCATACGTTTATCGTCAATCATCATGTGTTTCTGCCCAAGGACTTGTCTTACAGGGGGCATGCTCCCTCCATACTTTCCCATTCTGAGCTAGCCGCTTCATTTCCTGATATCGCATACGTTTATCGTCAATCATCATGTGTTTCTGCCCAAGGACTTGTCTTACAGGGGGCATGCTCCCTCCATACTTTCCCATTCTGAGCTAGCCGCTTCATTTCCTGATATCGCATAGGTTTGACATCAACCATCATGTGTTTCTGCTCAATGACTTGTCTTACAGGGGGCATGCTCCCTCCATACTTTCCCATTCTGAGCTAGCCGCTTCATTTCCTGATATCGCATAGGTTTGACATCAACCATCATGTGTTTCTGCTCAAGGACTTGTCTTACAGGGGGCATGCTCCCTCCAGACTTTCCCATTCTGAGCTAGCCGCTTCAATTCCTGATATCGCATAGGTTTGACATCAATCATCATGTGTTTCTGCCCGAGGATTTGTCTTACAGGGGGCATGCCCCCTCCATACATTCCCATTCTGAGGTAGCCGCTTCATTTCCTGATATCGCATACGTTTACCATCAATCATCATGTGTTTCTGCCCAAGGACTTGTCTTACAGGGGACATGCTCCCTCCATACTTTCCCATTCTGAGCTAGCCTCTTCATTTCCTGATATCGCATACGTTTATCGTCAATCATCATGTGTTTCTGCCCAAGGACTTGTCTTACAGGGTGCATGCTCCCTCCATACTTTCCCATTCTGAGCTAGCCGCTTTATTTCCTGATGTCGCATACGTTTATGGTCAATCATCATGTGTTTCTGCCCAAGGACTTGTCTTACAGGGTGCATGGTCCCTCCATACTTTCCCATTTTGAGCTAGCCGCTTCATTTCCTGATATCGCATACGTTTATCGTCAATCATCATGTGTTACTGCCCAAGGACTTGTCTTACAGGGGGCATGCTCCCTCCATACTTTCCCATTCTGAGTTAGCCGCTTCATTTCCTGATGTCGCATACGTTTGTCGTCAATCATCATGTTTTTCTGCCCAAGGACTTGTCTTACAGGGGGCATGCTCCCTCCATACTTTCCCATTCTGAGCTAGCCGCTTCATTTCCTGATATCGCATAGGTTTACCATCAATCATCATGTGTTTCTGCCCAGGGACTTGTCTTACAGGGGGCATGCTCCCTCCATACTTTCCCATTCTGAGCTAGCCGCTTCATTTCCTGATATCGCATACGTTTATCGTCAACCATCATGTGTTTCTGCCGAAGGACTTGTCTTACAGGGTGCATGCTCCCTCCATACTTTCCCATTCTGAGCTAGCCGCTTCATTTCCTGATGTCGCATACGTTTATCGTCAATCATCATGTGTTTCTGCCCAAGGACTTGTCTTACAGGGGGCATGCTCCCTCCATACTTTCCCATTCTGAGCTAGCCGCTTCATTTCCTGATATCGCATAGGTTTACCTTCAAACATCATCATGTGTTTCTGCCCAAGGACTTGTCTTACAGGGGGCATGTTCCCTCCATACTTTCCCATTCTGAGCTAGCCGCTTCGTCAATCATCATGTGTTTCTGCCCAAGGACTTGTCTTACAGGGGGCATGCTCCCTCCATACTTTCCCATTCTGAGGTAGCCGCTTCATTTCCTGATGTCGCATACGTTTATCGTCAATCATCATGTGTTTCTGCCCAAGGACTTGTCTTACAGGGGGCATGCTCCCTCCATACTTTCCCATCTGAGCTAGCCGCATCATTTCCTGATATCGCATAGGTTTACCATCAATCATCATGTGTTTCTGCCAAAGGACTTGTCTTACAGGGGGCATGCTCCCTCCATACTTTCCCATTCTGAGGTAGCCGCTTCATTTCCTGATATCGCATACGTTTATCGTCAATCATCATGTGTTTCTGCCCAAGGACTTGTCTTACAGGGGGCATGCTCCCTCCATACCTTCCCATTCTGAGCTAGCCGCTTCATTTCCTGATATCGCATACGTTTGCCATCAACCATCACGTGTTTCTGCCCAAGGACTTGTCTTACAGGGGGCATGCTCCCTCCATACTTTCCCATTCTGAGCTAGCCGCTTCATTTCCTGATATCGCATAGGTTTGCCAGCAACCATCATGTGTTTCTGCCCAAGGACTTGTCTTACAGGGGGCATGCTCCCTCCATACTTTCCCATTCTGAGCTAGCCGCTTCATTTCCTGATATCGCATAGGTTTACCATCAACCATCATGTGTTTCTGCCCAAGGACTTGTCTTACAGGGGGCATGCTCCCTCCATACTTTCCCATTCTGAGCTAGCCTCTTCATTTCCTGATATCACATAGGTTTGCCATCAATCATCATGTGTTTCTGCACAAGGACTTGTCTTACAGGGGGCATGCTCCCTCCATACTTTCCCATTCTGAGCTAGCCGCTTCATTTCCTGATATCGCATACGTTTATCGTCAATCATCATGGGTTTCTGCCCAAGGACTTGTCTTACAGGGGGCATGCTCCCTCCATACTTTCCCATTCTGAGCTAGCCGCTTCATTTCCTGATATCGCATAGGTTTGCCATCAACCATCACGTGTTTCTGCCCAAGGACTTGTCTTACAGGGGGCATGCTCCCTCCATACTTTCCCATTCTGAGCTAGCCGCTTCATTTCCTGATATCGCATAGGTTTGCCAGCAACCATCATGTGTTTCTGCCCAAGGACTTGTCTTACAGGGGGCATGCTCCCTCCATACTTTCCCATTCTGAGCTAGCCGCTTCATTTCCTGATATCGCATAGGTTTACCATCAACCATCATGTGTTTCTGCGCAAGGACTTGTCTTACAGGGGGCATGCTCCCTCCATACTTTCCCATTCTGAGCTAGCCTCTTCATTTCCTGATATCACATAGGTTTGCCATCAATCATCATGTGTTTCTGCACAAGGACTTGTCTTACAGGGGGCATGCTCCCTCCATACTTTCCCATTCTGAGGTAGCCGCTTCATTTCCTGATGTCGCATACGTTTATCGTCAATCATCATGTGTTTCTGCACAAGGACTTGTCTTACAGGGGGCATGCTCCCTCCATACTTTCCCATTCTGAGCTAGCCGCTTCAGTTCCTGATATCGTATACGTTTACCATCAATCATCATGTGTTTCTGCCCAAGGACTTGTCTTACAGGGGGCATGCTCCCTCCATACTTTCCCATTCTGAGCTAGCCGCTTCATTTCCTGATATCGTATACGTTTATCGTCAATCATCATGTGTTTCTGCCCAAGGACTTGTCTTACAGGGGGCAAGCTCCCTCCAAACTTTCCCATTCTGAGTTAGCCGCTTCATTTCCTGATATCGCACACGTTTATCGTCAATCATCATGTGCTTCTGCCCAAGGACTTGTCATACAGGGGGCATGCTCCCTCCATACTTTCCCATTCTGAGCTAGCCGCTTCACTTCCTGATATCGTATACGTTTACCATCAATCATCATGTGTTTCTGCCCAAGGACTTATTTTACAGGGGGCATGCTCCCTCCATACTTTCCCATTCTGAGCTAGCCGCTTCATTTCCTGATATCGCATACGTTTATCGTGAATCATCATGTGTTTCTGCCCAAGGACTTGTCTTACAGGGGGCATGCACCCTCCATACTTTCCCATTCTGAGCTAGCCGCTTCACTTCCTGATATCGTATACGTTTATCGTCAATCATCATGTGTTTCTGCCCAAGGACTTGTCTTACAGGGGGCATGCTCCCTCCATACTTTCCCATTCTGAGCTAGTCGCTTCATTTCCTGACATCGCAAACGTTTATCGTCAATCATCATGTTTTTCTACCCAAGGACTTGTCTTACAGGGGGCATGCTCCCTCCATATTTCCCATTCTGAGATAGTCGCTTCATTTCCTGATATCGCACACGTTTATCCTCAATCATCATGTGTTTCTGCCCAAGGACTTGTCTTAAAGGGGGCATGCTCCCTCCAAACTTTCCCATTCTGAGCTAGCCGCTTCATTTCCTGATATCGCATACGTTTATCGTCATTAATCCTGTGTTTCTCCCCAAGGACTTGTCTGACAGGGGGCATGCTCCCTCCATACTTTCCCATTCTGAGCTAGTCGCTTCATTTCCTGACATCGCATACGTTTATCGTCAATCATCATGTTTTTCTACCCAAGGACTTGTCTTACAGGGGGCATGCTCCCTCCATACTTTCCCATTCTGAGCTAGTCGCTTCATTTCCTGATATCGCATACGTTTATCGTCAATCATCATGTGTTTCTGCCCAAGGACTTGTCTTACAGGGGGCATGCTCCCTCCATACTTTCCCATTCTGAGCTAGTCGCTTCATTTCCTGATATCGCATACGTTTATCGTCAATCATCATGTGTTTCTGCCGAAGGACTTGTCTTACAGGGGGCATGCTCCCTCCATACTTTCCCATTCTGAGCTAGCCGCTACATTTGCTGATATCGTATACGTTTATCGTCAATCATCATGTGTTTCTGCCCAAGGACTTGTCTTACAGGGGGCATGCTCCCTCCAAACTTTCCCATTCTGAGCTAGTCGCTTCATTTCAGATATCGCATACGTTTATCGTCAATCATCATGTGTTTCTGCCCAAGGACTTGTCTTACACTGGGCATGCTCCCTCCATACTTTCCCATTCTGAGCTAGCCGCTTCATTTCCTGATATCGTGTACGTTTATCGTCAATCATCATGTATTTCTGCCCAAGGACTTGTCTTACAGGGGGCATGCTCCCTCCAAACTTTCCCATTCTGAGCTAGCCGCTTCATTTCCTGATATCGTATACGTTTATCGTCAATCATCATGTGTTTCTTCCCAAGGACTTATGTTACAGGGGGCATGCTCCCTCCATACGTTCCCATTCTGAGCTAGTCGCTTCATTTCCTGATATCGCATACGTTATCATCAATCATCATGTGTTTCTGCCCAAGGACTTGTCTTACAGGGGGCATGCTCCGCCCATACTTTCCCATTCTGAACTAGTCGCTTCATTTCCTGATATGGAATACATTTACCATCAATCATCATGTGTTTCTGCCTAAGGACTTATGTTACAGGGGGCATGTTCCCTCCATACTTTCCCATTCTGAGCTAGTCGCTTCATTTCCTGATATCGCATACGTTTACCATCAATCATCATGTGTTTCTGCCCAAGGACTTGTCTTACAGGGGGCATGCTCCCTCCATACTTTCCCATTCTGAACTAGTCGCTTCATTTCCTGATATCGCATACGTTTACCATCAATCATCATGTGTATCTGCCCAAGGACTTGTCTTACAGGGGGCGTGCTCCCTCCATACTTTCCCATTCTGAACTAGTCGCTTCATTTCCTGATATCGCATAAGTTTACCATCAATCATCATGTGTTTCTGCCCAAGGACTTGTCTTACAGGGGGCATGTTCCCTCCATACTTTCCCATTCTGAGCTAGTCGCTTCATTTCCTGATATCGCATACGTTTACCATCAATCATCATGTGTTTCTGCCCAAGGACTTGTCTTACAGGGGGCATGCTCCCTCCATACTTTCCCATTCTGAACTAGTCGCTTCATTTCCTGATATCGCATACGTTTACCATCAATCATCATGTGTATCTGCCCAAGGACTTGTCTTACAGGGGGCGTGCTCCCTCCATACTTTCCCATTCTGAACTAGTCGCTTCATTTCCTGATATCGCATAAGTTTACCATCAATCATCATGTGTTTCTGCCCAAGGACTTGTCTTACAGGGGGTATGCTCCCTCCATACTTTCCCATTCTGAGCTAGTCGCTTCATTTCCTGATATCGCATACGTTTACCATCAATCATCATGTGTTTCTGCCCAAGAACTTGTCTTACAGGGGGCGTGCTCCCTCCATACTTTCCCATTCTGAGCTAGTCGCTTCATTTCCTGATATCGCATACGTTTACCATCAATCATCATGTGTTTCTGCCCAAGGACTTATGTTACAGGGGGCATGCTCCCTCCATACTTTCCCATTCTGAGCTATTCGCTTCATTTCCTGATATCGCATACGTTTATCGTCTATCATCTAGTCCCTGTCATTTGTCCTCTATTACGCTTTCCATTCACCAGCCCTCCATTCCAGTGTTCCACCAAGACATTACTGTACCTTGTGTTTGCCGCATACACTGGCCCAACCAATTTCTCTTCCTGGGCTTGATGATATCCTTTTTTTTGCCCTTTTCTCTGTTGCTCTTCCAAGCACTTACACACTTATCGCTCTATCCACCAACAAAATCCGACCCTTCCTTCTCCACGTACACAACTCCAACCTCCTTTTCTCTTCTTTCTTTAGTGTCTAGTTACGGGCCCGCATAGAAGCACAGCCCAAACAAGACGGTATACCATCCTCAGCGACAAGCCATTCAAAGGGTAATTGAAGGGGGAGGGGATAATTTTCTATTGCCTAAATGAAAATAATAGTTCAAGGAGGAGGAGGAGATACTTTTTTATATATGTACTACGTTATCGGCAACAAAGAAGTAGTTTAATTAAGAAAGTTGTATTAGTGGTTAGGCTATAATCACAAACGGAATTATCACTGTTGCACAACAGTGATAATTCTGTTTGAAAGAAGTAGTTTGTTGTTAAAATTCCTTTACGGGCTGTTTGGGTGTGGTCCAATGTTTTCTGTAAAACCAGAGGTTTCGGCAGTGCCATCGATTGCCATCATCAGTGAAAATCGAGTACGCTAGTGTGAGGTGGTATACGTTAGTGACCACAATACTGTGGTTAAGGCTGAAGAAAGAAGTAGAAACAAGTAATTTCTATGGAAATATTGCATTTCGAAAATGATGTAAATATAAATCTTAGAACATGGAAGTCATGTATGGTTCTCCATACCGATATTTTATTTTTGTGGTTAAAATTATTTACTTGAAGTACATGATAAGTTGTTTTTGCTTTGTTTTGTTGGTTGGCGACAGCTAATGCACGTTTCTCATTGAGGTGTCGAACGTTAGACGCCTATCCGGTAAACCTACATTCACCAGTATAATTGTTAAGCACGCAAGCGAATTTGATAAATTGGCAACCCCCACTTGTGTCCGCTAAGGGATGTATGTTGCAACCAGTTCCACGCGAAACAGACGACGAGGGAGAACAGTGAATTGTTACACAGCACTGGGGAGGGTTGTAAGTCCCAAGGTCGTCCCCGTCTGTCGCGCTAACAACAGCAAATGCATACGAAATGACTGATCTTACTATCGGCTAGACAGGATTTTCCCACTTATTAAACAGTAGAATTTTGGAATACATGTCATTCGCCACCAGCTTAAAATTTGTGGCAATCGCTACCCACTGTCCCCGGCTCCCTCCCCTGAGGCAATGACCGCTGGAATAATAACGAGAAATTCCGCAGGACCATCCCCTCCGCCCGCTAGCCCCGCTTTCTCACATTATTGCTCTGAGTGTCATAGTGTTCCGGTCATAGTTATTCAGTGCATTCTAGTTGTGCTTGATATGGAAGTGTCAACGAACAGTCACGGGAAGCCATGCGTCCACTACCAAGGTTACGCGTACAACGTTAAAAGGACCAAAGAAGATGGACTGTAACTTGGTGCTGTTCAAGACAGAGATCGACACGTTGCCGAGGATCAATCAAGAGCCAACGTGGTGAAGTGCTGTGTTCAAGCGAACATCAATGTGGACCTCCGGATGATGCTCGCTCAGAAGTATTGAAGGCGAAGAAGCGAGCACGCGACAAGGACACGCCAATTTCTAAAATATACTCCGAACAAATGGGTAATCTCCACAACATGGGCTATGATTTTGTAACCGAAATGCCAGATCAGCTAGTTACGAAGAGGTCTTTATATCGCTACAGGGCCAAATCGCAAGGTAATCAACGAGAACCGGAATCATCTGAAGAAGTTGTTCTGGAAATGGGAATGCTTACCATGACAGATGGAAGTAGTTTTCTTTTGAAAGACGACAACACAGGCGGGCGACTTATTATTTTTAGTGGAGCATTAGGAAAAGCAGCTTTGAGAAGTAAGCAAGATTTTTTTATGGATGGCACTTTTAAGAGTTGCAGTAAACAATTTTCGCAAATTTATACCATTCACGCAGACTTTGGAAGCTCAAAAAACGAAACAAATATATATCCAGTTATATTTGCTCTCTTACCAAACAAAAGGAAAGAAACATATATTCGACTTTTCCGCCTTCTTATTGAGGCCATACCAGAGTGGAATCCAGCGACGGTGACAGTAGATTTTGAATCGGCAGCAATTTCTGCCCTTAAAGTTGTATTTCCCGCAGTAGAGGTAAAAGGTTGCTACTTCCACATGAGAAAGTGCATCTGGAGAAAAGTTCAAGATTTGGGACTTGCTTGTGAGTATATGAAGAACGAAGAAGTGAGAATGATCATCCGCATGTGTGCTGCTTTGGCGTTTCTTCGGCCTGAGGATGTTCCCGACGGCTGGCTGGAAATTCATTCCAGAGTGCCTGACAATGAAAAAACTTTCTGGATTTTTGGACTATTTCGTGGAGAGATGGATGGAAAACGAAGAAGTTCCAGTCGAGCTTTGGAGTTGTTACAACAGGCGTCATCGAACCACCAACTCTGTCGTGGGATGGCACAATAAAATTAATACCGAACTTGGAAGACCGAATCCTCGAGTCAAGGACCTCATCAACTGTTTAAAGAAAGAAGCAGAGAACACAACATGTGCGCTAATAAGCGCCCAGCTCAACATGGAAGGTAAACGAAGGAAGACTGCTTACATGACTCTAGATGACAGACTGGAAAGAACGGTTAAAAAATATGAAGAAAGTGGTGATATTGTCACTTGTTTGAAAACAATTTCTCATCTCCAAAAACTTTGAAGAGTTACTATAAAGTCCAGGAGCTTAAACGTTGACTTATGAGAGTAAAAAAATGTAAATAAAGTCAATATTCGTGACGGAGCTTAATTTGAGCCCAATAATGTGAATAAAGTAAATATTAGTGACGGAGCTTAATTTGAACTGAAAGTAACTGACGAAGCCAATAGCTGATTTTAAACACGCCTATATGCAATAAATATATGCATGTACCCAGTCCAAAGCCTGTGAAAAGTGTGATGGGAATCAGTAAAATTTACTTGACTGTTCAAGGCAGACCAGGTCTGCGAAGCCCAAGCTTAATATTAACGAGAGGTGGTGGGGAAGCCCCTGCTGGTGGCGATTGTCCCTGGTGGCGATTGTCACTAGTGGCGATTTACAGGACACCGAATTTTGGGATCTTTTCGGTTTAGTGGCAGCATGCAGTGAGATTGTTATACTCGACATCAATCGCCAGTAACAACGCATTTCCCCCCCTCCACACGTAGCGATAACCAGCAACAGTTTGTATTTTTATTTTCATTTTGCTCTACATATTTTTTACATTTATTTTTGTATTTTTTCATGTTTTATTTTTTTCATGATTCAATGATGATTTTTCCATTATTTATTTTATATGTTATGATTCATTTCCAACTCATCTTGACAGTATTGCACGATTGTGTACTCCTTACTCCAACAGTAAATGAAGTATACTATTGTGCGGAAATCTAATCGAGAATTATTTAGGAATGTAAGTAGGGTAAAACTGACAGTTCTACCCCGGATGTGACGTCATATGGCGGGAAATTCAAAAATCTAGGTGGTGGGGGTAAAAATCTGGTAGTCGGCTTTCGGTCATGTTGTGGGCGGTGAGTATAAAGTGGGGTTATGTGTGCGTTGATTGGTGTATACGTCGTCGACGTTGCCGCTTCGTGCATGTGTTATAGTGTACGGGTTTGTATATGCAAGGAGTTTTTCCTTTCGGCCATGTTGTAAAATCGTCGTGCTGGTTAATCGCCGTAGTCGACTCTTGCGTGTGTTATAGTGTACGGGTTTTGTATATGAACGTCGCTGCGGTCGATGCGGTGTATCGTTGGCAAGGCGGCGTGTCCGTGTGTCGTGGCGAACTGTATCGCGAGCCCGTGTAGTGATCCGGTTCGCCGTTCGCCGTTCGCCGTTCGCCGGCCGCCGTCCGGTTGATCTGCTGTCGGACGCCGTCCGCCGCCGACGGCGAATGGCGAACGGCGAACGGCGAACTGGTTCGTGAGGCTGCGTCGTGATCCGGTCGGTGCCGTTCGCCGTTCGCCGACCGCCGTCGGCGGCCGGCGAGCGTCGAACGGGTCACGCGGTGATCCGGTTCGTCGTCGAGGATTGGTCTGTGTGTCGGATATTCTGATTGATATGTAATTTTCTATAGGTAAGTAAATATATACAGATTGTAAAAATACGTTCGCACCAACCTGTTGGTCTAGCGCTCGCTATAGCGGGCCCTACGTTTGTTGTTGTAAGAAACACACATGAATAATAGGGACAAGTGGCAGTTGGCTTCCGCTGAGATTTATTGTGGAACGCACACGCACACACACACACGCATCATGCATGGAAAAGGAAAGTTGAAAATAAACACTTAAGCAATTACAGATACACTCATGTATTTATTTACATGGACACATCTTATTTACAAAATATTTACAAAAACATAAATTAAAAAGTACATATATACAAAAAAACTATTGTGGACGCTTATATATTATAGACACATATTATTTACAAAATATTTACAAAAACATAAATTAAAAAATAAATACATTTTTAAATATTTACAAAAACAGAAATTAAAAAATAAATACATTTTTAAATATTTACAAAAACAGAAATTAAAAAATAATTACATTTTTAAATATATATATACATAAAAAACTGTTGTGCACGTTCACGTTCATCTGTAAGAAAAGAAAGAAAGAGTATTAGTGACGCACAGTTGATGCGAGTAGGATGGTTTAGAATAACGTTTATCAGTACTGTAACATACCTCAAAAATGCATACGTCTGTAGAATTCGCGTTTCGGCTTCCCGAACGCGTAGAATCGACATTGCGGACATCTCGGTTCCGCCCCCTCCGACGCCATGGTTCGAAACCAGTTGACGATGCACCTAGAATGGAATGTGTGGGTGCACGGCAACCCGAGGAGCCTCTCCCCATCCGTGTATGGAGCTAGACACGCACCACATGTGGCGTGTGGTAGCATACCCTGGATGGGGCAGTCCTCTCCACGGGTCCAACACCACGTTGGTAATGACCTTCTAAATAATATCATCATCAACGTGGGGTTGTAGTTGTTGTGCACCCTTGGTGACATAACGTCAATGATTTCAAACAACGGTAATCTTTGTTGTGGTTCCCGTTGTTGTGGCTGCGGCTGAGGCTGAGGCTGAGGCTGCGGCTGAGGCTGCGGCTGCGGCTGCGGCTGCGGCTGCGGCTGCGGCTGCGGCTGCGGCTGCGGCTGCGGCTGAGGCTGAGGCTGTGGGTGATGTCTACAATGCAGCGGATGGTGTATGCAATTTGGACGAGTGGTGCTTATCCGCTGCGGTTGATGCTGTGACAACGGTTGCGGCTCATACTGTGGTGTCCGAGGTCGTAGTGGTTGATGCTGCGGTTGTGGACGCGGTTGAATGTCACTGTGTGGCAGAATATAAATAAAAAGATAAAAACGTGTACAGTCATGGAAAAAAAAATATATGTACGCATAAGAAGATGACTTACACATCGCAGTTTGGGCGAGTGCTTATCCACTGCGGTTGATGATACGACAACGGTTGCGGCTCGTGCTGCAGTAGAGGCTGCGGTGTCTGAGGTCTTATTGGACGATGCTGCGGTTGTGGGTGCGGTTGAATGTCACTGTGTGGCAGAATATAAATAAAAAGATAAAAACGTGTACAGTCATGGAAAAAAAAATATGTACGCATAAGAAGATGACTTACATACTGACGTCGATTATGGAAATCGTTGATGATGATGAGTTGTTAAATATTTCATCATCAAGAAAATCTTCGTGACTGTCATTATCATCATCATCATCATCATCACTATCATCACAAAGATTGACCATCCTCTCATCAAATTCCACATCGTCCATGTGCATGAAGACACCGCTGACAGTGTCACCACTATATCCGCTAGATTCATCATTACTGGAAAAAAAAGAAGTACAAATTTAATATCGAACGTAAACACAACAGTACAACGGAATGTTAATGAAAACGGTCGTACCGACTCGTGCCGGGTTCAGGAGATGCAGGAGTTCTGCTGGCAGCAGTAGTTGGAGCGACAACATCACTGAAAAAAAAAGTATAAATTTAACACCCAATGCAAACGTAATAGTGCAATAGTTTGTTAATGAAAACGGACTTACCGACTCGTGTCGGGTTGAGGAGACGCTGGGCTCGTGCTGACAGCAGCGGGTGGACCATCAGCATCACTGAAAATAAAAAAATATATATATATGAATTGAACGTCTACTGTAATCGTAATAGTATAAAAGATTGACAATGAAAACTCACTTACCCACTCGTCCTGGGTTGAAGAGATGTAGGACTCGTGGTTGCCAGCAACGCACGTTGTATCCGTTGTGAACTACAAAAAAAAACAATAAGTCAGCCGAATGGAATATATTGTTTATGCTCATTAATACATAAAAAAAGGTGTACTTACTATCTTACACGCCGCTGCTCCTCTTGAATATGGTGTTTGCATACTCGTCCTCGTCCGTTATTATGCATTCTGTAAAATGTAATGAATTATGTATATTAATTAGTAAAAGAACATAATAAAGTGTGTGTGTGTGTGTGTGTGTGTGTGTATTGCTGAAATTAAACAGAAAATACAGTAAGTACTTACATGCAAGATGTAAAACAAACTGAATATGATAATCGTAGCGACAAAAATCTTATATATATATGCATTTGCTCGGTGGGAGTCTGCTACAGACATGCTCCCCCCTATCATAACGTTCACAAGGTCAGACAACATCTTGTTGTTTAAAATTAAACGCATATTCCCCCTCTGTCTCGGCGGGAGTCGATTACATCACCAGCGGCTCGCGTCCGGTTTCACAAGGTTAAACTGACGTCATCTAGTCGCCTACCTCCCCACACTTGCACTGTGTGAATTGTATTAAATAATTTTTATACATGAAATACGAGTTTATTCTTACCATGAGTTACTGATCCGTATACCTCCGCCTCTTCACTTCATTGTTAGGACCAGCATTGTCGTCGGATATCGTGCGTTTACGCGTTCTGTAGTGTCCGTACGCGAGCGTAGTTACGCCGTCGTCCAGTACATACCTCTTATCGTCATAAGGTGACAGGGAAAGTTTCGTTATACGTTGCGTGTACAGCTTATGACGATCGCTTCGTATACACTCGGCAGAGGTGAAAACAGTACGACTATCGAAAAGACACTCGCTGTACAATTGATGACGTAACCTATTTTTTATTGCCGTCCTTGGCACACCTTTCGCCACCTTTTTGTCGGTGCGGTCGGACAATAGAAGCGAGTAACATTTCGCTCTGAGTCCGACAAATTCCCTGATGGGTTTCCCGTGGGTTTCATCCTTGAACTTCCCCACGACCTTTTTGTTGTCGTCGCTATGACAAGGATGATCCACGGGATAGTCCGACGTGTCGAAAAGGTGGAGATCCTCTTTCATATCAACGTACACGTCGTCAGTCCGTATACTGTAAAGTAAACTGTCTGTATCAGTCATCAGTAATGTCAATCGTTGTCCGTACTTGGCGACAGCGTACCGATAATGAAAGTCGTACATTATTAGTTTGCTGACGTCGAGTACTGTGAAGCCGACGTACACCGGACGGGAAAGGAATATCGTCCTGTTTCGTAAAGCCAGTCCGACCAAGTCATCGGTATAGCGGATCATACGCTTTAGTCGTGGATTGGAAACCAGTTTCTGCAGCCGTTGTTCGTTAGAGACTAGTTGGAAGTCTATTCGTTTCCTCACGTTCTCCAGCGATTTACCATAGACGGCGTTGACCATCAGTTTGAAAAAATCCTTTTCAAAACTGTTTGTGGCTGCCGCTCTCTTTTGCGTGTTGAAATCGATAAACGGTTTCATCCACGCTCTCTGTTTAAAACTCAACACCCTATGGATCGCTTTCAATTCTAGTCCAAGACTCAGATACAACTTTAAATTTCGAAAATGGAGAACGTATTTTTGTTTGTCGTCCAAAGTCGTCAGCAACTTGCGAACGGACGACGAAGGCGTTTCCGATCCGCTAAACCCTTTTGTATAGTGCAGACGTGTGTGGAGTCGGTGAGAGTATGGTGAAAGCTTGTCGGGATTGACGCAGGAACGGACGGGCGCCAGTGGATAATCGGAGTGGAGGTCGTGAAGTTCACGTGGATAGTGTAGGTCGACTTCGAGTATGTAGCCTGTGTCACTGTCATCGCTCAGAGTACGCACGTCCAGTGAGTCGATCTCGTTACGATCAAGCCATCTGAAGTCGGCGTAAGGGAGCGGTTGTGACATGGCTGCACCGTAAAGGTTGTTGCAGTCAGTGTACAGTATGAAAGAGGTCGGCTTTGAAGCATCGTACTGATCGATGATTAGCGGGTTGTTGGCCTTGGCATGGCGGTTGGGTACCATGCTAACGCCACCGCGAACAGACGATTCGATAAAGAGATGCTGATCTATATCCGTCAACAGCTCCAGTTGCACACCGCTCATCTTCAACATCGCGTGCCAAGCGACGCCAGGAAGCGAGTAAAGATGAGCCGGGTCGATCTGGTAGTACCGCATGGCCATCTCACGGAACGCCTCGAAGACGTCGGCCAGCAGCAGTACATCTGTTTTCAGATACAGATCGTGATATTCACCCAGCGTACGGATTCCGAAAGTCCGCCACACGTTCTGCGCGTGAGCGTAATCTTCGTCCGACACAGGTGATTCACTCAGCCTGTTGAAAAAGTGTTCACGTGCAGGCAGACGTGTTTCGTCGAACTTCTTGCTACCTGTCATATAATCGTAAGGGTAGACGCCCTTACGTAAGAGTAGCTCGAAGTGTTCTTCGAAACATTGCTTTGTCAAAGCGAAATCTGCACCGCTCGTGCGCAAGTTTCCAACCAGCATGTCCAAGGACGTGTTCAAAAATTGAAGCGTGTCTACGAAACGCAGGGCACCCAACGAGACCGATACGAAGCGTTCACTAGTGGTAGCGATACAAGCGAGATTGTCGTATTTGCCCAACCCTTGTACCAAGTGATGCGCATCGTAACCTCGTAAGTTATGAAAAAAGACGGGTATGTGTCGGGGAGTCTTGAAGTTGAGGTTACAAACGTTGTGCGCTGCGCCCAGGTATTGACCGGTCAGATGACAGTGGTTGCGCACCTTGTCGTCGTCAGTCAGAGGTTTTCCACAGAGATGGCATACGACGGTATTTGCGAAAGATATCACGTCATGCTCACTCATAGTCATAGGCACGATGGAATGTATGATTCTGAAGAGTTCACGCTCTTCGACGACCAGTCTATCGAGAAAGGTCTCTACCACGTTCTCACCGTGATAAACGACCTGAGGTTTGAAAATTTTACGCTCGTGGTCGACTATGAGGTAGGAGAAACCTGAAGGAAGGTGTAACGACTCCGTTGTGGTGGACGATGTGTGAGGAGGAGCGTCGCAGCGATGGCAAGGGACGATAAAAGATTCAAAGTCTGCGTATATCGCGAAAGGGACCTTGTGACAGTAGGTGTAATTTTTGAAACACATCACTTTTTCCTCCTCCTTCACAGGTAAACGAATTCTCTGTTCACCGTACGGTGAACAGTGGGGGACGTGTTCGGTAAGGAGCCGTTCTTCGTAGAACCTGTGCAGACAGTAATCGCAATAGAAAGAACGCCCGTCGTGTTTGGTTAGTGAAGACAATAAGCGACTCATATTTTTTACTAAACAGTAATGTTTTCGGTCGTTAGTGGTAAGAAGTAATAGATTAACGTGATGTCGTCTACCAATGGAGGGAGTTATTCTTAACGGGTAAATTTCATTGTCTTCGTATCCGAAAACATTTATAGAAATGTCAGAATTGTCTCGTTCGAATTTCACAATGTCGCATAGACGGGTGGGATAAGTTATACCGGAAGTGATGATACTGTGGAAATGTGATTTGTATTTCGATACACGATCGTTGTGCGAGTGTTGAGGAAACAGTGCGGCCAATACTGACCATACGAAACACATTTGATCGCCCGTATTGTTCACGTTGATGATGGATTTAGTACGAGACAATTCGGGGGGTGTACGGATGAAACTGGAGGCGGCCAGCGGTTGGTACCGTGAGAGAACGAGTTCTAAAGAGACGATGTGGTCCAACACCCAACCGCTACCCTCGCGCGTGAATTTATAAATTGATTCAATGATTTTTTCGTACGAAGTTTCTAAACGATCCGGCAATATGTCTTGGTCACCGATCAGCGTCGTATGGCATCGTCCATGAAAATAGGCTTCAGTCGTCACTTCTTCGTCCTCGTCTGTGTCAGCGTTTACTATGTACTTGACAAATCTCGCTTTAACCGTTATATGCCACTTTATACTACGCAATCGTGTCAGTTCGTTTAGAATGTCCGTACGTAACGTATCGTGCATTTCATCGAAAAAGGTTATGACATCGTTGACACATTCTTCGTTCTCCGTAACAGCCGTGTAAACGTACGATATCAACGCGCCACGCAACGAATGTTTACGAGCAACAGCAAACGACTGCATTCTTGGTACAATTACCTACAACAACAACAAAAAACTTGAAACGATAAAAGCAAAACAATTACTTGCTCGCTTGAGGAACAATGTAATACTGATATGAAGTTAGAAATTAATCACCACTTTATATGCACCACGTGAAACTTAGTCTGCACGAGACTTGCAGGTTAACTACAAAGTGAACGTGAACAGCGATCCCCTCTCCGCTTACACTTCAGGCTGCGCGCGCAGCTATCCGCTCCCACCACCATGATACCGAACTATTACCGTCAACGATCCCCCACTACCAATTGCGTGCGCAGCTATCTGCTCCCACTACTGTGCTTTATTTCATATCGACCAATCGACGACAGCCATCCCCACTACGGATGCGCGCGCAGCTATCGCTGAGGAGGTGAAATGCAACGCGACAAACTAACATTCTTGCTTCAGATATGGATGTGTACACATATTCTTTTGCAAGCCGATTAAAAAGCTTTTATAACATCAGTCGTCGTGGTAACATTAAATTTTACGTTCATAAATTTCCGAATGCGAACGTAACAATTTTTGACCTAGCCAAAGCCGGGTTTATTTACGAAGACGATGGTGATGTTGTAAGATGCTGCAAGTGTAAAATACGAATTATGGATTGGGCAGTGGGTGACGATCCTGCCCAAGTCCATAAGGCGTCAATGCCCGCATGCGATTTCGTTCGTGAACACTTGTAGAAATCGACACACGCAAAAACGGCTCTTTTCAGAGCCGACATAAACTCATGTACAAACATACCCGTTTGGGTAGTACTAGGTGTTAGTACTACTACTACTACCGAACGACAGTAGTCACTCCAAAAGTGTGAGTGAAGACACCCATAATAAAAAAAAATTATAAATAAAAAAAATCCTCAAACAATATGCGTATACACTATAAATATCACGATCATGACTAATAGCGTATCACTCACATCGCAGATCATCGACACGATGGACGTCTATCGATACGATGATGGGAAACATTTCACAATAACAAAAGCTTCACGAAGCGCGATACGGTCCAACTTATGTTCTGTGTATTTTGTGAAGAAAAGACGATTTTGCGGCAACTACTGTACACGTTACAAGTTCGGTGTTGACAGATATCACGGACGTTGTTGGCATCACATTAAAAAACGTACCAGTGATCTGCCACCTATAGTGCTGTTGATGATAGTCTCCGATCGTATACACAACAAATCACGTTGGCTTGAATTTATCGAAGAGTGCGAACGAAACAACGTACCGATAGAACTCGTAGTTTACGAAAAGAGTATGTTCAAGTGTACCGTACGTCATGGATGGAATTTTCTTTCACGTTTCCGCCCGATTCCCGAACTGTATCGTGCCGTTCAACGCGTGCACGGTTTACACGATTCGCATGGACGGATGAACTACGCAACGGTGTACACGGACATGCTCGCATATGGAAGTTCGATCCCTCACGCTTCGTGTTGCATTGTCATTACGGAGCGCACTATTCCGATACGTACACCTATTGAAATATACAGAAGCGCGACAGCGATAGCGCCAAAGTGCGCACTAGATCCTAGCTACAACGTAAGTTTTGACGTGCGCTGCCCACCGTCCTCGTTACCGACACTAGCTAGAGGGAAACAGTTCGCGATAGTGAACAACAAGGCGCAAGGATTGTTTTCGGTACCCTTTCTGAAGGAGGCGTTGCCTACGCTTCGCGAGTATTGTGAATACTTCGGTCTGCAGTATTCGCACGAACAAGGGTACATGGTGAAAGACCGACGTTTGTACAAACAGTGGCAGCGGTGCACCGGTGCTATGGCTGACGAATTTTGGTTGTTGAACTCGTACCTGATACGCCTGCACTTGGAGTCACGAAGTCAGCGCCCGATCGCTGAACTCAAAGCTAAACACATGTGCGAGCGTCTACCCGAGAACGATAACGTCATAGTCGCGGAAATGCACGAGTATCGCGAGAACGTTATACGTAGCGTCGTATTCAAAGACATGAATTCCGTCAAGACCGTACGAGCGTTGGACACGAAACAACATACGCTCATGAGATATTACAGCGGAATGGGTCTCGTGCGTAATGGGTGTATGAATATCAGTTTAGCTCACGTTTTAACGTACTTGCGCAATCACAAGAAGAACACGCTGTTCTTCCGTTCAGTCGAGATGATATAATTGGGTGTGGTGTGGCGGCGTCGCGACAGTCATGTGATGGAAGGCAGTCGTACCAGAACGGTACCAACGAGAGTTACGTTCAGCACAGAGCGGACGGTTTACGACGTGCCAGCGTATTGTGAATCACGGTTTGCAACGCGACGACATGAGAATGAAACAACGAGCGAAGAACGTACAGCAGACCGTTCGCAAGACTATTGCGTCGGAGTTACACAGACCAGTAAGACGGAATTTTCCGAGACGAGCGGTCGAGTTGAAGGGACTTCACGACTTGTACCAAGCGGACCTGGTAGAGATGATACCGCACGCGAAGGTGAACAAGGGATTCAAGTACCTCATGACGATGATTAACGCGTTTAGCAAGTACGCGTACGCAGTTCCGTTAAAAACAAAGACGGGTGTAGAGGTTGCACGAGCTCTGGAACCGATTCTGCGCGCTAATAAAATGAAATATCTTCAGACGGACAACGGGAAAGAGTACTACAACAGCGTCGTACAAACGTTGCTGAGGAGATATGGTGTCACACTGTATTCTACGTATAGTGAGAAAAAGGCGTCCATCGTGGAACGCTTCAACCGTACGTTGAAAACTCATATGTATCGTGCGTTCAGCGAACAAGGTCATTACCGTTGGTTGGATATGTTACCGGAACTGATCAGAGTGTACAACGACAGCGTGCACAGAACGATCGGAATGAAACCATGTCAGGTGAACGAATCCAACGAACGCACGGTGCTACGACGGATTCACAAGAACACAGCGAGAAGCATCGACTATAAACAACCAAAGTTCAAAGTAGGCGATCGAGTGCGTATAAGCAAATACAAAATGACGTTCGCCAAAGGATATATGCCTAACTGGACGAACGAGATATTCCATGTTCACACGGTACGTACCGCCAGCGTACCCGTCACTTATTCGTTAAAGGATCATACGGGAGAAGTGTTGAAAGGCGGTTTTTACGAACACGAAATCAGTAAATCGAACGTTGGTGACGTGTACTTGGTAGAAAAGATCGTACAACGTAAAGGTGATCGTGTGAAAGTCAGGTGGTTAGGATTCGATGGTAAACACGATTCGTGGATACCCAAGAAGAACTTGCTATAACAGGGAATTGGCTTGCGGAATAGAACCAGTATGCGACGGTGCGTTACGATGACAACATGCGCGCTGTGTACGGTGTGAAAGACGTTGTGTTGCATCCTGGCTACGATGTGTACGTCGTGAACACGCCCGAGAACGAGATCGAGCGCATGCGCAGGATATTAACAGTACACGAGTATTGGCAACGGGTTACTAATCGTGTGACGAGATTCCGACTCAGCGAAATAGTACATAGAGGCACCGGATTCGATCACTACAAAGAATGTGTTTGGTCGGATCCGAACTGTGAAACGGGTCCTGACACTTGTGTGTGCAGTTACATATCTGTCGATTGTACGAACATAGTGCGAATATTAACTAGACTTTGGACGGAACAAAATGAAAATATTACAACAAGCGCACAGACTAAAAATAAAGGACGTGGACTATTCGAAATTGTGTGGCGATGGTGGTGGCGGTGGTTGTGGCAGAAAAAAACGTAAGCACGGACGTCTTCTCCCCGATACCGTACGTTCGATCATCTGCTGACCTTCCGCGTGTGGTAAGACTAACGTCATGTTCAACCTATTGTTCGATGTGAACGGGTTGAGATTCGCGAACCTGTACGTGTTTTCTAAATCATTGTTTCAACCCAAATATCAGATGCTGGAAACCCTGATGACACGACTTTCCAACGAAGGAATGGGTTATCACGCGTACAACGATAACGATGAGGTACCCCCTCCTGACGAGGTCGATCCCAATTCTATTATTGTGTTCGACGATGTGTCTTGTGAAAGACAACACAACATACGCAAGTATTTCGCTATGGGACGACACAGTGGAGTGGACACGTTTTACCTGTGTCAGACGTACAGCCAAGTGCCGAAACAGTTGGTACGCGACAACGCCAATCTAATAGTGTTGTTAAAACAGGACGATCTCAACTTGAAGCACGTGTACAACGATCACGTCAACATGGACATGAAATACGACACGTTTAAGAACGTGTGCGCTGAAGCGTGGAAAGATCGTTACGGGTTTCTCGTCGTGGACAAGGATTCTTCTATCGACATCGGTAGGTACAGAGCTGGTTTCGATCGTTTCATAGTAGTCACGTCTAACGATTAACAGCTGTTCACCAAAAAAATTGTCGAGCGTACGGGTAAATACAAGTGTCCCGCTGTCAGCAACGTTAGTCGACGTACCGACGTTTATCGAGATGGACGAAAAGAAGAAACGATTAGCCCACGATATCGACACGATCAGCGATGACATACGGAAGAAATACCGTGCGTTAAAACACGGTATCCGTGAAGAGGAAGCAACTTTATCCAAAAGTTACAAACCGATACTGGAACCGTTACAAACTATTTCGCAAGCGTTGGTTGAAAAAAAACGTAAAACAACAAACGAAAAGTCGACGAAAAAGATGAAGCGTGAGGAGGAGGAGGAGGAGGAGGAGGAGGCGGTGGAAGAGGAGGATCTGATGGGCGCGAGTAGTAAGATCGATATACGAACACCGCTCCGTCACCGATCGACACCACGTTTCCTGAAAACACCCGTGATAGCCGAAACATCGGACGAGGACGACGACGACGAGGACGATCCTAGTCTCAACATCGAAAAAATGTTAGACACACCAGAAGGAAGGCGTGAAGCGCGTAGATATTTTCTGTCCAAATACGACAGCGCATCGTTAGCGAACAAGTACATGCGCATGATCGTGTCGGCCGAACGTGATCGTCTGATGGACTATACATACGGTGTAAGAAACACAAATGGAAAATGGATGATCGGTGATTCACCGTTTGAAATCGAAACGGACGATACGATCCTCATCAACGGTAAACGATATAAAGGCACACCGGGTCTATACGACCTCGTGTTCATGAAGGACCCTAACGAAAACATTTACAACGAGACGGATATGAAGGCGTACAAAGATATACTACGCGCCACCAACGCGCACAAGCATTATTATTTAGCGAACGCTCAGGTAAAGGCGAACAGAGGTGTAAAATATAAACGGATAATATCAAAGCTGTTCCCACCGAAACGTACAGGACACGGGTATAATACCGACAGAACGTATATGGTAGCGTCGAAAAAAAAAGACAAAATCGATTACGTGCACTGGGACGATCCGAATGAACTGGTGGACAGATTGCGAGTGTTGATAGCGTCACAGCGCGCTGGAAACGGTGGGCACACGAACGAAATCGTTTCAATAGTAGAAGAACTACGTGAAGCTGACATCATCGTATAAATTAGACGGGTATACGACGACTACCGTCATTAGCAACAGCATCGAGACACGATTCACACATGTATACCACGCTAGTGTTTATTATCGCGTCCACGAGAGTCGTCGCATCGTCCTTCGAGAGTAATAACGCGAACGATATAGACTTCGCTATCGATTACTTGACGCGTTACGGATATGTGCCCGACGATAGTTTACAAGACACAGACAACGCCACCGTCGACGGCGGCGTTATTACGTCCTACCTGTGGACGTTTCAAGAGAATTACAATTTAACCGTAAACGGAGAATTGAACAACGAAACGATGAATCTGATGCAGGCGCGGAGATGTGGTAACAAAGATTTTGCGTCGTACACCTTACGAACGCATTGGACCAAGAGACGACTGTCGTGGCGATTCGTTCACGGTACCGCTGACGCTATAAAAGCGACACGACAAGCGTTCGCTATATGGCGGAAACATTCAAATTTGGAATTCGAATATCGACCCAACGACATAAATGTGGACATAGCCATCGCTATGAGATATTTTAAACACAGGTGTCTGACCTCCAAGTGTACGATCTGTGGGTACGATTTGGACGGACGGGGAGGTATACTCGCACACGCTTACTACCCGCCCGATCTACCTTACAACACTTCCGAAATACATATGGACTACTACGAATCGTGGAATTATACGAACGCAACCGAAATACCGGACGATCAGACCAGTTTTCTACAGGTGCTAACGCACGAGATCGGACACGCGTTAGGACTGGCTCATTCCCTCGAGAAGGAATCGATCATGTACCCTTTCTACGTACCGCGCTCGGATGGACCGTTCGACCTGAGAGACGACGATATAAGAGGCATTCAGCACTTGTACGGGAAGCCGTCGATCGCTATGGCGACGACGACGACGACGACGACGACGGCGAGGTCGATGACGAACGACACCGTCCGAACGACGACGGGTTTATGTCGACTAAAGAATGTTAATCAATTTTTAATAATCAACAGACACGTATATATAGTGCACGATAACTTTTTGTGGACAATGGACCTCGAGTCGAAGCGTCTGGGTGGTGGTGGGAGTCCGCTTCTGTTGACAGATTGGTTGACGTTCTTACCGTTAACGTTCACCAAAGTTTCGGCGATGTACCAGAGACCGCGCTCCGAAGAAGTGGTGCTCTTCATAGACGGATACGTGTACATGTTCGATATACACAGTCTACAGCCGGTGAACGGGTATCCAAAAGCGATCACGACTCTCGGTGTTCGCACGCTGACAAAAATAAACGCTGCGATACACACCTACACAGGACGTACATTTCTGCTGTATAACGATATGTATTACGGTGAGATAGACGAGTGCTCGTTCATGATCAAGAAACACGGATACGTTAAAGATCGCTTTTTCGGCTTACCTGAAACCGTTGATAGCGCGTTTCGATATACCGACGGAAAGATTTATTTCTTCAAAGACGCACGTGTATACGTGTACGATGAATTTCTAAACACGATCGTGAAAGGAAAACATACCGACGGACTCTCCGTCGTCGGAATAAAATGTATAGACAGTACGATCGTATCAAAACTAATCGATTTATTACGTGAATACGTATAAATTCTGCGTACGATGGTCGACGCGCATCATTAACGAGATGAGCGTTGACAAGTTCGGCAGACACCAGAGCGCCGTCAGAGTCCAAAGGGAGACGCGACGCAGTCTGCGGGAGGATATCGGAATCGCGATGACAGAGGACGGACACTTCGATGTAGCGGGGAAAAAAATACACAACTTGGGCGAACCGCATGACGGTAACGATGCCGTTCCACTGCGGTTCGTGCAAGACCACTGTCTGGTCGTCGATCCGTCAACGCAAGGTTCCTCGAGAATAGACGTGAAAGGTAGTAAGCTCATCAACGTCGGCGCTCCCATCGATCTCACGGATGCTGTCAACAAGCAGTATGTAGACTACACGTGTTTGCGTTTCACGACGGTACCGAACAAGAAGAACGGTACCGTCATCGATGCGCGGGACCATCGCATACAGTCTCTGAGAGACCCGATTCGTGCGAGAGACGCTGCGACCAAAGTATATGTGGACGCAAAGATCATACCGAAGGATACGAACTCTAACCTAATGGTCGGCAACGTGCGGATAACGCAGTTAGCGTCGCCTGTCAACAACAAAGACGCTGTAAACTTGGAATTTTTGAACCAGCATACAATCACAACGGTAAACGACTCTTATTTAAACGCACGGACCACATCGTCTCTTTAGAACTCGTTCTCTCACGGTACCAACCGCTGGCCGCCTCCAGTTTCATCCGTACACCCCCCGAATTGTCTCGTACTAAATCCATCATCAACGTGAACAATACGGGCGATCAAATGTGTTTCGTATGGTCAGTATTGGCCGCACTGTTTCCTCAACACTCGCACAACGATCGTGTATCGAAATAAAAATCACATTTCCACAGTATCATCACTTCCGGTATAACTTATCCCACCCGTCTATGCGACATTGTGAAATTCGAACGAGACAATTCTGACATTTCTATAAATGTTTTCGGATACGAAGACAATGAAATTTACCCGTTAAGAATAACTCCCTCCATTGGTAGACGACATCACGTTAATCTATTACTTCTTACCACTAACGACCGAAAACATTACTGTTTAGTAAAAAATATGAGTCGCTTATTGTCTTCACTAACCAAACACGACGGGCGTTCTTTCTATTGCGATTACTGTCTGCACAGGTTCTACGAAGAACGGCTCCTTACCGAACACGTCCCCCACTGTTCACCGTACGGTGAACAGAGAATTCGTTTACCTGTGAAGGAGGAGGAAAAAGTGATGTGTTTCAAAAATTACACCTACTGTCACAAGGTCCCTTTCGCGATATACGCAGACTTTGAATCTTTTATCGTCCCTTGCCATCGCTGCGACGCTCCTCCTCACACATCGTCCACCACAACGGAGTCGTTACACCTTCCTTCAGGTTTCTCCTACCTCATAGTCGACCACGAGCGTAAAATTTTCAAACCTCAGGTCGTTTATCACGGTGAGAACGTGGTAGAGACCTTTCTCGATAGACTGGTCGTCGAAGAGCGTGAACTCTTCAGAATCATACATTCCATCGTGCCTATGACTATGAGTGAGCATGACGTGATATCTTTCGCAAATACCGTCGTATGCCATCTCTGTGGAAAACCTCTGACTGACGACGACAAGGTGCGCAACCACTGTCATCTGACCGGTCAATACCTGGGCGCAGCGCACAACGTTTGTAACCTCAACTTCAAGACTCCCCGACACATACCCGTCTTTTTTCATAACTTACGAGGTTACGATGCGCATCACTTGGTACAAGGGTTGGGCAAATACGACAATCTCGCTTGTATCGCTACCACTAGTGAACGCTTCGTATCGGTCTCGTTGGGTGCCCTGCGTTTCGTAGACACGCTTCAATTTTTGAACACGTCCTTGGACATGCTGGTTGGAAACTTGCGCACGAGCGGTGCAGATTTCGCTTTGACAAAGCAATGTTTCGAAGAACACTTCGAGCTACTCTTACGTAAGGGCGTCTACCCTTACGATTATATGACAGGTAGCAAGAAGTTCGACGAAACACGTCTGCCTGCACGTGAACACTTTTTCAACAGGCTGAGTGAATCACCTGTGTCGGACGAAGATTACGCTCACGCGCAGAACGTGTGGCGGACTTTCGGAATCCGTACGCTGGGTGAATATCACGATCTGTATCTGAAAACAGATGTACTGCTGCTGGCCGACGTCTTCGAGGCGTTCCGTGAGATGGCCATGCGGTACTACCAGATCGACCCGGCTCATCTTTACTCGCTTCCTGGCGTCGCTTGGCACGCGATGTTGAAGATGAGCGGTGTGCAACTGGAGCTGTTGACGGATATAGATCAGCATCTCTTTATCGAATCGTCTGTTCGCGGTGGCGTTAGCATGGTACCCAACCGCCATGCCAAGGCCAACAACCCGCTAATCATCGATCAGTACGATGCTTCAAAGCCGACCTCTTTCATACTGTACACTGACTGCAACAACCTTTACGGTGCAGCCATGTCACAACCGCTCCCTTACGCCGACTTCAGATGGCTTGATCGTAACGAGATCGACTCACTGGACGTGCGTACTCTGAGCGATGACAGTGACACAGGCTACATACTCGAAGTCGACCTACACTATCCACGTGAACTTCACGACCTCCACTCCGATTATCCACTGGCGCCCGTCCGTTCCTGCGTCAATCCCGACAAGCTTTCACCATACTCTCACCGACTCCACACACGTCTGCACTATACAAAAGGGTTTAGCGGATCGGAAACGCCTTCGTCGTCCGTTCGCAAGTTGCTGACGACTTTGGACGACAAACAAAAATACGTTCTCCATTTTCGAAATTTAAAGTTGTATCTGAGTCTTGGACTAGAATTGAAAGCGATCCATAGGGTGTTGAGTTTTAAACAGAGAGCGTGGATGAAACCGTTTATCGATTTCAACACGCAAAAGAGAGCGGCAGCCACAAACAGTTTTGAAAAGGATTTTTTCAAACTGATGGTCAACGCCGTCTATGGTAAATCGCTGGAGAACGTGAGGAAACGAATAGACTTCCAACTAGTCTCTAACGAACAACGGCTGCAGAAACTGGTTTCCAATCCACGACTAAAGCGTATGATCCGCTATACCGATGACTTGGTCGGACTGGCTTTACGAAACAGGACGATATTCCTTTCCCGTCCGGTGTACGTCGGCTTCACAGTACTCGACGTCAGCAAACTAATAATGTACGACTTTCATTATCGGTACGCTGTCGCCAAGTACGGACAACGATTGACATTACTGATGACTGATACAGACAGTTTACTTTACAGTATACGGACTGACGACGTGTACGTTGATATGAAAGAGGATCTCCACCTTTTCGACACGTCGGACTATCCCGTGGATCATCCTTGTCATAGCGACGACAACAAAAAGGTCGTGGGGAAGTTCAAGGATGAAACCCACGGGAAACCCATCAGGGAATTTGTCGGACTCAGAGCGAAATGTTACTCGCTTCTATTGTCCGACCGCACCGACAAAAAGGTGGCGAAAGGTGTGCCAAGGACGGCAATAAAAAATAGGTTACGTCATCAATTGTACAGCGAGTGTCTTTTCGATAGTCGTACTGTTTTCACCTCTGCCGAGTGTATACGAAGCGATCGTCATAAGCTGTACACGCAACGTATAACGAAACTTTCCCTGTCACCTTATGACGATAAGAGGTATGTACTGGACGACGGCGTAACTACGCTCGCGTACGGACACTACAGAACGCGTAAACGCACGATATCCGACGACAATGCTGGTCCTAACAATGAAGTGAAGAGGCGGAGGTATACGGATCAGTAACTCATGGTAAGAATAAACTCGTATTTCATGTATAAAAATTATTTAATACAATTCACACAGTGCAAGTGTGGGGAGGTAGGCGACTAGATGACGTCAGTTTAACCTTGTGAAACCGGACGCGAGCCGCTGGTGATGTAATCGACTCCCGCCGAGACAGAGGGGGAATATGCGTTTAATTTTAAACAACAAGATGTTGTCTGACCTTGTGAACGTTATGATAGGGGGGAGCATGTCTGTAGCAGACTCCCACCGAGCAAATGCATATATATATAAGATTTTTGTCGCTACGATTATCATATTCAGTTTGTTTTACATCTTGCATGTAAGTACTTACTGTATTTTCTGTTTAATTTCAGCAATACACACACACACACACACACACACACACACTTTATTATGTTCTTTTACTAATTAATATACATAATTCATTACATTTTACAGAATGCATAATAACGGACGAGGACGAGTATGCAAACACCATATTCAAGAGGAGCAGCGGCGTGTAAGATAGTAAGTACACCTTTTTTTATGTATTAATGAGCATAAACAATATATTCCATTCGGCTGACTTATTGTTTTTTTTTGTAGTTCACAACGGATACAACGTGCGTTGCTGGCAACCACGAGTCCTACATCTCTTCAACCCAGGACGAGTGGGTAAGTGAGTTTTCATTGTCAATCTTTTATACTATTACGATTACAGTAGACGTTCAATTCATATATATATATTTTTTTATTTTCAGTGATGCTGATGGTCCACCCGCTGCTGTCAGCACGAGCCCAGCGTCTCCTCAACCCGACACGAGTCGGTAAGTCCGTTTTCATTAACAAACTATTGCACTATTACGTTTGCATTGGGTGTTAAATTTATACTTTTTTTTTCAGTGATGTTGTCGCTCCAACTACTGCTGCCAGCAGAACTCCTGCATCTCCTGAACCCGGCACGAGTCGGTACGACCGTTTTCATTAACATTCCGTTGTACTGTTGTGTTTACGTTCGATATTAAATTTGTACTTCTTTTTTTTTCCAGTAATGATGAATCTAGCGGATATAGTGGTGACACTGTCAGCGGTGTCTTCATGCACATGGACGATGTGGAATTTGATGAGAGGATGGTCAATCTTTGTGATGATAGTGATGATGATGATGATGATGATAATGACAGTCACGAAGATTTTCTTGATGATGAAATATTTAACAACTCATCATCATCAACGATTTCCATAATCGACGTCAGTATGTAAGTCATCTTCTTATGCGTACATATTTTTTTTTTCCATGACTGTACACGTTTTTATCTTTTTATTTATATTCTGCCACACAGTGACATTCAACCGCACCCACAACCGCAGCATCGTCCAATAAGACCTCAGACACCGCAGCCTCTACTGCAGCACGAGCCGCAACCGTTGTCGTATCATCAACCGCAGTGGATAAGCACTCGCCCAAACTGCGATGTGTAAGTCATCTTCTTATGCGTACATATATTTTTTTTTCCATGACTGTACACGTTTTTATCTTTTTATTTATATTCTGCCACACAGTGACATTCAACCGCGTCCACAACCGCAGCATCAACCACTACGACCTCGGACACCACAGTATGAGCCGCAACCGTTGTCACAGCATCAACCGCAGCGGATAAGCACCACTCGCCCAAATTGCATACACCATCCGCTGCATTGTAGACATCACCCACAGCCTCAGCCTCAGCCGCAGCCGCAGCCGCAGCCGCAGCCGCAGCCGCAGCCGCAGCCGCAGCCGCAGCCGCAGCCTCAGCCGCAGCCTCAGCCTCAGCCTCAGCCGCAGCCACAACAACGGGAACCACAACAAAGATTACCGTTGTTTGAAATCATTGACGTTATGACACCAAGGGTGCACAACAACTACAACCCCACGTTGATGATGATATTATTTAGAAGGTCATTACCAACGTGGTGTTGGACCCGTGGAGAGGACTGCCCCATCCAGGGTATGCTACCACACGCCACATGTGGTGCGTGTCTAGCTCCATACACGGATGGGGAGAGGCTCCTCGGGTTGCCGTGCACCCACACATTCCATTCTAGGTGCATCGTCAACTGGTTTCGAACCATGGCGTCGGAGGGGGCGGAACCGAGATGTCCGCAATGTCGATTCTACGCGTTCGGGAAGCCGAAACGCGAATTCTACAGACGTATGCATTTTTTAGGTATGTTACAGTACTGATAAACGTTATTCTAAACCATCCTACTCGCATCAACTGTGCGTCACTAATACTCTTTCTTTCTTTTCTTACAGATGAACGTGAACGTGCACAACAGTTTTTTATGTATATATATATTTAAAAATGTAATTATTTTTTAATTTCTGTTTTTGTAAATATTTAAAAATGTATTTATTTTTTAATTTCTGTTTTTGTAAATATTTAAAAATGTATTTATTTTTTAATTTATGTTTTTGTAAATATTTTGTAAATAATATGTGTCTATAATATATAAGCGTCCACAATAGTTTTTTTGTATATATGTACTTTTTAATTTATGTTTTTGTAAATATTTTGTAAATAAGATGTGTCCATGTAAATAAATACATGAGTGTATCTGTAATTGCTTAAGTGTTTATTTTCAACTTTCCTTTTCCATGCATGATGCGTGTGTGTGTGTGCGTGTGCGTTCCACAATAAATCTCAGCGGAAGCCAACTGCCACTTGTCCCTATTATTCATGTGTGTTTCTTACAACAACAAACGTAGGGCCCGCTATAGCGAGCGCTAGACCAACAGGTTGGTGCGAACGTATTTTTACAATCTGTATATATTTACTTACCTATAGAAAATTACATATCAATCAGAATATCCGACACACAGACCAATCCTCGACGACGAACCGGATCACCGCGTGACCCGTTCGACGCTCGCCGGCCGCCGAAGGCGGTCGGCGAACGGCGAACGGCACCGACCGGATCACGACGCAGCCTCACGAACCAGTTCGCCGTTCGCCGTTCGCCATTCGCCGTCGGCGGCGGACGGCGTCCGACAGCAGATCAACCGGACGGCGGCCGGCGAACGGCGAACGGCGAACGGCGAACCGGATCACTACACGGGCTCGCGATACAGTTCGCCACGACACACGGACACGCCGCCTTGCCAACGATACACCGCATCGACCGCAGCGACGTTCATATACAAAACCCGTACACTATAACACACGCAAGAGTCGACTACGGCGATTAACCAGCACGACGATTTTACAACATGGCCGAAAGGAAAAACTCCTTGCATATACAAACCCGTACACTATAACACATGCACGAAGCGGCAACGTCGACGACGTATACACCAATCAACGCACACATAACCCCACTTTATACTCACCGCCCACAACATGACCGAAAGCCGACTACCAGATTTTTACCCCCACCACCTAGATTTTTGAATTTCCCGCCATATGACGTCACATCCGGGGTAGAACTGTCAGTTTTACCCTACTAATGTATCCTGTCGCACTTGTTTGGATTCCCGGCAGTCCTTTTTAGAACATATCCAGCGGTCTTTACCTGCCGTATTTGATGGCCGTTCGTACAAATTCTTGAGTTGTGTAAAATATGTTTGTCTCTTGGAAACTGTACCGCTGAATAAATAATTGCTTATCTAATCCGTCGAGTGACTTACTTGTAATTTCGCTTGACGCGTTTCAGGGCATATGCCCCATCTTCAGAATAATTCTCTTCACAGAACGTCAGACATTAAGATTAAAATGTAATAAATTAAAATTATAATCAATGGTTAAAACATTAACTCGTGAAAATATTAAAATACACTAAATGCACAGAGGAGCACGCACTGCCACAACATGAGTTCACTTCGCGTTATAGCCGGTGTACACCGCCGCGATGTTACTCGCGCACTGACTGTCCGAGTAAACTGTTATGTGTGCAACGCATCTTGTATCCCAATGGCCGTGTCTCGTACAAGGGATTTGACTTGAAGTTGAGTTGGTCGTTTAATATGAATCCGCCGTCTTGTGAGTTGTTTATTGTTTATTTAATACAGTGACTTGGATACTTTTAAAATGAACATTAATATTGTATCGCTGAATGTTTGCCGGGAATCCGTGCTGTTAACTGCAGGACATTCATGATACACTACGATACCGGTACTACACTTGCGACTGCGGCATACAGAGCGACAGGGCACGCTGTCACCGTGCGTTGTTACTGACGATGCTGCGTCGAGAAATCGTCCGCCCACTGCATGCTGCCACTAAACCGGAATGATCCGAATTTTGTCGAAGACTTAGGCTACACGGCCGGAGTCAATGTTTGGCCGTGGTCCAGTGTTGTTCATTGCTGCAGACATTTCAGTCGAGCCTTTGCCGGCCAGAAAGGCTGGTAAAGTAAAGGCGTTTACCACAGTACTGCGGTCACTAACCGTCACACTGTGCCGAGTTTTGGAATACTCGGCCATTTTCCTAGTTAATTAGGTGGCGGTCATTGCGGGGGTTTGTGAATTAATTATTTGAGCGATGTATGAGCCATTATCTGTCTTGTTCGCGATCCGTGCGCGCTCTAGGCGGGAGTGATAGAGATATTTTTCTTGTGACTACGGAGTTCAGTATTCGTCAGGCAGCCGAACTCGAAACAGTTCCAATTTCTCCCGGCGGACATCAGTTTGATTTTGTACTCTGCTATTAACCATCATGACTAGATAATCGACTAAGCGACTCTTCGGTAAGTCTGTTAAAAGTAACTTATTTATTATTTAAGAAAAGAATAGTTATTTAGCTTAAAGTAATGCCGATGCAATGCGATATAAATACGAAAGTCACCACGTGGCGAGTGCAAGTTAAACTCTGTGTATGCATGCCTTGAAAGTTAACACTGGCTGAGCTAAAGCATTTATAAAGTAATTATAGCTGTGTATTTTTCCTAATTATATCATAATAATTTCTTTATAATCATAGGGGGGGCATAAGAGAATGTTTTATGCACTAAATGTAGAGGTATATGAACTGTATATGTTTTATGAACCTGTTTAAGTTTGCAACTCATCTTGATATTGTAATAAGGGTTTATTACGTTGACGAACTGTCCATAAATACTAGTAATTTTAATTCTAAAATTTTCTACGGAAGGTAACTTCTGTGCTTTCTTAAAAATTGCAAATTTTCTTTTAACCAGAGCATGTGGTAGTGTGTGATTTTGCTGGAGTCATGAATATTAGGGGGATCGTGAATTGGGTAACATTAAGTAATTGTCAATATATATAATTGTTCAGGGTTCCCGACCTAAGACGATCTCGATCCACTCCAGCGGGTGGCCGAACATCTGCCACCAATGACATTACACCAGTAATTCTCTGTCTGTGCCGTCGGGAGGAAGAAATGGACAATACACCAGGTTTTGTGCCGGATTTCACAGGTGACATTTAACCAATTTATCTATATTTTGGCCTCTACAATGTAGAACACCGTATTCTCTTCCTGGAACTTCTCCAATTAAAGTTGTTGGGACACAAGTCCAGCGAGACAATAAGTGCTTTTAAATTTTGTCAGTATATTTTATTAAGGCTTATGCCCCCTTAGTAAATGTGAGCCCGGACGGGGTCATGCGCTACCGAATTTTGCGGTGAAATTTTCTTTAAAGGGTAAAAGTGTGGGTGACTTAAGTTTACTGATTTGTAGGGGGTGAATTATGCTTACATTGATTAAGGGTATTCATAGCTATATGGGTTTCGTTTTTTTTGTAGATTTAAAGGTTTGGGGTGGTGCTGTAACCTGTGGACGTCACCCGCTGGTGCCGTTAGTACAGGTCTATAGCATGTTTTAGGTTGCTGAAACTGGTGGTGCGCATGGCCTCGCCTGTGGCCAAGCCTACACTGTAGAAACAACTCAAACGTGTTTTATTAGGGGCTGATGTTATAAAGTTTTTTTAATTAAAATGGTCTTTATATATATATTTTATAAAATTATATTAACTCAGTAACATTTCAATATAAGTGAAATTTCATTCAGTTCTTTTACTGCGATAGCCAGTGTACTACTAGTTAAATTGTTAATATGAGCACACTATTGGTTCAATCATAAACCATATTTTATATGTTTTATAAAAATTATTTTAACTCAGCTACAATTCAATATAAGTGAAATTTCATTCAGTTCTTTTACTGTCATAGCCAGTGTACTACTAGTTAAATTGTTAATACGAGCACACTATTGGTTCAATCATGAACCATATTTTATATGTTTTATAAAAATTATTTTAACTCAGCTACAATTCAATATAAGTGAAATTTCATTCAGTTCTTTTACTGTCATAGCCAGTGTACTACTAGTTAAATTGTTAATACGAGCACACTATTGGTTCAATCATGAACCATATTTTATATGTTTTATAAAAATTATATTAACTCAGTAACAATTCAATATAAGTGAAATTTCATTCAGTTCTTTTACTGCCATAGCCAGTGTACTACTGGTGCAGTTGTTAATATGAGTACACTATTGATTCTTACTGCTATTCATAAATTCTGTTATACCTTCGTACGGCCGTGCGGTCATGTTGACCTGGCCATGGCGCAGTCCTATCTGGGGGAGCTTTTCTAAAATTTTGAAATTTTGTGATAATTTCTTTGGTTGCAAGCAGTCATCACTGGACTGGTTTATGGTTTGGTTTATGAAGGTTTATGTAGGCTGGGTACTTTACCCTTTCACAGTATTTTGGGATGGGAATCTAGGTTACTGATACTGAAGATGCTATTCTTCGGTGGCATGGTTAAATGTTTCTGAGCTGCCTGCCAGGTGAACATGTGTGTAGTATATATATATGTGTGCATATCGATATGTGTCCGCCATGTGTATTTATGTAACTATTTATTTGTGTGTAATTATGTGTGCATATTGATTGATGTTATAGTTATTTATATTTGTGAGGTATTATTATTATGCTGATGTCTACATGTAATTTAATTTGATGAAAGGATACTTGCATGTTATTTGAACTAGCTAAATAAAATTGTTATTGTTGCTAAACAATGAGTTTAATTGCAAGTCCCGTCATACTGGACCCAGCGCAGTTTTGGCTTCCCTAGGCTCTAGCCTAGTTTTAAATAACCAGTGGCCCCTCTTTCAAAAAAAAATAAAATAAAAAAAATAAAATAAAATATAAAAAAAAAAGTTTTTTTTTTAATAAAGTCTAAAAGTTGAAAGAGGGGTTACAAATGGTAGCAGAGCGCGATCGATTCTTTGGTCGAACCCTTGGGTCCTGTGGTGTGACGGGGCTTGCAAGCTCGGAAATAGTTTGGAAAGAACATCAAACATCAGCAATATTTGAAAATGAAAATAATTGGTAGATGCTATGGGATTTCAATTGTAAACCTGGTGCCGCCACGTGGCATGCGTTTTAGTTGGGAGTTTTATTATTGTTGAGAATGGACCTTACCGGAGAGCGCGGGGGGGTTGCCGGGGGAATGGCTGTCTGTTATATAAATAGTTATGAAGTAATAGCGCGAGAGGTTAACGGGATGCGGTATGGCCTGACCGGAAGTCGGTACTGTCATTGACCCGACTTAGTCATGGAAGTTATAATAAATGTCTTGTTGAATTGTTGTATGTTGTGGTAGTTGTTCGGTGGTGTGGATTGTATGTTAGTGTTAGTGTTTGATGTCGTTTCTTCTTTGAGTCTGGCGGCTGACGGGGAGTTGGTTCTGGAGTGGATTGAGTTTTCGCAGCGCTAGGGAACCCGGGGGTCTACTCAAAGGAAGGACAGTACTTGAGTTTTTCCGATTCTTGTTAATATGTGTTGTAGGTTATGTTTGTGTTAGGTGTTTAGTGGGGATTTGTTTTATGATTGTTTGTTTTGTTGAATTGTGCAATTCTGGCGGCGGTATTCTATCAGGAATTGCCCCACCCGCTTACAGGCGTTCTCCAGAAATTTCCGGTTGTGAATGGATTTGATGAGGAACAGCTGCTGGTTTTCTTGGACCTGGTCCTGCAGGTGGCAGATTTCCCGGGGGTGTCCGATGGGGAGGTCTTGTATCTTATATACCCGTATTGCCGGAGTACGTTGGCTGATCTGGTCACCAAGGCCCTGCGTCGGGGTGACAGTGTTGATGCTTTCCATGGGGAGGTGTTGAACTTCTTCCTACCCATTCGACGACGCGCCAAGCTTGAGTCGGAAAGATTCTACCGCCCACAGGCCTACGGAGAGGCGTTAGGAGACTTCGTGCGCGATATACGGAAAGCTGCCCGGGTGTTAAGATTGGGGTTGCCAGAGACGGAAGTTATACAAGCGATTTTAGAAGGACTGACTCCCCAGGAGAGATCTCGTTTGGCATTCGCGGACCGTCCACGTTGTTTTGCGGACCTTGAGCGACTGTGTGTGCTTTCAGGAACGGTCAAGGAGGTTGACGAGTACCGGGGAAAAGAGGCTACCGATGTCCAATACTCCAGTGGTTCATTAGGAAGAGCCAAAGAAGACAAACATGGTGGTTGGAGGAGAACCCAAGAGACAGTCAGAAAAACTGAATATTCCGGAAGTAATGGAGGCTACAAGGGGGTAGCAAGTGAGAAGACGGTAACAACAGCTACAGCACACAAAACAAAGAAGTATGAAATTAACAGGGGAAGAAGAAATTATGTTAGTAAACAAACAGCGGCAAGTAGGGAGCCGGTAGAAAGTTATTCCTATTTGGAGAGTAAGGAAACTTTAAAGGTTCCATAGGAAGTACCAGTGCATAATAGAGTTGTGGATGAAGCAGGTGAAGAGAAAGAAGAAAAGCGGAATAACTTCAGTGGATTAATACAAGACGACAAGAAAACGTCTGTTAATACTGCGTCAGTGAGGACGTCATGGTTGAATCCAGAGGCCGCAGAATTTGTTCCGGTATTTACATCTCGGTTCGTGAGGGATCCAGATCTTGTAACATCATCATCGTCTACGCAGGGATGTGAGAAGTCACTCGAGAGTGTCGCTTTACCATCGCCAGTAGAAATTAATTTAGTCATTGCACATGAACCTGGACAGCTGGATTTCAGGGTGGAAAATGTTGAGAACGTTGTAGTTGCTGAGAGTGGTGAAGGAGAGGAATCGAAGGAAGCGGCAGAAGAGCGGTCTGCAGATGCTGCACAGGGAAGTATAGTCGTGGGTGTTAGAGAGACTGAAGAGTCTGAGGTTGTGGATGGACAAGGGGATGTTCATGCCGCAAGTGTGGTGGAAGTAGATGAGGTAGAAGTTGAGGAGAACTTTAGTTGCAGCGTCGTGGAGTGTGTGAGTGAGAATGATGTAGTGTGTGAAGATGTGCAGACGCCTTCTGTAAGTAGTGTTGAGGATTCCGGGGACCGGAGAGAAGTTTCAGGCGGACCAGGCGAGCAACTACAGGATGAAGATGTGCAGTGTTCTGATGGCGGTGGTGGATGTGATGGCGATTATGTTGATGATGAATGTGTTGGGGAAAACGAGATCGGAGAAGAGGTTAGTCCAGAAGTTCGTGAAGGAGCTGGCGATGGGGGTGATGAAGAAATTGGTGAGGAGCTGAGGGAAGATGCAGTTGAAGATGGATCAGAGGAGCAACGGGAGGATGCTGAGGAGGTGCAGTGTCAGGAGGTTGATTTGGATTATGTGGACGAAGAAGGGGAAATTGTAGAAAGGGAAGAAATTGTAGCAGAGGAGTTAGACGACGAGCATAATCCAAAGCGGAATGAAAGTAGTGAGGTAAGTTGCCTTGATCCTGATTCCGAGGAAACAAATCAGTACAGCTCAACACGAAATAATCCCTCAGAGAGTGGTGTACGAAAGGAACGAGTCACTAAAGTCCGTCACAGAAAAGTGAGAAGAAACGGTTAACGGGTAGCGGGTAGATGTTCCCCACACTTCCAGTGGTGTTCATCTATTTCAGGGTTGCGTCCCTGCCCACGTGAGCCTTGGTTTCCTCCATTCATCCTTATTTCCGGAGGGAGCCATGTCCTCACCCTTACTCCTAGCTATGGACCCTTTAATGATCCTTGCCCTTTTCATCTTCCCAATTTTCCTGCCCTAAAAAAAAAAAAAAAAAAAAAAAAACTATCCATAAGGAGAGAGGCTTGCCGAGAGTGCACATTTAGATTGTGGTCCTGGAGATTGTAAGTTCCCCTGTTTTGTTCTAAAAGTTAAAATGGAGAAGTTATGGCTGTTGTTTCGTTATTTATAGTAATGGAATTGTTTGTTGATCGTTGTAGGGTCGCATGGGGAATGGACGCAGTTGTGAGGTGCATCTGTTCTCCTGGGAGCCATGACTGATGGGAAAACCGATAACAACTTGAGTATGGTATATAAGGATGGTACACTGCAGGGTACCACTGAGTTCCAATTGGGGCAACCATGTTGCCCTTTTGGAGTGGGGGTGTGCCGAGTTTTGGAATACTCGGCCATTTTCCTAGTTAATTAGGTGACGGTCATTGCGGGGGTTTGTGAATTAATTATTTGAGCGATGTATGAGCCATTATCTGTCTTGTTCGCAATCCGTGCGCGCTCTAGGCGGGAGTGATAGAGATATTTTTCTTGTGACTACGGAGTTCAGTATTCGTCAGGCAGCCGAACTCGAAACAGTTCCAATTTCTCCCGGCGGACATCAGTTTGATTTTGTACTCTGCTATTAACCATCATGACTAGATAATCGACTAAGCGACTCTTCGGTAAGTCTGTTAAAAGTAACTTATTTATTATTTAAGAAAAGAATAGTTATTTAGCTTAAAGTAATGCCGATGCAATGCGATATAAATACGAAAGTCACCACGTGGCGAGTGCAAGTTAAACTCTGTGTATGCATGCCTTGAAAGTTAACACTGGCTGAGCTAAAGCATTTATAAAGTAATTATAGCTGTGTATTTTTCCTAATTATATCATAATAATTTCTTTATAATCATAGGGGGGGCATAAGAGAATGTTTTATGCACTAAATGTAGAGGTATATGAACTGTATATGTTTTATGAACCTGTTTAAGTTTGCAACTCATCTTGATATTGTAATAAGGGTTTATTACGTTGACGAACTGTCCATAAATACTAGTAATTTTAATTCTAAAATTTTCTACGGAAGGTAACTTCTGTGCTTTCTTAAAAATTGCAAATTTTCTTTTAACCAGAGCATGTGGTAGTGTGTGATTTTGCTGGAGTCATGAATATTAGGGGGATCGTGAATTGGGTAACATTAAGTAATTGTCAATATATATAATTGTTCAGGGTTCCCGACCTAAGACGATCTCGATCCACTCCAGCGGGTGGCCGAACATCTGCCACCAATGACATTACACCAGTAATTCTCCGTCTGTGCCGTCGGGAGGAAGAAATGGACAATACACCAGGTTTTGTGCCGGATTTCACAGGTGACATTTAACCAATTTATCTATATTTTGGCCTCTACAATGTAGAACACCGTATTCTCTTCCTGGAACTTCTCCAATTAAAGTTGTTGGGACACAAGTCCAGCGAGACAATAAGTGCTTTTAAATTTTGTCAGTATATTTTATTAAGGCTTATGCCCCCTTAGTAAATGTGAGCCCGGACGGGGTCATGCGCTACCGAATTTTGCGGTGAAATTTTCTTTAAAGGGTAAAAGTGTGGGTGACTTAAGTTTACTGATTTGTAGGGGGTGAATTATGCTTACATTGATTAAGGGTATTCATAGCTATATGGGTTTCGTTTTTTTTGTAGATTTAAAGGTTTGGGGTGGTGCTGTAACCTGTGGACGTCACCCGCTGGTGCCGTTAGTACAGGTCTATAGCATGTTTTAGGTTGCTGAAACTGGTGGTGCGCATGGCCTCGCCTGTGGCCAAGCCTACACTGTAGAAACAACTCAAACGTGTTTTATTAGGGGCTGATGTTATAAAGTTTTTTTAATTAAAATGGTCTTTATATATATATTTTATAAAATTATATTAACTCAGTAACATTTCAATATAAGTGAAATTTCATTCAGTTCTTTTACTGCCATAGCCAGTGTACTACTAGTTAAATTGTTAATATGAGCACACTATTGGTTCAATCATAAACCATATTTTATATGTTTTATAAAAATTATTTTAACTCAGCTACAATTCAATATAAGTGAAATTTCATTCAGTTCTTTTACTGTCATAGCCAGTGTACTACTAGTTAAATTGTTAATACGAGCACACTATTGGTTCAATCATGAACCATATTTTATATGTTTTATAAAAATTATATTAACTCAGTAACAATTCAATATAAGTGAAATTTCATTCAGTTCTTCTACTGCCATAGCCAGTGTACTACTGGTGCAGTTGTTAATATGAGTACACTATTGATTCTTACTGCTATTCATAAATTCTGTTATACCTTCGTACGGCCGTGCGGTCATGTTGACCTGGCCATGGCGCAGTCCTATCTGGGGGAGCTTTTCTAAAATTTTGAAATTTTGTGATAATTTCTTTGGTTGCAAGCAGTCATCACTGGACTGGTTTATGGTTTGGTTTATGAAGGTTTATGTAGGCTGGGTACTTTACCCTTTCACAGTATTTTGGGATGGGAATCTAGGTTACTGATACTGAAGATGCTATTCTTCGGTGGCATGGTTAAATGTTTCTGAGCTGCCTGCCAGGTGAACATGTGTGTAGTATATATATATGTGTGCATATCGATATGTGTCCGCCATGTGTATTTATGTAACTATTTATTTGTGTGTAATTATGTGTGCATATTGATTGATGTTATAGTTATTTATATTTGTGAGGTATTATTATTATGCTGATGTCTACATGTAATTTAATTTGATGAAAGGATACTTGCATGTTATTTGAACTAGCTAAATAAAATTGTTATTGTTGCTAAACAATGAGTTTAATTGCAAGTCCCGTCATACTGGACCCAGCGCAGTTTTGGCTTCCCTAGGCTCTAGCCTAGTTTTAAATAACCAGTGGCCCCTCTTTCAAAAAAAAATAAAATAAAAAAAATAAAATAAAATATAAAAAAAAAAAAGTTTTTTTTTTAATAAAGTCTAAAAGTTGAAAGAGGGGTTACAACACCGTAGTACTGAAGTTGACCGGCAAAGGCCCTGCTGAAACTTCTGCTGAAATAAACAGCATCGGACCCACGACCAAACAGCCCGAAAGAAAATAATTTTAACACTAGAATTTTGTTTGTACCCTGTTGTCTGATTCTGGGATCTTAAAATTTCCTTGTGTTTTACACACGCGGAATTATCAAATAAACAGACACACTGTTACTTCCATTTTAACATTATAAAAAGATATTATGTGTAACATGTTGACACTCCATGTAAAAATATTTACATTGTAATATCTTCGTGGTACAACTCTCTTAATAACAACCCAAAAATTGTTGACGAAAGTAGTAGCCTGTTACGTGAGGCGTGCCAAAGGGCCTCTCTACCGATTCTGAGTCAGTGTCCATGTAAATATTCCTTTTGCTACCGCTTCCTAAAAGGTTCTAGAACAAAGTTAAGGAAAAATTTTGGCCCGCTCTTATCCCTAAAGGGTTAAAAGCTACCCCTAAAGGGTTGAAAATATGAAACAACGCGAGGAAGCCCTGAAATTATGTACTTATATGTTTTTGGGAGTGCTGATACGATTCTGACGTCCAAAATTATATTCGACGCAAACGGTAGTTTTTAAAGGGTTGAAGCAGACTATAATCAGGGGGTGTTGTGAGAATTAAACTTCGCGAGAATGCCGGTCAAAGCGTCGAAAGTGAGTACCTGTAGGTTTTTAGGGGTTATGATTACGATCTTGACGTCAAGGAATACATCCGACGCAAGGTTGGACTTGAAACGGTTGAAAACTACCCCTAAAGAGTTGAAAACATGAAACAACGCGAGGATGTATTTTGAAGTCCTGAAATTGGGTACCTACAGATTTTTGGGGGATGTTTAACCTACAATTACTTAAACATCACAACATTAATAATATTTAACAAAATATTACAACCCTTGCACAATAACGAACTACTCCGACGCTCAGCTGATGCTCCAAAAAACACGTGCCAGCTGTATGGAGTGAGCATCAGGTAGCGCATCAGGCCTCTTCTGGTCTCCGCTAGAGGATCCGTGTTTTTAATAGTCATAATTCAAAATTCACTGGAACAAAGTATATATATTTCATGCATGCTTATAAAATTTTATCAAAGAAAAGTCGAACCATAAACATAATATTATTTTATTAAATTAAAATATTCGATTGATATATAAAGAACCAGCAATACAGTCAGTGACATATTGCAACAGATATTCTTTTGTTTACAATAGACGTTAAAAAAATAATAATGATACTTAATTTTACTGTCAATTTGAAAGACAAAATTTAGTTTAGTCTAAATTAATAGGCTCTCAGGACCGCACCCGAACATATTACTTACGGTAACAAAATCTAACTGTTGGAGTGCGTTTACTTTTTGGTCATAACTCGGTCAATTTTTGAGAAACAAATTTCAAACAAAATGGATTTTGTAGGAAGTGTAAAGACCTACAACTTTTGTCCTATTCACTATAGTAAAACACTAGATATTTCGCCTAGAAGTCAAAAATGTTTTACACTATGTCGGCGAAATGCACCTTTAAACTGCTGTAACTCATCGAGCTTTAGTCGTAAAGGAATGAAACAAAATTCAAAATTTTTGTTTTTATATAAATTTTATTTTTGGTCGGTATAAATTTTTCGATAAAAGACATCGTTACTGAGATGTTTAATAATAAAGGCGAATTTTGGCGAAAACCAAAAACTTGAATTTTATTAAAACGTTGCGCGTTATGTACAGCAATAGGTATATGCTTAAACAAATTTGAGGGCATTGCTAATATAATATAAAACCGAAAAGTACAGTATCTCGGCTTAATATGCATATTTGACAAAATGGCGGACGTCCCTTTTCAAATTTCTTGGAAAAGTGTTCAGAAATAATTATATTTTCCTACATAACTTCGTTATTTTTTAAGTAATTAAATATTACCTGAATAGTCCGTCTTGTGTTTCACTTGTTTTATATTAAAACACAACGCGTTTCGGAACTAAAGTTCCATCCTCAGGTTATTTTCCTCGTTAGAGGTCGTCACAACATTAAGACACAAAACACAAAAAACGACAACATTTAAAACACATATATAAAACAATCATTAGCGCGCGAGAATAGCGGTGCGCACGGTGAGGAAGCTACAACGACACTGCTGTCTCTAGTCAACATATTCACTGTCTTATTTTTTAAGCTAGACAAGTGATTAAACCATAATTTTTTTAGAAAATTAGCAGAGCTTTCATTTAATACTAATTTAGTTACGATCGAAACATGTTTCGCCGAATTATCAGTTTTAAGCACGTGATTTGATTAAAAAAACAGTGAATCGCCATTTTGTTTTGACTGTATCTCAAGAACAATTTGACATAACGAAACCAAACAAAGTGGAAAATGTTCATCTGTTAATAAGCTTTAATTTTAATGTTTACAAAGTTTTTGCAAAATGGCGTCGTTTTGTTAGTTATTTGCGGATTAATGATAAAAAACACGTTTGTTGGACAAAATTTTGAACCCTTGCAACTCGCAAACAACGCACTTTATCGAAAAAGTGTATACCACCATTTTACTTAGAATTTGATTCTCTATCGGTTCCCGAGGATAATTAAATTTTGTTTTTTTAACCCCCGAAAAAGAGGTGAAAACAACCCCTAAATTTCCTTAACTTTATTCTATAACCTTTTATGAAGACATTGCAAACATAATCATAAGGATCCATGGACACTGACTCAAAATCGGCAGAAAATTCCTCACGTAATAGACTACAGGCTTAATATTGCAGTGATTACATTTACATTTGCACATTATTAAATGAAGAGCAACAAGGATTTTTCTCCCAAATCGATTAACTGCGGATGCTATATTTCAAGCTTACAGTCTGCAACGCTTTTATCCCTAGCTTTCTTGTAGGTCTATACTGCGTTTACATTTTTATTTGTGTGTGTGTGTGTGTGTGTGTGTGTGTGTGTGTGCGTGCGCGCGCGCGTGCGTTCTGCTCTCTCCCTCGAGTAAAGAAATGTTCGCCCGTTGCTTAAGTATCGTACAAAACGATGGCAGTTTTCGTTAAGGTAATACGTAGTATTTATAATATGTGAGAAAGAGGCAGACAATGCTCTCTCTACGTTCTGGCGGGGCGGATTGTAACCGCTTACACAAGTTGTTGGTTTTCAGACTTACTCCGTGTGTAAAGAGCCATAAACTCGGCCACATACCAGATGCCGAGTTGTTCGTTGTACACAACCTTCTGGGCTTCGGGGGTCGTCGTGTTGATCAGCGAAGTACTCAAAAATGGTAGGCCTGCCACGGGATCGTAAACCATCCCGGGAAGAGGTTCTGTCCTCCCGGTGTTCACGAGTTGAGGAATGGTTTCGCGGTGGCTGTGGTTGACCAGAAAACTGGTTTTTCTGGGAGCTCGGGTGTAGGTTCTGTGGTCCGTTGGTCTTTGTTAGACCACACCCGATTCCTTCTCTTGTAGGAAGTTCTCCGACTCTTGGTCAGGCCCGGATTTCCCACTAGGCACGTGCCTAGGGGCGGCAGGCTCAGGGGGGCGGCACGAGGTGAAAATTATTTCTTAAAATTTCATGTTTTCGGTTTTTTAATTACAGTATTTGTATTGGGCACTTGCATTGTGACCAAATTGAAGAAAATAGTTTTGAAATAACCTTTAATTATATCATTGAATAACACGGTACTGACACTGGGCCTATCAATAGCGGTGGTCGGAGCGGAGCACGGTCGTATATACAGGTCTGGACAATAGAATCTGAGTTGCATAGAAGGAAAAATGCCTATGATTCAATAGCGGAAAATTTTGTAGTTTTTAAGGAACTGTCTACCACGCCATCTGCAACTGTCATTGAACGTGCTAATAAACTTCGATCTTTGTACAAAAATGATCTTGAAGAGTCATTTGCTAATGAATGTGTCCATTTTACTGGACTAACACAAAATGCTGATATTAAGAACACCCCACTGCATATGATGTTATTCATGCGACAAGAGCAACTTCAATCAACATTTCCAAATATCGCAATAGCCCTTCGTATGTATTGTGTACAGCCATCTCTAACTGTTCGGCAGAACGTAGATTTTCTGTTTTAAAAAGAATATAATCATGTGTTAGATCCACAATGAATGAGGAGAAACTCAACTCACTCTCAATCCTGCATGTTGAGGCAGAACTTTTAAACAGTGAACAAATGAACTTCGAAGGCCTTATTGAAGAATTTTCACTGATCAAAGCAAGACGAAAGCCATTGTAAAATCAAGGCATCTGTGTAATTTGGGATCTTAATCAATCACTCTTAAATTATTTGTTCTATTTATCCAATTTACATTACTTTCATTGATTTTACTATGTTTGATGATAAAACCAAACCATGTAGGTCTATAAATAAACCTATAAAAAGAAAGTAGGCCTACGTATATTACTTGTTATAAAACTAATCTATGTGTTACTAAAGTGTACACGTAAATAAATATTAATAAAAGTTAAAAAAATGTAGTCTTTTTCACAGTTACATCACATTTCCCTTTTAGATTTAAGATCAAATGAGATATTTTCAATAGAAGTAGTTGAAATGACTATTTTCAGCAACTTTTTTTTCCAGCAGTCAAGGAGAACTGAATATATATAGAAGTTACTTACTGGGGGGGGGGGGCGCTAACAATAGTGCCTAGGGGCGGCAGGACACCTAAATCCGGCCTGCTCTTGGTTCGCGTCTCCTTCGACGTTTGGACTCCCTACGGTTCGTTGTACGCAGTCTGGTCACTGGATATTCGGGTGGTAGTGACGAACTGTAAAATGATTTGTAAGTGTTTGAAATCTAGACAAATGTTGGCGTGTAGGCAATCTGGACTGTACACAGGCAATATAGATTGTACATAGGCAATATGAACTGTACACAATCAAGACACAACCTTTCAAACCGCAAACAGGATTAGAGTTATATTATTTACATATAGACAGCGGAGTCACAGCGGTCCTGCCACTTGTCATGCATACAGTGTCGTTTGAACAAAATACTATTAGAAGCTGAGAGGGGTGACGGAGACGCAACCACCCTCTTTGAATTTAATTATCCTCCCACTACTCGTGAAATTCTTTCGTTGTCTCTGCTAAGACTCTTCAGTTATCTTCCGTTGTAGCTTTGCCTATGTATTGGACAGCCTCTCTATACAGTCGTTCAGTTGTAATTCTCTACTCGTTATTAATTTTCAGTTTTTCTTAATTTATTTAGACTGGTCTCAGTAATTATGTTGTTTATTTCCGACAACGATCAGATGTTGATTGGACAGGACACTTTTCACCTTCAGTTTCTATTAGTATTCGTAAATTTATTAGAATACTGATATATTGACCGACGCCTAATTTTGGAGCTGTTAACTTAGCAAAGTGCAAAGTAAAACGAGTAGAGAAAGGAGTGTTTGATCGTAGGCTACTTAATGGGGTGATGGGGGGGGGGGTGTCGTTACAGTAACGACTTAGGCCAATTACATACAACAAACTCACTAGTGATCCTAACAATGAGGGTAAGTTATTACGAAACGTAAGTGCATAGTATGAGCGCGGGTTCCATTTCCGGGCGAAACATAAAATCAAGTTGCGTTTTTGAGCTCTCAGGCCGACCCACACTGTGGGAATGCTGGGATAAATATGCTGCGGCAGACCTAATAATGGACCACACTATGTCCATTATTGCTCACACGAGCCAGTCTATTTTGTCTAACTCCTTGACTACCTATGTCTAAAAAGGAGCCATTATTTTATTATTTTTTTGTTTTACATGAAGAGGCCAGCCGTGGACCACGCGAATATCATTTCCACTTCTTCTCCTGCCAAAAGGCCCTCATTCGCACACTATGCACCGCCTTCCTTTCCACTGACCACCCCTTTCTCGTCTTCTTCTCACCGCAGAGAACCTCAAGATTTTGAATTTTGTTTCTGTATGTATTTCTATCCACACAGTCGTTCAAAGGGATACCCAGTTACATCATTTCCTCCTTGAGTTGTTTGGTGTATCCGTTCAGACTGGAAAGTTGCCAAATATAGTTGAAAATTTGTTTATTTAATCTGGACCGATCCACCCGAACCATATGTCCAATGAATCTCTGTCTTTTCCTTCGGAAAGCCGTTTCCAGATCTTCCAGATCCCTGTACAGCTCTTCTTTGGGTTTACGCCTGTACCTATCTTCGGTTTTCTTGGGGCTATAAATTTTCCGAAGAAATCTTCGTTCAATTTTAAGAAGAGGTTCCAGATTTTGAAAGCACATTGTTTCCACTCCATACATGATCACCAGCCTGATCAAAGTGCTATAATGGCGGACTTTCGCACTTCTGGAAAGGTTTTCTTTCCGTACAGTTCCCGGGTTAGAGTAAATGCCTTTGCTAATTTCAGTTTCCTTATCTTAAAGGATTCTTTGTCTGAGGCGTTTCGGGATATGTTATCCCCAAGATATTTAAAATTGTTAGTATATTTTATTTCTCCATACGTAGTGTCCAGGCACGTTTTCGGGAATTTAAATAGGGTGGTCATAATTTCCGTTTTAGCAAAGGAGATTTGGAGGCCAGTTTTCTCCTCTATCTCTTTGAGATCTACTTGCTTTCTTGCTTCTTCTTCTGAGTGGGCGAAGATGGCAAGAATATCCGCGAAAGCTAAACAGCTTATTTCTACGCCTTTGGATTTGTTACCTATTCTAACCCTAGTGGAATTGACTTATGGAAGGTTTTCATGACTTTATCTAGGACACAGTTAAAGAGAATATAGGAGAGTACATCCCCTTGACGTATGTCAGTGTGAATTGGGAAGGGGTCACTAAGTAAAGGAGCCATTATTATTATTACTATTATTATCATTATTATTTAAGAACGAGCGAAGCGAGTTCTCAGTTTGACTCGACTGCTTGTCTGTCTTATTTTTACTAAACTTGTATTGCAACCACTAACACAAATTAGTGGTTGCAATACAAGTTTATTTAAAATTAGACTTAACCACTAAATTGTGTTTATCGTTTAATTTTGTTTGTCTGTCAGTCTATCTGTCTAGGGGGATGTCTCAAGATACTTTTGAATGCATCAACAGATATTCATAAAACTTGGCAAAACTTTCATAATGTTCATAATGGTATCCTATAAAACCGTGGTGCTTAGAGACTGATCCCTCCAAAAATAGAGTGGGATGCAAAATGTTGGGGGATCAAAATTGTGAAAAAAAAGCAAAACTTTCTTCTGTAGTATAAAAATTAAAGTGAATTTAAACCATAATCTGAAAATAGTGTCCACTTTTTTAAATTCAAAAATGTTTGGACGCCAGGGCCCAAAAAGTAGGTGAACATTTTGATAAAGTCGCATAAATTCGTATGTGGTGTGAAATTAAAGAGAATTTTAACTACCATCTCAGTGTAGTGTTTAGTTTTGGAAATTTCAAAATTTTGGACCCAGAGCCCAAAAAAGAGATTAAAATTTAGAAAAAAATTGTGAAAATACTGCAGGGTAAAAACCCAAATCTGAATGTGTCGAATTGTTAGTGATTATTGTAGACCTGTGTCGTGTAATCTACAAATTTTATAGGTCTATTACTAAAGAAATATCAGAGTAATCGGAATTTTAAAAATTTTTTCCATAATTGAAAAATTATCTAACCTCAAAATTTATGTAATAATAAATGTATGTAATAGAAAGCGACTACCGCAGCTCATGGAGCTCACTAGTCAGGCCTATTATTATGGAGATCCTTCGAGGGTAGAACACCTAGAACTGTGTACACGGTTCGCAGAAGAGATAGATTCTTCAGGCGAAAAAGATAGGCCTGGATAACATTAATATATAACAAGCCATAAGTGAGCCCTAGGACATCGGGATATTGAAGAACAACCGGTCTAGCCCGAAGTAAGGTGGTCAACCAGTCCAGGTTGTTAGTGTCCTAGACCAGAAGTGAGGTGGTTTTTTAGTGGGTTGGGTATAATACCCAAACTCTCAGGCCACGGAAGTGGGCACCCTTCTGCACACATGTTCATAAGATTTTTTCCACCTGCACTCATAAATTATTATTATTATTATGAATTGTAAGCTTATACAAAGTTAATACTGACACTTGTAGTTAATATTGCCTCGGCCAAAATGATTGTATTCGGAAATTTCATGTGCTAATATATTCTTAAAACTGTCACGACACAGTTTCTATGCACCAGTCAGATTGTCCCACTGAAAAAATGACTTTATTGTTTTGAGGCCACGTTGACACGGCGTTGCCACGATTAATGCTCATCAACTGCTGCTTATCACCTGTCGTATCGTCGTCATTTTACTGTCCCTGTAGTAGTCGTTGTTTAATGATGTACAATGATGTTGTTTAATCCTTACTTGTCTAGAAGAGAGTAGCCCTGTACACTTTACACTTGTCAGGAACTTCAGTTCTGCAGCCCGATCTTCCTTCCTTCCTTCTTCCCAAGGATCCACGCCTCATAGGCCTAAGTTACATTGCACCCTATAAAATTGAAATGAGTACAACAGGTAGTTCTATAGTCTGATTGTTTATAATTATCTTGGAACGTATCGGATTCTTTCCTCTATAGGCCATAACTTTTGTTTTCTGGGTTGATATTCTAAGATTATATTCTTTGCATATTTGGGTCAAGCAGAAAACTGCTAACTGGAGAACTTTTTCTGTTTTTTGCATAACAATCTGACTATCCGTAAATAATAATGTGTTGATACACTGACTGCATGGTGTTAATTTAATTCCGAGCTTTACTTTCTCCTTTCATTGTCACACAACATCGTCTGTTCATAGCCTATATTTAATAAAGTGGGAGATAAGCTACACCCTTGTCGCCCCCATCTGTTAATTGTTATAGGTGTAGTTTTACCTTCTCCAGTATTTATTATAATTCTAGTTTGTTGGTATAGCCCTTGAATAACTCCTATCAAGTGTTTGGGATACCCTTGTCTATCTATAACAGTGGTCACCAATTAAATCGCACGGTGGTCCACTCTGTGAGCCTCTGAGTAAGCCCACAGTCCGGACACTACCGGGAGGTCTGGGGGGCCAGGTGGGTGGGTGGGGGGTTCGGGGGTCCTCCACCGGAAAATTTTCTAAATTTTGACGTCAATTGGTGCGTTTCTATGCATTCTGATTGCAACTTTCGTTTATATTTAGTTCTAAAATGGTAGTGCCACCAGAGGCCTGTTTCACAACCAATTATACAAGTTAACAAGAGTGAACTAAAATATTACATTTGGTTTACTTTATCTTTAAATCGTTCTTTTAAAAAGTGTAAGTTAGTTAAGGCAGCAATATGTTTTATTGCAAAGCTTATTTAAGTAGTACGATAAAAAATAAAAACAGGCCTAATGTAAAAAGTAGGCCTAATGACACTTTTAGTTCACACTTGGAACTTATTTATTTTTATTTATTTCGGTAACGTACTTATATTTAACAGACGTAGACCTATCTATTATGTTGCACCTTAGTTTCATGAAATTTGTTAAAAAAGAGCTACTTGGATTATTGTGAATCGTAAAAACGTGACCATTGAGCTTGTCCAATTATGCCAACTCTTTTGTTTTTGCTCAACAAAAACTGAGTACAGTAGGCCTACTGTTTTTATTCAATTTACTTGAATAGTACATTTTTTAAATGAATAAGAGGCAGAAAGTAGTCTTATTCGAGGGAGACTGAGGCTGGCCGCCTATGTCTACCCTCACCTCTCTTTATTAATTTTAAAGTCATTGTATCCGCGTCACAATTATAATTAAAATTTAAAGTTTTTTACCTTAATCCGTCTATGTGACCGCTTAATTTTGTCTTCTTTGTCTTCTTACGCGTTTCGGATTATGTTAATCCATCATCAGAGATTAAAAAATTCGTCGGTTAAGACTTCGTTAAAACATTAAAAGTTACACTAAAAGACATTTAAGTATATATTCCACAAGCGTACGTCGCTGTGTTTGTGGAATATATACTTAAATGTCTTTTAGTGTAACTTTTAATGTTTTAACGAAGTCTTAACCGACGAATTTTTTAATCTCTGATGATGGATTAACATAATCCGAAACGCGTAAGAAGACAAAGAAGACAAAATTAAGCGGTCACATAGACGGATTAAGGTAAAAAACTTTAAATTTTAACTTTATTAATTGTCAAGTTTTACTAGCGTATGACTTAATGAACGACTTTCTGCAAAGTGTAATATTGAAATTATTAATTTTTGTGAGATTTTTAATGACAAAAAACAAATAAATAAACATTTTACCGCGGTCCGCAAAAATGACCCGGTGGTCTGGATGCGGACCGCGGTCCGCCATTTGGTGACCCTTGATCTATAATTTCCCATAGTTGTGTTGTGTTGAACCGATCGAAGGCTTTCTCGTAATCAATGAAACCGATGTGAGTTTCCATATTATATTCCCGCCTCTTTTCTATTATCTGTCGTATTATTGTGACATTGTCCATGCATTAATTAAATAGAAAATAAAAATAAATATTCGATACTCAAATGCGTTTTTGTCGGATGACTGTAGCTTACAGTTAAGTTTATAGTGTAACGGATTACATCCAGCACGACAAAGATAACCGGTTTTGTTTACTAACCGCATGCATTTGTTGTCTGCCTGATAATTTGAATGTATAAAAACCTTATCTACTTGGCGTTCAAGGCTGTGGGAGTCGACGTTTTTGTAACTGCTAGTAGCGTAATGAATGGCAGCGTGGAGATGATAAAATGCGCTTTAATGCATGTATATGGGTCGGGAACACGACACGCACGCACGCACGCACGCACTCCGTCACTCGGGTGACCTCATTGGAGACTTTGTAATCACGTGGTCAGATGACGTCACACACACACACACACACACACACACACACGCTGCACCGCACGCACGTCATGAGTTCGGTTCCCGACACGACGGACGCGATCTTTACAGCCTACTACTCTGCCAATTAGCCATTTTGATAATTACTGTATTGCCAACGTAAAAGTGTAGATAATTTATTTTAATGAACGACTCTGCGTGAGTTAATTAATGACGAGTTAATTGGAGGGAAAAATTGTGCAACTTTGTTTATTTTAATTTTTATAACGGTTATTAGTAATTCTAATATGAGAAAAAAATTAAATGAACAATAAATAAAACTGTTTTATTTTTAATGTAATTTTTTCTGTTTCGAGGTCAGACTTCCCACTACAGTCAAGCAGTCGTTACAGGGACGCTCCGGATAACCAACATTTCGGTTGATGAATTGAACAAACGGGGTTTGTGTGTAAAAAAAAACAGAAATTTACTTAGCCCTATATAATATTTGTATGTAGCCTATACGATTGTTTGATTTTCATCTCCACTTCAAGTTGTAGACATTGTTTCCCGTTACGATTCCCATCTTTATCTTGGTAGACCCAGTGCCGGATTTACCACTAGGTCGACTACGCCGCGGCCGCAAGCAACAGATATTTTTTTTTTAACGGAAGTATTTTTATAAAAATATGGGACACTTTGATTTATTTAAGTATGGTTTTTTGAAATTAAATAATCAATTTTTGTTAATAATACAAATGGAAGACAGTTCTTATTTAAATATCGCACGCTTATTTTTAAGACGTTGGCATCCTTGAAAACTAATCTGCGCATGCGAATTTTGAACGTCCGCTATAGGCTGTTGCCCCCCAATTTACATTTATAAGCTTTTAATAAACGTTTGTACATATAAACCACTTATAACTAAAAAGAGGGTGTTTGTATCTCTCCCTAAAATATAAAAACGTAGCCTGCGTTATTTAAAAACAATTTTTAATAGTTTTCTTTTTAAAATTTATAAATTTTCCTGAAACATTTTTTGTGTAGGCCTATACTTTCCCCGGCATTAATTCTTTAAGCTACATAGTCACTGAATATTAGTTTACCATTAGCTTATTGTATCTTTAGTCAAAGAATACAAGAAATCTAGCCCTTTTTAAATTTTATAAAAATTATTAGAAAAAAATTAATGTGTTATATCTAGACAATAAAAAAGAAATTTTGTATGTTTAATTTCTGAATAGGCCTAAGCTTAGTTAAGTTACTCTGCTTAAAGAATAAATTAATTTGCTCAATTCTTTTGCATGGTTTTAATATTTTGAAAAAGTTTGCTACATTAAAGCACGCTTTTTTATAGTGCCTACTGGTTTTAAATTTGATAGTATTAATCTGACAGGAAATTACTTCTGCAGTACACATATTACTTCAAAGTCACAGCCGGGAGGGGGGGGGCTCAGAAAAACTTGGCCTAGGGCCTCTAAAATCTTAAATCCGACACTGGGTAGACCTATGTTTCTTCTTCCTTTTGCTTGACACATTCTTGCACAAATCGTTTTCTTAGAATATTTTTTTCTCATATTATAATGAAAATCGTACCAACAAATTAAAACTAATGGGTAAATAATGGCTGTAATTCCCTAGTTTCATAAAAATCAATTAATGACATACAGTTTGATTGGAAGCCTAATAACACATTTCTGTGGTATATAGGCTAAATACTTTAAAGAGAACGTTAAATTTAAGAAAGTAAATTTTGTATGTGTAGGCCTATGTGTGTGCTTGTGTTGTAGGGTAATCACTTGCAAGAACACAAAAAGTTTTCAATGAACGTATTTTTTTCATAATTTTACAATATTTTCTGTCTTAGAGCTAGGTAGAGTCTGTTACAATAACCCATTTCCATTATGAAAAATAATGTTAAGAAATTAAAACTCATTCACATTATGTGCTTTGTGATTGAAGTTATCAACATGTAACTTAACATTAAGTGTCCCTATTTATCGTAACCAGCGGAAAAACGTACCGTACCTTACTCTCTTTCAAGCTGACTTCTTTTCATTTTTCACAATTTCTTTCAACATCTGATATATTTATTATTGAGTATAAGACCTATTATTGTACGAGTAGATTAGTTAAACTTGTCATGGACCCAAATAGTAGTTTTTTAAAATTGATTAAACTTGGAAGTCAGCCAATTACATATCAAAAAACAAACAGTTTTACATTTTTTGCTCCAAACTTTTTTGATTTTTTTTTCGGGGGGATATATCCCCCATACTCCTTAGGTTCGCTCCTGTTTAAAGATAATCTATTTACTTCCACACGTTCCAAATCTTCGTTCTATTTAATTTTTTTTTTTTTTTTATTTAAATTAAATATCTGAAGTTCTTCTGTGATTATTTCGTTCCTCATCATATTTCTCCTGTTAGGCTACATCCTTTCATTCTTTTATAAATTCGTCTCTTGAGCTTGTATTAGGCCTATTCTTTCTCGTAGTTTTATTGTAGCCTATCCCAGATTTCACTGTTGTAGGCTACATAAGCGTGAATACTGCTGGCGTTTCAACATGGTTTGTTGTCTTGTTTTATTTTTCAAACATCGGCCGATTGTACAGCGTATGTTTTTTAAAAACACCTAATTTTCGGTCCAGATCTTTAACGTGATCATAGGAAATATCGGAAATAGGACATAAGTTCCGATCCAAAAGTGCCAAGACAAAAGTTCCAAAAAGTTTAAGTTCCAATTTCAAATAATTGTTTTTCATTACTACTTTGTTTCCGAGCAACAGAAGGTTAGTGTTATTATAAATTTTTTCATAACCTACTTAAACTACAAAATTTAGAGCTTCAAAAGTTATCGTAACTTCATTAAAAATTTAATTTTGATCCGATATGGCCGAACTCATTCAGAAGGGCAAGACAGTTTATTTACATTTCTGTGGTTTCCTGTATTACAAACATTCATCGAATAAGGAAACTGTCTATTGGCGTTGTAGAAGGAAAAATGAGTGCCCTGCTTGAGTTTCAACGGAAAGTAATGGACACGAAATTATTGTTCGTAAAGGTGGTGAACATAATCGTATTATGGTTCTCTTTTGGAAATACATCAAGGAGTAGAACGAACAATAGCACTTCCTGTCGTATACGCTCTTCTGGAAACCAAAGAAGAAATAGCATAACGAAAGTATTTCAGGTTACTATGTTTGCAGCACGCCAGTTTGGAATCCAAGTTTCTTTGCCACGAACTGTAATGTCCGATTTCGAATTGGCCATCATTAATGCGGCTCGAACTCACATTGGAAATGTTCGCGCGTGTTTATTTCATCTATGTCGAAGCGTTTTTCGTCGAGTACAATCCGAAGGTTTGCAGGAACAATAGGCTATAACGATGAGAATGACAGGACCATTAAAGAAGTAACTCAAATGATGTGTGCTTTAGCTTTTGTCCCTACTGAGAAAGAAAATTTATTTGGAAATTTTGTATGTAGGCTACTTTTGAAACTTTATACTAATGGAACTTTGTGCAATTGAAAAACTAAAAATTGGAACTTTCGAATTGGAACTTTTGTCTTGGAACTTTTCTCTTGGAACTTTTGTCACCCAATCGAAACATCGCATATTACGTACATTACAACTACTACTCCGCGGTTACACCTCATGGAGAGCCCTGGCCTCCAGAATAACCTGCCTCCACTCCTCTCTATCCTGTGGGACTCTTCGCTACCTTCTGACGCCCAGGGTTCTCATACATCATCATCGTCATCGTCATCTACATCGTCCACCCATCTTCTTCTTGGCCTCCTTCTTGTTCTTCTTTCTCCTGGTCATATAATGAATACTTTTTTCACTGTTCTTTCCTCTGTCATTCTTTGTACGTGACCTGTCCACCAAAAGCTGCCTTGTTTTATTTCGCATATTATATTGCCTAATTAAAATGGCTTATATGATCTAGAGTATTGTTGTCTCAGACAGTCTTAGCCCTTGTGCGTTCCACTCCCGAAAAAGCCATAATTTCTGTTTCGGGGAGGATATTTTTTAATTATATGTGATAATATTTCAAACAGAATTAACGCTTTGTACACCACTATAGAAAAATTATTCCGATCAGCGCTTCAAGCTTCACAGCTCATCATCAGATCGGAAATACCAAAAATGAAACTAGTCAACTTCACCTCTCTGGAATCTTCCCAGAGAAGGTATTTATTTAGGTATTATTCCGTACTAAAGATATAATTTTATACTGTACGCTGACGACCTGACTGTGTTCGGAAAGCCAAAGAAGCCTATACCTATTATGTAGCTACAACAAATAGTATTAATATTTATATAATAAAGTTGTGTTACAAAAGCTGACAAGGTGTCGGGCAGGATGTCCGAGTGACGTTATCTGGATAATAAATTTTTAAGTTTGGAAATGAAAGCAAGGATATGTAGACTAACAGTAGCCTACAGTGACTCTATCCTGACGTACGGAGCAGAGTCAAGACCAGAAACCACGACAACTAGAACACAAACACAAGTTGCAGAGACGTAGTCGTTGAGAAGAATTGTAGGCAGAACCCGGCGAGAGAGAATAACCAATGTTGGTGGTCGAGAAACACGCCATGTGATTATGGCGCCCAACGCGATTGCACGAAGCGATTGCTCGAATAATTAATAATAAATATTATAAGTGAGTAGGCTGAGGACAGGCAGTGGCTATAAACAATTGTTAGACAGTAAGTCAGTAGTAGAAATAGTCTTAGTTAAGCATACTTGAATGATTACGCGTAGTCGCGCGAAAATGACAAACAATAATTCAGATAGTATGGAGTTCGACGTGAACAACCAGCTAGGCGTCGAAGGACGTGAGGAAGATACGACGCAGAGTGAAAACACCAGCGCCGACGAGACTACAAGGGCGGGGGGACAGTCGTTAGTACCTCGCGAGATGAACTTCCAGTTATTGCTCGTGTTCATTAAACAACAGAATGAATAAATGAGCGAAAAAATGAAACAACAGAATGAAGAAATGAGTGAAAAAATGAGCGAAAAAATGAGACAACAGAACGAAGAACAGATTGGGAAAATAAAAGTAGAATTGCAAGAACACACCAAGAAATGGGAAGAGAAAATTAGCGAGCTACAGAAAAAGAATGAACGTGGAATGAAAGAGTTGAAGAATGAATTAACAAGACATACCAAAGAAAGTAAAGAATTGAGAGAGAAGGACCGACAAGAATGGCAAGAAGCAATTAATAATACACAGAAGTCAGTAGACCAAATAAATAACAAACTAGACACACATATTCAAGAAACCAACAGCAGGAATGAAGAATTGAAAGGAGTTGTCATGAACAACGTAGAACGACTACGGACAGAACAAGGAGAAGCAGTAAACTCGTTAAAACAGAAGATCGCAGAAGTAGATGACAGACAACGGTCGGCTGTACAGAAAATCAGTGAGACAGATAAAGAGAAGGAGACACGGCTAGAAGAATTAAGAAACCACATCGCCAAAGTTACAGAAGGCCAAGAACGACTACAGCGTCAATTAGCCAACGCAGAAATCGGATCGACCGCAAGAACAGGTGGGCCGCATAACAACGAATTAAAATACAACGGCACAGACCGATATCCCATCGAATTTCTCAAAGAACTGACCGAAATCCAGAACACATTCTACCCAAGTGACGATGTCAAATGGATCGGTCGACATCTAGAAGCAGACGCCGCGATTTGGTGGAGGGTGATACGAGACCAAATCCGCAACTTTGATGAATTTAAAGACCTCTTCACACAAAAGTATTGGGGAGAAGAGAGACAGGACGCAGTCAGGGACAACCTAGAATTTGGTCGATTTAATTGGAAGGGCAATCTGAGCGCAATTCAATATATGGAGCGCAAGCTTCTTGAAAGTCGCCAATTAACGCCAGCTATCACTGATCGTCAGCTAATCAAAAAGATAGCGCGCCATTTTGGTAAGAATATTGAAATTGCTGTGGTGACAAGGGGGATTAATTCAATCCAAAACCTTGAATCATTGATTGCAGAGTACGCCACGATTAATCAGCGAACAACTAGAGATAATGACTTTGTAGGGAGTCACGAGAAGGTGAATGCCCGAGGTGTGGGGGAAGCAACAAACACACCCCAACCATTTCACAATAAGGGTGTCAGCTGGAAGCAAAAACAGCATGTGCCGAACAGAGAAAGTGAAAACGATCGCAACGTTAAGGGGTTTGGACGACACACTAACCGACAGCCCATAAATTCCTTAGAATTCGTAAACAACGGTGCGTCGACCTCGACTGGTAAGGGGAACGACGTAGATAGAAAAAAAAAAATTTAACCCTACCATACAATGAGATAGCCGATATACTGACCAAGAACCGACTTCACGAAACCAACATACTATTACCAGATCTTAGAAATGAATTAACTTATGAAGATGAATTAAGATTCGAACAACGGATTTCTAAGTGTCCAGAAATATTAATTAAGTTCAATAATAATATTACGGTCCTTGCCTTATTGGATACTGGGAGCGCGATAAATGCGTTGTCAGAAGAATGGTTCAACCAAAATAAACATTATTTAGAACCATATGAGGAATTAAGCATGACTAATACACTGATTATTAGTGCAGTAGGTAGTAAGTCTAAGCTAGTACGGAAACAAATCTTATGTGACGTTTACATTAGTGATATCAAGATAGACTGCGTATTTTTAATTATTCCAAATTTAATTAGAAATTGTATATTAGGTATTAGCTTTATGAAAGATGAAAAATGTTTGATTGACGTGGAAAAGGGAGTCGTCGAATTTAGAGGAAGAGAGGAAGAACAAAATGTCAGCATACCCATTGTACACATGGAAGTAGTAGAAGCAGAAGAAGAGGATGAAATCGAGAAGAAAATAAACGCGAAAGTGGACAACATAACAGGTGTGGATGAGGAAACGTTAGAAAATCTGAGAGAAGTCTTAATGAATAATAAAAGTTTATTTCGGGAGAGTCCAGGGAGAATGGAATGCTATCAGCATGAATTTAAAGTAACGGACAACACGCCTTATTTCCAACGCGGGTGGCCAATTCCACTTGCATACAAGCAAAGAGTTGATGCCGAAATCAACAAAATGTTGAAACACGGTGTAATTGAGAGGGGAAATAGCCCATTTATTAATCCAATGGTCGCCGTAATAAAGAAAGACGGAAACGTCAGGCTGTGTTTGGACGCACGAAAAATCAATAGTGTTACCATTCCCGACTATGAAGGACCAACTCCTATCCAACAGATTTTAGCAAGGTGTGGTAGAATGAAGTACCTGTCCACAGTGGATTTAACCAGCAGTTTTTGGCAGGTGCCACTAAAGGAATGTTGTCGCGATTACACTGCTTTCATGTATGAGGGGAAATGTTATAGATATACAGTAACACCATTCGGATTAAGCACCAGTTCTGCCGCTCTGACGAGAGGACTAGACATGGCACTTGAAGATCCGGTGAAGGAAAACACAATCATCTATGTTGACGACTGTCTTTGTTACTCGAACGACGTCAAGACGCATCTGGTACATTTGAATTTATTATTAAGCAATCTACGCAGAGCAAACCTAACGATTAACCTCGATAAATCGCAATTCTTTCGTCAAGAAATCGCCTACCTAGGGTATCGCTTAACTACAGAAGGAGTTCAAGCAACGGAAGAAAAGGTTGCTGCGATCAGAAATTTCCCAGTTCCGAGAAACCAGAAGCAATTGAAAGGATTCTTAGGATTGACTAACTTTTATAATAGATTTACTGCTAAGTATGCAGAAACGATTCAACCATTACTGGATATTACAGATCTTGTTTACTGCTCCAGGACGGGCATGCCATATCTGATGATACACTCTGATATCACTGAGCCATAATACGCCCCGCGTGCTGGAGCACCATATGTAAACAGGTGTTTTGGGTGAATAACAGTGTTCTGACTCAGACACTATTAATTTTCGTAAACAATACAAATTTAATTTTTATAAACGATACAAATTTATTATATGTTTTCAATATCATTTAAATACTGAATAACGTTAGCGTTTCTAGACAACATATCAAATACACAATGCTGTTATATTATCTCTACGTTATGAACATCTACAAAATCAATAAAGACTAATTAATTAATGACCATATAAATTTCAATATATCCTACTCTATGGATTCATATTTCTCAATTTGCGTTACTTTTGAGCAATTAAATATATGTATATTCAACAATTAAATAAATGTATATTCTACGATTAAATAAATGTATATTCTACTCAGTGGCGAGTTCTTTTTGAGTGGCAGGACAGTGGCGACCTAATCTAATGTTACATGAATGATAATAATTTACTTGTTGTTTGTATCCAAATTGCGGTGATTAACTGCGTCGTACCTCTCATCCTACGAAGAAATCCAGGCTGAAGATACGCCAATTAAATTACACTTGACACTTCGTCACGACACTATTTGTCCCACATTTTATCCGGATACTCGCATGAACGATAATGACTAATTGCGTTAACTCGAATATGACTTCATCGTCTAAAACACTTTGCGTGTAGGTTCTTTGTCACTTTTGATGTACGCGTGCAATAGTTTATGCTGCGTTTAACTAGAGCGATTGTACCATTTATACTGTATTCACAATGCAAATATAATTGGTTTTAATTGCATTTTAGTGAGTTAAGAACGTGGCACAATCTTACTATATTGTTTCATGTCACTTATGTCACGGTAATGTGATATTGTCAATACCTTATCACTCGCATTAGATTCATAAAAACGAGATTTTTATGATCACAAAGTCTGATTGTACTTAACTCGACATTGTCATAGTATTTGGTCACGGGTTAGTTCTACAGTTTTACATAGTCTCTGATACACTCCCGAACAATCTCTCTGCTCGTATCAATACACTTTGCTACCGTCCATCTGAAAGACTTTGGCTGGTTTATACCGAAATAGAATTGACTGACAAAATTTAGAATACGACCGAACTGAGACTAAAATAGACTGACTGACTGATTTTTATAGACTGACTTAAATTGTTTGAAAATTGGAAATCGACTGAACTCTTCTTCTCTGCGAACACCTTATTTTATTACTTCAGCAACACGACTCCCTCCACGGATGTCATACCCTTACCACAATCACTGTCATGATTGGTTTCTCGCATCAGATTCTGCGAAGGCTCCTCCTGGATACTCTGGCTGGGGTCTCTAGTCTACTTCCCATTCGCTCTTCACCCTTGTCTCCATGTTGACGTCTTCTTTACACCCGCCTTTGCCGAATTCCTTACTCCTGATAGGTCAGCCAAGACCCCTCTCTAAAAGTCTTGCTGTCCACACCACCTCCCCGTATGACGACGGACCTAATTACACGGTTGTCTGTTATGTGATTGTCTTACGTTCCCAAGTGTCCTTTCTAAGCGATTTCCTTTCCGTACATGTGTGTACCATAACCCGGGTGTGTCGAATCGCCGTATTGTCCTCGACTTCCCTTGTTACGTTCACACGCTGATGGTGGTCATCTTCCAGGAACTAACATCTGTTCTGCAGCCTTACAAGATGCTCCGTATGTCGTGCCAGTAAGCAAGTTTCCCGCTGTGCAGCTATATAAGTTCCTTTGTACTTAACTGCATCCGCTCTTAGACTGCTTTTGTGGAAAATGTTATGTCCATGTGCAGCCGCTAACTCACACGTGTATGTCGAAAATGTTGGCGTCCCCTTAGTACACTCTTTGTCGGTAGTTGTGATGAACTGACACCGTCTTTTGTTTCTTTGTTATTGTCGCCACTTGCGCTTATGTCGTTCATCCATGTCCAACATCTGTTATGTGCCAAGGCGTTGTCCTTCTTAAATCATTGTCTAACGGCGGCCGTTTGGCTATACCATGCATCACTCTTGACAGTTGACGCCCGCTACAGTGCCGTTTACGCAAAAAAAAATTCTCTGCCGTAATTGCTTTACAGAGTCCCCAATTTGGGTTCATTGATGAGTCCCGAATCAAGGAATCGCAAATTAATGCCCTTGCTGAAGTTTCATCAATGGTCATTCTTCATTGAAAAGAGTGTAGTCACTAAAGATCATCTTCCACATGAAAGAGTGTAGTGTCACTTACCCTTTCCTTCCCCCTTTTTCAACACTGTCTGTCATTATTACACCACTGTCGTTCATAACCTTGATACTGAATTTATTGCTCGCTTGTTTGAGATTATGAATCCATTTACAGATTTTCTAGTAATTATATGGTTAAGTTAATATTCATTTACATGTTCTATATCTACAAAATTCCTTCTTTTTAGGAAAATAAAGTAAAAAAAATGTTCTTTTGTTGCTAACTAGTTATCACACATTTTTTTTTCGTTTAGGTTTTTAATATTTATATGCATTACTCCTAAATAATCTATTGGCTAAAATTTACATTTTGTTGACAAGCGTTCGACCAACTTGGTTACAACAAAAGAAAACACAATAAGCTTAAGTATTAATGATAACCTATTCACTCTAATTATCCTTGGTTAGATTTTCCAAAGATTATATTACAATTTGATTTACGCTAAATTTTACACATATAAACATTAATACTGTACTTCTTATACGTATCAAAAAAAATTTTCTTCCCCTAAAATTCTACAATTTCTCAACAAAACCTCATTTCAATTGAACAAAACTTTATTTACATTCCCCTTTTGTTTGAACTTAACAACTATCACACTATAATTCTCATTAAAGTTTTTACGATTACACAATCTATAATAAATGATTTTTTTTTTTTTTTTACATTCTTGTAATTTATTACTGCTTGTTGTACATTCCAATAATTTATAGCTAATTATTTCAAATGATTAAGTAACAAACCTTTGTTTACTTTCTCTTATCGATTACTATCTTATCACGTACATTATTCAAAATTCTACCATGAAACAAGACATTTAAATTTTTACAAATTAGTCTATGATTTCACTACTAACTATAACACAATGACATAGTTCTTGATTTATTTACAAAGACAATTCTATCTCTTAGCTAAGCAAACTTGAATGGTTTGTTTTTTATTACCGTTAGAGGCGTTACGCTTTCCTCTAACTTCTCCCCACTTAGCCGTTGAGTAGTTTGCCTTTTCCCTTCTTTACGTAACATAAACGCACGTCTTGTCCTTAAATAATTTGATGTATTATTTATCCCGTTGATTTCTTTCTTTAATCTCTTTCCTTTCGGGAATGATAAGCTTTTAACTGTCTTATGTTAAATCTGCCGCGTATCTTCTGTTCATCGCTGCATTCAACCAAGATATATGTAGCTTCCCCTAAGACCTGTTTCACCTTATAGGGTCCACAATATAATTCACAAAATTTGTCAATTTTCTTCTGCATGGCATCCGATTGGCAATATGTCTTTACCAATACTAGATCTCCCAATTTAAATTTGGTAATTTTGTTATCCTCGTTCATTTTCTTTGCGTGTTTCTCTCTCTTCAGCTTCATCTTCACGAAGATTTGGCGGTTGTCCGTTATGCTATGTTCATGTATTTCTTGGTTTAAGTACTTTTCCCAAACGCGTGCTGGTCTCCTACCAAACTGCGCTTCGTATGGTGTTACTTCAATGGTGTCGTGATACGTTTCATTAATGCAGCTTTCGATTGTTGTAATGAAACGTGACCACTTAGTGTGTTGTTCGCCGATGAATATACGGAACATGTTTCCTAATTGTCGATTAATACGTTCGGCAAGGTTGGCGCACGGGTTGCGAATGGCAGTCTACTTCGGTTGTATTTGAAGTTCACTCAATCCTTCCACCCATTGTTTCGATGTGAACTGCGTCGCATTGTCCGTTAATATTGCTTTCGGTTTTACAACTTCTTCGATGTATTGTCGGACTCTCCTGATAGTTGCGGCCGTTGTTGCCCTTCTCAACGTGTATAACTTCACGTATTTTGTAAAGTTATCAACCATGACGAAGATGTATTTGACGCCACCCGTCGATACCGGTAACGGTCCGTAATAATCCCCGCTAATGAGTTCTCCTTTCTCTGATGGTAAAATTGGTATCGTTCCGCCAAACAGATTCCTATTTTGGCTATCCTTGCAACGTTGACATTTGTCACAAGTTTTTACGTACTCTTTAATTTTTCTTGACATTTTGTCAAATGTGAAACTCTCCTGTAACAGTTTGGTACATTTCTTACCTCCTAAATGGCCGTACATCTGGTGTATTTCGGAGATGATTATGTCCGTAATACTCTCTGGCACGTATAATTTCCATTTGTTCTTACACTTTCTATACAATTTGTTATCAACATACTTATAAAACTTACACATATCATTTTCATTACCATTATCTAGATTATCTATAATAGATCCTAACTTCGTATCCTCCTTCTGGAATTTTCCTATGTCTCTTATCATACTACATACGTCTTTCTTCATTTTTATAGTTACCCGATTTATCTGGTATTCAAAGTTCTCATCAACTTGGTCCTCTTCCGTTGCATCTTCTGGATATCGGCTGAGTATGTCGGCCACTACATTCTCTTTACCTTTACAGTGAAGGATGTTAAAGTTATATTCTTGTATGGATAGGATCCACCTAGTTATCCTGGAGTTGTTTAGATGGCATTTATGCATGAAAGTGAGTGCTTTATTATCAGTTATAATCATTAATGGTTGACCCAAGATATATATTCGAAACTTCTCTAAACATCTGACAATGCTTAAGAGTTCCTTTTCAGTCGTGAAATAGTTCTTTTCCGCACCCTTAAAAGTTTTACTCGTGTAGGCAATTACACCCACATTCCCCTCTTCATCCAACTGATACAGTTGTCCACCGTAGGCGTATTTACTCGCATCGCATTGAAGAAAATATCATTGGTTGACTTTCGGAAATTTTAATATAACCGTTTCAATAAATAAATCCTTTACTTCCTTGAAGCATCGATCTAGTTCTGATGTCCATATAAACCTTTTATTTTTTTTTTTTTAATAAATCCAGTAATGGTTGAATCGTTTCTGCATACTTAGCAGTAAATCTATTATAAAAGTTAGTCAATCCTAAGAATCCTTTCAATTGCTTCTGGTTTCTCGGAACTGGGAAATTTCTGATCGCAGCAACCTTTTCTTCCGTTGCTTGAACTCCTTCCGTAGTTAAGCGATACCCTAGGTAGGCGATTTCTTGACGAAAGAATTGCGATTTATCGAGGTTAATCGTTAGGTTTGCTCTGCGTAGATTGCTTAATAATAAATTCAAATGTACCAGATGCGTCTTGACGTCGTTCGAGTAACAAAGACAGTCGTCAACATAGATGATTGTGTTTTCCTTCACCGGATCTTCAAGTGCCATGTCTAGTCCTCTCGTCAGAGCGGCAGAACTGGTGCTTAATCCGAATGGTGTTACTGTATATCTATAACATTTCCCCTCATACATGAAAGCAGTGTAATCGCGACAACATTCCTTTAGTGGCACCTGCCAAAAACTGCTGGTTAAATCCACTGTGGACAGGTACTTCATTCTACCACACCTTGCTAAAATCTGTTGGATAGGAGTTGGTCCTTCATAGTCGGGAATGGTAACACTATTGATTTTTCGTGCGTCCAAACACAGCCTGACGTTTCCGTCTTTCTTTATTACGGCGACCATTGGATTAATAAATGGGCTATTTCCCCTCTCAATTACACCGTGTTTCAACATTTTGTTGATTTCGGCATCAACTCTTTGCTTGTATGCAAGTGGAATTGGCCACCCGCGTTGGAAATAAGGCGTGTTGTCCGTTACTTTAAATTCATGCTGATAGCATTCCATTCTCCCTGGACTCTCCCGAAATAAACTTTTATTATTCATTAAGACTTCTCTCAGATTTTCTAACGTTTCCTCATCCACACCTGTTATGTTGTCCACTTTCGCGTTTATTTTCTTCTCGATTTCATCCTCTTCTTCTGCTTCTACTACTTCCATGTGTACAATGGGTATGCTGACATTTTGTTCTTCCTCTCTTCCTCTAAATTCGACGACTCCCTTTTCCACGTCAATCAAACATTTTTCATCTTTCATAAAGCTAATACCTAATATACAATTTCTAATTAAATTTGGAATAATTAAAAATACGCAGTCTATCTTGATATCACTAATGTAAACGTCACATAAGATTTGTTTCCGTACTAGCTTAGACTTACTACCTACTGCACTAATAATCAGTGTATTAGTCATGCTTAATTCCTCATATGGTTCTAAATAATGTTTATTTTGGTTGAACCATTCTTCTGACAACGCATTTATCGCGCTCCCAGTATCCAATAAGGCAAGGACCGTAATATTATTATTGAACTTAATTAATATTTCTGGACACTTAGAAATCCGTTGTTCGAATCTTAATTCATCTTCATAAGTTAATTCATTTCTAAGATCTGGTAATAGTATGTTGGTTTCGTGAAGTCGGTTCTTGGTCAGTATATCGGCTATCTCATTGTATGGTAGGGTTAAATTTTTTTTTTTCTATCTACGTCGTTCCCCTTACCAGTCGAGGTCGACGCACCGTTGTTTACGAATTCTAAGGAATTTATGGGCTGTCGGTTAGTGTGTCGTCCAAACCCCTTAACGTTGCGATCGTTTTCACTTTCTCTGTTCGGCACATGCTGTTTTTGCTTCCAGCTGACACCCTTATTGTGAAATGGTTGGGGTGTGTTTGTTGCTTCCCCCACACCTCGGGCATTCACCTTCTCGTGACTCCCTACAAAGTCATTATCTCTAGTTGTTCGCTGATTAATCGTGGCGTACTCTGCAATCAATGATTCAAGGTTTTGGATTGAATTAATCCCCCTTGTCACCACAGCAATTTCAATATTCTTACCAAAATGGCGCGCTATCTTTTTGATTAGCTGACGATCAGTGATAGCTGGCGTTAATTGGCGACTTTCAAGAAGCTTGCGCTCCATATATTGAATTGCGCTCAGATTGCCCTTCCAATTAAATCGACCAAATTCTAGGTTGTCCCTGACTGCGTCCTGTCTCTCTTCTCCCCAATACTTTTGTGTGAAGAGGTCTTTAAATTCATCAAAGTTGCGGATTTGGTCTCGTATCACCCTCCACCAAATCGCGGCGTCTGCTTCTAGATGTCGACCGATCCATTTGACATCGTCACTTGGGTAGAATGTGTTCTGGATTTCGGTCAGTTCTTTGAGAAATTCGATGGGATATCGGTCTGTGCCGTTGTATTTTAATTCGTTGTTATGCGGCCCACCTGTTCTTGCGGTCGATCCGATTTCTGCGTTGGCTAATTGACGCTGTAGTCGTTCTTGGCCTTCTGTAACTTTGGCGATGTGGTTTCTTAATTCTTCTAGCCGTGTCTCCTTCTCTTTATCTGTCTCACTGATTTTCTGTACAGCCGACCGTTGTCTGTCATCTACTTCTGCGATCTTCTGTTTTAACGAGTTTACTGCTTCTCCTTGTTCTGTCCGTAGTCGTTCTACGTTGTTCATGACAACTCCTTTCAATTCTTCATTCCTGCTGTTGGTTTCTTGAATATGTGTGTCTAGTTTGTTATTTATTTGGTCTACTGACTTCTGTGTATTATTAATTGCTTCTTGCCATTCTTGTCGGTCCTTCTCTCTCAATTCTTTACTTTCTTTGGTATGTCTTGTTAATTCATTCTTCAACTCTTTCATTCCACGTTCATTCTTTTTCTGTAGCTCGCTAATTTTCTCTTCCCATTTCTTGGTGTGTTCTTGCAATTCTACTTTTATTTTCCCAATCTGTTCTTCGTTCTGTTGTCTCATTTTTTCGCTCATTTTTTCACTCATTTCTTCATTCTGTTGTTTCATTTTTTCGCTCATTTCTTCATTCTGTTGTTTAATGAACACGAGCAATAACTGGAAGTTCATCTCGCGAGGTACTAACGATTGTCCCCCCGCCCTTGTAGTCTCGTCGGCGCTGGTGTTTTCACTCTGCGTCGTATCTTCCTCACGTCCTTCGACGCCTAGCTGGTTGTTCACGTCGAACTCCATACTATCTGAATTATTGTTTGTCATTTTCGCGCGACTACGCGTAATCATTCAAGTATGCTTAACTAAGACTATTTCTACTACTGACTTACTGTCTAACAATTGTTTATAGCCACTGCCTGTCCTCAGCCTACTCACTTATAATATTTATTATTAATTATTCGAGCAATCGCTTCGTGCCCCACGTTGGGCGCCATATACAAATGTATATGTCATGCAGATTTATTTGCATGAATTAATTATTCCATTAATTATATAAATTTTTATCTGTATTTATGATAGTGCTGTCGGTACGAACTTTGTCGTACTTATGTGTATTTAGCCCTGTAGTTGGACGCCATATACGGCTGTATATGTAGTTTGTTATGCCCCACGTTCTTTGGGAGCCATATACGAATGTAATATTTATGCAGATTTAATATAATTGCATAAATTAATTAATTAAATAAATTTTACTTATTGTCCCGCGTTTGGGCATCATGTACAAATATACATGTATTATGCAAATTTATTAATTACATAATCTAATTGAATTTTTAATTGTATAAAAATTTTCTCTTGGTTACAATTATCTACTAGAATTTGCTTCCTCGTGTCACGTGTTGGGACACCATATGCAACTGTAATATATTTTATGTTTGTCTCTACTTGCATAAATTAGTTAAAATTATTCAAAGGAGTTTCCATAAATGTAAGTTTTTATTACAGATCTTGTTTACTGCTCCAGGACGGGCATGCCATATCTGATGATACACTCTGATATCACTGAGCCATAATACGCCCCGCGTGCTGGAGCACCATATGTAAACAGGTGTTTTGGGTGAATAACAGTCATCTGACTCAGACACTATTAATTTTCGTAAACAATACAAATTTAATTTTTATAAACGATACAAATTTATTATATGTTTTCAATATCATTTAAATACTGAATAACGTTAGCGTTTCTAGACAACATATCAAATACACAATGCTGTTATATTATCTCTACGTTATGAACATCTACAAAATCAATAAAGACTAATTAATTAATGACCATATAAATTTCAATATATCCTACTCTATGGATTCATATTTCTCAATTTGCGTTACTTTTGAGCAATTAAATATATGTATATTCAACAATTAAATAAATGTATATTCTACGATTAAATAAATGTATATTCTACTCAGTGGCGAGTTCTTTTTGAGTGGCAGGACAGTGGCGACCTAATCTAATGTTACATGAATGATAATAATTTACTTGTTGTTTGTATCCAAATTGCGGTGATTAACTACGTCGTACCTCTCATCCTACGAAGAAATCCAGGCTGAAGATACGCCAATTAAATTACACTTGACACTTCGTTACGACACTATTTGTCCCACATTTTATCCGGATACTCGCATGAACGATAATGACTAATTGCGTTAACTCGAATATGACTTCATCGTCTAAAACACTTTGCGTGTAGGTTCTTTGTCACTTTTGATGTACGCGTGCAATAGTTTATGCTGCGTTTAACTAGAGCGATTGTACCATTTATACTGTATTCACAATGCAAATATAATTGGTTTTAATTGCATTTTAGTGAGTTAAGAACGTGGCACAATCTTACTATATTGTTTCATGTCACTTATGTCACGGTAATGTGATATTGTCAATACCTTATCACTCGCATTAGATTCATAAAAACGAGATTTTTATGATCACAAAGTCTGATTGTACTTAACTCGACATTGTCATAGTATTTGGTCACGGGTTAGTTCTACAGTTTTACATAGTCTCTGATACACTCCCGAACAATCTCTCTGCTCGTATCAATACACTTTGCTACCGTCCATCTGAAAGACTTTGGCTGGTTTATACCGAAATAGAATTGACTGACAAAATTTAGAATACGACCGAACTGAGACTAAAATAGACTGACTGACTGATTTTTATAGACTGACTTAAATTGTTTGAAAATTGGAAATCGACTGAACTCTTCTTCTCTGCGAACACCTTATTTTATTACTTCAGCAACACGACTCCCTCCACGGATGTCATACCCTTACCACAATCACTGTCATGATTGGTTTCTCGCATCAGATTCTGCGAAGGCTCCTCCTGGATACTCTGGCTGGGGTCTCTAGTCTACTTCCCATTCGCTCTTCACCCTTGTCTCCATGTTGACGTCTTCTTTACACCCGCCTTTGCCGAATTCCTTACTCCTGATAGGTCAGCCAAGACCCCTCTCTAAAAGTCTTGCTGTCCACACCACCTCCCCGTATGACGACGGACCTAATTACACGGTTGTCTGTTATGTGATTGTCTTACGTTCCCAAGTGTCCTTTCTAAGCGATTTCCTTTCCGTACATGTGTGTACCATAACCCGGGTGTGTCGAATCGCCGTATTGTCCTCGACTTCCCTTGTTACGTTCACACGCTGATGGTGGTCATCTTCCAGGAACTAACATCTGTTCTGCAGCCTTACAAGATGCTCCGTATGTCGTGCCAGTAAGCAAGTTTCCCGCTGTGCAGCTATATAAGTTCCTTTGTACTTAACTGCATCCGCTCTTAGACTGCTTTTGTGGAAAATGTTATGTCCATGTGCAGCCGCTAACTCACACGTGTATGTCGAAAAAGGTTGGCGTCCCCTTAGTACACTCTTTGTCGGTAGTTGTGATGAACTGACACCGTCTTTTGTTTCTTTGTTATTGTCGCCACTTGCGCTTATGTCGTTCATCCATGTCCAACATCTGTTATGTGCCAAGGCGTTGTCCTTCTTAAATCATTGTCTAACGGCGGCCGTTTGGCTATACCATGCATCACTCTTGACAGTTGACGCCCGCTACAGTGCCGTTTACGCAAAAAAAAATTCTCTGCCGTAATTGCTTTACATGATAGACGTAGTGGACTGGATACAGAAAAGCAAGGATATGTAGACTAACAGTAGCGTACAGTGACTCTATCCTGCCGTACGGAGCAGAGTCAAGACCAGAAACCACGACAACTAGAACACAAACACACGTTGCTGAGACGTAGTCGTTGAGGAGAACCCGGCGAGAGAGAATAACCAAGGTTGATGGTCGAGAAACACGCCATGTGATAGACGTAGTGGACTGGATACAGAAAAGCAAGGATATGTAGACTAACAGTAGCCTACAGTGACTCTATCCTGACGTACGGAGCAGAGTCAAGACCAGAAACCACGACAACTAGAACACAAACACAAGTTGCTGAGACGTAGACGTTGAGAAGAATTGTAGGCAGAACCCGGCGAGAGAGAATAACAATTGTTGGTGGTCGAGAAACACGCCATGTGATAGACGTAGTGGACTGGATACAGAAAAGCAAGGATATGTAGACTAACAGTAGCCTACAGTGACTCTATCCTGACGTACGGAGCAGAGTCAAGACCAGAAACCACTACAACTAGAACACAAACACAAGTTGCTGAGACGTAGTCGTTGAGAAGAATTGTAGGCAGAACCCGGCGAGATAGAATAACCATTGTTGGTGGTCGAGAAACACGCCATGTGATAGACGTAGTGGACTGGATACAGAAAAGCAAGGATATGTAGACTAACAGTAGCCTACAGTGACTCTATCCTGACGTACGGAGCAGAGTCAAGATCAGAAACCACGACAACTAGAACACAAACACAATTTTCTGAGACGTAGTCGTTGAGAAGAATTGTAGGCAGAACCCGGCGAGAGAGAATAACCATTGTTGGTGGTCGAGAAACACGCCATGTGATAGACGTAGTGGACTGGATACAGAAAAGCAAGGTTATGTAGACTAACAGTAGCCTACAGTGACTCTATCCTGACGTACGGAGCAGAGTCAAGACCAGAAACCACTACAACTAGAACACAAACACAAGTTGCTGAGACGTAGTCGTTGAGAAGAATTGTAGGCAGAACCCGGCGAGATAGAATAACCATTGTTGGTGGTCGAGAAACACGCCATGTGATAGACGTAATGGACTGGATACAGAAAAGCAATGATATGTAGACTAACAGTAGCCTACAGTGACTCTATCCTGACGTACGGAGCAGAGTCAAGACCAGAAACCACGACAACTAGAACACAAACACAAGTTGCTGAGACGTAGTCGTTGAGAAGAATTGTAGGCAGAACCCGGCGAGATAGAATAACCATTGCTGGTGGTCGAGAAACACGCCATGTCATAGACGTAGTGGACTGGATACAGAAAAGCAAGGATATGTAGACTAACAGTAGCCTACAGTGACTCTATCCTGACGTACGGAGCAGAGTCAAAGACCAGAAACCACGACAACTAGGACACAAACACAAGTTGCTGAGACGTAGTCGTTGAGAAGAATTGTAGGCAGAACCCGGCGAGAGAGAATAACCAATGTTGATGGTCGAGAAACACGCCATGTGGTACACGTAGTGGACTGGATACAGAAAAGCAAGGATATGTAGACTAACAGTAGCCTACAGTGACTCTATCCTGACGTACGGAGCAGAGTCAAGACCAGAAACCACGACAACTAGAACACAAACACAAGTTGCTGAGACGTAGTCGTTGAGAAGAATTGTAGGCAGAACCCGGCGAGATAGAATAACCATTGTTGGTGGTCGAGAAACACGCCATGTGATAGACGTAGTGGACTGGATACAGAAAAGCAAGGATATGTAGACTAACAGTAGCCTACAGTGACTCTATCCTGACGTACGGAGCAGAGTCAAGACCAGAAACCACGACAACTAGAACCCAAACACAAGTTGCTGAGACGTAGTCGTTGAGAAGAATTGTAGGCAGAACCCGGCGAGATAGAATAACCATTGCTGGTGGTCGAGAAACACGCCATGTGATAGACGTAGTGGACTGGATACAGAATAGCAAGGATATGTAGACTAACAGTAGCCTACAGTGACTCTATCCTGACGTACGGAGCAGAGTCAAGACCAGAAACCACGACAACTAGAACACAAACACAAGTTGCTGAGACGTAGTCGTTGAGAAGAATTGTAGGCAGAACCCGTCGAGATAGAATAACCATTGTTGGTGGTCGAGAAACACGCCATGTGATAGACGTAGTGGACTGCATACAGAAAAGCAAGGATATGTAGACTAACAGTAGCCTACAGTGACTCTATCCTGACGTACGGAGCAGAGTCAAAGACCAGAAACCACGACAACTAGGACACAAACACAAGTTGCTGAGACGTAGTCGTTGAGAAGAATTGTAGGCAGAACCCGGCGAGAGAGAATAACCAATGTTGATGGTCGAGAAACACGCCATGTGATAGACGTAGTGGACTGGATACAGAAAAGCAAGGATATGTAGACTAACAGTAGCCTACAGTGACTCTATCCTGACGTACGGAGCAGAGTCAAGACCAGAAACCACGACAACTAGAACACAAACACAAGTTGCTGAGACGTAGTCGTTGAGAAGAATTGTAGGCAGAACCCGGCGAGATAGAATAACCATTGTTGGTGGTCGAGAAACACGCCATGTCATAGACGTAGTGGACTGGATACAGAAAAGCAAGGATATGTAGACTAACAGTAGCCTACAGTGACTCTATCCTGACGTACGGAGCAGAGTCAAGACCAGAAACCACTACAACTAGAACACAAACACAAGTTGCTGAGACGTAGTCGTTGAGAAGAATTGTAGGCAGAACCCGTCGAGAGAGAATAACCAATGTTGATGGTCGAGAAACACGCCATGTGATAGACGTAGTGGACTGGATACAGAAAAGCAAGGATATGTAGACTAACACTAGCCTACAGTGACTCTATCCTGACGTACGGAGCAGAGTCAAGACCAGAAACCACGACAACTAGAACACAAACACGAGTTGCTGAGACGTAGTCGTTGAGGAGAATTGTAGGCAGAACCCGGCGAGATAGAATAACCATTGTTGGTGGTCGAGAAACACGCCATGTGATAGACGTAGTGGACTGGATAGAGAAAAGCAAGTATATGTAGACTAACAGTAGCCTACAGTGACTGTATCCTGACGTACGGAGAAGAGTCAAGACCAGAAACTACGACAACTAGAACACAAACACAAGTTGCTGAGACGTAGTCGTTGAGGAGAACCCGGCGAGATAGAATAACCAATGTTGATGCCGAGAAACATGGCATGTGATAGACGTAGTGGACTGGATACAGAAAAGCAAGGATATGTAGACTAACAGTAGCCTACAGTGACTCTATCCTGACGTACGGAGCAGAGTCAAGACCAGAAACCACGACAACTAGAACACAAACACGAGTTGCTGAGACGTAGTCGTTGAGGAGAATTGTAGGCAGAACCCGGGGAGAGAGAATAACCAATGTTGGTGGTCGAGAAACACGCCATGTGATAGACGTAGTGGACTGGATAAAGAAAATACTACAACTCTGGAATAACCATGTCGACAGGCTAGATGATGACTGATAGTCAAGAGGATGCGGGACGATAATCGTCCAAAAGGCAACAGATAAATTGGACAAACACGAATACGATGGGGAGATTGTGTTGAGTAATGTAGTTGGTTATGAACAGAGGAGAATCTACTAAATGGAGAGGAAAGAAGAAGAAGATTAAGGAAAATCGAAATAAATATATTGGAAACAAGGATAGTGACACACACTTGCAACTACAGATATTTGCTAAGACTGATATATTGAGTGTGATATATGTAAGACACTTTACACCCCTTAATAGACGAAAGGACATTTATTTAAGGATGAAACAAGCAACAGGTTTGCCTGTAATAAATTTTTAACACAGATTTATGGCGGCGCACACGGGCGCGCGCGCGCGTCCATACGCACACTTGTTACTTAATCCCCCCCTAGACGGTTTCTTCGCCCCACTCTTTAATTTATTTACCGAGCTAACACAGGGAGTAGGCCTACGCGCCCCAGGAACAATAAAGCTCCCGATTTACCAACAACCCCTTGTATCGTACACGTCTCTACGCCTGCAGCAGGAGATGCGCCGCTAAGGGCAGCAATTACTACATGTAATCTCTTGTCTGAACTCTCAACTACCCCCTGCACACTCAATTAGCGAATACGGGTATTTAAATAGGCCTATGCCTGTCGGAAAGAGAACAAACCAACTGTTTGGCATTTTTTCGTGTCGTTTGATAGTGCATCCATTTTAAACGATAAACATTCTCTTTAATAATTAGTAAAGTTGAGTTAGTTCAAGAGAATGGTTTAGAAAAATCTGCTATATAAGAAAGAATTCATAAAATGGAAAGAGTATATGGTATAACTAAAGATATTTACAATAAAAAGTGCACATCTAAAAATGCGAAAATAATGCATTACAGTACAGTAGTGAAGCCAGAATGCCTATATGCAAGTGAATGTCTAGCATTGAATTATAATTTAGACAACCTAGAATTATTGGAAAGACGAATTATTAGGAAAATATCAGGCCCACGAAAAACTTAAGAAGGTTGAAATATATCAGAGTAAGTATAGAAAATATAACAGAAACAATGAGAAAAAGAAGACTATTATTTTTTTGGACATTTATATAGGATGGACGACAATAGGTTAACAAAGCAGATCTTCAAACATCTGTGGGGGGAAGAAGTCAACCAACATCAAGTTGGATTAAAGAAGTCCAAAAGGATTTAGAAAAAAGTATAATATAAACGCAGAAGAAGCAATTGAAAGAGAAGTTTTTTCGGGCAAAAGTGTTAAAAATGGAAGTAGTCCAGGATAGAAGAGAGAAAAATGCAGGCTCAAAGTGGACTGAAGACAGGAAGAAGAGACACAATGAAAAGATGAAAGAATATTGAAGAAAAAGAAAAGAACAAAGAAAAATGAATTGAAATTGGCATGTGGTCCTTAGATGGCCGATTAAAAAAAAAGTTGTGTTAGTGGTTATAATCACAAACAGAATTAACACTGTTGCACAGCACAGATTTCCGATTTGATGTTGAGCTGTAAAGTTTGAAAGCGTTAACCGGAATAATTTTTCTATAGTGGTGTGTGCAACGGTGTTAATTCTGTTTGATAAACATTATCGTCCACTTCATACTCCATTTCTTACTGTTGCTTCTTGTATCGTTGCTTCGTGTCGTCTTATTTATTCCTCTTAGTATTGCTTTTCGCATGTTGCCGTCTTCCGGTGCAACACACGATTTTAAATCTGATATTTACATTGCTACCAGTGAACCAGGACACCAAGATAAGGATGACCTGTTTAGGATAGTTTTTTTGCACATGATACTGTCGCATTTTATACATGAAAGTGTTCCTTTTATAGTAAATACAATGGCGTAACAGATGGGCCCGCAAATGGGGGGGGGGGCCTTGGGCAAATATGCCTTAATTTTTTATGAATGTGTATAAACCATTGAAAAGTAAAACCAAATTTCCTTGTATGTATTTAACATAAAAAAAAACCAGTCATCATCATCATCATCATCATCATCATCATCATCATCATCATCATCATCATCATCATCATCATCATCATCATCATCGCCGCCACCATCACCGTCACCACCACTCCAAGGACTAGGCCTTAGACCTATTCCAGAATCCATCTCCTCCTCGGTCTACCGACATCTCTCTTACCAGTAGGATGATACTATAACCCAAGGCAGCCACAGGTAGACGGATATCAGGCATGCGGTTCAAGTGTTCACACCATCTCCTTCTGTTGTCTTCAATCTTCTAGTGCAATGATACAGTGTTTGAATCGCGTCTAATATCCTCGTTCCTTCTCCGATCCAAGAGAGAACAACGTTGCGTCCCTCTAAGAAAATTCATTTCGGCTGCCTGAATCCTCTGCAAGTCCGTTTTACCAAGAGTCCATGTCTCACTAGCATACAAGAATGTGGGGACAGCCACAGTTTTATAAAATTTCATTCGAGTATCCTTCCGTTTTTTATTTATTTATTTTTTAGTCCTACACTTATTTTTCACGTTATTTTACCAGTACGATGTGTACCAGTACACATATTTTACAAAAATGACTATTTTGAGAGCATAGCCTAAATTACTTTGTTAACTGTAAAATAGAGCGGTGATTCAAGTTATGAATGCACCGAGGCAGGTTAAGAATTGGTTTTCAAATAATGTTTTGAAATAGAAAAGTCCTAATTTTGTAAAATTATGTGTTTTTATAACAGAATATTTTTCTTTAATTCTAGTGCCAGTATTAGTCCTATATAAGTAAAGTTATTGCATATAAGCAGTAAGCTGATGACAGAAAGTTTTAAAATAAGAGATTAGTTAATAAAGTGTAGGCCTACTTTATAAAATGTAATATAAACATTCACTGCCTTTATCCGTTTAAATGTAATAAAATTTGTACTTTTTTTAAGTAGCACATAAGTTAAATAAATGACAAAATTATAATTAGTCACTAGTGGCGTGTTTGATAATCAATATTTTTTTACGTTGATAGGCTATAAAAAGACATAAAAGATACTAACTACCAATCAAACTATCAATTGAAACAAAATTTACAGGCCTATTTTATTAATTGAGTATACATCATAAAAGGAAGAACAAGTTATTCTGTTTACGCTATATGATTTTAATTGTTGTCACAGCTATAAGGAGGGGTTAGTACTCAAGAGCATGAAATAAGTAAGGGTAGTAATGGGACCCACAAAAGATTCCTGTGGGGGCCCATAAAAAAGAGTTACGCCACTGGTAACTCTAAGTAGGCCTAGACTAAATAGGGAAGTCGAAGAGCAGTGTGGTTCGTCAGAGGTGCCCCCCCCCAAGCTTGATAACTCACCCCTCCCAACTTGATGAATACCCCTCAAAGGAAAGGTATTTACAATTAAAAGAAAATGTCATTGTAATGAGCGTTTTATTACAAATTAGTTAATACTAAACATAATACAGTTTGCAAATAAATTCTCATTTGAAATGAAACAAATGAATAAATAAAAAATAACGGAAGCAGAGGAACAAGCTGGAAAACCTAGAAAAAGAAATGCCACAAAATGGGGATACCTCTCATTGACAACACAGTGTACACAGTGTGTTTCGCTGACGACCAAGTCGTGGTAGCGCAGGACTAACACGATATGGAATACATGACACGATAACTTATAGAGGAATATACGCTATGGGGCCTTGATGTAAACACAAACAAAACGGAGTATATGTGCATTGGTGGGGACAGAAGAATTTAATTTTAGAAGACGAACAAGAAATAATAAATTGCTGTAGCTATAAATATCAAGGAACAACCGTTACACAAGATGGTAGTATAGATAAAGCGATAAGAGAAAGAAATAACACGGGAAGACAATCAATAGCATTGCTGAACAACATATTGTGGGACTAACAAATATCAAAACAAAATAAACATCGTACATACAATACAATCGTGAAACCAATTACGTCATACGGGTGTGAAATATGACCAATTATACAAAGAACAGAAAAGTTGTTGGAAGCTACTGAAATGGATTATTGGCGAAGAGCGGCAGTGAGGTCAAAACTGGAAAAAGTAAGAAACGTCAGAATCCGGGAGATAATGGGGGTACAGTACTCCATTGTCGACGACATAAAAACAAAACAGATAAGATGGTTTGGGCATGTGCAAAGAATGCCGGATAATCGACTCCCCAAGCAAATTTTGTGATGGACACCATACGGTCGTAGGCGAAGAGGAAGACCTAGGTTGAGTTGGAGAGAAGGCATCAACCGGGCAATGAGAGACCGGGAATTGGAAGAAGAATCTTGGTTAGATCGAGACCAATGGAGACTTGGGATCGGAAGACGTAGGATAATGTTATGAACCGATTTACATATATACTGTATATAAAAATTAAAAAATATAATGAAATTAATACGTGAAAGTCAATATTTCAAAGCAAAGGAACAATATATCAACAAAGCGTATTTTAAAGAAGAGAAAATGAAAAAATAATGGTTTGTCAAGTCCTAATTGCTTTGGTTTATGTTCGGCACAGTAACTTATTCCTCTGCGATGACGACAAAGAAAATACATCAGCTATTTCTTCATTAGGAATTGACTCTAATAAGTGTTTCGCTGAAGCTAGAACCATAACGTTCTAAAGCCATGCGTCTCCCATTGCAGACTTGATCCTGTTAGGCCTATATGCAATTTTTGTAAACTCACCTGATTGATTGTAATTTTTTCACTTTCAGCTTGAACGTAGTTATAATTTTTCATACTATGCTAATAAATCCCCCTCCCCCCGTGGACACCGCTGGTTCGTGTATGGACAACATATTCTGTATTAAGCAACTAAGTAACAGTGGTGAGGAAATTCACCCGTTGTTTATAGACTTGGCAAAGGCATATGATAACGTGGTGCAATCTAAATTATGGCAGGGAATGCACGAGACGGGGGTTAGTCAATATTCTTATTAAGGCTGTGAAGGACTCTTCATAGGCTGTCTTTTTCTTATTAAGGTTGTGAATGACTCTTCAAAGGCTGTGTGTGTACTTCTTATAGGGGAAGTACATTGAAATTACGAGTGGCGAAACGTTTGCCATCAGGATTTTACAGTAACAAAGGCTTAAGGCAAGAGGGGTGTGAATCACCGACATTGTTTAAAATATACATGTGGAGCGAGCCCTGGCAATGTGGAAAAGACAATGTAGGGGAATGCGACTTGAAGTTGACAGAATGTGTATATACAGTACAATCTTGTCTACAGTTTGGTGATTATCAGGTGATAGTAGCACTGGATAAAGAGGACTTGTAGTATATAACCAGACATATGAAGAGTATGGGACATGGTGTATAAAATATCGGTATGGAGAACCATACATGACTTCCATATTCTAAGATTTATATTTAAAATCATTTTCGAAATGAAATATTACCATAGAAACTACTTCTTTCTACTTACTGCTTCAGCCTTAACCACAGTACTGTGGTCACTAATGTATACCACCTCACGTTATCGCACTCGATTTTGACTGATGATGGAAGTCGATGGCATTGCCGAAATGTCTGGTTTTGTAGAAAACATTGGACTACGGCCAAATATCCCGGGAAGGAATTTTAACAAAAACTACTTCTTTGTTGCCGATAACGTTGTACACATATATATCAGTGGCGATAACGTTGTACACATATATATCAGTGGCGAAGTTACATGGAGGCAATTGAGGCAGTGCCTACCCTAAAAAATTCTGTAGAATAAAAATTATAAATACGTATGAACTACATAACGTAAAGATTATACATTGTTACTGCGACTGTCAAATTTATTAAACCGAAACGTGCTTTATTGAGCGACCGCTAGATGGTGACAGGTGAGATTCGGCATAGTTCGTTTAAAGCGAATGAGGCAACCTGAACTTGCCTCAGCGATTTTTGTATACATCGTATGTAAGCAATGTAGTGGTGTGATAGGGAAGTATAGGGAGGGGGGTTTGTCCCGCGCTGTACACATAGAGCGCTGAGGCATGCCTCACTTCTGTGGTCCAAACAGTTAAGTTAAAGCGCCTGTGTTGTTTCTAAGTGTTTATTTTATGCGGTTATTAAAAGTGTCACTGTTATTCCGCTGAACTAACAGATGATCAAGATTGTTATTTGAATTATTTGTAACATTAAACATATATAGAAACTAATCAAGTTTAAAAATTTGAAGTTCAATCAGTTGTATTATTGTGTATGACTAATACAAGGATTGTTCAATAGAAACACGTATAGAGCCGTAAAGCATTTTTTATTCAACGATTTTAAAAGAAGTCTCCAATAACATTAAGACATGAGTTCCACTGTTGCGCTAACCTGTAGATTCCCTGCTAGTAAAATTCTTACGGCTGTTTGTGGAACCATTCGGTTACAGCAAACTCTACCTCAGCGTCCGATTTGAACCACCGTCCTTTTAGTGATTCCTTAAAAAAAATTTCGGCTTGCACGCGTTATGTTGGTGTGGGTTTCGGCACTTTCCATTTAAAAAGCGTGCAAATGTAAGAAAATAAACATGAGTGAGGCCAGAAATAACGTGAATTGTGTGTGTGTGTGTGTGTGTGTGTGTGTGTGTGTGTCTTACCTGCCTTTTTATTGCTGTATTAAATGAAAAATGTTATATTACATTGAAATGAAAAAATTATAATTTTATTGCCTGGCAACAAAATTATTTTATTTTTAACAATTACCATTGTTTCAAAAAGTTTAAATAAATTTTCAAGTACTTTACTCTTGTTAAAACGTAAAAGGTTGCAGGTAAACTACCCCTTCTCCTTAACCGATCTTCACCAAAATCGAAAGTCCTTGAGACCTCTACAATTCAGGGACGTATGCAAAAAAGTATTTGATTCTGTTTGAATTTGCGGCTGTTATCGTTTGCCATAGAAAATACGCTTGATAAAAAAACGTTGCAGGTAAACTACCCCTTCCCCTTAACCGAGCTTCACCAAAAACAATAGGTCGTGAGTACTCTACAAATCAGGGCTGTATGCAAAAAATTATTTGATTCTGTTTGAATTTGCGGCAGTTATCGTTTGCCATAAAAAAAAATCTACACACAGATACACAGACAAACAGACAGATAGACAGACAGACAGACAGACAGACAGACAGACACACACAGACACTTTTCGGAAAACGACTTTTTTTCATGTTTTGAGTGTAGTACAATCAGAATCTGCAATAATCTCGAACACGATTTTTTTTGCCATCACCATACTTCCATTCCTTAAGGAATATGGAAGTAAAATCAATACAGATTTTTTTTATTAACCTCTGCTCAACAGTCCGTAACGGAGAAATGCATACCCCGCGGCTTCTGTGTCACAGTTTGCACGGCTAGTAGCCTAGTTCTACAACTCGCCGCCAGTGCCGCTAGTCGCGCTATCCGCAGAGAGAATGAACACAGATAAGACGAATAATATACGTGTATAGAAGGCTAAGCAGTATGGTAGAGTTCGAGAATGGGGTGAAATATTACTTTGTAGTGAGAATAACTATCTGGGCGTGATAAAAATAACACGACCCACCGACAGTGGCGAAGCTAGTAGTTAATGAATGGGTAGGCAAAAATCTTATCTTAAATTTTTTTTTAAGGAATCACTAAAAGGATGGTGGTTCAAATCGGACGCTGAGGTAGAGTTTGCTGTAAGCGAATGGTTCCACAAACAGCCGTAAGAATTTTACTAGCAGGGAATCTACAGGTTGGTGCAACAGTGGAACTCATGTCTTAATGTTAATGGAGACTTCTTTTAAAATCGTTGAATAAAAAATGCTTTACAGCTCTATACGTGTTTCTATTGAACAATCCTTGTATTAGTCATACACAATAATACAACTGATTGAACTTCAAATTTTTAAACTTGATTAGTTTCTATATATATGTTTAATGTTACAAATAATTCAAATAACAATCTTGATCATCTGTTAGTTCAGCGGAATAACAGTGACACTTTTAATAACCGCATAAAATAAACACACTTATAAACAACACAGCGCGCTTTAACTTGAATGTTTGGACCACAGAAGTGAGGCATGCCTCAACGCTCTATGTGTACAGCACGGGACAATCAGGGGGCCCTTCACTTCTCTATCACTTCGGCACATTGCTTACATACGATGTATACAAAAAAACGCTGAGGCAAGTTCAGGTTGCCTCATTCGCTTTAAACGAGCTATGCTGAGTCTCACCTGTCACCATCTAGCGGTCGCTCAGTAAAGCACGTTTCGGCTTAATAAATTCGACAGTCGCGGTAACAATGTATAATCTTTACGTTATGTAGTTCATACGTATTTATAATTTTTATTCTACAGAATTTTTTAGGGTAGGCATTGCCTCAATTGCCTCCATGTAACTTCGCCACTGCCCACCGATACAAGTAATACACGTAGTGATTAACTGAATAACGAATAAATTAACTGTACGTATTTATAATATAACTAAATAAAACTCACTTGGTTTTGAGTTTGTATCCAAAAGCGCTGTGACGAATCAGCGCTAAAAGGGGCAAAACTAAGCGGGGCCATTACTATACAGAAAAGAATAAGTAATACATAAAACTCCAACGAGTGACAGAGATTCAAAAATTAATGAATGTTCGCACAGCGTATGATAAAAAGACTAAATACACAAACAAACCGTGTGACGTTAAAGGTCAAAAGGTCAACAAGTAAGTGTCCGTGTGCATTGTGTTGTTTTGTGTGTTGTTCTAGTAAGTTGTTTTCTAATTATTTACTTGCATTATTTAGTCTAATACTAAATAATTGATTAGCACTAAATAATTAATACTAAATACTTTTACCTCCCGGGATAATCCGGGTTTTGGTTGTCCCGGATTCGGATAACCAGGATTTATTGGAACCTTTTTTTTTTAAGAAAAATTATCGCTCGTTAGTAGGTAGGCCTACGCTGAGGGAATGATGAATCTGTTAATTATATCACTAATCAACAATAGTCAGAGAGGAATCTATACAATAATAATGACTTTTAATTAGAGTTCAATAATTACTATAGTCGATTTCAACGGAAATACGATTACGAAATGGATATCAATTGTTTTATTTTCAGCCCATCCTTTTTGCGTGTGTAGCCCTCTCGTGCGCCCAGAAACATGTTCCCTTAAATCCTAACGTCTAATTTTCTTTAAAGGTTTTCGTTGCCATCCGCAGTTAGGGTATTGGTTAATACTTTATAATATTAGGTAGTATTAACTAAATAGTATTAACTAAATGACGAATAAATTAACTGTACTTATTGATAACTAAATAGAACTCAGTTGGCTTTGGCTTTTCATCCAAATGCGCTAACACGAATTAGCGCTAAAAGGGGCACCGCTAAGCGGGTTATTACTGTATATAGGCCTAAAAGAATAAATAATACTCTGGGGGGGTAAGTTAAGTCCACATCTAAAAATTGGGGGAGGGGGTAAAAAGTGCATATTTGAAAATGCGAAAATAAGGCATTAGAGTAGTACAGTAGTGAGGCCAGAATGTCTATATGCAAGCGAATGTCCAGCATTGAATTATAATTTAGACAAACTAGAAATATTGGAAAGACTAATTATTAGGAAAATATAAGGCCCTCGAAAAACTTCAGAAGGTTGGAAATTAAGAATTAATGATGAAATACATCAAAGTATAGAAAATACAACAGAAACCGTGAGAAAAAGAAGACTAGTATTTTGGGGCATTTATATAGAATGGACGACAATAGGTTAACAAAACAAATCTTCAAATATCTGTGGGGGAAGAAGTCAACATCAAGTTGAATTAAGGAAGTCCAAAGGGATTTAGAAAAAAATAATATAAACGCAGAAGAAGCGATTGAAAGAGACGTTTTTCGGGCGAAAGTGTTAAAAATGGAGGGAGTCCAGGGTAGGAGAGAGAAAAACGCAGGTTCAAAGTGGACTGAAGACAGGAAGAGGAGACAGTGACAAGATGAAAGAGTATTGGAAAAAAAGGAAAGAACAAAGAGTAAAGAATTGAAATTGGCATGTGGTTCCTAGATGGCCGATATGGAAAAAAAAATAATTGAAATTGGCATGTGGTCCTTAGATGGCCGATACAAAAAGAAAAAAAACTATTCACGAGTGACAGAGAGTATAAAAAATTAATAAATGTTCACATAGTGTATGATAAAAGACTATAAATACAAACAGTCTGAAATATCAACAAGTGTATGCATTGTGTCTTGTGTTGTTTTGTGTGATTTCCTAGTAGCCTAAGTTGTTTTCTAATTATTTACTTGTATTATTTAGCGTCTTTCATACTAAATAACTAATACTCAATACTTTTACCACCCGGGATAACCCGGGTTTTGGTTTATCCGGATTCGGATAACCGGGATTTATGAAACCTTTTTTAACAAACATTATCGCTCGTTAGTTGGTACACTGACCGAATAACGAATCTGTTAATCATGTCAATAATCTACATATATTGGTCAGAGAGGAATTTATAAAATAATAACGACTTTTAAAAGCGAGTGGTTACCGTCTAAGGGATCGAATGTGTAATGAACATAAAGATCGAACTCCATCAATCATAAGACAGAAGACTGAAGGAAGCAGTGGACGGAGCACGTCTACAGAATGAACCATCAAAGGCTAGTAAAGCGCGCTGTAGACTGCAAACCAGTTGGCAGAAGATCTGTGGGAAGAGATGGCTGCAGTGAAGACGGAACAGGCTATCAACCTACACCGCGAAATGACGACAACAATGACTTTTAATTAGAATTCAAAAACTACTATAATCGGTATCAACGAAAACACGATTACGAACAGGACATCAACTATTTTATTTTCAGACCGTCCTTTTGCCTGTGTTGCCCTCTCGTGCGCCCACGAAACATGTTCCCTTAAATCATAACGTCTACTTTTCTTTAAAGCTTTTCTTTCCCATCTGCAGTAAGCCTACAGTGTTTGGAACCAGATTAACCCACCGGTTCAAACAGATTTCAACCAGGGGCATATTTACAGGGGTGACGAACGGGACCGCCCCCCCCCCCCCAGAGGGTCGAAAAAAGAGTTGACGAATTTTGTAATATCTTTATTTTTAGGCCGTTTTTTGCGAATGAGCCACTGCGGACTATGTTTGGTTCAACTGGCTCCTTCCTTCTTCTCCTCTCTCTTCCACCTCTCCCACATCTCCTTCATTCTTGATCGATGTCTGTCTCTCCTTTCGTCAGTCCAGATGGCACCTGTCCTCTTTTTGGGTTTTTCGTGAAGACCATGGACATTTTTAGTGGCAAGCATTCTTCAAAGTCTTCTTGAGTAATCTGGAGTTCTTCTATATCCTTTTCTGTTCCTGTGAGTCACACGTATTGGAGATTTTGAAATAGTTAAAAAGCTTCCCTGTTAATCTGTCAGGATTCATTCTTTGAACATGTCCGTAGAAAGTAATTCTTCTTTTACTAATTACGTCTGTGATTTTCTCAACACGTGTGTACAGCTCATTATTTTGGCGTCTTCTGTACTGTTCTCCATCTTTTATTGATCCTAAGATTTTTCTTAATATTTTCCTTTCTGTGACTTCCAGTTCTTCCATTTTTTTTCATCTGTGTACGCTAATATAGTAGTAGGTATTTTTCAAATATACAAACAGGTTTATTACACAGCATTGGCGTACGTTTGAAGTATGAAATATAGGGAAATCAATTTAGCCAATAAGAATCTCCTAACCGATGTTCCAATAACGCGTAATTTTACTGTGTTATTACCGTTTACTTTAATGGGACTGATTTCAGGATGTTATCACGCGATTTTCAGCTACTTTAAATAGAGTAATGTTTATTAGTCTTAACTTGTTTTTTTCTTTAGTATGAAGCCGACCCGACCCCTCAAAGCCAAATTCCAGATACGTCACTGATTCCAACATTCGATTTGCGTAACAAGGTAGCGTCAGTGATTACGCGTCTTATGAATAATAAATACAGTGTTACCCATCACCCCTTTTGTAAGTACACCGGGGGAAAGTTACTGGTGCAATTACCCTCTACTCACACCCTTCTCGCAGTGACTTATCAAAGATTTTTAAATTTATGATTGAAATTGGAAGAAAGACAAAAAAAGGAAACGACCATACAGTCACTGGGATAACTGGGGGGGGGGGGGGGTTAGGGGGTCAACTTTCCTCCCTGATATTAAACATTTCAGTTAAATTCTATATTCACTTGACCTAAGCCTATTTATAAGCCAGTTGCGTGTACTAAAATAAGGCCTGTAATTAATTGTAGAACAAAATTATCCTCAAATTGTTGAATGTGGCAAAACGCAAGCTATGTTGAATGTGTCTTATAATACAAGCAACGACGTTGTGTATAAGTTGCATAAGTTCAACCTTACGTCCGGGATCATTAGGCGAACCCTCGAGTCAGCAAGTAAAGGAACACGCCTAAAATTGTACAAGATGTTGGCCCTTCCCACACTTCTTTATGGGTCTGAGAATTGGACTTTAACGAAAGGCCAGGCCAGTCGCATCCAAGCGGCTGAAATGAGATTTCTCAGGCACGTGGCAGTGTAGACTCTCCATGATCACAGCAGAATCACAGATATAAGGCAGGAACTGAATATTATGAGTATACTCGAGAGGATCGCCCAGTATCGGCTGAATTGGTGGGAACGTCTTTGCCGAATGGATGACTGCTGCATCACCAAACTACTATGGAACTATAAGCCGAGGGGACGGAGAGGTGTGGGACGTCCGACAAAGCGCTGGAGTGACCAGCTCTAATCTTTGCCCATTTGAGACCGGAACAAACCATCCTTGGTTTAATCCTTGAGGATGATGATGATGATGGCAAAAGGAAGTTCTTCTAAATTAATAAAATAAATTTGTCAGTGATGACGAAAAGCTTAGTCGAACAATAAAAATTATAGCAGTTAGCAAATTCATAAAAGAAATAGTAAGGATGGCTGCTAATTTAAACAATACGAAGAATAATAAAATAAAATTAAAGTTTCCTTAATGATGAGAATCATTTTACACTCGGTAAATAACGTAGGTATTCGTATCATAAAAACAATTACGAAAATGCCACAAAACAAAGGCAGCAGAGCCTATTCATCTACCGTTATCACTTTCGTCCAGACACACTTGCCCTTACAGGGCTAGTGTCTATGTCTATGTCATGACGCCACTAGCCTAACATTTCTGTGGTTTGAACCGTCGTCTTTGTACAAGTAAACTAACAGTTTGTTGACTTTAATTCGAAAAAATTAAAAGATTTTATTACGAGATTCTACACAAAAATTAACGTAGGCCTACTTTAACACAAAGTATAAGCTCCTTGGAGGCGGCTCAGTAGACCACTGGGTATGGCACCTGGCTAATGGTTCGATTCCCGGGCCCGCACCATAAAATCAAGGTGCGTTTTTTCAGCCCCTTGATGTCGACTCAGCCTGTTGAAAATGAGTACCTGGGATAACATCCTTGGGATAATAATGGGCGGCTGAAGCGTAGTGCTGGCCACACTGCATTCCTTGTGCCTTGTATGACGGCTCGCTTATGGCAGCCTACCCTGCCTGACTCCTAAGCTGCTTCGGTGGTACACATGGGAGCCATTATTATTATTATTATTATTATTATTATAAGCTCCTTGGAATATCCTTGGAATACACAACCTAAACGAAAGGATAAAGCAATACAGACAGCATTAGACATACGTGTTTAAAGGATGCATAAGAACAGGATACCAAAACAAATTTCGGTTTATAATCTAATATATTGTATACGGTCCAATTCAAAATTATAAAATTTGTAATTTAGCTTATAATCCAAATTAAGTTATAATTTCTGTAATCTCCGTGAAATTGTGAGAAAAATGAGTCCAAACATCACATAATTGCTATAAATATGAGTATTTTGTAAATTAAATAACATTTGCAAAATAGGCCTACTAATTTCTAAAGTATTCTAAATGACTATTAAATTATACTTAGTTGTACATCTAAAATATTTCACAACCACGTCGTGTTTGATGTTATTTTCTTTAAAATTTTATGCAGATTGCAAATAATATGCTAAGCTCGTTTGTTAAAAAATTCATGTTATAAAAGTTGGAGTTACGTAGTGCAGTGTCCGCAACCGGTGTGCCGTCACAAGGTGAAAGGTGTGACGCGAACTTTTACCTATTATTGTAATAAGTTAATTGTCGATTTTAAGTAAGAAGGTGCTTGTTTATTCTTTAATACATGCTGATAACTGTTATATTTTCATAGAAATTAAATGTAATTTATTTACTCAATATTGTTGTTATAGTTTGGTTATCTTAAGTTATTTGTATTCTCGCCTGAAATATTGGGCCGATTTGATGGGTTACAGGCGGCAAGCTTTGTGTTCATCGCAAAGAAAGCCGGGTAGGACTTTTAGCAAACCTTTTAGCGGCCCGCACCAATCATACAATAGAGTTCACGTTCAAAACTCTAAACGTTCTAAACTCTATTCAAGAGAGTTCTTTGTAACACCGCATCTTTTGTGTACGGCTGGCTGTACGTGCTTTTAACTAAAATTGCGGGGATTAGCAAAAATGTCCCTCGTTTTTATTATTTTATTGCCTTGTTTTGATATTTGTGCCTGTTTGTCGACGCTTCTTAAACTTTATTGCTCTTTTCCTTCTCCGAAGGACCCACACATTGTCAGACAACAATTACAGTATTTCAGTTCAGTTCTATCACAGCTGTGCTCTGCAGTAGTGCGAATATTGTGATTGCTACACCAGTCTTACTATTTTCTATTACAGTGTTATTAAACTACTTTTTTTCGATATGGATAAGTTCCTTGTACGGAGTGGTCCGTCCTCGAGTGCAAGTAGTGAAACCATCGAGCCCGAAAAAAAGAAACAGAAAGTAGTTCACCGGCAATATAGTGATAATTATTTATCTTACGGGTTTTTTTGGTGTGGTGACAAAACATGCCCAGTCCCCGAGTGTGTTGTGTGTGGTGAAAAACTCAGTAATGCTGCTATGGTTCCCAGTAAATTGAAACGACATTTGTCAACAAAACATTCCTCTCTGTTAAGTAAAGATGTGAATTATTTTCGTCGGTTGTTGGAACAAAATAAAAAACAAGTGACGCTCATGACTACGTCGGTACGTGTTTCGCAAAAAGTACAGGAAGCTAGCTATAAGGTAGCCGAACTTATCGTAAAGGCCAAAAAACCACACACAATAGCAGAAACGTTGTTAATGCCCGCGTGTAAAGAAATGGTAAGAATAGTCCTGGGTTTAGAAGCTGGTACTGAAATTTCAAAAATTCCTCTCTCTGCTGACACAATCAGCCGCCGAGTTAGTGACATGTCCAGTGACATCGAAGACATTATGAAGGAGAAAATAAAGAGCAGTCGAAAGTTCTCACTTCAGATCGACGAGTCCACCGATATTGGCGGTCACGCACATTTTCTTTCCTACATAAGGTATGTTGATGGGGATGTAATTGCAACTAATTTCTTTTTTTGCAAAGAACTACCCGAGCGAGCAACCGGTGAAGAAATATTTCGTACGACTAATGAATATGTGGTCCGTAATGAATTAACATGGGAGGATTGCGTTAGTGTTTGTACAGACGGAGCCGCTTCTATGACAGGCCGAGTGAAAGGATTCGTGTGTAAAGTACGCGAAGTAAATCATAACTTACGAACCGACCATTGTCTCATTCACCGCGAAGCCCTTGTTGCTAAGTCTTTGCCATCTCCTCTGAAAATTGTAATGGACGAAGTAGTAAAAGTCGTGAACTTCATCAAATCGCGGCCCCTAAATATGCGGCTTTTTAACGTTTTGTGTCAAGAAATGGGATCAGAGCACACTACACTTCTGCTACATACAGAAGTACGATGGTTATCTCGAGGTAAAGTGTTAACGCAAATGTTTGAACTTAAAGAGGAGGTACTTGCATTTTTGACTATTGAGGGGCATGAGTAATATCTTTCCGATATTTTCGTACACTTGAATGAACTAAACAGAAAAATGCAAGGTAGAAACGAAAATATTCTGACTAGTATGGATAAGATTCAAGGATTTATTAATAAGTTAAATTTGTGGATACAGACAATAGAAAGTGGATCGTGTGAGATGTTCCCAACTGTATGGCCCCTTGCTGACGATAATAAGGTGTTGATGGACTTAATTAAAGAACATGTAGTACTCTTGCAGCAGAATTTCAAAAAATATTTTGGAGAGAGTGTTGAAGATTTTGACTGGGTTCGCGATCCGTTCATTATGGATTCGAAACATCTTCCGAATAATTTAGGCTTACAAGAGGAACTGGCAGATTTGAAAGCAGACAGAACATTGAAATTAAAATTTTTCGAAGTGCCTTTGGAAACATTTTGGTTGTCAATAAGCAGTGAATACCCGGCTATCTCCGAGATGGCAGTTAATGTGTTATTACCATTTTCAACTACATATTTGTGTGAACTGGGCTTCTCGACGTTGACTGAAATTAAAGCATCAAAGAGAGAGAGACTCAAATCCATCGATGAAGAAATGAGGCTTGCTTTGTCAACGATTCCGCCACGAATCAGCCGTCTGTGTGCAGCTAAGCAGGCTCAAGTATCACATTGAAGGTATGAGTAGAGTTATTTACTTTAAAATTCGTATTTTCTACAGTGAATTAAAGTTAATAAATTGTTAATAAATGCATGAGTCTATTCCTGTTTTATAATAATAATAATAATAATAATAATAATAATAATAATAATAATAACAATAATGATGATAAAATAATAATAATAATAATAAAAATTGATTACGTAACGACGTAATATTTCGTAATTATATTAAGATTCATATGATTTTGAGGGGACAGACATTTTGGTGTGCCGTGTTGAGTCTAGGCCCTTCTGGGGTGTGCCGTGAGTAAAAAAAGGTTGCGGAACACTGACGTAGTGTACGCCCCAGTAGATGATTCATACACCAGGCGTGAGGGGCCAGCTGCGTTTGTGTGTGTGTGTGTGTGTGTGTGTGTGTGTGTGTTAATAAGGATCTTTTAATTCCTCAGGTGCCATTGGAATTAAAAGAATTCCTTGGAACGCCGTATAGATTTGTTTAATGACTTATAGGGCTACACGGTGTAAAGAATGTTTAGGCGAACTGAAAGCCGTTCTCTGCACTGAAATCGAAACACGCGCGGACAATAGTCTAAAAATTTCATCATCATCATCATCATCATCATCATCATCATCATCATCATCATCATCTTCGTCATCTTCAAGGATTAAACCAACGATGGTTTGTTCCGGTCCCAAACAGGCAAAGACTACAGCTGGTCACTCCAGCTCTTCCTCGGACATCCCACACCTCTCCGTCCCATCGGCTTATGGTTCCATAGTTGTTTGGCCTTGCGGGAGTCATCCATTCGGCAGAAGAGATGTTCCCACCGATTCAGCCGATACTGGGCGATCCTGTCGAGTATACTCATAATATTCAGTCCTTGCCGTATATCTGTGTTTCTTCTATGATCATAGAGAGTAGACCCCCTGCCACGTGCCTGAGAAACTCATTTCAGCCGCTTGGATGCGACTGGCCTGGCCTTTCGTTAAAGTTCAATTCTCACACCCATAAAGAAGTGTGGGAAGTTTTAGGCGTGTTCATTTATTTGCTGACTTAAGGGTTCGCCTAATGGTCCCGCACATAAGGCTGAACTTATGCAATTTATTCACAACGTCGTTGCTTACATTATAAGACACAGTGTGGCCCAGGTATTCAAAATTGCTGACTTGTTCCAGGACAGTACCATCTATAACAATTTTTTCCCGGGTCTAAAAATTTGCGAACAGAAACTGTGACAAAACGAAATAAAACAGCTGTTTGTTAGATGGATTGTTGGTTACCTTAGAGAGGTAGAGAGAGAGAGAGAGCTCTGTCGATACGTGTCAAAAAAGAGAAAGCGCCACAAGTACCCGACCGTGTTGAACTGACGATGCATTTCTGCAGCGTCACTCTTCTCCACCCATCTCCATCTTCTCTTTTCATTACAGTATTGCCATTTTGTAATATCGTTATATTAATTTAGTACCGTGAGAGAAATCGCATATTTGTTCCTGACAGGCGTGTCTGTCTGTTGTTCCGGCCTCATTAATCGTTCACGTGAAGCGTTTCAACACCAAAACCTAATTTAAATTTTTTGCAATTTAAGAATAAAACGTTTGTCACGTGAATTCACGTCCATTTTTTTACGGATTAATATGTTTTTTTAAACCAAAATATTTAAAACCATTGTTAGAAGTGTCATGACTTACGGCTCAGACGTTTGGACTACTAATAAACACACAAGAACAAAATTAATGACAGCAGAGATGGGCTTTTGGAGACGTTCGGTAAGAGTATCCAGACGTGAGAAAATCAGAAATGAAGCCATTGAGGACAGAATGAATGTGAAAAATTCAATTGTTGATTTTATCCAAACAAAAAAATTACAACGGTATGGTCACACGAAAAGAATGACACAGGAAAGATTGGCAAGGAGACAAAGAATGTAGCCCACCAGGAAGAAGGAAAAGAGGAAGACTACCGATCACTTGGATAGAAGAAATTCAGAGTATTGAGGGATCGAGAAATTGAAGAAGATCTTTGGATGGACAAGCAGCAGTGGAAGATGAGAATTCAGAGTCACTTTTGTAATATTTCGTTCCGGAAAAAGTGTAAACATTGTACAGCCGGAATAGTAATAATAATATGCTTTTTTACAAAACACTTGGTATTTTCTGTACGCAAGGCTTTCACTCCCGGAGTCAAGTGTGATAGAAACAACCAGACTTATCTCTTGGCTGTTAGGCCGTAGTCCACTCCTGCTGTTACGAACAGACGTTTCGGCCTCTCCTCTGGAGGCCATCTTCAGTGTGCAAATGTTCTGCCACAGTACTGTGGTTAACTGGGAAAGACCGTCTCAGTTATCGGATCGTTTTTACGCTGAAGGAGAGGCGAAGCGTCTGCTCGTAGCGGCAGGAGTGGATCACGGCCTGATAGCCCGGTGATAAGTCAGTTTGTTTCTAACACAGTTGATATTTTATATATATATATATATATATATATATATATATATTGTAATGGTACATATCTTCAACAAACAATAATGAAGAAACATTACAAAAATAAATTATTTAAATACTTAACACTATGATAAAAAGGGATGAGTCAGAGATTAAAGAATGGGTGATTAAAAAATAATAATACGATCAAACATATGAAAGTAATCATGAAAGTAACCTCTAATAAGAAAAAAGTAGCAAGCAACGGACCGAAACGTTGAAAACAATGATACCTAGCGATTTAACCACAATAGCCCAATAGACGGTAAGTGAGAAAGTAGAACCAGCCCCAACACCAAGAAAAGGATATACAATTATCACAACGTAAGTGAGAAGATAGAACCAGCCCCAACACCAAGCAAGGGATATATGAATTATAACAAATGAAGTAAAGACAGTGAAAGTGCACATCACCAGTGATAAACCAAGAAAAGAGACCAATCAATAATAAAGTGTACAATAATCCAATAAACCAATAATCGGCCAAGAAGTGTACAGGCGTGACCGATACGAAGAAGATCACAACCAGCCTGAACCCCGACCGTCAACGAGCGGAAGTCAGCCAACAAATCAACAAGATGGGCGTAACGAACAGTCCGAGATGACGTTAAACTAGGAGCGGCTGTGAAAAAGCTACTTGTACCCTCACTGAACCAGTCTATTGGGTTAAATCGCTATGTTGCACAAACCAACGGCGAACGCACAATTACGATAGTGCGAAATAACTATTTGAAAAATATTGTAGAGGAATTGCTCGAGGAAAGTAATAACCAATCTGATAATAAACGCAGCGAAATTGCTTATATCTCAACACAAGTTAACGGAGTACCGACACAAATCATGATAGACACGGGATCAAATATTTCGTTAATCGACAGTATCGAACTTCAAAAGATCCAAGAAGCGAGTAAGACAATTATACTTACGCTACCCATCAGCAACATTGTCCTTGTAGGAGCGACCGGACGACAAAATAGAACCGTCCGAAAACAAGTACCGGTACAACTCGAACTGACAAGCGACGGACAAACAGTAACAATGACGTTTTTAGTAGCCAGCGGATTACCATTCCAGATGCTAATTGGTTGCGATATGCTGCGCCAGTACTCAGCCATAATTGACTTAAGCAAATACAAGCTAATTTTGAAGAAGGGTGACATACAATGAACAACCGAATTGACCAATAGTGACGAAATACCGCCGAATAAAACAGTGTATCACATCCAGAAATACCGAAATACTGGAGAACAGATACTGAATAATGGAATTTGCGACGAGACAGACAATAAAGAACTATGGCAAGAAAAAATCGAAGAAATCCGAACTTTCCAGAGAGAGAAAACGAGCGCACAATTAACAGTTCAACAAGCTGAACAACTGATAGAAGTGTATAATCGCTACAAGCACGTATTTTCAGATACACCTGGGAAGGTCAGAGATTATCAGTGCGAAATTCAATTCCGAGAGCCTGTCAACTTGATAAAAACATCTTACCCGATCACAATTTTCGATGAAGGAGGCGGTGACAAGAGAAATTACTTCTTTAATTCAATTTCCCAATGGGGAAGACTATCAGTTCGATGACGTGCAATTTCACCATAAGATACTAGAGAAGACGGACAAGATGAGACAAAAATATAAGCAAATGCAACCGAAACCCATACAATATCAGACTGGAGTGCAAATATTACTTAGAAACAGAGGATTACCACGCAACATGGAAGGGATAGCCAAGAAGCTATTACTACTTTACACAGGACCCTATATAGTAAGTAAAGACAATCTAAATAACACATATGAGATCGTAGACCCAAAGACGCAAAGAAGAAAGGGGACATATAACCAATCCTCTATGAAAACGTATTATTAAACACAAGAAAAAACATCCTGAAACCAATTAATAAATAGCTAGTGTTAAATAAGGAAGAAAAATAAACAAAACAAATAATAAAAAGATGATGTATACATTACCCACTAATAATATCGCATCACTAAGAGCTAAAGAGTGTGAATAAAAGAAAAAGATTATAATTTGAATTAATGTATTGTATAAACTAAATGATAATAATGTGGAGAATCCTACAAATGATATTTATTTTATAGTCGCACTAAGACTACTTATATAATTTTATTAATGATTGACTGTAGATAAGTCCAGCAATCCAATGTATAATTGACGGCGGAGCAATGGAGTCAAAAGTACCCCTCCGATCCGATTCAATATAATGTTAGGGAAAAAATATTAGGGAATTAGATATCAAAGGGATAAGAACATTGAACAAAAAAAAATATAATACAAAAATCAAGAAGAATACTGACACTCAAAAATAGTAAGAATCGATAGCTCAAAACTAACCAGTGATTAAGAAAATAAATTGAAATAATGATTGATAATTTCAATCAAAAACCTGAACGATATTTGCTGAAATAATCAATTTTAGTGGCAGGGCAATATGTAATGGTACATATCTTCAACAAACAATAATGAAGAAACATGACAAAAATAAATTATTTAAATACTTAACACTATGATAAAAAGGGATGAGTCAGAGATTAAAGAATGGGTGATTAAAAAATAATAATACGATCAAACATATGAAAGTAATCATGAAAGTAACCTCCAATAAGAAAAAAGTAGCAAGCAACGGACCGAAACGTTGAAAACAATGATACCTGGCGATTTAACCACAATAGCCCAATAGACGGTAAGTGAGAAAGTAGAACCAGCCCCAACACCAAGGAAAGGATATACAATTATCACAAAGTAAGTGAGAAGATAGAACCAGCCCCAAAACCAAGCAAGGGATATATGAATTATAACAAATGAAGTAAAGACAGTGAAAGTGCACATCACCAGTGATAAACCAAGAAAAGAGACCAATCAATAATAATTGTATATAATGATGATGATTGTAAACTCAGACAAACAGTGTAAAAAAAAGAAGTGTTAAATTTTAATGACTTAAGTTTTAGAAGGGTACATTAACCCAAATGAATAGAGATAACTATGACAAATCAAATTAGTACGACACAAACTTGATAACTGTGTAATCAAACCTAGTAGAGTGAGAGATAGTAATTAGAATAATAATGAACATTTTTAAAAAATGAGAAAGAGAATTTTCGTAAGCAATACCCACCAGTAACACTTAAACCAAATATAGAGTGCAAGGTGTTAGTATTAAAATAACCAAAGTAAATAGAACCACATTGATAGTGATAAACACTGATAAATCAGTGGAAAACATTTTAAGAGTGCATAAAAAGTGAGTGAAAGCTAATAATTGCTAAACACAGAAAGGACTGTGGCAATCAAAAGCAATTATAAGTGAACACCAGTATATGACAAACTAAACTAAAGTGTAGTAGATTAAATACTCAATAGAATTAAGATAGCAGTAGTAGTGACTACATACCATATTGCTACGACAGCACAGAACAATCTACGCGTTTATCGAATGCGCCAGAAAGATCTCGATGTAAGCGTGTGGTGTACGTGCTACTAGACGCATTTTGCGAGAATTTTCTCGACTGTGCCAGGTTTCGCTCGGGCGCTCGGACTGTGTCAAGGCCGTAGCAATTACGTAGTTCGCGAGAGATAAGACGCAGTTTGGAAGCTTCTGGTGTGTGAGCGTAACTATAAATACATCGCGTCGCGGCCTTAGTTTTCAGTTCAATGCGAGATTTTTGACTGTGCGGTTCGAGAGTATTAGTGCGATATATTTACAGAGCGGTTCGAGTTATTACGGTGTACGTTCAAGTAGTTATTAGTGAAGTGTTGCGTTTTATATTCGGACGGTATAATTGTAATACAGTTGAGTTTTAATATTAGTGGACATTTTATTGCGTATGAACAATTTTCATTTGATTTGTTGTAGACACTGTGTTGTTAATTACGAACTGTTTTACTATAACAATTAAAGGTGTGATTAGTGACTTAATTGGTGTCTTGTACTTACTTTGTTTCCACTGTACCTACGACGATCGAGTAGACCGTCATAACAATATATTAAAGCTTGAACAATTAGTATTCTAAGTGGCAATTTATGTTATTACCTATGTGTTTAAGAAAGATTGACTATTAGTGTGATAATACACAGTATAGAGAATTTCCAATGTACAGAGGTATAAAACCAAATATTCTTAACCCAAAATGATAGGGGAAAGACATTTAATAATAATAATCATTAAAAGATTTTAATAAAAAATATAGTAAAATGTTATTAGAGTGTCATGTTAATGACCTAATGTCATATAGAATTAGTAATAAGGAATTATCATTATGTTTAAATATTTAATTAATGTTTATATGTTTGTTTTTTATACTATGTAATAATTATTACTAACCAAAGAGTATGAGGAGATGAAGAAATTGAACATTGTGAGTAATGACAAGCAAATAATTATGTTTAATGAATAGAATTATGTCTGTGGGAATTCTTAGACCATAAGATTAAATGTTATATGTTAAATAATAAAGAATAAGAAATAATAATTAAAAACAAACAAAAACAGTAAACAAGAAACAAAATAAATACAGACAAATACAATGATACTAAAAGGCAGTTATGACAATAGACAAGCCAGAATATGGAACCATAAAATCACATACAATTACAATAGAACAGACATAAAACCATAGAACAAATGAACAAATCATGTATTAAACCAATCAGAACCCATACAAGGGGAAAATAAAATGTAATCTCTGTAATTTAAGAAAAATAGCCAATTGCTGTTTAGGCCTAGGCAAATGCCTAACTGTAAAACTACAAAAAACTACAATTTTGAGAATTAAACAATAACATTAGCAAAATTAATGCAAGTAAACAATAAAAGACGATTAGGCAGTAATATTAAGAAAGAAATATTAAAGTAATCAGATAAATTAAGAAAACAGTGTAATTAAACAATATCAACATAACTGTCAAAATGTTAATACATCAGTAAACCCAATCTTATTGGATGTCAAATTAATCCTTGAACCAAAATACGAACAGTGGTGATGATATTTAATACTCAAATTTGAATACCGAAGATTAATTGCATTTAGAAGATCTGTAACCATTTTAAATAAAAATTCAAATCGCCTAACAATGGTCTTAAGCCAATTTTAACCAATCAGAATTTTTGAGTTACCATGACGACAGCAGAATATTGACAATTTTCAGTTAGGAACGAGAGAATCTATAGTGACGCTTACATGAAGAGACGCCACGCAGTGAAGGGCCCAAAATTTTATTATAAAACATTAAAAGTGCCCACGTTATATGAAGAGAAGGACCATACCAACTGATGAGAGGATGATACATTCAACCCAGACCAAGGACCAGCTTAATTTAATCCCGATGTATTGATACATTCAACCCAGACCAAGGACCAGCTTAATTTAATCCCGATGTATTGAAAATAAGGAAATTAAAAGAAGAAGACGCAAGACGTACCTGAAGCCCAAGATTGGAAGAAAGAAGAATCGACATCGACGGATCAACCTACATTAACTATTGACAATACACTTCCTATCAACTGACGATAAGTATTGCTGAATTCATTGAACTTTTAAAATAAATTCTCTTTCAAATTTCTCACTAAACTGTGAACTCTCACTATCACTGAAGGTATTATTTTTTCAAGAATTGATGAATAAAACATAATTTATGAACACTGAATAACTGAATACACAAATGACACCGTCACACACTTTAACACCACAACATTGAATTTAAAGTAAACCTTATTCAATTTTAATGCTCACGATTATAAAGTGATATAGTGTAATTTATTATCTTGTTTTAAAACTTCTTTGTCGTACTTAAAAGGACTAAATTTGGCAAATTTATTGTGTAAATAACAATCAACGCCGTCTTGTGGCGAAAGAAAACATTGAATTGCCAACCCAGCCATCCGCTGAGTGAACGACTATTTATTGCCGAGGCTAAAATTATTATATTAATTACAAATTTTGTATAAGCGTTAACAACAATTAACAGTTCTGAGCCAAATAAAAAAGTGTGTATCATAAACAACTGTCCAGTAATTATTTACAGAAAAATATTATGTATGTTTTTGTTTGTAGCAGTGCGTTAAAACTAACCAACATTATTTCACGTTGGTAACACGTTTCCCCCACTCAAACGAGATTCGAGTTCATGCCAGTCGGCGAACAATTCGAATCGACACTACCATACTGTAAAACAACCCAGGTAAAAACTTTTAATTGTTTTCTAGCAAAACAATTTGGCGCCTATCGGGAAGTACAAAAGAGAGAGAAGGGACAGGTAAGGCACACCGGCTACTCGACGCTTAAATCACACCGAACGAGATTTCATAACGTTCGCAAAATATAAACAACCAAATTCAATTTTAAAACACTTAAATACGTTTTTTTTACTATATATATATATATATATTGCAACGAATCACAGGATCATGATAGGCGGGGCAAGTCATATATTACACAGACACTGGACATTCATGTTATATTGGGAGATGGTTAAGTTTGGTTGTTATCAATTGTATTTAGTAAGGTTAAGGGTTTAGTTTAAAAAAACTGTGCATTATTATTTATGGTTATTCATGTACTGTGTTAGTGGAAATGTGCGCGCATGCGCGAGTGGGAAACGTTTCCCGTGCGGTGCGTGAAGTATTATCGTTGTTTTGACATTAGCTGAACTGAGACATGTGTATCGCTACAATCCCTATACCTGTTGGACTATTGTTTACGTTCATGTATATTATTAATATGTAGGCAGCATGCATGAGATACGAGTAGTCTGATTACCGCTATGCATGCTGTTACAAGGTAAATGCACTCTAATGCATGAAAAGTGCATGGTCACCTTTACTAACCATGTGACTTCCATCCACCAATAGAATGCTGACTGGTGGTTGGAAATTTTCTTATGCCTGTCGTTACACAGGCAGTTCTTCTACGCCATCTACCGCGAACGGGTCGTGCACTCCTTGTACAAGAATTCTACCGCTTGCAAGGTGTTGTAAAGACTATTCGTCGTTAGTGAAACGGGAAGGCTCAGAACTGTGTACGTAGTACATCTGCACACAGTAGTGTTTAAACGCATTACGCATATAATTACGATAGTTCTTCTACGCCATCTACCGCGAACGGGTCGTGCACTCCTTGTACAAGAATTCTACCGCTTGCAAGGTGTTGTAAAGACTATTCGTCGTTAGTGAAACGGGAAGGCTCAGAACTGTGTACGTAGTACATCTGCACACAGTAGTGTTTAAACGCATTACGCATATAATTACGATAGTTCTTCTACGCCATCTACCGCGAACGGAACGTGCACTCCTTGTACAAGAATTCTACCGCTTGCAAGGTGTTGTAAAAACTATTCGTCGTTAGTGAAACGGGAAGACTCAGAACTGTGTGTGTGGTACATTTGCACACACCAGTGTTTTAACGCATTGTGCGAAAATTTACAAGCAGTTCTTCACTGCTGCTACCGTGAACGGTACATACAATTCCTTGTACAAGATTATACCGCTTGCAAGGATCTGTTAAGACTTTTCGGGGATAGTAACGCGTGTGTCGCATAACAATTGATTTTATATCTTTACAGACGATATTAATATTGTAGTATTACGTGTGTAAGAAGTGAGTGTAACTGTATCACTGTGCGAGATTTTCCGCAGTGACAGTATCATTAATTGTTACGCAATAGTTCCATCAAGACGTTTCCGTGCTAGTGCAAGATTTCCTCATAGGGTGGTCTGCTGATCGCGGTAGACCTTGTTATTCGCGAGAACACTTGAAGAAGCCGGAGAGGTATAAGCTCAATATACCGTTATTGATTAAACTCACTGTCACCTGAGATATTACTTGGTCTTAAACTCTGTATAAGTTTTGCGAGTAATAAAATCCGTAGTACCGTTGTGTGTGCGAAGTGTCGGATTCATCGTGGGTATTGCAGGACATCAGCCCAGCTGTTACAGGACATCAGCCCAGCTGTTACAGGACATCAGCCCAGCTGTTACAGGACATCAGCCCAGCTGTTATAGGACACCAGCCCAGCTGTTATAGGACACCAGCCCAGCTGTTAAAGGACACCAGCCCAGCTGTTATAGGACCAGCCCAGCTGTTACAGGACGCCAGCCCAGCTGTAAACGTTTCTGGTGAAACGTCTGTCATTTGGAAGCCACACCTGACGAACCAACTACACCGCAAAGACCGGCCCTCCTCTTCAACATCATCGTGGGAGTCTTCTTATGTAACGTATCACGTCTTGCGTATGAACATTATTTAACATTTTAAAAGAAAGACTCTATATCAAACATTACATTCTGTACATTTCAAATATATCATATAAACTATAACTTGTGTTTGTACAATAAATAATCTTAAACCCTCCAATATAGACTTGTAATTTGAAATACACATACTATCATATCCTATGCGCCAATAAATTAGTAATTTGTGTTGTCGCAATATATATATATATTGTAACGTATTAATAAAAAAACGTGTGGTGTCATATGACTGTAAATTATTTAAGGTATTAAATGTATTAAAGGTTGTAGTCGTTGAAGGTTACTAATTTTGTAAAGCGATTTAAAATGTAACATTCGAGGTTACTCAAAGTGTGTTTACAATTGTAGAATTATAATTGTCTGAAAAGGATTCCCTTAGATAAAACCAATAAAATAGTTGTGTTAATATTATTTAAATACTAGCTGTGCTTAAGTTTAAAAGTAAAGTATAATGGTTGGTCGCTTGATGATGATGATCGTCTTGTTGATACTAGCTGTGAAACTTCTCCTCCAGGTCGATAATAGTCTAAGTACGTTACGTCTAGTAATGTCTGGACAATAGAATAAATATAATATACTTTCACATACCTGGTTGTGTTTTCTAGAAGTTCAATAAGCTGTCAAAACGGTTTACAAAAAACCAACTCACTTTAGCTACAAGGTTAAGTTGCCTTGTTTAATAGTGGGCTCCACACGGATTTATTTTGGGAAAATCCCGTGGAAAACCCATGAATAGAATCAATTAATGATTCTATTTTTTCTTTTAAAAAAAAATTAAAATAATTGTTTATTACCTTTATGGCAATGCTATTCAAAATATTTAATCACAACTGAAGGTTGTTTTGAGTTTTTTTCTGAATAAAATATTTAACTATTTGTTAGAAATAAATTAAGTCGAGTTATGCTGTTAATAATGGGGTTTTATTCATACCCTTGATAGAGAATTCAAACAAATATAATTAAAAACACACAATGATGTACAATTGTAAATAAGTTATTACATACCCTGTAAGGCTTGCTCAGAACATAAGCAGTAAATCTGGCTAAGTCCAGATATTTCTTTTTACTTCAAACATTAATCTTATTTAAATCTCAGGTGTAAGTTCTTTGAGACACAAAAAAGAAAGTTTATGCCTACACAATAGCTAATGACTTTCTGATATAAGATAGACTAGTAATGTCTTTGATGTTACTATTACAAATAAAAATAAAAATAACCTATTTCATAGGTTATGCGTTCGTCACGCTTGGTTTATGATTTACAACGTTATATTTTGAGAACACTTATAACTAACATTCAACTTAACTGGTATTGACAAATTCATAAAATAAATTTAGACATGGTGTAATATAGAAAAATGTTTCAGTGTTTTTGCGTCAGTACAGATCAGTGTATCAAAACGTACAGGTTTTGGCGCTCGTAGTAAAATGAATAAATTGTTACACTGTTACCTTGTGTTTTAATCTTTCGATTAAAATTTCAATTAACACCTCGATAATCGGATTATAATGATTATCGTTATTCACTACACACGCACAAGAACAGAGAATTTCGATCCACTTCTAACTTAAAGGATCATAAATAATACTATTTAATTATTTCTGCTGTTCATTATTTTTCCCGGACTAAATGAAATAATACTGCACATAATCACAACGATTCTTTGCAGAATATCTTGAAGTAGTTGTAGGTTGTTGTCAAACTGTTTCCTTTGATGTACTATGGTAATGACGCTATCAGTTATTAAAAATTTTGAGATGGCCAACGCACGTTCCGCGCTGAATGAAATTAAGAAGTGTCTGCTGAAAATCTGTTACAGCTCTTTTTATACCCGACCCTTTGATCGGCTCTAGGCAATAGTGTTAATTACTAAGCAATTTTGTGATTGGCTTAATCAGGTGTGATGAACGTGACGTATTGTTTGTCCAACCGTCAAAAACGGTTTTCTAACCGCCAAACGCTGAGATGATTGACAGTTGTCGATGTTATTGGTGTTGATAACCAAATTTCTTAAGCATATTTTGTAAATGATGCTAACGCCTTTCACGCACCTAATATAGTTGCGATTGGGGCTGTATCGCCATCAAATTAAAGAATATTTAGTCCTCTTTAATTTGATATAGTTTGATACCGAGTTAGTTTCACTTTTACTGACATTGCTACATAAACAATGTTCAGGTACACTATTTCGCACTGTCGACTGTTTACCGAAATCGGCGATTGCACACTCCGACTAATATTGTTTGTGTCCTACACCGCGTTTTATCACTCAAACGTTTATGTGAGAACACTATTAAATCTGTACTGATATTTAATTACTGTACATTATGAATAAACCTTAACTTTATACATTGTAATGAACTGTCCCTACATACTATGATACTTCGTTTCACATTAATTTGCTCTATTCTATTAACTAACAATTGAATTCTAAATTATATCATTTTAATAATGCTTATTGCTACGTTTGAGCATAACAATTGTTAAGTGTAGGTGATCTACACTTATATTACTTCCTAATAATCACCTCATTGATGATTGTTTGGTCTAGGCCTTGTTAAGGCATACCGTTTATACTGGAATTCTGCCTTAAATACTTTTATTAGTTCACAATTCGGTACTTTGCTGAGGTAGCTTATTTGTATAAGGTTCCCTCTTACAAATGTGTTTTCTTGTCATAAGTATATTTGAGATTGAAATATAGCTTCATTTTCATTTTGTGGCCATCGCTAATTTTAGTTCTTGGCCTTAATAATTACTAGTCATGGTGGATTTATTATCAGCTAAATGCTGATTCTGATCTCACATTATTCAGATTCTTATTTAAGCATTTTTTGTTAACATATCATATTCAGTTTAAATTATTCACTGACTCGCTTGACAGCTTAAAGTGAATTTAAATTGTCCATCAGTTTGTGTCAGTTTGTGTCAGTTGTAGTCTGGTTGTAGTGTCAAACAGTATTTGGGTTTACTGTTTCTTGTGGCACTTCTGCTTCTTTCTTCTTCCATGATTCCTCTCTGCTTGGTTATTCTTATCATTACAATATCTATTTACATTATCGTTATGTACTTATTAAACCTGATCGTATATGTATAGGTTATGTAACATCTGGTTATGTTACTATATATATATATATATATATATATATATATATATATATAATATCTACATAATACGACTATAAAGTCCCCGTTAGGCGTCTGTCTGTTTTTTCTGATCTCGAGAACTTTCATGCCCTGTACACTTTACGAAACTTTAATCTGTGAGTGCTCACTGCCAGTGATGTTGTTGATGAATCAAATGCTATCAAAGAAATAAACGTTCATTCCAGCACTTTCTTGCCGTGTGCTGCCAAAATCGTTGCAGACACAGGTCTGTCAGCAATGTGTGGAAGAATCTGTTGAGTATAGAAAGTCTTGCTTCTTCTTCTCCTCTGTACGTAGGCTATACATTCTGACTCTCAGCGTCGGGTTGTGTGGGGAGCCTCCATCCATCGTCTCCGTGTGTTCCTGTAATCGTCCATGCACATACCCTTCATTTCCTGTAAACTCTTCCCACCACAGTCCTGTCCCCAGTGCCGGATTAAAGATTTTTGAGGCCCTAGGGCACGTTTTCTGACCCCCCCCCCGGCTGTGACTTTGAAGTAATATATGTAAGGCTTACTGCAGAAGTAATTTGATGTCAGATTAATACTATCAAATTTAAAACTAGTAGGCTATTATAAAAAAGCGTGCTTTCATTTAGCAAACTTTTCAAATTATTAAGAACCATGCAAAAGAATTGAGCAAATTAATTTATTTTTTAAGTAGAGTAACTTAACTAAGCATGTTCAGAAATTTATTTCAGAAGCTTGTTCATGATGAATACGTTTAGCGTACGGATTCAATTCTATGTTCATAAAGTGTTCACACTAATTATAACGGAAAATTTGATCAAGTGATAATTTTACTAAATAAACTATGCTGAAAGCAAAAAGAAGGGTGTGTTTTAGAAAGCGGGGAGGCATTGAGATGCCAGAACCGTAAGGCGGCAATAGTTGAAAGAAAATGAACTTGTAAAAAGTCTGTAGAGTAAAGCGGTAAGTTAATAACGCCGGCGCTGGGGCTGACGAAAATAATGAATGTATTTTTATGTTAAGTCACGTTTTGGGACACCACTGTCATAAAATGTATTATTTGCTCAGATAGTACGGGTGTTTGCCAAACGTTGTAAACTTAAGTGCATATAACAATAGGTACCGTTAGACGAGAGAGAGCGTTGTGTGACAGAGATAACGATAGACGCTAGTTTTTTAAGCACGTGGAACACGGAAAAACGTTGGGGGAATCAGAAAAAACGTCATATGTTGCGCGGGAGGTTTTAGTTAAGCCGATTGGGCGAATTTGTATTTAGCGGTAGTTTGAACCTATAGGAACGTTTTGCTGTAGATCGTAGGTAAGGGAGACTTGAAGCAAGTATATATTATGAACTTAGAGAGAAATAAAGTTAGTCTTCTTTATATCGGCGGAATTATACGAAGAGACTCGCGTACGTTGTTTTGCGTCAATTATATATATTTTAATAAGTACGGTAAAGAATAAGTAATTTCTCAGAAGTAACAAAGTACGGGAACGCGATAATTACTAATACTAAAGTTATAAATAAAGTTTCAATAAATCGTAATAAGTCAAAGAGTGGATGATCGGAGTTATAATAAACAATAAGAAGTAATAATACATATGAAGTTCTATTAATTCAATACGTAGTGGTAAATCGCGGAAGAAGGCGAAGGAGTTCGAAGTAAAGTTACGACGGTGTGAATTAGTCGAGCCACCCGCGACGTGAACTGAGTTAAATGCACTTAATTCAGTAATCTTTGTGTCCAGAGTGTAATTATACGACATAGTTATCGATATAATCCATATGTCAAGTGTAGTGTACCTGTGGTAAAGTGAATTAGTGTAGTGTTAACCAGGATTAGCGCACAACAACGGCTGCTGACAACTCACCGATCTACAACATCTTCAGGACCACGCACTTTGGAAGGAATCTTACGCAAGTAACGAATAATGAACATTTAATTCTATGTTGTTGATAAATATATATATGTTGTATTCAATATAGTGACTCAATCTGTCATAAAGGACTCATTGCTAATTAATAATATTCAATTTGTAAGATAAACAATTCAAGTCATATAAAGAAATTTTTGTAATGTATAAATGCAAATTGTTCATTAAAAGTTGATTAACATACTTTAAATTTGTGTTTATTATTACTGGCGCCCTGACGTATAATCAAGAGTCGGTACACTGGAATAAGTACTATAGACTATTATATAAATTATTAATATCATATTTGATCAAGGTAGTTTGTGATCTTATTTCTCACATGCTCGTAGGCCAACATAATTTTCAAATAAATAATTTAACTCTTTTACAAAGGCCTATCTAGAAGTGTATTACATAATAAATATCAACGAAACAACACGCTGCCCACCACACAAAGCTAAAAACCTTCTTTACATTAAAAAGAAAATACAAACATAATCTCAAATCGCAAACCGTTTAGTCAGAATGCAGATAAACAATGATAACAAATAAAGATGGTACCACGGTCGTGTAAATTCGGTGGCAATATTGCGGACGTTCAAAATTCGCAGGCGTAGATTAGTTTTCAAGGATGGCAACGTCTTAAAAACAAGCGCGCAATATTTAAATAAGAACTGTCTTCCATTTGGATTATTAACAAAAATTGATCATTTAATTAATTAAAAAAAAAATCATACTTAAATAAATCAAAGAGCCTCTTACTTTTATAAAAATACTTCTATTAAAGAAAATATATCTGTAGCTTGCGGGCCCCTCTGAGGTCGGCCTAGTGGTAAATCCGGCACTGCCTGTCCCAGTGTCTCAGTGAATGGCCTATATGTCATCCTTGTGCTTTCCTCTTGGTCTCATTCAGTTTATTAATGAAGATATACACAAAAGTTATTAAACACTGTATATTTACGTAAAGTCTTCAGTGTGAAAAGTGAGGTCGATCTGCTGCAGGAACGTCCACATCGAGCTGAACACCTTTAAACGTAACTTTGAATAACAGATGCGTCTGGCTACGGATCAAAAACGAAACGTCGGACAAGGCGTCTGTTTTTTTTTTTTCTAGACGAGGGATGGAAGCAAACAGGCTGGATCTTAGGAATTTAAATTTAACTGGATTTGGTAATATGATGAAAATAAAATAGGACTAGAGCAAATACACATTCCACTAATCAAATCAAGTGAAATCTACTGTACTTTTATTAATGAATCGGTGAAACATTTTTCATAGTGGTCTATACTTCGTCGGCTTACACGGCCGGAGTCGATGTTGTTAAAATTCATTCCCGGGCTGATTGGCCGCGGTCCATTGGTTTCAACTGAAACAAACGTTTCAGCAGTGCCATCGACTAGCATCATCAGTGTAAATTCGGGCGTCGCTAACATAGGGTTAGTAGACGTTAGTGACATAACCACAGCCTTAACCACAGTACTGTGGTCACTAAAGTGTACCACACTACGTTAGCGAAGCTCGAATTTACACTGATGACGGCAGTCGATGGCAATGCTGAAACGTTTGTTTTTGTTGAAACCAATGGACCACGGCCAATCAGCCCGGGAATTAAGTTTTTTTCATAAGTTTCTCCTGTAAGACCACTGTCAGTTAAAATAACATTTTATTACTCATTGAGTTATTTAAGTAAACAGCCTACAGTAGGCTAATTATTAAATAGGTTTTTCATGATAAGGTGGCGGCGAGGGACATAAACAGGTGTCGCGGGCGCGGGCCGCCCATTTGAAAATTACTGTATTAAGCGAGGTAGTGGAAATATATTTCAGATATTTATTTCTTGAAATTTAATAATATTAAGAGAAGACTTTTAGAAAGCATTTAAAGGTGTAGAAAGTTTCCTCTCTCTCTTTCTCTCTCTCTCTCTCTCACACACACACACACACACACACACACACACACACACACACACACACACACACACACACACACACACACACACACACACACACACACACACACACACACACACACACACACACACACACACACACACACACACACACACACACACACACACACACACACACACACACACACACACACACCGCTGCAGTAATCGATCGATCGATTGGTTAAGTGAGTTTTTCTGTTTTCCAGCCGTCGTGATCAGTCAGAGCAGTTTGTAAAGGTTGAAAAATGATGCTGCCGCGGCCTCGAGCCTCTGTCGGTAATCAACTCTCACAGCCCACCCTTACCCACAGCACCTCGCAGCCACCAGTACTCCCCCATCCATCCTCCCGTTACCGAGAAAGTCGGTTACTTTCCTTTTAAAAAACGTTTAGTCTGAAAAAGGCAAACTTTCCCTCGGCGGGCGGCGGCCGTCAAGTGGAGTTTGATTCAGTTTAATAGAATACTTTTATTTACACAGCAAATTGTTTTCGTAAAACAAATCGAGTTGTTGTTTCTTTAGTGGAATTTTCATTTCCATTATCCAAAGAAATGTAACAATAAATCTTTTCCCTAACGGTAATATAATTGAAGCTGTTGCGATTTCAGTAGGACGATAAAGTGATTTAAGTGAAATTACAATGTCTAGGGCTCATAATGAGAGGAGAAAAATATATACTACAGTTAATAGGGCTAATACAAGCCAGAAGACGTCGGGGCAAAAGTCGTATTTACTGCTTGTATAACTTAAGCGACTGGTTCCAGTGTAGGCCTACCTCTTCTTCTGATAGTTCCTATCCGTTTCGGATGTTGGATATCATACAGATTATTTTAACTTTCTGTACTGCTGTACGGAATAGTAAGTCAGTTGTATTCATGCTAAACCAGGGCCTTAAATTTCTCAGCCATGAGATTCTCGGTCGCCCAACTCCTCTCTTTCCAAGTACTTTTCCCTGTAGTATGGACTGCAATAAGTAAAATCTCTGTTCATTTCTCATGAAATGTCCCAGATACTGAAGCTTTCTTATCTTCCCTTTCTTTCTTCATCTTTCTAAGAATTTCAACATTAGTTATATGTGCTGTCCATGAAATGCTCAGTATTCTACGGTAAAGCCACATTTCGAAAGATTTCAATGTTGTGACTTCAGTCAAAGTCCAAGAGTCTACACCGTAGAAGAGGACCGAGAATACTTAGCAGCGTAAAAGTCTCATCTTTGCTTTGAACACAGCCATGATGATATTACTAGAGATATCTAAACGATCTTAATGTTGTGATTTCTCTTTGCCTTCTACATCCCAATGTCGCTGACTAGTAACTAGTTCATCTGGCTTCGGGGCCGATTTCTCAACCCCAGGAAAATGAGGTGCCCTACCCTTGCGAGTTCATCCACCCGAAGCTATTGACTAGCAAGTGGGAGACTACTAATTCCCGTAGTCACTCGGTCCCAATTTCCTCGTCAGTTAAAACAGGGTGCACCATACAACCGAGGGGCTGTACTTCGAGAAGGTGAGGTTGGCATTTGTACATGGTAGGTTATATATTGCGCATCATATACCTTAACACACTCGATTTATTTAGAGCAGCTGCATCTAAATATGGATTTCCACGATGGTTGCCAACCTTCTCAGAGAGAACGGCTTTTAAAGAAGAAGAAGAAGAAGAAGAAGAAGAAGAAGAAGAAGAAGAAGAAGAAGAAGAAGAAGAAGAAGAAGAAGAAGAAGAAGAAGAAGAAGAAGAAGAAGAAGAAAAGTGATAAATGATGATGTTATACGCAGAAGTGGAGGAAAACCAAATTTGTGGAGGAGTGCCGTACTTAGGAGGGAGCAGAGGTTACTGAACAAGACTTGTGATCGGGGGTACCCAGGAGGGGTTGTGGAGCTGTAGACTAGGATTTCTCCACGGTGGCAGGTGACTGACGATAAACCGGGAGAGGGACGAGGTTATCGAGATTGCAGTTATAGTCTGCTGCTTGCCTTAGGCCACTGGTGGTACAGCCTCCCTACAGATCTAACTATAGTCCTAATACTCCATTGACGACCTACCCATTTGGGGGGGGGGAGAGGAATGTAACCCTCAGAAAATCCGTTGGCTACGTCACTGTTACGGAGAAATAAACACCACTGAGAGAAGACACAGACTTACAAGAAATATCTTAAAACATACTTGAATGAATGTCGCGCGTAGTGGTTGAAGGGGCGCCGACAGAATTACTTGTAGGGGAGTGCACCCAGTTTATGATAATAGGCTATTTTTGATAACTTCCAGTACCATAAGCCCTTTTTACGTTAAACATACTATACATACTTCTTCTTCCTTTTCTTCTTTAACTTCCTTGTTAGCACTCTGTCCTACATGTTGTCACTCCACCTCTTCCTTGACCGACCAATGCACCTATTGGTATTTGGTTGGCTACCTCTTGTCTTTTTCACAAGCCTTGTGTCATCCATTCTTGATATGCATTCATTTCATATTCATTCCGCAATCCAAGAATTATTAATATCTGTTACAAAACACGTTTCTCTTCTACTTAATACTAAATTTCATAGGTTTTTAAGACACAGTAAATAAGTTTTCAAGGTCGACATCGCGACCCACCAAACGTCCCCTCGGCACGCAGCAGTGGGTTGAAAAACGCTGATTTAGAGCGAATGAGTGACACTCGATTACGCAAAAAAATAATGAAAGCCCGTAGATACTTGGTGTCAGACGAAGAGGAAGCCCACGAACGCAGTGGCAGGACAATGCTCCTGGCGAGACAGAAACTGGCGAGTGGCTGCAGGAGATAGGGAATGTTGCGCTGTGGACCAAACAGCGAGTTTATGGAGAAATGAAATATTTCCATAGAAACTATTTCTTTCTTCACCCTTAACCACAGTACTGTGGTTACTAACGTATACCACCTCACGTTAGCGCAGCCGATTTTCACTGATGATGCAGTCGATGGCATTGCCCAAACCATAGTTTTGCAGAAAACATTGGACCACGGCCAAACAGCCCGGGAAGGAATTTTAACAACAAACTACTTTGTTGCCGATAACGTAGTGTAATACACTTCTTGCTAGGCCTTTGTGAAAGAGTTAAAATTATTGATTTGAAAATTATGTTTGCCTATGAGCATGTGAAAAGTAAGATCACAAACTATCTTTATCAAATATGATATATAATAATTTCTATAATAGTTTATGGTACTTATTCTAGTGTACCGACTCTTGATTTACCTCAGGGCGCCAGTAATAATAAACACAAATTAAAGTATGATAATCACTTTAATGACAATTTGTATTTATACATTACAAAATTAAAATCTTCTTATATGAATTGAATTACTTATTGAACAAATTTAAATATGATTAACTAGCAGTGAGTCCTTTATGACAGATTGAGTCACTATGTTGCATAACAACATATGTTTATTTATCAAAAATATATAATTTAAATGTTCAGTATTCTTTACTTGCGTAAATCCTTCCAAAGTGCGTGGTCCTGAAGCTATTGTAGATCGGTGGTTCGCCAGTAGCCGTCGTCGTGTTGATTCTGGTTAAACTTGCACAAATCACTTTATCACAAATGCACTATACTAACATATGGATTATAACTCTAACTATGTTGTATAATTACACTGGACACAAAGATGACAAAATATAACTTAAGTGCATTTAACTCACTTCACGTCGCGTTTGGGCCGACTAATTTATACCGTCACAACTTTCTTTCGAACTCCAACGCCTCCTTCCGCGAATTACCGCCACGTAAAGAATTAACAGAACTTCGTATGTATTTATTATTTATTATTGTTTATTATAACTTTGATTATACACTCTTTGAATTATTATGATTTATGAAACTTGCTTTATAACTTCAATATTAATAATTATAGTGTTCCCGTACTTTGTTATTTCTGAGAAGTTTACTGATTCCTTCCGTTAATTATTAAAATATCTATATTATTTGACGCAAAAACAACGTACACGAGTCTCTCCGTATAATTCTGCCGATATTAAGAAGACTGCCCTTATTTCCTCTACGTTCACAATATATACATGCCTCAAGTTTCCCTTACTTACGAACTACAACAAAACGCTCCGATAGGTCCAAACTACCGCTAAATACGAATTCAACCAATCCGCTTAACTACAACTTCCCGCGTAACGTATGACGCTTTTTCTTATTCGCCCAACGTTTTTCCGTGCACACGTGTTTACAGAAAGTAGCGTCTCTCGCACAACAAGATCGCTTTCCCACGCCAGCTATTGTTATATGCACTTAGGTTTTACAACGTTTGGTAAACACACTTACTATCTGAAACATAATACAGTTTATGACAGTAGTGTCCCAAATCATGCCTCAACATACAGTACATGCATTATCAAGCTTTTAGCAAGTAATTCTATTTTCACTTTATTGCCACCTCGCTTTCTCACGCCTACATGCCTCTTTGTTTTCTCAAACACACCCTTATTTCTATTTTCAGCATATCTTATTTATTAAAATTATAAATAGGTCAAATTTTCCGTTACAGTAGTAACTTACAAATATAAAAATCGTTATGGAGAACCATACATGACTTCCATGTTCTCATATTATATATAAAATCATTTGGTACTGCCTTTATGCGTACCCGCAGTTATTTCGATAACGCGATTTTTGGGCTTAGATATTTAGTGAATATCGCACATAATTTTATGTAGTGAAAGAATTATACAAATTTTAATTTTTTATGTTGCAAAATAGTTGGCTGGTGATTGCAATTGATTTCGTTTGTCATTTTTTAATGGTAAATGACTGTAGTAGTAATTTATCACCGGGTCGTGGCTGTGACACCAAAAATTGATAATGTTAGGTTAACATGAAAACTGAAATTATACATGGAAACCAATACATGTGTAATGTAAAACTATTTTTTTTCTAAAACCACGAAAAACCCAACTCGAAGTAAGGCAGGAGTGGCCCAAGGGTCAACCCCTTGCCTATTATTATAGGCCTACATGTCACTTTTTTGTGGCAGAACTCGTTTTTTTTGTAAAATTCGTTTTCCGACAAGTACTCGTTTTGTGACTAGCAAAAAACAAACATCCATTATGTACAATTTATAGAGCATATGTTGTCATTCCTTAATACAGTGTTTTTTGTTTTTTCATTAACCATAAATATTTGTATTTTTCATTTTGTAGGCTATTTGCTGTTGTTTTCAACGAGAACTCTACAAAACAGGGCTGTATGCAAAACATCATTTGATTCTGTTTGAATTTGCGGCTGTTATCTTTTTCCATAGAAAAAAATTACACTTGATAAAAAACCGTTGCAGGTAAACTACCCCTTTCCCTTAACCGATCTTCTCCGAAAGCAATAGGTCTTGAGTACTCTACAAATCAGGGCTGTATGCAAAAAATTATTTGATTCTGTTTGAATTTGCGGCTGTTATCGTTTGTCATAGAAAATACCTTTGTTAAAACATAAAACGTAGCAGGTAAACTACCCCTTTCCCTTAACCGATCTTCACCAAAAACAATAGGTCCTGAGAACTCTACAATTCAGAGCTGTATGCGAAACATTATTTGATTCTGTTTGAATTTGCGGATGTTACGTTTGCAAAAAAAAAAAAAAAAAAATTACCCTTGATAAAAAAAACCGTTGCCGGTAAAATACCCCTTTCCCTCATCAACCGATCTTCACCAAAAACAGGTCGTGAGTACTCTAGAAATCAGGGCTGTATGCAAAAAATTATTTGATTCTGTTTGAATTTGCGGCTATTATCGTTTGCTATAGAAAAAAATCTACAGACACACATAGACAGACAGACACACAGACAGACACACAGACACTTTTCGAAAAACGACTTTTTTTCATGTTTTGAGTGTAGTACAATCAGAATCTGCAATAATCTCGAACACGATTTTTTTTGCCATCACCATACTTCCATTTCCTTAAGGAACATGGAAGTAAAATTATCTCCTCCCTTTCAACTACCATTTTAATTTATAGAAAATTACCCCTTCCCCTTCAACTACCCTTTCCATTTATAGATATTTTATCTACCTTTCTACAGTGAATTATTATGACCTTCTTTTAAGGTTACTTTGTTTATCAAAATTAAGCACTTTACTCTTGTTAAAACGTAAAAGGTTGCAGGTAAACTACCCCTTCCCCTTAAACGATCTTCACCAACATCAATAGGCCTCGAGTACTCTACAATTCAGAACTGTATGCAAAACATTATTTGATTCTGTTTGAATTTGCGGCAGTTATCGTTTGCCATAGAAAAAATTCTGCACACACACACACACACACACACACACACACACACACTTTACGAAAAATAACTTTTTTTCATGTTTTGAGGGTAGTACAATCAGAATATGCCATTATCTCGAACACGATTTTTTTCGCCATGACCATACTTCCATTTCCTTATGGAACATGGAAGTAAAATATCGGTATGGAGAACCATACATGACTTCCATGTTCTAAGATTTATATTTAACATCATTTTCAATATGAAATATTTCCAAAGAAACTACTTTTTTCTACTTACTGCTTCAGCCTTAACCACAGTACTGTGGTCACTAACGTCCACCTCACGTTATCGCACTCGTTTTTCACTGATGATGGAAGTAGATGGCACTGCGAAAACGTCTGGTTTTGCAGAAAACATTGGTCTACGGCCAAACAGGCCGGGAAGGAATTTTAACAACAAACTACTTCTTTGTTGCCGATAACGTAGTACATATATAAAAAAAATTATCCCCTCCCCCTTCAACTATAATTTTCGTTTATAGAAAATTACCCCCACCCCGTTCAACTAGCCTCTTCATCCTATTTCATCTACGTTTCTACAGTGGCTTATTAAGATCTTCTTATCAGGATACTTTATTTATCAAAATTAAGTACTTTACTCTTGTTACAGCATAAAATGTTGCTGGTAAACTACCCCTTTTCCTTAACCGATCTTCACCAAAATCAACAGGCCTTGAGCTCTCTACAATTTAGGGATGGATGCAAAAAATTATTTGATTACGTTTGAATGTACGGCAGTTATCGTTCGTCATAGACAAAATTACCCTTGTTATCACATAAAACGTTGCAGGTAAACTACCTCTTTCTCTTAACTGATCTTCACCAAAATCAACAGCCCTTGAATACTCTACAATTTAGGAACGTACACAAAAAAAATTTGATGTGCGGCAGTTATCGTTTGTCATAGAAAAAATTAATGTTGTTAAAACATAAAATGTTGCAGGTAAACTACCCATTTCCCTTAACCGATCTTCACCAAAACGAACAGACATTGAGTACTTAATAATTCAGGAACGTATGCAAAAAAATGTTTGATTCTGTTTGAATGTGCGGCAGTTATCCTTCGTCATAAGAAAAATTACCCTTATCCAACGTCATAAAACGTTGCAGGTAAACTACCCCTTTGTCTTAACCGATCTTCACCAAAATCAAAAGACCTTGCGTTCTCTATAATTTAGGGAGGTATGAAATAAATTATTTGATTCTGTTTGAATTTACGGCAGTTATCGTTCGTCATAGAAAACATTACCCTTGTTAAAACATAAAACGTTGCAGGTAAACTACCCCTTTTCCTTAACCGATCTTCACCAAAAACAATAGGTCTTGATTACTCTACAATTCAGGAACGTACACGAAAAAATATTAGATTTTGTTTGAATTTGCGGCTCTTATCGTTTACCATAGAAAAAATCTATAGACAGACAGACAGACACACAGACAGACAGACACACACACACACAGACAGACACACACATAGACACTTTTCGAAAAATGATTTTTTTAATGTTTTGAGTACAATCAGAATCTGCAATTATCTCGAACACGATTTTTTCGCCATCACCATACTTCCATTTCCTTATGGAACATGGAAGTAAAAATGATCCCCTCCCCCTTTAACTATAATTTTCATTTATAGAAAATTATCCTCTCCCCCTTCAACTACCCTTTTCATTTATAGATGTTTCATCTACCTTTTTTACAGTGGATTATTATGACCTTCTTTTCAGGATACTTTATTTATCAAAATTAAGTACTTTACTCTTGTTAAAACGTAAAACGTTGCAGGTAAACTACCCCTTCCTCTTAACCGATCTTTACCAAAATCAATAGGCCTTGAGTCCTTTACAATTCGGGCAAACATCCCAAAAATTATTTGATTCTATTTGAATTTGCGGCAGTTATCGTTCGCAAAAAAAAATTTACACACTTAAGCCAGTAAATATGGAAAGTAATTCTGAGACACAGTCATCTTGTTTTTGAAGAAGATACACGTTGGACAAAGTTTTTACTGTAATTATGAAAATTTAGTTGTAAAGTATTCCAGTGTAGGTCTCTTCTTTACAATGGACCAAGCTTCTTATTACAGTTATGTCTACAGTATTTTGTATAAGATATAACTGTTTTTATTACTGTATTGCTGTATTATTACCTGTTTTGTATACAGTAAAATAAATAGTTTAGTAAGGGCCTGAAGCAGGGATGTTGTCTCTCACCGACGTTTTTTAAGATATACTTGGAACAAGCCCTCAAAACCTGGAAAAAGAAATGCCACAAAATGGGGATACCTCTAATTGACAACACAGTGTACACACTGAGTTTCGCTGACGACCAAGTCGTGGTAGCGCAGGACGATCACGACATGGAATACATGACACGAAAACTTATAGAGGAATACAAGCTATGGGGCCTTAAGTAAACACAAAGAAAACGGAGTATATGTGCATTGGTGGGGAACAGAAGAATTTATTTTAGAAGACGAACAAGAAATAATAAATTGCAGTAGCTATAAATATCTAGGAACAGCAGTTACACAAGACGATAGTCTAGATAAAGCGATAAGAGAAAGAAATAACTTGGGAAGAAAATCAATAGCATTGCTGAACAACATATTGTGGGACCAACAAATATTAAAATAAAATAAACATCGTATATACAATACAATTGTGAAACCAATTATGTCATACGGATGTGAAATATGGCCAATAACACAAAGAACAGAAAAGTTGTTGGAGGCTACTGAGATGGATTATTGGCGAAGAGCGGCAGGGAGGTCAAAACTGGAAAAAGTAAGAAACGTCAGAATCCGGAAGATAATGGGGGTACAGTGTTCTATTGTTGACGACATAAAAACAAAACAGCTAAGATGGTTTGGACATGTGCAAAGAATGCCGGATAATCGACTCCCCAAGCAAATGGACACCATATGGTCGTAGGCGAAGAGGAAAACCTAGGTTGAGTTGGAGAGAAGGCATCAATCGGGCAATGAGGACCGGGAATTGGAAGAAGAATCTTGGTTTGATCGAGACCAATGGAGTTATATCCATATTATAAGGCCTACTTGTTATATACAGTTACAACGGACACCTCAGAGCCTCTTTTAGCCCATTATAACGGGTGGTTTTCTGTATTGAATTATAAGCCGATAGGACGGAGTGTAGGACGCCCTACGAAGAGTTGGAGTCTCTAGTCTATCTGCTTGGGACCGGAAGCAACTATTTTCGGTTTAAACCTTGTTTGAGATTATGGTGATGATTACAGTACATACTCTACAAGAGGTTAACGTCTTTCATAATTAAATTTAATAACTAAGAACAATAATTTTTCCTTACATATTTTGTTGGTCTCCTAGTTATGAACAGGATAATTCTGGCGCACTTCATTATTCCTTCACCTTTCAACACTGTTCAGAGACTCTCTCTCTCTCTCTCTCTCTCTCTCTCTCTCTCTCTCTCTCTCTCTCTCTCTCTCTCTCTACATTCTTCTGTATCTTATATTTATGAGCTACTTTCCTCACCTTTCTGCTTTCTCGCCATTTTTCTGATGATTGTATAAAAGGAAGGTAAGAATAAATAAACGTTTTGGGTCCAAGAGTATTATTATTGTTTCTGCTAATATTAAATTGTTGGGACTTATCGCATAAAGTGTGTTAGCGAATATATCTGGCCTTGAAATAAAAAACGTTTGACAGTTTCTTTGTTCACAATTGTCTTACGTCTTACAGTAGATATCTATATATGTATACATGCACGTGCACACACATTTGTACACAAAACCGCGTATACTATAGAATGAAGAGAGATAGTCAAGTTTTTGTGTCCTACTGAATAGCAAGAAAAAAGGGGTTGAAATCAATTCCAGTTCAGTAATTTAATTCCGATTGAGTCACCACTTCTCTCCCTCTCACTGATTCGTTCCCCTCCTTCTCTCTTGGTCTCCCTATGCACTGTGATGTATTTGTATTTGTATTTGTAGTCAGCATTGGTAGTTAACTGTGTGCATAAATTATATGGAAAGCTGTTACATTGCGTCATCATCAGCGTTACCAACTTCGCGGAAAGAATGTCTCTTACAAATAGGTGATGACTGAACGCAGGTATTTAAATGTCTCCATAAAAATACCACGAATTCTAACGTTCGAGAATACTAAACAGCATCCGTTGAAGTTTAGTGAGATTCAGCGACATAAATCTTGTGTCCCTTGTGTCTTGTGGTCAGATTTATCTACTTGGAGAGAATTATCTTTAATACATACATACCAATCCGTGGTATTTCGGCTTCTCCCTTAATTCAAACAAATGCTCATTCTTCTATTGTTGTTTGCACGTGACCTCTACAATGTCCCCCCCCCCAAACGTTCATCAGTGACTTATAGGCGAATTAAATTAAAAAACGTTTCTTGCGGTCCCAAGCAGACAGACTAGAGCTGGTCCCTCCAACGGACGTCTCCGTTCCTTTCGCTTATAATACAATAGTCGTTTGGGGATTCGGAAATCATCCATTCGCTTAAGACGTTCCAACCATTTTAGTCGATATTGGGCAATTCTATCGACTATACTCATAATATTTAATTCTTGCCGAAAAATCTGCATTTCTTCTACGATCTTGGTGAACAGGGCCTATATGTTCCTACGTGCCTGTGAGATCTCGTTAAAGTCCAACGACGCTGGACTTCAGGCGTGTTTATTTACTCCTTGATTTTAGAGTTTTCCTGGTGGTCCCGCGCGTATGGTTGAACTTTTGTAGCTTATTCACCACGTCATTGTCTGCAATATATGACAAATTACAGACCAGTTAAACACTTGTAACTCTTCTCTTATGGATTTATTCATTATACGATCAAGTTTACAACACCTTTTAACTCCTCTTAAGAATGACATTTCCGAGGCTTGTATTGTACTGTCCTGTTTCTTGGTTGTTGTCCATAATTCACACCCGTAGGACAGTACAAGGACTTCCATAACTTTATAGGACTCTAATTTTGTATCTCGACGTACCTCGTTTCTCGTTGATCGTCCCACAGCGTCTGGAACTTACCTAACTTCACAACAATATCATAATTCCTATCATATCCAATATCATTTCCCAAATAACTAAAACGGCCCACCTCTTCTAGAATTTGATCATTGCTCATTATTTTTGTTCTTATTGGCTCCTTGCCTCGAAATGCCAATACCTTTGTTTTTTTTTTTTATAGTGGAGATATTCATATTGTATTGTTTACAAATATGATTAAGTTTAAAAACAGATTTTTGCAAATCAGATTCTGTATTTTGAATTGCAACCAAGTCGACAGCAACACATCACATTCAATTTTAAAGTCATTGTATTGGTATCCGCGTCACAATTATTATAATTAAAATTTAAAGTTTTTACCTTAATCCGTCTATGTGCCTGCTTAATTTTGTCTTCTTTGTCTTCTTACGCGTTTCGGATTATGTTAATCCATCATCAGAGATTAAAAAAATTCGTCGGTTAAGACTTCGTTAAAACATTAAAAGTTACACTAAAAGACATTTAAGTATATATTCCACAAACACAGCGACGTACGCGGATGTGAGTGCGCACTCAATACTTAGTACGTCGCTAACCAGTATTGAGTGCGCACTCACATCCGCGTACGTCGCTGTGTTTGTGGAATGTATACTTAAATGTCTTTTAGTGTAACTTTTAATGTTTTAACGAAGTCTTAACCGACGAATTTTTTTAATCTCTGATGATGGATTAACATAATCCGAAACGGGTAAGAAGACAAAGAAGACAAAATTAAGCGGTCACATAGACGGATTAAGGTAAAACCTTTAAATTTTAATTATCACATTCAAATATCTGTCCCGTGATAACCTTTTGTAATGTATTTGGTTAAAAATGGAATCAGAAATTCAGATAAGTAGCGAAACAAAGCATAGGCCTACTATTAATATATTAATATAGCACAGTAATTATTAATGAAAGCCAATTTAATAAATTTTTGTAGTGATTAATGTAAAATAGTTTTTCAACACAGCCAATAAACCAGTATAGGAATACCTTCTTCAGGTAGTGAACAATCACTATAGGATAAGCTGACTCAATGTTATTTCTACAGTCAAAAATTCAGCCAGGTTACTCAGGTTAGCGGCCAAGGTAAACACAGTGGAACTTGAGATTAACGAGCTCGCTTGTAACGAGAACTCGGATGTAACGAACAAAAGTACGATATTTGTTTGGTTTTGTATCATAGTAATGATAACTAAACTCGCTTTTAACGAGTAGTACGCATTAGAGACTTGGTTATAACGAGCATTTTATCACAGCTTATTTCTTTTTCCTTGTACTAACGCGTTTCGGATTATTTCAATCCATCATCAGAGTGTAATAAAATCAGTCGATTATGACTTCGTTGCAAATATTAAAAGTAACACAAGAAATATTCATACACATGTCCCACAAGAAATACGCGGGACTAACGTGTACGTGTACTAACGTACGCGGATGTGAGTGCGCACTCGACACTTGTTGACAACGTACTGCACAGTTTACTTGATCGTTCTCGATTGTTATGTTGAGACGTGTAATCTATGTTCGTGTTGTCTATAATTTTATCATACAGTATGTGTGATTTAAACTCTAAGTGTTCATTTAATATATTGTTAGGATCTTTTTTGAAGGCCCGGTAGATTTCAAATTCTTCTATTGCATTCATATATCGTCCTTTTTTGCACATATGTAGGGGTATGCAATTTGTTGTAAAGTTTGTATAATTGTGATCTGATGAAATGAGGTGTTTAGCATAAGTTGATTTAGTTATATTTGAATTACTTCTGGGTAGGTGTTCTTTATATCGAAGTCATAATCGACTGATTTTATTACACTCTGATGATGGATTGAAATAATCCGAAACGCGTTAGTACAAGGAGAAAGAAATAAGCAGTCACAAAGACGGTCAAGGTAAATTATATTTAATAATAACCGTGACGCGGATACCAATACAATGGCTTTAAAATTTATCACAGGCTTGTTCACGGATTAAGGTTCTAACAAGAGCTCGTTACAATACAGCATTTTAAACATTCGATTAAAATCATTAACGCAATTTAGTTAAACAAATAATGTGATGAATTCGTAGAATATTAAAATAAATTACAAAACTGTGTTGATATCTACATATACAAAATTACTAAACAAACAAAAATAGATGACTCTTTTAAGGTTAGTTAAATTCTGTGTGCGAAATTTAAATTTTGACGATTCCATTTCGGACGAGGAACAAAAAGACAAATAAATTAGAGTGAATTTTCTTGTTATTTAAAAATAAATATTGTACATGTGGCATGAAAAGTTTTGCGTTTTTTTCCAGACACCAGGCCAGCTGATCTTTGGTAAGTTTTTACCACACATTTACTTTTACTATATTTCGCGAATGCACTGAACGACAATATTCAGCAATATTTAACGCCTAAAAAAGTTTAAAGTCTAAATTTCACTTTTAAACGCAGAATGTAAAACATGTCACAGTTTTATTGTGCAAAGCCTCTTCTATAGTTGTGTGTTCGACAATCACGGTATCGGTATAGTTAGGCTTGCGAGTAAGTCGACAACTCGGATGTAACGAGCACCCGGTTTTAACGAGCACATTTGTCCTGTCCCTTGAACTCGTTATAAGCAAGTTTCACTGTATATAAAATTCAACGTCCTCTCGTTATTAAAGAAGTACCAAGACAAGTGCTTGACGATGAAGTGGGTATTCTTTAACTCCCTCGGCCAGAAGGATAACATTCTAAAGCCAATTTCGCGGCACTTCCACTGCACCGTTAGTAAGATGAGATTACAGTTTCGAGACCACGTCACCGCAGCTTATCGCCTTCAATGGAACCGACTTATCGTGTCGTTGGCATTCTGCTGTCGGTGTAGGCATATATACCGATGTTTAATGATGTACAGAAACATGTCGTACACTGGTTACAGTTGCTTTGATGCCATCGACTGTCAACGCTTTAGTCGAGGAAGTATTACTACCAAAAGATGTTGGTAACACTGACGTTGTTGTAGGCTTGGTAGGCCTATAACAGATTTCCATTTATAATTTGTAGCTCATAGAATTGACAATACAGTAATACATACAGATATAGGCTATTGTATAAGTATAAGTTATCTCACTGGGAAGCCTACAAATAAAGGTAGAGGCATTGCCTGTGAAAGAGAGAGAGAGAGAGAGAGAGAGAGAGAGAGAGAGAGAGAGAGAGAGAGAGAGAGAGAGAGAGAGAGAATAGTGAGACCGAAGAGAGAGGATGGGAGGAAGAATCAGCTGGAGTTTGTTACTGAATCGCATTTAATTTCAACCCTTGTCGTACACACACACACACACACACACACACACACACACACACACACACACACACACACACACACACACACACACACACACACACACACACTACTGTCCCTGTGCGACCCGCGTGGTAGATCCCTCCATACAGCACTTCCGTTTCCTTAACATAATGGTGAGTTATTGATCGAAAGAGAGCCCTTCGCACTCTCTCGCTCTCACTACCTGAGCCGATGGGATTACATACGTACATAGGCCTACATAAGCGCAACACATAAAGAGAGCCCGAGGCCCCGCCATCGTGTCTCTCCCTCCACCTATTATGCACCACAAGGGGGAGGTGACGTCATACCCAACCCCAATAGTGCACATACACACAGACACACACACATACACACTCACAACACACAACAAACTATATGCGTTTCCCGCCAATTATTCAACTTGCTGCCAACTAGTGTCTTTCTTTTCTCGTTCTCTCTCTCTCTATCTCTCTCTTTGAGCCGCAGCTTCCCCTTCAAGCCAATACCAAAACTTCAAACAATTGGGGTGAGAGTATTGATCCATTATTTCCACTGTGGGAGGAGGTGAACTAGGCTTCCAGCGTTTGTTGTTGTATTATGTATTCTAATGTTCTAATCTTACCAGTTTTTTTTCTAATACAGTTCAAGTTTACAAATAATTCATATAGGAAAAATTAAAATTATGTTATACTTTGTTTTTTATACATTGAATACAATCTGTGGGAAATACAATTTTAAACTATATTAATTGATGACTCGTTGGGCATTTGGTGAAACATATTAATACAAAGGTTTTTTAAAAATATATAAACACTTGGTACGTTTCACAGATTTTATTTAACTTTGACAGCTGTTTCGACTTCCTAACCCCCATGGCTTATAAACAAATAAAAATATGTTTATATATTTTTAAAAAACAATTTTAAAGTCTCCAATACTGAAACAAAAACAGTGGTCTTCCTAGGGAAGGAAACCGCCAGTATTTAATAAATTACTCCCGTAGCTGACGATAACGTTTTGGAGCGGGTATCACATTTTATAATTATTTGGGCTGTGATATCTCATATAAAAAGGACCAAGATGTTGAGAGAAAATTAAATAAATTTAGTTACCTATACACAAATAGACTACTGTTAAAGAATAAGAGTCAGACACACACACACACACACACACACAAAGCTGAAGTTTTATAAGGTCATAGCAGTGCCACTTTTAAAAGACAGCCGTCGGTCGACAGAAGTTAAGACTTCAAGGAAATACCATCAGTTATTGGCAGAATAATTGGTGATACAGTTTATTCATTACAGTTCGCTGATGACCAATTACATCTGGCTCAAGAGTTTGAAGATATAGAGTACATGACTAGAATATTGATACAGGATTATCAGAAATGGGGACTAAAGGTAAATATGAATAAAACAGAATAGGCTACATGGCAACAGGTGGCCTTCATCAAAACTTGATATATTGGAGGAAGACATGAGGAAGATTTAATATACAGAGGAATACGGGGTGAAAATATTTAGGGGTGAAAATTACGGCCAGTGGGAAGCAAGACAGAGAAATACAATACAGAATTAATTTGGTAGAGATGGCTATATCTACATTAAATGTAATCCTGTGTACATAACCAAATTACAGCAGAAACTAAAACCAAAATATTTAAAACCATTGATAGAAGTATCATGACTTACGGCTCAGAAGTTTGGACTACTAATAAACACACAAGAACAAAATTAATGACAGCAGAGATGGACTTTCGGAGACGTTCCGCAAGAGTATCCAGACGTGAGAAAATCAGAAAGAAGTCATTAAGGACAGAATGAATGTGAAAAATTCAATTGTTGATTTTATCAAAAAAAAAAAAAAAAAATATGGTATGGACACACAAAAAGAATGGCATAGGAAAGATTGACAAGTAGAGTTATGGAATGGACTCCATCAGGAAGAAGGAAAAGAGGAAGACCACCTATCACCTGGATAGAAGAAATTCAGACTATATTGAGGGAACGAGAAATTGAAGAAAATATTTGGATGGACAAGCAGCAGTGGAAGATGAGAATTCAATTAGCTACTTTTGTAATCTTTGGTTCCGGAAAATGTGTAAACATTGTACAGCCAGAAATAATAATAATATTGACAGAATAAAGGAATACAGACAAAATTGGAAGTCCCATGTGGTACGCATGGTAGACACGCTTATTCCTACCAGACAAGCGCTGAAATATAGACCAACTGGTAGGAGGGAAACCTGGAAACAATGATAAGCGACTCTGGCAGGTCGGAGTGTGCTCGTTAGATAAATCTGTAGAGTGAAGAAGAAGAAGAAGAAGAAGAAGAAGAAGAAGAAGAAGAAGTTCAAATTTAGCGCTTCGTTATTAGCGAATCACTTTTATGACGAAGTTTGTGAAGATGAGAAGTGAGTGATTACATCCGCAATGTGCATCTACAATTGAAGAGTCAGCTGTTTTATATTTAATATTCCGTGATTTACCTTCAGATGTGTAGCCTAACAGCGCTGTGTTTAAGACTTTCGAGACCCGCAGCTGTTCCTTGAAGTGAGGTTTCCCATCTGTCATTTTCAGCGTTGACATCTTAATAACTTTACCTCCTGCAAAATAATTGTTTTTTATATTCAAGTTCATTTTTTTAATAGTAGTGTATTAGGCTATACACTTGCATGTAGGCCTACTAGATGAGTGGGCGAGAAAATATCGCTGTCGAATAGACCTAGAGTTCGTCAGCGTGAAAGAAGTCTAGACTGGAAACATTGTAGAAGGGAGCCATGTCGTCAGCAAAGGAAGTTAGAATGAACCGAGAAGAAGAAAACTATGCTATTGGAAGATTTAAAGGAGAAAAGGAAACATTGGGAACCGAAGGAGGGGTGGGTAGGGTGGAAAAAGAAATCCGCAGATCAAGCCAGAAAACTTACCATCAGGCAGAGCACTTAATAATAATAATAATAATAATAATAATAATAATAATAATAGCAATAGTAATAATAATAACAATAGTAGAATAATAATAATTTTTATAGAAAATGCTTATATAGAAACTTTAAATTATATTTAAAAAAATAAAAATATAACTTATAGGCCTATATATACTGCAAAATGTGAACTGTTAAACTGCGTTGTGCTCTGATGTTAACATTTTAATCTCTACAAAATGACGCCACGGTCTATATATCCGGAAATGAAAGAGTTCTTCTTCTTCTTTTCCTTGTCTGCAGAGTGTTGCGAAGCGGAAAACAAGTTCATATAAAAAACGCCGCGGGCTCGGTGCATACTCTATTTAAATTAGCCACACGCCGCTCTGCTTGCTACAACAGAGCGCGCGCGCGTGTATCCCGCATAACATTACTGCTATCGCCGCTTTGTATCTAAAACAGCTGATTTGTTTACACATAGAGATTGTTCGCGGTAAGAACGGCTACGGCTACGGATTATTTAGGAGGCTGTTGGCAAAACGTCTGACTGCGTGGCCAAAATACTGTTGGCCGGCTACCAGACGTCCGTTAGCGATATTACCCAGTGGCAACGAACTAAAGGCCAAGGTACAGGGTTAAAAAAAGAAAAAGGAAAATAAAAAAGTTTGGGTGCGTGTATCAGTAAGTGTGTACACGCGGAAGAAGTGAAACTTCTTTGGGTTATATCCATTATTTTTTGTTTATCCATTATTATTATTATTATTATTATTATTATTTTTAACTGTATACTTAAAATTTAATAGGATGGGAGAGGTATCAGTATAAGAAAAATTTTCATTTTTAGTAAATTAAAAATATTTTATTACAGTATATACATTTACAGAAATTATTATTATTATTACTAATTTATTTCGTTAATATTTAGTGATATTTCATCATACACTTTTGTAACCAAAGGCTTATGGTAACGAAAATAAGAAATGTATGTTTTACATTCAATATTATCCAGAAACCTTGTGAATACTGCATCAATTGTCGTATTCGATTTTGTCGTAGATATTTTTTTATCATTTTGTATAGACAGGTTTAAATTATCTTTTAAAAATTCAACCAGTTTTATAGATTTGTCTAATGCAAAATTGACATTGAAATCTCCACTTAAAATCATAGGTATTTTATGATAATCTTTACGAAGTATGGCGGCACCTTGTGATGTATACGATAATAATGAACGATGGAGAAAATCAATAATATCATCTAATGTTTTATTAGGAGAAATATACACTGCTACAATCACAACTGTTTGCCCATTTTCCATTTTACATTCAGCCATACACAAATCGCCAACTGTAGATGCTATTGCACCATAGACATCAGATTGAGTAACGGAAAAATCCATGGATGGAGTTATAATGTTAATAATATCGTCAGAATTTTGAAATATCCCGACACCTCCCGCTCTAATAGCCTATGTTGTCGTTTATATTTCACAATGCAGTTGAAATTAAGAACAGATACGTCATCTTCATTGGCTAGCCAAGTTTCTGATAAAACTATGACATTTGAATTTTTCACAACTATATCTTTTAGATCAACAGCATGAGCTGTAAGATTTTGGCAATTAAAAGTGAATATTGATAAATCTTTTCTGTTATTGATGAAATTAACTAAATTTTCATTTATAGTTTCTAGTTTGTTTAGTGAAGTCGTTTAAATTCCTCTTGCAAATCAATTGTTGATGATGATCGTGTTCGGCCATGGTAGAATATCTTCTCGTTGTTCTGTGTCGTAATATGTAATCCTTCAATACTCGTCACACGTGATAAAGCAACGTATAATAAGCAGAATGATCACTGTTGCACACCACTATAAAAAAATTATCCCGATTAGCGCTTTCAAGCTTCACAGCTCATCGTCAGATCGGAATTGAAAGAAATTATGTGAAAACAAACCCTTCACCCCACCACTAACACAACTTTCTTCATTCAACGTATAATAATGATTGAGAATGACGTCGATCGTATTCATAAACAATTTTTAACATATATGTCATTAAATTATGTAGGACTAGATAGATTATTTTTTACATATCGTTAACTTAAAATATTCGTAACAATAATTAACTTATATATAACTGTACATTTCCTCATTTTGATATACTACTAAACACATATACACACACATGTATGCATAAAACGCATAACGCATAACGCGTAACGAAAATTTTTCCTACCGTGCCAAAAGAAGTTTCACTTCAAAAATTATGTTCTTTGTTTTTAATGTTACTGTCTTTCAAGAATTCAAGAATTATGTATACGCATTAAACGTCACATTTTTCATAACCATGGCTTTTATTCCTGTGAACAATAAGCTGAAAACTGAAAACCATAATTACATAACATCACAAATGAAAACAACACGTACTTTTGTTTTACATTAAGAAATAGGAAATAGAATAATTTACAATCAATACACTTCTTCTTCTTCACATCGTGGTATATCGATACAATGGTACATTAAAAACATCGAAATTGTAGTTTGGTTACGGATATTGGGAAAGTACCGATTTTGTGTAGTATAATGCCTATTGATTCTGACTGTTCGTCACGTTAAAACGTTAAAATTATATATAACTGTACATTTCCTCATTTTGGTATACTACTAAACACATATACACAAACATGCATGCATATAACGCATAACGCGTAACGCGTAACGAACATTTTTCCTACCGTGCCCAAAGAAGTTTCACTTCAAAAATACAAAATATTCTTCTTGGTATGAGAAAAGCGCGTTCACTGACTTTCATGGAATGATTACATTTCTGTTTGTTTTATACCGTGTAACAAAATGTTAGTTATTCGAATTTAACGTTGCTCAATGTTTACGTTCCAGCAGCCCTGAAACAATGGAAAAAATCAGGGAAATGGGCATGAAACTTAAAAACAACTACTTATGCATCCTATTATTGGCTAATCGCGAGGTGTTAATTGCTAATGATAAAGACGACATGGTATATGCGATGCGAAAATTAATAGAGAATGTAAACTTTTGAGCATTTTAGCAAATATTCAAATAACAAACTACATTAATTTGTATTTTGTATAGAAACATTGGCAACATGAAGAAATTGCCGAGTATAAATGTAGGGTTGCCATCTCCTAAAATGGGGTTCAAAAACTATAGTGCATTCACATTAACTCACATGATACAATAGGGAAGATAGGGAAATACATCGCATAGGCTATAAAAAGTTTTTCACTGATGTAGGCCTATACTGCGCGACTCGAAAATTTACTTATAAAAAAAAATTATATTTACAGGATTATTATTAATACAACTTTAATATATATAGGTCTAACTTTAACAATAATATACAACTTTAACAATAATAACAACTTTAACAACTTTAAGTTAACTTTAACTTTAATAATATACAACTTTTAACAAGAATATATTTTTTATTTTGTAAATTACAAATGTTCCGATAGTAATCCAACTATCATCATTAGATATAATTGGATTATATTGAATTGGATTATATTGAATTATATCTGATGATGACAGTTGGATTAATCGAAGTATTTTTAATGTACAAAATAAAAAATATATTTTTGTTAAAAGTTTTTTTTATTAATAATAATAATAATATAAAATAACAAGAAAAATTTGAGCATATATGAAACAAGTTATATAAAAAAAAATTTAAAGGATTATAATTATTAAACTACCTCTAATTTTATAATGTCATAATCGTTATTCTTCGCCTTATCACAAAATTTTAAACGATCATGACCACAAACAATACAATAGAATATATAGAAGGAATAAATTGTAAATTTAATAATTTAGAGAAATTTAAAACATAGATGGATCGTTGTCGATAAATATAAATGAACCGTTTTTATTTCAACCGCCATAACACAGAACGGCACATTGAAGGATACAGGAGAATAAATTGGATACGAAGACAGAACCATAAGCAATGTGGAGCCACTGGTAGAGAAAATGCGGGAGCAATAAGTTGAATGTGGAGCCACTGGTAGAGAAAATGCGGAAGTACAGTATATGACAAATTGGGGTAAGTGCGAATGGGTAATAAAATTGTTTTTTCAAAAATATCTTCAGAAAGACTCATTTTCACAAGATTTATTTAGAAAACAAATTTAGAAATAAGGTGATTCCTAATGGGATGAGGTTTATTACCTTTAATTTGAGTAACAATTAATCATGACAGAATATTTCGAAATCAACGGTTTTTCACATTTTCCAGCCCCTAGAACATACTTTCCGGTGGTTTACGGACATTTTTGAGGCGAAAACAATATATAAAAATGTATTTATTCCTTTGTAAGTAACTCGTTGAATTTCTTGCAGCTCTCCCATGTAATATCTTCAGATAAATACACTGCAAGTAGGATTATTTTCACCCGACGTACGTTTCATAGAAATTATTCTGTATCTTCAGAGGTTTGTTTGAACTGCAATTGAATGTTTCGCTTACAATATAGTTAACGGATAATACTTGCAGTATATTTATTTGAAGATATTAAAAATGTATAAATAATTACATAATACTGTGATATTATTCAATGTAGGCTAGTTTCTTCTGCAAGTAGTGAATTGCGTTTAATATGTAATATAGGTTATGTAATATGTACAGTAATATAAAATGTAAACGCAATACACTACTTGCAGAAGAAAATTGCATTTAGCTTAATAATATCACAATATTAGTCTATGTAACTACCGCAAAAACGTCGTGTTATGCATATAGAAAATGATGAATTATATAATTATGTGCAAAGAATTCTGAATTTCTCATTTGTCGTGAGGAAAATGTGGAGTGCAACCTTCAAGTTAGTCACACCCCCCTGCCCCAAAGACCAGCTTCTGGTGGGATGTGCAAGGAAAAGATGAGTGAGAGCTTAGATAAGATTCTTTAAATTCACTAATGTCGCAAGCATGACCATAGAGTATGGGGGGACAGCACGAGTTGCCATTCCCCACACTGCTTTATTGCAAAAAACATGAGACGCGAAGAACTTTTAAAATAATACGGGAAGAATCCTGAATTTCTCATTTGTTGTGAGGAAAATGTGGAGTGCAACCTTCAAGTTAGTCACACCCCCCTGCCCCAAAGACCAGCTTCTGGTGGGATGTGCAAGGAAAAGATGAGTGAGAGCTTAGATAAGATTCTTTAAATTCACTAATGTCGCAAGCATGACCATAGAGTATGGGGGGACAGCACGAGTTGCCATTCCCCACACTGCTTTATTGCAAAAAACATGAGACGCCAAGAACTTTTAAAATAATATGGGAAGAATCCTGAATTTCTCATTTGTCGTGAGGAAAATGTGGAGTGCAACCTTCAAGTTAGTCACACCCCCCTGCCCCAATGACCAGCTTCTGGTGGGATGTGCAAGGAAAAGATGAGTGAGAGCTTAGATAAGATTCTTTAAATTCACTAATGTCGCAAGCATGACCATAGAGTATGGGGGGACAGCACGAGTTGCCATTCCCCACACTGGTTTATTGCAAAAAACATGAGACGCGAAGAACTTTTAAAATAATACGGGAAGAATCCTGAATTTCTCATTTGTCATGAGGAAAACGGGGACCGGGTCCATCCTTCAAGCTAGACCCATTCCCCCTTAACCGAGAAGCTCCTCCTCGGTGGCAAATAAATAAACTATAATTTAAATGTCGCGGGCATGGTTTTGTATGGTATATACAGTTGGTCCATATGGGAGTCGGGAGGGTAGAAAATATTACCTCTAGGCATAATACGTGAATTACCGGTGAATATCGGAGATTAGGACGGTGTATAAACCAAAGGCCAGTTGAACGTGTAAGCAAATTTACATATCTTGATACTATAGTCAATGAACAATGGGACCACTCTCAAGAAATAAAGAGTAGAATTGAAAAGGCAAGAGCAGTGTACACTAGGATGAGCAGTTTATTCAAAAGTCACTATTTAACAATAAACACAAAGATCAGACTTTTATGCTGCTACGTATTCTCGGTCCTCTTCTACGGTGTAGCCTACAATCTTGGACTTTCACTGAAGCCACAACTAAAAAATTGGAATCTTTCGAAATGTAGCTTTACCGTAGAATACTGAGCATTTCATGGACAGCACATATGCCTATAACTAATGTTGAAGTTCTTAGAACGATGAAGAAAGAAAGGGAAGTTATTAACGCAGTGAAGATGCGAAAGCTCCAGTATCTGGGACATCTCATGAGAAATGAACAGAGATTTTACTTATTGCAGTCCATACTACAGAGAAAAGTATTTTGAAAAGAGGAGTTGGGCGACCGCAAATTTCATGGCTGAGGAATTTAAGGACCTGGTCTGGCATGAATACAACTCACTTATTCCGTGCAGCAGTACAGAAAGTTAAAATAGCCTGTATGATATCCAACATCCGAAACGGATAGGAACTATCAGAAGAAGAAGGACGATGTATCACGTTACCGTTCACTAACGGGCCGCAAAAACCTGCGTGTAGATCAGTGTTATAAAATTCAAAACGCAATAAAATGTAGCCTACAATAAGAAAATTACAGAGTCTGTCGAAGAATTATACAAAAGGCTTTTAATACAGACGTCAAACTGCAAAATCGAGATAGATTAGAACAGCAGGAGCACAATTTATGCGTCACGGGTTTTGCCCCTCTATTAACTTCTTAAACGCCATCTTAACAAGAAGAAAAAGAAAAGAGCTTTCATCCGTATTAGTTGAATGCAGTAAGCCTAAGCGTTTTGTAGCTAATACGAGTAATAAAGACATCTCATTATCTGGTTTTTGTGCGTCGAGCGTCTTCAGGCCATCATCATAACGAGTAAATGGGTTTTATCTCGGGTGTCAATCGCATGTCAAGTGGAAGTTCTTGAGAACGTTGAAATTATTGTGTATAAACCATTTCCAAGGTTAGTCTCATTAAGCGCGGGCCTTCATCGCGAAGATTTACGCGCAGAATCTGCAAATGGTTTGGTTACGTGACAGTCCTGTGACTCAACATTTATCGTTAGTGTTCCTCGTTTTGGATCGCCCACGCTATGATGAATAGTCTATGTTCAGGTAGCGCGAATCCACGGAGAGGGGCGATCCCCATCAAATGGTCACTTCGGGGGAAATTTGTTTCGTCGTTTAGTGATTATAAAACGTCTTTGTGATTGTGAATATGCTACAAAATTCATATCGCGTTATGTATAGATACATGCTTTTATATAAAATTACTTTAAATTGTAACTGTACCTTACCAGTATATTATTATTTTTTATACATACGATGAATGAGCAGCGAATATTTTAAACTGCAAATGAATGTTTTTAAACGAACAATGAACTGACAAAGGCAGACATTACATTATACCTGTACATTAATAAACTTATTGTACTGACAAATAACACACACAATTTTTATCTTCACTCATTTCGATCATGTTTACTTTAGACGATCATGTAAGCTTCAGTATCTGGGACATATCATGAGAAATGAACAGAGATTTTATTTATTGCAGTCCATACTACAGGGAAAAGTACTTGGAAAGAGAGGAGTTGGGCGACCGAGAATCTCATGGCTGAGAAATTTAAGGACCTGGTTTGGCATGAACACAACTGACTTATTCCGTGCAGCAGTACAGAAAGTTAAAATAGCCTGTATGATATCCAACACCCGAAACGTATATCAGAAGGAACTATCAGAAGAAGATACTTTAGACGTTTAGAGAATTGTCCAACTTTTCATTGTCCTCCCCCATATTGCTTCTGGATCCGCCCGTTATGTCAGAAGGCTCGCGCCCTGGACAAAGTCCGAATTTTGCGTCTCTTTGCAGTAAATGAGTCAAAATGGTTTTCTCGTGCGGCAGATGCATTAAAATTCTGGTATTTTACATCAGTCGTGTATTTTCAGCGAAAAGTAGGCTAATTAGAGAAAATACTAAAAAAAATTTAAAACAATATAACTGTCATACAATTACGATAACTATGGGTAAAAAGCTTTTGAAAAGACAAAACCATTGCTGACAGCAAGAAAGATTTCAATTGAGATGAGAAAGAGATTTATTATTATTCCGGCTGTACAATGTTTACACATTTTTTGGAACCAAATATTACAGAAGTGATTAAATTCTTATTTACCTTTATTGAATCCATCCGGCTGCAATCTATTTTGTTTTTTTTAGCATTTTCTTTTCTCCAGTGAATGGGGAGTTGGCCCATTGCATTAACCCCCAACCTGTAGGACCAGGCAATTTTTAATCAAGGTATACTTCCTTTAGCCTTTGATAAACCAATATCCAACTACAAGGCAGCAGCTGCTAGTTTTGGTCCGTCTCGGGTATTTTATTTCCCTTGTACCCACCATATCTGGTGAGCATACCCCTATCCGCCACCTGGGGAGGCGCCCGATGGGAGACTAGCAACTCCACACGAGTGAGAAAGACATTTGCTAAATAATTTATTTAGATTTATAAGGCAGTGAAATATTGACCATCCAAAAGGAAGAAGAAAGGTGTATATAGAGCTTCGAAAAGTAGCTGTGGGTAAGTACGACGTAATTATTAAGGTGAAATGGGCTGACAGAATGAGAGAAAAGATAAAGTGTTAGCGAGACCAGGAGAGGAAAGGAAATTGCTGAAAATAACAACAAAGAGAAAAACATTTTGTTTAGGACAATTATCATGAAGAAACTGTCTGCAGTTAAGGATCATAGTGGGAAAGAGAGGACGGCGAAGTTGGAATGCTTGGCGACATCAGAAACGGAAGGAGTTATTGACAGATGAAGATAGATACAAGGGACCGAGAAAAGCGGAGAACGTCCAATTGAAACCTATCGTAAGCAGTAGGGAATATAGAGATTGGCTTGGGGGGGGGGGGGGTTCGGTCAAGTTGGCTTCATACAAAAGAAAAATATCGGTATGGAGAACCATACATAACTTCCATGTTCTAAGATTTATATTTAAAATCATTTTCGAAATGAAATATTACCATAAAAACTACTTTTTTCTACTTACTGCTTCAGCCTTAACCACACTCACTAACGTATACCACCTCACGTTATCGCACTCGATTTTCACTGATGATGGAAGTCGATGGCATTGCCGAAACGTCTGGTTTTGTAAAAAACATTGGACTACGGCCAAACATCCCGGGAAGGAATTTTAACAAAAACTACTTCTTTGTTGCCGATAAAGTTGTACAATATATATATAAAATATGCATAAAATTAATGGCTTGTATAAGTTAATGTTTGATCTCCATTAAGTAGTGCTCAAGTTTCCAAAGTTTTAATATTATCATGCCCGTAATTAAAACATCAGAGCAGGTTTAGTGTGTATGAGGGTACACCGTGGACAAAAATTTTCAACATTTCCTATTGAGCGTTGCTTAGAGTAAAGCTGCGAATCTACAGTGTACGTTTCACAGAACAAACACGCGGAAAAGAAGGAGCGCTCTGAAGTCACTCATGGACCCTCAGCATCTTGCAGAGGGTTCATTCCCTAAAGACGAAAATTCTGTCTATGAATCGTTCCTCTGTAAACACGTGCAGTTACACTGTCCAGCGATCCACAGGAAGCAAATCGCTATCCACGCTGGACAATTTTTCGACTTGCACGCGTTATGTTGGTGTGGGTTTCGGCACTTTCCATTTAAAAAGCGTGCAAATGTAAGAAAATAAACATGAGTGAGGCCAGAAATAACGCGAATTTTGTGTGTGTGTGTGTGTGTGTGTTCCCTGCCTTTTTATTGCAGTAATCATAATAATAAAATGGAAACGTAAACATTACATAATTGAGATATGCATGCCTGCCACGAACGATATATTTTCTCTCATACACGATTTACATTAAAATGAAAAAATTATAATTTTATTATAACTTATGTTGTATGTGTACAACGTTATCGGCAACAAAGAAGTAGTTTTTGTTAAAATTCCTTCCCGGGATGTTTGGCCGTAGTCCAATGATTTCTACAAAACCAGACGTTTCGGCAATGCCATCGACTTCCATCATCAGTGAAAATCGAGTGCGATAACGTGAGGTGGTATACGTTAGTGAGTGTGGTTAAGGCTGAAGCAGTAAGTAGAAAAAAGTAGTTTCTATGGTAATATTTCATTTCGAAAATGATTTTAAATATAAATCTTAGAACATGGAAGTTGTGTATGGTTCTCCATACCGATATTTAACAATTACCATTGTTTGAAAAAGTTTAAATGAATTTTCAAGTACTTTACTGTTGTTAAAACGTAAAAGGTTGCTGGTAAACTACCCCTTCCCCTTAACCGATCTTTACCAAAATCAAAAGGCCTTGAGATCACTACAATTCAGGGATGTAAGCAAAAAATTATTTGATTCTGTTTGAATTTGCGGCTGTTATCGTTTGCCATAGAAAATACCCTTGTTAAAACATAAAACGTAGCTGGTAAACTATCCCTTTCCCTTAACCGATCTTCACCAAAAACAATAGGTCTTGAGTACTCTACAAATCAGGGCTGTATGGAAAAACTTATTTGATTCCTTTTGAATTTGCGACTGTTATCGTTTGCTATAGAAAATACCCTTTTTAAAACATAAAACGTTGCAGGTAAACTACCCCTTTCCCTTAACCGATCTTCACCAAAACAACAGGTCTTGAGAACTCTACAATTCAGGGCTATATGCAAAAGAGTAGTAGATTCTGTTTAAATGTGCGGCTGTTATCGTTTGACATAGAAAAAAATTACCCTTGATTAAAAAAAAACCGTTGCCGGTAAACTACCCCTTTCCCTTAACCGATCTTCACCAAAATTAAAAGACCTTGAGTTCTCTAAAATTTAGGGAGGTATGAAATAAATGATTTGATTCTGTTTGAATTTGCGGCAGTTGTCGTTCGTCAAAGAAAACATTAACCTTGTTAAAATATAAAACGTTGCAGGTAAACTACCCCTTTCCCTTAACCGATCTTCACCAAAACAACAGGTCTTGAGAACTCTACAATTCAGGGCTATATGCAAAAGAGTAGTAGATTCTGTTTAAATGTGCGGCTGTTATCATTTGTCATAGAAAAAAAATCTATAGACAGACAGATAGACACATAGACAGACAGACACACAGACAGACACACACAGAGACACTTTTCGAAAAATGACTTTTTTTCATGTTTTGAGTGTAGTACAATCAGAATCTGCAATAATCTCTAAACACGATTTTTTTTGCCATCACCATACTTCCATTTCCTTAAGGAACATGGAAGTAAAGGAAGTAAAAACAAGTGAAGACTAATCAATATTACAGTCTTTCAAGTGGTTGAAAAAACGTGTAATAACATACTGAAAACAATCCCATTAAAGTTATAACACAATAAAAAAAATCGGTACGGAGAACCAAACACGACTTCCATGTTCTAAGATATAACTTATATTTAAAATCATTTAGTTGAATTTGGTTCAATAATTTCTTAAAAAAGTATCCCCCAACTTGTAAATCGAGTTTTATGTTTGACAAAATGAAATTAAATATTTCCACGTAGAAACTACTTCTTTGTTGACGATAACGTAGTACAGATGATCTTGAGAGAGGCCAGAATAACGCGAATTGTGTGTATGTCCTGCATGACTTTTGACTGCGGTAATCACAACAATAAAACTTTGGAAACGTAAACGTTACATAATGGAGATATTCTTGCCTGCCAGGAACGATAGATCTTCACGCATAGATGATTGAAATTAAAATAAAATTAGATGATTGATGATTATTGCTTGGGAACAAAATTATTTTATTTTTAACAATTACCGTTGTTTTAAAAAGTTTAAATGCATTTTTATTTGATTTCGTCAAACTAATTAAATCAATACCAAACGTGAAAAAGTTAACCCCTCCCCTTCAACTACCCATTTCATTTATAGATATATCATCTACCTTTCTACATTGGATTATTATGACTTTCTTTTCAGGATACTTAATTTATAAAAATTAAGTACTTTACTCTTGTTAATACGTAAAACGTTGCAGGTAAACTACCCCTCCCCCTTAACCGGTCTCCAACAAAATCAATAAGCCTTGAATCCTCTACAACTCGGGCACATATGCAAAAAATTATTTGATTGTGTTTGAATTTGCGGTTGTTATCGTTCGCCAAAGAAAAAATTCTACACACAACACTTTTTGAAAAATGGCTTTCCTTCATCTTTTGAGGGTAGTACAATCAGAATCATCCCATATCTCGAACACGATTTTTTTCGCGATCACCATACTTCCATTTCCTTACGGAACATGGAAGTAACAAGCGCTATTGAAACATTATTTATTAGATACAGTACTTATTAACTGAATTGATTTTCTTACAATTCAAATGTATACGCAAATGCTGTGTAATAAACTTATTTGTAGACCTATATTTAAAAAAGGGTTACTACTGTATTACCGCACACAGCTCATAACTTAATAATAAAATAGGTTAAAAAACTAAAGTATTAACAAAATATCTTGTCAACGTTCGCCCTCTGGGAGGGAGGTCTAATTTATATTTATCAGTCTGCTCTTGCGCTTCCTTCACGCCCCGTTGGAATTTTATCTGAAAAGACAGTATTGTATGTTCGATTTTACCGTTCATAACCCACGACTCACTACCACATAGTAAACAGCAGTGTACCACGTGGTGGTGGGGGGATCAGACTAGTTTGAAGGTTGGACTCCCCATTTTCCTCAGGACAAAGAAGATATTCAGAATTCTTCCCATATAACTTTATACATAATTTTTATAAAGTATACGCAAGGCTGTAAGTACGTACTTGTTTACCAAATAATTTTTTTGGGGGTGGAAATGCTTTATGCATCCGTCAGTGGAGGCCGTGCTTCCTCTGGAGTGTGGGACTCTCATCCATTAAAAAAACCACCTCTAATTCAGGCATTCATATCCATCCTGGAACCACTTAGCATTAGTTCTGGATGGAGCCTATTGTCCCCTTATCGGGGTCATTTTAGTTGTTCCTCATCTTCTACTGCCCGTTGTGTGCAAGTTGGGCCTGTCTTTTTTTTCTAGTAGGACCCACTGAATAAGTGCATTGATGCGGTCCCATTCCGCCTTACCTTGAAGCATAAGCGCAACTACGCTCTCGGGCGTGGACTCCCCGAACTCCATTTCCAGTACCATTTTCTCCCTTGCGAATCTGCAACACTTGAAGAACGTGTGCAAGGCATCTTCATGGGGAGAGTCTCCTTATTGGCATGCTGGACTTTGCACCTTTCCCATTCTTCCGGAGGTAGGCATTAAAATTGCCGTGGCCACTGAGCAACTGGGCCAGATGGTAGTTGACCTCACCGTGTTAACGGTCGATCCATTCCTTCAAGTTTGGTATGAGCCTTGCGGTCCATCTTCCTCTATCCCAACGATCTTGCCAGTGCCGGAGAGTGAGCTCCCTGGCTTCATGCTTTGGGGCATCTCTTCAAATTGTCTCCCTTCTTTCGAATAAATGCTTGCGCTCTAGAGCCAAAAGGTATACGGGAATAACTCCCGCTATCACCATGACTACTGGCTCTGGCACTGTCCGGTAAGAGGATGCTACTTTCGAGGCCCTCTTCTCTGCACCGACGCCATACGTTTTCTGTACTTCTCCATCGGCCCAGATTTCGCAACCGTACAGAAGAATGGATTCTGTGACCGCCATCTTGCTTGCCGTGGGACCTCCTACTTTGGTCACACGTCTGCTGAGCTTGGTTGTAACGTTAGCCGCCTTATCAGCTGCATACTATATTTGCTCCCAATAGGAGAGCTTTGAGTCTAGTCTCACCCCTAGGTATTTCACAGTGTTCTTTGTAAGTAGTGTTTCAGCTCCCACCTGCACCAAATAATAATAATAATAATAATAATAATAATAATAATAATAATAATAATAATAATAATAATAATAACAATAACAATAACAACAACAACAACAACAACAACAACAACAACAACAACAACAACAACAACAACAACAATAATAATAACAATAATAATAATAATAATAATAATAATAATAATAATAATAATAACTTAATTCCCGTTATTAAAGTTTACGGTGTTCTTTACATACACAGCAGTAGGAACCCAGCTCACCACATAGGGCCTACTATAAGCAGTGACAAGTTACAGTTTACTAAGGTCATTGTTGTAGGCCTACGTAGCCTATACTTAGTTCAACAAAAAACAATCATTCATAGGACTGATTAGCTCTTATCACCAACACGCATTTATTGTGCTGTCACTGAAACCCTATAAGCTACAGCCTGTACTAAATACTAACACACAGGCCTATTAAACACCACATCCATAACATTTCAAAATTAACCCCGACTGAAATAATACTTTTTAACCTTAATTGTCATCAACGATTACGCCCAATGTATAGTATTAACAACTATTATTAATATCGGTAATATATGTTAAGGTATGGGTAAAAATATTGAATAATTTAAGTACAGGAGCATACACACGCTTTATTGAAGAAACAGTTTAGTAGCAAGTATACATAAAACGGACACACGAAATACACATTACAAGAGCACATTTAAAACTGAACTGTACTTGTCGAGGGCATCTCTATTTATATAGAAAAACAGCTTCCAGATCTTTCCTTTTATTTAAAACTTCGAGAACATTACTTTTCTAGACTCTCACAGTAAACGCGCATGTGTGCGGGTTGAGGCTCCGCCCAGGCAGCTCGACCACCAACCGCACAATACAAACTTTCACTTCTACAACGACAGGTACACTTACTTAAGAATGAATGTAGAGTTTTCCAGTATATTCTCAACAATATAAAATAATTAACCTAATATATTTAGTAGTTGTGACAATTTTCTGTAATAAACAAAACAATGCTTCCACATTCAACTAAGACTTACGCACCCTTTGCAAATGAAATGAAAGTGTTGTGATAATTGTTAACAGTTTTTAGTAATAATCAAATACAGAATACTTTTTACTTTACTTCACAACTAAATCTAGCTCTACTCTTTACAATTAAAATTAAACACAAATTAAATTTCTTCTGTTAGTGACAACATGGTGTGGTTAAAATTATTATCCACGACATACGATGATAAAGGTATTCAACTGACCTTATATTCCTTAGCCAAGATTTCAAATGTTAAACGATTGTCATTATTAAGTCTAATTGAGCAATGCCGCCCTTAAATAAGCCTTAATGAGCGGTACTGAGCAAATATTTATAAGCCTTATGTTAAGAGAAACAACTGGCTTTCCAACGAGGTGAAGTTCCTCAGAGTATTCGTTGACCGTCGTCTCACCTGGCGTACCCACGGTCAGACATCCGCTCGTCTGAGCTTACTGTTTCCACTCCTGATCAGCTCAGTCATGACCAGGAAACTGGACAAGATTATTGTCGGCGCGTATTTGGTGCCGGTCATAACGTGCGCTTGCCCGCTCTGGGGTTACCTTGCCAACGTGCATAAAAAGAAGTTTAATCAAGAAAGTTGTGTTAGTGGTAGATAGACAATATAAAATTATGGACTAGATACGCTGACGATGTATTAGTAATTTGGGAAGGAAGCATAGAAGAAGTGCATGAATTTATAAATGAGGTAAATAATAAGGATAAAAACTTACAATTTAAAGAAGAGATAGAAGGTAAGAAAATAAATTACTTAGATTTAAACATAGAAATTAAAGATAATGAGAAACTACAGTTTGGGATATTTAGGAAAGAATCGTATTCTGATATAATTATACCAAGAGAGTCTTACCACTCTTATATATATAAAATAGCGGCAATCAATTCATTTTGTTATAGAGCTCAGAAGTGTTTAAAAGAGACCGAATCAAAAGATAGGGAGTTAAAAACGATAAAGGGTATTGTAAGGAATAATAATTGTAACACCAACATAGTGGATAAAGTTATGAAAAGGGTTAACATACAAAAAGCTAAAATAGAACCAGAACAAAAGAATTATGCAGGGTCATTGACATACATAGGTTCACATACTAGAAAAATTATAAAATGTTTTAATAACTACGGAGTAGATATAGCTATTAAAAAATGTGAAACGGTATTTGATAAGATAAGGAATAAAAATATAGAAAAAATCCCAGTATTACAGAAAAGCGGAATTTATAAATTAAAATGTAAAGACTGCAACAAAGTGTACCTAGGTGAGACAGGACGAAAATTCGTATGCAGGTTGTCTGACCACAAACGTGGAGAAGGTAATAGAACAACGAATTCGTTATATGCAAGACATTTCATATAAGACAACCATAAGTTTGTTAATCCTTTGGAAGAATACGAAATTGTAAAAATAGTAAATAACACAGTTGAAAGGAAGCTTAGGGAGGAGTTAGAAATATTGGAAGAAAGAGAAAAAGGCTTAGACAATTTAATTAATACTAAAATTAAATTTGATAATGAAGAAATATTGTATAACATAATTAAGAAGTAAATGATAGAGGACAGATAGATAAGATTAAGAATTAAATTGCTTAGGACTAATTAGGTGTTTTTAAAATAAGTGTGTGTGACTGGCACACATGTGTGGATGAGAAAGACTAGGTTTAAAAGGAATGCACCCCCCCCCCACACACACACACACTGAAACACAAGGAATTTGCTAGAAAAATATGTAACTCTCCAGATGGTGGGGCAGGGCTGAGGGTGGGGAAGGGACATTCAATTATAGCTTGTTGTGTGTGAGTAGGGTGGGGTGAGATGTGAGTGAAGGTTTTTTTCAGGTTTTTTGGTTTAATTCCGATCTGACGATGAGCTGTGAAGCTTGAAAGCGCTAATCGGGATAATTTTATATAGTGGTGTGCAACCGTGATCATTCTGCTTGTAAAAAGAAGTTGCAGAGCGTTCTCGACAGGGGCCAAAGTCCCCCCCCCCCGATTCCCATTTCGCCTTCTAAGGAGAGGACTTGGCACCTTCAAGCGACTTGCACGTGCGACTAGGTTCCCAGACAATCCTCTAGTGGCCGGGCTGCACGAGTACCGTATACGTGCAGGTGATTCGTGGAAACGCCGCCGGTGTATACTGCGGTAGTGTAGGCTAGCAAAACAGCCGAGAGACGGCCTGCTACAGAGCAAGTCGCCTACTTGGGCAGGAGCTCCTGAAGGCAGCTCGGAACTCAGATTACATTGTGGTATGTCTCTGCGACGCATCAACCACACAGCCCAGAGTCAGTTCAGTCAGTACACAACTTGCTTAGAAATAGATCTACGTTAAGTGATTTTGAAATTTAGCTGAAATTTTTAATACCTCTGGGAGAGGGGATTGATACCACTAGTTATATCTTCCTCTAGTTACGCAGCTGATAAACAAATTCATTTTATTTTACTATTTATGATTACAATTTGTAATGTGTAAAGCCATGGTTGATTTGATATACTTATTGTCACACACCCAGGTAAAAGTGCCAGTTTGCCCTACATAAACGACACGGTTTAATGAGCTGTAAAATACGTCTTGTTTGGGTGCTTAGCAACACTGATTAAGCCTTGAGTCTGTACGAGAGAAGAAGAAGTAAAAAAAAAAGCAGGAATGTAAGACAGATAAACACAGGTCGGGTCTGGCGCGATGTGCTGCATCATTACTTGGCTGTAGCAGCAAAAGGGTGGATGAGTCGACTGGGAGAGGGTTGGGAGGGAGGGAGGAAGGTTGCATTGTGCAGGCTAGTCTCGCTCGCTCGCGCGTAATTCCGGTTCTGCCGAAACTGAGCGAGAGAGAGAGGAAAGCGGCGAACGGTAGAGCAAGTTGGGACGCGATAGACAGAGAGAGTGAGAGAGAGCGAGAGAGCGGGTGACAGTGACTGGGAGTGAGTGAGTGAGTGAGTGAGAGTGTCTGATAGAATAGCCGGCCAATTACGGGCCTACACACTTGCACAGTCATGCGTCATGCCCCGATATTTTATTTCGATACATGTTCGTATCGTATGTTACCACATAACGCACATCTGTACGTAAATACTGGAGTATTTGACATCAACAAAAATGTTTGGATAGATCGATACAATGCAAGTTATTATTATTACTCCGGCTGTACAATGTTTCCACATTTTCCGGTACGAAAGATTATAGAAGTGATTGAATTCTCATCTTCCACTGCTGCTTGTCCATCCAAAGTTCTTCTTCAATTTCTCACTCTCTCGATATAGTCTGAATTTCTTCTATCCAAATGATTGGTTGTCTTCCTCTTTTCCTTCTTCCTGCTGGGGTCCATTCATAACTCTCCTCGGCAATCTTTCCTGTGTCATTCTTTTGTGTGTCCATTTACTGTAATTTTTTTGTTTAGATAAAATCAACAATTTAATTTTTCACATTCATTCTGTCCTTAATGACTTCATTTCTCTGGATACTCTAGCCGAACGTCTCCAAAAGTCTACTGTCATTAATTGTGTTCTTGTGTGTTTATTAGTAGTCCAAACTCCTAAACCGTAAAACATGATACTTCTAACAATGATTTTAAATATTTTGGTTTTAGTTTCTGCTGTAATATGCTTATCCCACAGGATTCCATTTAATGTAGATGTAGGCATCTTTCCCAAATTAATTCTGTATTCTATTTCTTTATCTTGCTTCCCACTTGCTTGCCACAGTCTAAGTTACATATTTATAATTCTGCGCGTTTAGGAGTGTTGTTTAAACGTGTTTGTACAATTACTGTTACATCGCTTAGGTTAAGTAGATTGGCTTCACTTTTCTCGGTCTTTAGGGTTCGTCTTCAGCATGTAGTGTTGTGAGTGTTCCTTTAACTGTTTAATCTATACTGTTCCAAAATAGCCCTTCCTCTGTAATTTTTCCTCCTTCTTCTTCTTCTTCTTCTTCTTCTTCTTCTTCTTCTTCTTCTTCTTCTTCTTTCCTTTCAAGACATCACGCCCCTAGATAATTAAAACTGCCAGACTTGATCTAGCAGTAGTAGGGCGGCTAGGTAGTTTCTGGGGAGGGGTGAACCAAAGAGAGACAAAAGAAACAGGAAATATAAAAACTAAAATAATAATAATAATAATAATAATAATAATGTGTCGTTATAAAACCAATGATGTGGGGGTCACCATATTTAATTTGTGGAATTAAATAATTAGATCAGTTATTAGATGTAAGTGGAAGAAATATTTTTAATTAGATATTTTTTAATATGTTGTGAGTACGAATTCGGTTCGTGTAAACCGTACTAGATGCATAGGCCTAACTACAGGGGAGGGGGGGAATCATCAGAGAATCAAAATTTCAGAAAAATTCCATAATCGCTTCCATAAGTAATGCCTAATTCTAAGCCAGTTTCCTGTGTTAACGTAAGTCTTATAAATAACTAGAGGCGTACAAATAATTATATGGGTAGAATCCTGAACATCTCATTTGTCCTGAGGAAAACATTAGGAGTTTAACATTCAAGCTAGTCTGATGTTTATCCAGCAGGCAGTCAGTCACATCTTCTCCCCCCCCCCCCAAGGGCAGCTCCTAGTTACGCCAGTGACTAGTTGTCTCCTTGTTGTGGGTTAAATTGTTATCCTAGTTATTGAGATTGTAGTTATCACACTTATTGAGCAGTATTGGCGGTATAACTATAGTTTATAGTAGAGAGTTTTAAGATATAACATTCTCTTTCCGGAGTTTCAAGCTGGTTGATGCAAGAGCACGTCCCAGTCATGATATCAGGTAGCTGAAGCAACTCCATGTAGGATTAGATGCACAGGAGGCATCCCCTCCACCAAGCTATGGGTTCTGTAGGGCAATAACCTGTACACTCGAGACCACACTCATTCAAAGAAAGCAAAGGGAGAAAGCCGGACGGAAAGTTTTGGAACTGTCTTGGCGAGGGAATGACTGAGATCTAAAGGAAGGCCCAGAAAGACATGACAAGACGATGTGGAAGGCTTCTTGGAGGACGGGGCATCCCTTGGAATCAGGCAAGGGCGCTTGCTGTCAGAGACAACAGTGGCGTTCTCTTCGCAACTCTTCGACACCCCAGGGTAGAAGAGGATGCGACTAAGTCTAAGACTAAGTGATTGAGGTATACCCTCTTAGCTAGTAGGAAAGAGGTTGCCGCTGAATGTTTTATTCAAGCGCAAAGTAGCTATATAACTCGGTTTACTATATTTATAGTGCGATCAATTTATTCCACATCTCAACAATGTCTCTACTGTAAACAGTTTTCGTTCGTTACTTGAATCTTATACCGAAATGCCTGTTGCTGCAGATGGTTTATCTATTACGTGTTTGATAGTTTTTCGTATTATTAATTTAGCGTGTATTAAGGCAATTCGAAAGCAATTCATTAATTAAAATCTTACAGCGTGTCCGTCCGGCTATTCCTTATTTGAGGCAATTTAGTAGCGATGGGTATATATTTGTTGAATGGAATCTGCAAAGACTCTGAATTGCAGATATCCACAATTAAAACCAAGGTGATGGCTTTTTGTGGAACTGATCCCATACGGGCAAAAATTGTTATAGACGGTACTGTCCTGGAACAAGTTAGCAGTTTTCAATACCTGGGCTACAGTGTGTCTTGTAATGCAAGCAACGATGTTGTGAATACGTTGCATCAGTTCAACCTTATGTACGGGCGAACCCTTAAGTCAGCAAGTAAAAAAACACGTCTAAAATTCTACAAGATGATGGCCCTTCCCACACTTCTTTATGGTCTGAGAATTGGACTTTAACGAAAGGCCAGGGCAGTCGCATCCAAGCGGCTGAAATGAGATTTCTGAGATACGTGGCAGGGTGTACTCTCCATGATCATAGAAGAAACACAGATATAGCCTACGCCAGGAACCGAATATTATGAGTATTATTCACAGGACAGGATCGCCCAGTATCGGCTGAATTGGTGGAAAGATCTTTGCCGAATGGATGACTGACGCATCCCCAAACAACTATGGAACTATAAGCCGAGGGGACGGAGAGGTGTGGGACGTCCGAGGAAGCGCTGGAGTGACCAGCTGTAATATTTGCCTATTTGAGACCGGAACAAACCATTCTTGGTTTAAACCTTGAGGATGATGATGATGACAGCGTGTCCGTTATTCTGTAGCCTATCTAAGAACTCACGCCGTGTTCGGAACATCGCACAGGGCTCCAAATCCCACAGGCCTGGTCAAAATATGAAATCTTTTTCCAATTTATATCAAATTTGGTGTGGGGGATTTTTCGATGTCGTTGATTACGAATTCGAAATCAAAACAGTGGAGAACGTGATTGTTAGTACATACATAGGCCTACATACATCCTAGGCTCTACAGTCCAGATCGAGCCTTGGCCTCCAAAAGTAATTGCCTCCACTTATTCCTGTCCTCAGCCATCCGCCACCCATTCACTGCGCCCAGCTTCCTCGCATCACTGCCGATCTGGTCCAACCATCTGTTCTTCTGTCTTCCACTCTTCCTTTTTTCTATTGTCTTGTGTTTCATAATTCTTTTTGCCGTACGTTCGTCATCCATTTTCTGAACTTGTCCTGCCCATCTTAGTCTATTAATATATTTGGCAAATCGGGCAACTATAATGTCATTGTACTTACCATATAATTCATTATTATTTCTCTTTCTCCAGACTCCGTCCTATTGAATTGGTCCATAAATCCTTCTTAGTATCTTCCTTTCAAACACAGCCAGCCACTATTCACCAATTTTCTGGAGTACCCAGCACTCACAGCCATATATCAATACAGGCCTTACCAATATCCTATAAAGCGTGGCTTTTGTTTCTGTGGTTAATAGTCTTGATTTAAAATGTTTATTCAGTCCGCAACAGCTTCTATTAGCAGACAGAATTCTTCTTTCAATTCCTTTTGTGCAGTTATTCTCAGTATCGACATATGTCACCAGTTGTACGAAGCCTTTTACTCTTTCAAAATTATAGCCATCTATTAGTATATTTGAAATATTATCATTATTGCTTCCCACAAACCATAAACCACATGGTTGTTAATGAAAACCTTTACTGCAACAAGTTGCAATCGCCCATACGACCACCAGCTGCGCGCCACATTTGAATTGTACGCGAACATTGCCGCATAAAAACTACAGTACAGTAGAACCTCTGTTAACCGAAACAAAGACTGGGGAAGCCGGTTTCGGATAACCAAAATTTCGGATAATAATTAAGATGTCATTTTTTAAAGTCTGAGGTAAAATAACTGAAGGAAATATACAATATTACCAAACGATTTTGCTCTTTCTTGCAGCAATATCTCGCCATCGCTTCATTAGCAGAACGTCAGAGGGTTCTGATTCTTCAGATTGGTCGGCGAACCGTAACACTATCTGAAAATATGAATAAAACTCTGTGACAAAAACACGTATTTCATATAGCCTAATTTAATGCCCTAACACAAAATAACATCTCTTACCCCTAAGGCATTAAAGATCTCGTCAGCGGTGTCATGGCTGCTGCTCTCTTCTCTGTCATCGTCTTCGTCGTCCCTTTCTTGCGTGAACCATAAAAACACAGCCTTTACTTTCTCGTTTTGACACGTCTTCATTGTTTGGCATCTTCGAAGCATGCTATTCAAACTTATTTTTCACACCTTGACTCAATCAGAAACAGTAGTAATACCAACACCAAAATCGGCTGCCACAGTTCGCAAAATCTCGTCATTTTTCAATTTTCTCCAGTTTTTTTTTCAGTCGTTATCACGACCCGTTTCCGCTTTGTTAACACGACGCACAATTTATTACATTAGTTTTCGTGTTTTATCCGGACAAATTTTAATTGTAAAAATCGGGAATATAGGCCTATAATTATTTTAGTTTGGTCGATCGTTTCGGTTAAAAGTGTTTCGGTTAATGGAGGTTCTACAGTAACACGTTTTCCGTTGAAATTAATGGCACTTTTAACTGCTTAATGTTTTCGTGTATTATTGTACAATTTAGTTGTTCAGTAGGCTACTGGTGGTTGTGCAACGCTGCAACCATAACACCAGCCGCCATTGGTCAATATCATTATAGCAAGTTCCATCCACCTAATTATGCTCCGCAGATATTTATATTCATGGTAGTGTCTTAAAATTCTATACTCTAGCGCGATGCCGTTCACATTTTCCCCTGTACATAAATATTTCGTTTTCTGTACTCTACTTTGTATAGATTCATGCACTAGCCTTTTCATCATAAACGAGGCATCATATTTACCATTAGCATTGAGAGCCTAATCATTTGTGAGAAGTAGAGTGCAGAGATAATCTGGTCCAGTGGCGGTACATAACACCTGTTGCCGGTTTTGATAGGCCTAAAACTTAACCTAAAAATTAATTCGAATTTTTCCTACTACCAAGAGTTCTTTTAAAGCCAAAATATTCTTTTAGAGCTAAAATATCTTTTTAGAGTATTTTCTATATTTCGCTGGCAGAAGAAGAGGGTCCCGGTTGAACGGGATTTAACAAATTTGACTCTAATTAAATTTGTTATGCCCCACGTTCTTTGGGAGCCATTTATATTTAGTGCAATTATGCTAATTATTATTATTATTGAATTATCCAATTATAAATTGATAATTGGGTCTAATTAAATTCGTATACTAATTATATGTAATCAAACAGAGTTGTAATTGACATTAATATTTAACACACATATGAAAGTTACTTATTTTGTCAGATTAGACTCAATATAGTTATTAAATCAATATGATTTGTATGAGCCTGTTAATCGGACATTTCAATGGTCGATTTGGTTGTGTCCATTGATAATTAGCATAACTCTGAGACTCTTTATGAAAATGCTTGGAATGTGATAAATTAATTGTCAAGGTTAATTTGCAATAATGAACGCAAGATTTAAGTCTATAAATAATAATTACTTATTTATTATATTGTTAGTTAAGTAAATTACTATGTCCTGCAAATACATAATGAAAACACATAATAACAAAATACAATAATATTCGTTCGTTGTTTCTTGAAAACAAGACATACAGTACATTCAAATACAACGCAATAATATACATATACAAACAATAAACAATCAAATATATTTTATCCCTAGCTAAATGCGTTCATTATGCTCAGATGAATTACTTTAATATTACTTTATAAGATTTATGATTTATATAACTTTATAAAATCTCTCGGGAGTAGCTCTTTGAAAAGATGAGACAGTGCAGTAGTATGTGTATCACTAGGATTTAATAAACATAAAGGCTTATCTTGCAAAAGGGTTTATCCAAAATTCCATCGGCGTAAGCTGACATCCGTTGGTGGATTCCTTGTACATGCTAATCACTGTTAATTGAAGAACACTTCACTTCACTTCACTAATTTCCACTCATATTTAACTCATCATATTTATCATTAGCATTGAGAAGCTAATCATTTGTGAGAAGTAGAGTGCAGAGATAATCTGGTCCAGTGGCGGTACATAACACCTGTTGCCGGTTTTGATAGGCCTAAAACTTAACCTAAAAATTAATTCGAATTTTTCCTACTACCAAGAGTTCTTTTAAAGCCAAAATATTCTTTTAGAGCTAAAATATCTTTTTAGAGTATTTTCTATATTTCGCTGGCAGAAGAAGAGGGTCCCGGTTGAACGGGATCTGACTCCATTATACTTAGGCTACACAGAATCCATGAGGACTCAAATAATCGAATTAATAGTCTAATAATAAATACAAAATGAGAAACTCATAACTAAACGAACAAAACACAAATAGGTAAGTAGTAACTGCTGCACGTTGGTTCCGAAACGAACATAGCTCCTAACTGAGCGTTTTGCCGGTTTATACAGCGGCAACACATTGGGTGGACGAATGCGTCCCCCCCCTGTCTGATTGTAGTTGTCATTGACAACTACTACGAGGTCAATGACCACACGCAGTAAAACATTTCCTATGTCTGAGCCGGCAACACAAGACGATGCAAGTGCCCAGCAGTTCGAAAGCAATGCTAAGCTTTTCTTCAAGTTTCCCTACTAATATTGTTCGGATTTAAAACTATTCATTAACTAAAGTATTTATTCTGCGATATAATTAAAATTATTTTCTCTTATTTCCAGTACTGGCGGTTACATGGACGCCACGGTACTGGTCATTAGCTCTGAAAACCTCTGAGAAACCTGATTTGCAAAAAGGAATGCATAACTCTGGTCTGATATTATTCTGTACCTTTACATAAATAGAATCACTGAGAACATCATACAGACGTCCACGTTTTTGAAGATCCGAATCATCTAGCTGGTTCGGATTACCCAGGTTTTAGTTTATTTTATTGTAAATATGGAGTCCATACCTTAACGGAACTCACCTTGTGTGTACAGTACAGAGAACGGTGTGTGTGTTGCATACACAAACGCGTGCGCGCGCGCAGACACAATCCATTGCCGGCCAGTTATAGAACTGTGGGTGTAATTTAATAGGTTTGATTTCGCAACCCACGCGTCCGAGTCCAGACGTGGAGTAAGACCAGCTGTTTTACTATGCGCAAGTAATTCAATTACAGTGTGCTCTAGAAACTGGCCGAGTAAGTATCGAAGCCGTGACACTTTATATTCATGAACATATGGTTTTAACATACCCGCGACATGTTTGCATTGTTACGTAAAATTATGTGTATATCACTTTTTTTTAACATAATTTATGAGTTGGCGTATAGGCCTACAGTATAAGCTGCTGGCCTACAATTGTATACAATCTGTTTATTTGTTGTACAAAAAGAGGTTGTATCGACTTTCAGTTCGTGCATAATACTATTACGTGTCTGTAAATGAAACGGATTTAAAACCGTACGCCTACGTTACAAACGTTTATACTTAGGCCTATCATTTTTTCCTAGCTATAAACTGTTTTTCCTTCTCAACGTGTTTGCACAAAAATGAATGTCTGGGCTATAGTTTACACCCAACGTATTTTTTTTTTTTAATTCTACATATGTGCAACACTGAAATTCTTGTGGAAATCATCTCCGATGAGGCAACACTGTACAGGACTAAGAAAATTGTACCCAATACGGCAGGGACGGCTTTGTAACTAGGCGCATTAGGTACGTGCCTAGGGGCGGCACAAAGAAAAAATATTTCTGAAAATATTTTAACAACATTTAAAAAACAGCTCACATTACATAAATTATTTATGGTACTAAAGAAAAGGCTTTTTTTTTTTGTATCGGCCATCTGAGGACCACATGCCAATTTCAATTCTCTATTCCTTGTTCTTTTCTTTTTCTCCAATATTCTTTCATCTTTTAACTAGACTATGTCTCTTCTTCCTGTCTTCAGTCCATTTTGAACCTGCGTTTTTCTCTCTCCTACCCTGGACTCCTTCCATTTTTAACACTTTTGCCCGAAACACTTCTCTTTCGATTGCTTCTTTTGGGTTTATATTATTTTTTTCTAAATCGTTTTGGACTTCTTTAATCCAACTTGACATTGACTTCTTTCCCCCAGATATTTGAAGATCTGTTTTATTAACCTATTGTCGTCCATTCTATATAAAGGTCCACAAAATAATAAATTAGTCATTTTTTCTCATTGTTTCTGTTATACTTTCTATACTTTGCAATATTTCATAATTACTTCTTAATGAGGCATTCTGGCCTCACTACTGTACTGTAATGCCTTATTTTCGCATTTTTAGATATGCACTTTTTGTTGTAAATATCTTTAGTTATAGTCTACCATATGCTCTTTTCATTTTATGAATCCTTTCTTTTATAGCAAATTTTTTTAAACAATTCTCTTGAATTATTTTCCCTACATACTTAGATATTCTAACCCTCTCTATTCGACCAATATCTGTTAGCAGGAATTTTGGCGCATAAAGAAAAGGCTTTATTATTTAATATATTGTGGGGCATATTAATTATATTCAATTTTTGCGTTTTCTACATATAGGCCTAGGCATAGCTCTCGGGATGTATTTATGCACTGCTATTAGTAGGGCTAATTATTCTGCTGAGACATTATTTTCTGATTTGAAGATAATAAAATCATATCTTTGTTCTGCTATGAAAGAAAAAAAGTTGAATTCCATCTCAATCCTTCACATTAAGGCTGATATTTTGAATAGAGACGGATTTGAGTAGGCTACAGCAACCTTCATGAATATGGCAAGAGGAAAGCGCGCCGTGAACCAAACCTTTGCCTAAGATGAACTATGATTGTGATAGCGAAAATAAGACATTACATAATAATCCATAAATAACACTGTATTTTTTAAATAAATTATTTATTTTGTTTTCATAAATAAACGCCTAATGTTCAATTTATTATGTGTTTTTGTAATTAATTCCTTTAGGTAACAGATTATTGTTGTTTTCTAATTTGATTACGTGTTTTTTTAATTAATTCCTATAACAGATTATTGTTGTTTTCAAATTTGTTTACATTAAAAATAAATAGATTCATAAGTTCATTAAGAGCTAGTGACATTGCAACGAACGAGAACGTTAAGCTGTTATCGTTCTTGACTAAAACGGGAGACGATCTCTAAAGAATTATTATTTTTTGGGCCGGCCATAAAATTGTATTAATCGTGTACTTAATTAATAAAGTTATATGAAGAAGTTTGTCCTATTATTGTTATTTCCGATCTGACGATGAGCTGTGAAGCTTGACAGCGCTAATCGGAATAATTTTTCTATAGTTGTGTGCAACAGTGATTATTCTGTTTGTGATTATAGCCACTAACACAACTTTCTTAACTAAATTTCTAATAAAGTTGTTTTTCTGGTTATAATCACAAACAGAAATAAACACTGCTCAACTCAACTATAGAAAATAAAATCCCGATTAGCACTTTCAAGCTTCACAGCTCATCATCATTAGATCGGAAATATGGTATCACCGATATTTCCGATCTGATGACGAGCTGAGAAGCTTGAAAGCGGTAATCGGGAATTTTTTTTCCTATAGTGGTGTACAACAGTGTTTATTTCTGTTTAGTTCAATCGAAGTTTAAAATGTGAATCAATCGTGTTAGGTGGGACTAACGAAGGGGGTGTCAGTCAGCTGATGTGAACAACAATCGTAACACGTATTAGCTGGCGGTAAGCAACTCTTCTTGGTATTCAACAATGGCTTTCAAAGGGAAGTATGTTTGCACCACCACTTTTCATCCCCTACCCCACTCACTAATCCTTACAGACCAAACAAAGCGGGTGAATTCCTTTTCCTCTCCCTCCGTCGACTCAAACTGGAAGCAGCAGCAGCCTTACAAAAAGGGATTCTAAAATTGCCTAAACTTTTCCCATTTCATTTATATAGGCCTACATCCCGTAGAAAACAAAACAGAACAAAGCACAATATTATATAGAGAGAGAGGCCACTCAAACTGCTCTTCCGCTTCCGTGTTTTGTGTTTATTAACGCGTCCCTTTCGTTTGGCTGCAATTCACAGACGAGACGTTCCACTAATCTTTGGAATAATTAGCAAAAGTTAAGAGGAGTCGAATCGAGTTTGAAAACACAAGAAAACTTTTCAAACGGAATCAGAATTACTTAAGAAAACACTTGAGAACGGAAAAGCTTCTTGTTTATTAGCAGCCCATTGAAATTTAGCCATTTTTACGTTCATGATTACGATCTGTTGCACTCGAGAATGTGAGGTAGGGCTACTGGCAGAACGGTTAAGTACTGCGAATCTGTGCCCAGCCCAATATAGAGATCAATAGTGGGCAAAAAGTGAAGTACAATGACAGGCGTTCGGAAGAAAGTGGCACCGAGTGTCACATTTTAACTTGCTAGTGTATGACGTCAGTTATGAGACCGAACAGTGTCGGAGTTACCACTAGGCCGCGGGCCAGAAGGGGGCCGCAAGCTACAGATAGCCTATTTCTTTTTTAACAGAAGTATTTTTATAAAAGAAGGAGGCACTTTGATTTATTTAAGTATGGTTTTTTGAAATTAAAAGATCAATTTTTCTTAATAATACAAATGAAAGACAGTTCTTATTTAAATATTGCGCGCTTATTTTTAAGGGTTTGGCATCCTTGAAAACTAATCTGAGCATGCGAATTTTGAACGTCAGCTATATTGCCCCCGAATTTATACGGCCGTAAATCCACCCTTGTTTGTTATCATTGTTTATCTGCGTTGTGACTGAACGGTTTGCGATTTGAGGTTGTTTTTATTTTGTTTTGAATGGAAAGAAGGGTTTTAGCTTTGTGTGGTGGGCAGCGTGTTGTTTATAGTTTTAGTCATATCTAGGTCATATCTAGTCATACAGTAGGCTATAGTTATATATAATTCTGAATTATATTTATAAGCTTTTAGTAAAGGTTTGTACATATAAACCACTTATAACTGAAAAAAGTGTGTTTATATCTCTTCCTAAAATATAAAAACTTAGCTTACGTTATTTAAAAACAATTTTGTAGTTTTCTTTTACAAATTTATAAATTTTCCCCCATCATTTTTTGTGTATGCTTTCCCCGACATTAATTCCATTAGGCCTAAGCTACATAGTCACTGAATATTAGTTTACCATTAGCTTGTTTTATCTTTAGTCAAAGAATAAAAAGAAATTAGACCTACTTTTTTAATTTTATAAAAATTATAAAAAAAATTAATGTGTTATATCTAGACAATAAAAAAGAAATTTGTATGTTAAATTTCTGAATAAGCTTAGTTAAGTTACTCTAATTAAAAAATAAATTAATTTGCTCAATTCTTTTACTATAAAATAGGTTAGTTACCTTTCGTCACACTTCTTAAATATCCAAAATTCAGGATTACTCGAGTTTCGACATTGTTATGTCATCATCAGATCCTTAGAATGGGGTCGAAACTACATCTATCGATGTTCACACATCTCGTCAGACGATAAATACGACACACACGAAGGGACAAAAACATTTAAACATTTAAAACGTTCAAAATAAATAGGGAGCGAATCACACGATATGCATGTTTCAATTCTTTTGCATGGTTCATAATATTTTGAAAAAGTTTGCTAAATGAAAGCACTTTTTTTATAGTATTTGACAGTATTAATCTGCATCAAATTACTTCTGCAGTAGTCTACATAAATTACTTCAAAGTCACACCGGGGGGGGGGGGGGGGCTCAGAAAACTTGGGCTAGGCCCTCAAAAATCTTAAATCCGGCACTGAGACCGAGACCGATGTCACCAATAAACTTCGTAAACACCAAGCGACACTACACACCACACGCTACGTAACAAAACAACAAGAGACAAGACAGTTGAAATGATGTAAAGTATTGGTAGCATCCGTGCAAACCTATGTGTTTGAGACGTGAACAATAGGCCTATAGGCTACTCAGCGTATACAACCTCCGCTGAAATGAAGCTGTCGAGACTTGTTCTCTCCGCGATGAAGATGTGAGAGCCGACTTGAGAGATATACAATGGCGAATCTAGAATTTGATCTGGGGGGGGGGCCGAATCGGCTTGATACAAAAGAAAAAAATAAGTGTAGACTAATCTAGACTACTATACTTAAAGTCAGGGGCGAACCTAGGGGAGATATGGGGGATTTAGCCTCCCCACCGAAATCAGAAAAAAATAAAAGAATGTTCGACTAAAACATTTTTTAACTGGTTGCGTATTTTGTTGAAATGCAATTAATTGACTTCCAAGATTGTCCAAAATTCCAAAATTACTATTTAGATCAATGACAAGTTTAAATAATTTTAAATAATAGGCCTTATTCTCAATAATAAATAGCCTATGACAGATGTTTGAAATAAATGGTGAAAAATGGAAAGAAGTCGACTTGAAAGAGAGTAGGAGGACACGATTTTCCGCTGGTTACAAGCAACTTGAAACATATGATTGATGTAACGACGTGCTTTACACTGTGCTTGAGCCATGTCAGCTGATTTATTTAATTCCGCAACGAAGGAACTGTTTGCTTTTACCCTGCTAGTTGGCCGTAAACCGAGGCGTACGAAAAATACAGGCCATGGCGCGTACGACGATTTTTGAAGTCACGTGATGTTAGGAATCGAACAGTTCCAGTGTTATCCTATGTACTCGCGTAATTAACACGCCTTATTTGAGCAAATTTACTTAAATATTTTGATTTTTTGATGAAACATGCAATAAACATATAATAAAGCATAAATAATCCACATTTTTTTAAATATCAAGAAGGATAAATAAAACACTTATTTAACAAAGTGTATAACTATATATTAAAAATATCTTATTGATTCATCCTCTTCGTTCACTTTTACTATTATTATTATATATAAAAAACTTTCAAAAATGAACTTACTTTTGGTATCACTTTCACAAACGTTTTAAGGTGTTGTGCCTCTTCCTCAGTGTGAGTAAATACTGAATGTCATTGTTACAGAATAACGATTATGGACTATAGGTGTGTGTGGTGGGAATTGATGGTGGGAGGGAATTGGCGCTGAGGTTCAAATTTTGTGTTTGGATCAATGTATCATATAGTGTATGTGATCTGTAATGTAATTGTTCATTTAATATGTTGTTTGGTTGTAATGCGTGATATCTGTATATTTCAAATTGTTCAGTTGTGTTTAATTTTCTACTTTTTGGTAAGTAGTGTAATATTTCCATGTTGTGTTCTATGTTTGTGTAACATGGTTTTCATTTTGTAAATGTGTGGCAAATGTGGAATGTATGTAATTTATGGTGAGGGCTTTTAAATGTTCTGAAAATCTGGAATAAAAAGATCTTCCCGTCTGGCCGATGTAGAATTGGTTACAATCATTACAATTTAATTTATAAACTCCTGTTTTACTGTATGTGTCTGTGCCTTTGTTAATATTTATATGCTTCATATAAACAGGAGTTTATAAATTAAATTGTAATGATTGTAACCAATTCTACATCGGCCAGACGGGAAGATCTTTTTATTCCAGATTTTCAGAACATTTAAAAGCCCTCACCATAAATTACATACATTCCACATTTGCCACACATTTACAAAATGAAAACCATGTTACACAAACATAGAACACAACATGGAAATACATAGGCTACCTTTTAAGTTTTTACAAAAACAATGAAAGAAAAAACATTTTTTGATACAAATCGTTTATTGTTTCTCAAAATATTTACCTTTGAGATTTACACACTTTTGGATGCGTTCGAACCAAGTCTCGAAACATTTTTTCCACTCTGATGTTGGTACCTCAGAAATAAGGTTTTGGAAGGATTCAACAGCTTCTTGAGGTGATGAAAATCGCTATCCACGCATTTTTTGTTTGACATTCAGGAACAAAAAGAAGTCGTTTGGCGATAAATCGGTGAATACGGGCAATGAGACATTAATTCGATGTTTTCCTCCTTCAAATAATCAATTGTTTGACGTGCTGTGTGAGAGCTGGCATTGTCGTGATGAAGAATGATGCGAAGTTTTCGGTTGTGTTTCCTGATTTCATCGATGACTTGTGGCAATCAAATTGTTGTATACCATTCAGCATTAACTGTTCTTCGATCCTCTAAATCAATGGTCGCGACATGTCCAGTGTAAGCAAAGGAACAAGAGATCATTTTCTTGGAAGTGCTTCGTGAACGAACCACTTTTGTTGGCTTCGGTTCATCTTGGAACACCCAAAAGTTGATTGTTGCTTAGTTTCCGGCTCGTACGAATATATCCAAGTTTCGTCTCCTGTTACGATGTTGTATACGGATTTTGCATTTCCTCGGTCGAATTTTTGGATCGTTTCCTTACACCAATTGACACGAGCCTGTTTTTGAGTTTCGGTCAAATTATGCGGAATCCATCGGGAACAGATCTTTTTAACAGCTAAATGTTCATGTAAAATCGAATGTACTGCAGTCTTCGATATGCCTAAGGATGCCTCTATCTCACGGTAAGTCACATGCCGATCTTCTTTAATCATGTTGTGCACAGCATCAATGTTTTTTGGAACAACAACCGATTTAGCTCGACCTTCACGAAATTCATCGCTGACTGAAGCACGATCACGGCGAAATTCCGCAAACCAATTGTAAACAGTGTTTTCTGATGGTGATTGATTATCAAAAGTTGTACGAAGCGATTCGAGGCATTGTTGTTGAGTTACGCCTTTATTAAAATCGTAAAAAATCATCTAACGAAAACCTTCACATGAAATTTCAATTTTTTCACAAACACTTTTGTTTTAAACGCTCACTGTAAACAAACTACTCGGCCAATATCTGAGCTGCAATTTTTTTACAAATAACATATGACAAATTTTTCAACACTGATAATGTCACATCTCACTAGCGCCATCTAGTGGTCGTTTGTAAAGACTTAAAAGGCAGCCCTCGTATTACACTACTTACCAAAAAGTAGAAAATTAAACACAACTGAACAATTTGAAATATACAGATATCACGCATTACAACCAAACAACATATTAAATGAACAATTACATTACAGATCACATACACTATTTGATACATTGATCCAAACACAAAATTTGAACCTTAACGCCAATTCCCTCCCACCATCAATTCCCACCACACACACCTATAGTCCATAATCGTTATTCTGTAACAATGACATTCAGTATTTACTCACACTGAGGAAGAGGCACAACACCTTGAAACGTTTGTGAAAGTGATGCCAAAAGTAATTTCATTTTTGAAAGTTTTTTATATATAACTATATATTGTATAACTGTGTATTTGTTTCTTCAGTTTTTTTTTACCGTTCTTTCTTTTTATATTTTTACTTGTGAAAAGGCTGACAGTCATATTTTTAACAAAACTATTTAACATTATTTTACATGCTATAAAACTTATATCTACTACCCTGTTATATAGATTTATATCCATAGCAGTTATATACATGCTGTTAACTCTCTCTTAATTTTAACGTTCTCTTTAAAGTAGACCTATATATATTCCACAGAAAGGTGTTATTAGGCTTCAGAGACAAACTGGAAGCCTATCTGATGTACGTTTTTAATTGATTTTAATGAAATTAGTGAATTACAGCTATTATTTTCCCATTAGTTTTAATTTGTTGGTACGATATCCATTATAACGAGAAACACATTTATCTAAGAAAACGATACGTGGTTGAAAAAATCCCCCCCCCCCGAAACGAAATCCTATGTTCGCCCCTGTTTAAAGGGGTCGAAAAACGTGTGAGAACATCCTGAAATCAATCGCATTAAAATAAAAAAATATAACACAATAAAAATACGCGTTTTTGAAACGTTGTTTAGAAAATACTAATTCATTGGATTGATTTTCCTATATTTCATATTTCAAACGTATACGAAAATGCTGTGTGATAAGACTTGTTTATGTATATAAACAAGAGTTACTACTATATTACAGTACACAGCTGAAAAAACAATATGCAGTCTGAAAATTAACAGATTATTAAAATTCCTATACTTCTGCGACCATCTAGGGGTGGGGTCCGGTTCAGTTCATTCCCCCCTCGTAATTACACCCCTGAAGGGATATACAGCACGAACAATAGGATTAAACAGCGTTCATTGCAATGGAAACGCCATATAGGTAGGATGGGCGATGACTGTCTTACAAAACAGGTAGTCAGTTGTAGACTCCATGGAATAAGAGATGTAGACAGGCCCAGAGGAAGTTGGCAGGACTGAAGACGGAACAGGCTGTAAGACTAAACCCGTGGTGAAGAGGAAGAAGAAGAAGAAGAAGAAGAAGAAGAAGAAGAAGAAGAAGAAGAAGAAGAAGAAGAAGAAGAAGAAGAAGAAGATTGTAGTGAAAAATTACCCCACAAATATGGAAACCAAGCTATGTTGGAAGCAGCGTAAACGGTAGGCCTAAATAATATTAAAATCTGTCTATAGCTACTTTTAAATCTAGAGAATGTTTACATTATAGTGAATGTTAAAAATAAGACACTTCTAACTTACATTATCTAGAGAATGTTTAAATAATAGAGAAATTTAAAAACGAGGACACTTTAAACCTCTATTGATGTTTACGTTCCAGTTTGAATTATAACTAATCACATATCAATATTGAATGACAAAAAGAAAACGAAAAAATTAATTAAAATGGTGCACTTCTTCATTTATTGTCGATTGGATGATTGACGGGCGGTCATATTCTAAAGACAGTAGATTTCACGGCCGACTGTGTTCTCCTTGAAACGTCTGTATCCCCTGCAGCCTAACTCTCTGTCGGTTCAGCTCTACCTTTCCTGCCATTTGGACCATGCACTCGTCTGTATCCCCTGCAGCCTAACTCTCTGTCGGTTCAGCTCTACCTTTCCTGCCATTTGGACCATGCACTATCTTCTTCGTCTTTTCCTAAGAAATTTCCATTAACTTTCCCCTCTAACATCGCAGCAATATGACTATTATGCCTGTAATATTCGACTGCCTGTAGTCCTAACCACCTGCCTTGTAACAGGCAGAGAAAGACAAAACGCTCGTAAGGTTGTGGAGGTGTGTGGTTGTGGTTGTGGTTGTGGTCAGGTACTGTGGTTGAAAGCTATAGAACACCTCCTCCCAGGACAGGGTAATGCAGTAGAATTTGTTCAGACTGTTAACGCTGGATTCGATGTGTTCAATTCAAGAATGCCTTATCGTACTAATAAGATAAAAGGCGCTACAACTATACAACCTACTTAGAGTAGCAGGATGAAGGTCTAATCGACTTCTAATTTACGTACGTTTGTCCTTGAGAATGACAGGAAAGTGTCGTTTACTTCCTTTTATAGGTTAAGTCGTTCAACGACCAGCGTTTTTCCTGACGATTACTTTTCCGTAAATTTCGTCTTTCGTCTATTAATTTAAATACCTCATCATTGCTCGATTCCTTCATAGGATTTCCCTGCATCTTCCTCCAACGCACTGTCTCAATGGTCTCAAGTGGTCGTCCCTTATCCCATTTACCTATTGCCCGCCCAAGTTTCAAATCCATACAGAACCACGTTCCTTACGAAAGGAAACAGTTTGAGAGGTTTCCCGTAGTCCCGATATCTCTGTTCCTAGAAATCAGCGCATCTTGTTCTATTTTTCGCGAAAGCAACAATCTCTAAAGCTATTTAAGATTTAATGTTATTTCTGGATCAAACTCTTCTTCTTCAGCACAACAGCCCAACGTGAGCCCCCTGGCCTCCAACACCAGTCTTCTCCAGCGTCTCCTATCCATTGTCATCTCAACGTAACCCCTCACATCCATTATTCTGAGATCTCCTAGCACATTATCCAACCATCTTATCCTACGTCGGACCCTCTTTCTGCTTTTATAGACTTGCGTCCTCCGGAATTTCTTTGGCGTAAGCTCTAGGTGACCCAGCAATTGTATTCGCTGAGCCGTTATGAACCTTACAGTGTCCTCATGCTTCAATAACTAATCTATCTGCTATCTATTTCGACCCATAACCGAATCACTGCTGGTAAAAGAACAAAATGAAGCATCAACAAAATGTGTGTCCATCAGAGCCATATAAGTTTCCAACATACTCAGTGGGTTTAACAATTTCCTCAAGTCGAACAGATCAATCACTCTCTTCCAGTTGTCTGGTTGAGTAGTCGAATGCATACAATCGAGGTTTCGCTGTTTATATTGACATCGAACAGAGAAGCGGCTCCTCGCCACCACGCCAGCCTGAAGGTCACGAATTAGATTTCGGGGTTTACATCCCGAGGGAGTACGTGAAGGGTGGCCGCTGCGTCAAACGTTTAGGTCACTTCTCCCTACCGTCTGCTACGACGCGTCACTCCCTGACTCAATACACGTCCGTCCGTCTTGTGACAAATTATCTGTATTGAATGGCCGCTTTGAGCTTACAGACCAATGTGTTAGAACATTGCGTTATATTAGGGTTCTTTTATGCATCCGATTTATATGATACGATAACCTACGATAAAAAATCGTACGACATGTGCAATAACAGAAACTGGTGGGCCGTTTTATGCACTGTCGTACGATAAACTTATCGTTCCAAACTCAGAAAACATAGCGTCGTGTCGTAGGAAACGCATCAGATAAAAAGTTGGACGATCTGTCTACGTACATGGGCCGTTATGCGCACGCGCGAGTTTTGTAGCGTACGCAGTTCAGATATCAGCGCTACCAACCGTCCTGCCTAGCGTAGGCGAGCCAGTTGTGCCAAATAATCGGTTATAGCCTATTCACGTCGTGTTGTGATTTTCTTAATTCGTTTTGTAAACGTGGAAGTCATTAATACAGAAAGACTCATTGACGAAATCCAAAACAGGAGAACACTATGGGATTTCGCTTTAAAAGATTATAAATATCGGTATGGAGAACCATAAATGACTTCCATGTTCTAAGATATATATTTAAAATCATTTTTGAAATGAAATATTTCCATAGAAACTACTTCTTTCTTCAGCCTTAACCACAGTACTGTGGTCACTAACGTATACTACCTCAAGTTAGTGCACTCGATTTGATTTTCATTGATGATGGCGGTCGATGGGACTACCGAAACGTCTGGTTTTGCTGAAAACATTGGACTACGGCCAAACAGCCCGGGAAGGAATTTTTAACAACAAACTACTTCTTTGTTGCCGATAACGTAGTACACATATAAAAAATTATCCCCTCCCTTTCAACTATCATTTTCATTTATAGAAAATTACCCCCTCGCCCTTCAATTACCCTTTTAATTTATACATATTTCATCTACCTTTCTACAGTGGATTATTATGACCTTCTTTTCAGGATACTTTATTTATCAAAATTAAGTACTTCACTCTTGTTAAAACATAAAACGTTGCAGGTGAACTACCCCTTCCGCCTAAACCGATCTTCACCAAAATCAATAGGCCTTGAGTCCTCTACAACTCGGGCATATATGCAAAACGTATTTGATTCTGTTTGAATTTGCGGCAGTTATCCTTCGTCATAGAAAAATTTACACGCACACGCACACACACACACACACACACACATCGGAAAATGACTTTTCTTCATGTTTTGAGGGTAGTACAATCAGAATCAGACCTTATCTCGAACACGATTTTTTTCGCCATCACCATACTTCCATTTCTTTATGTAACATGGAAGTAAAAACAGGCATTTGAAGAAGGAACAACGATTTGAAGCACTCTCTACATGTCGTGCATAGTTGATGTATGAGCTTCACGTCTTGTTCTCTTCAAAATACAAGATGCACGGATCCATTTTCAGTAGTCCCACTGATGATGGTGGCAACTCTGAAAGAATTTGTTCACACCCACTTCCGATATTTTTGACGGATAGAAACCGGAGTCAAATCGGACGTATAAAAGGCGCCTTAGGCCTAAAACGTAACAACACATTGACGACTCTCTACGTTCAAAAAATAACCCGCGTTACGGATGGCGTGGACCCGAGTTGTTGGGCATTACATGTTTATTTGAAATATCTACCAGGCCGTGGTCCTAACGCGGGGTGTCGTACTTCAGGCACATAGTATTGTGGTGAAGGCTGAGACGTTTGGTTTGAATGTAAACCTTGGACCACGGCCTGGTAGATATTTCAGATACAACTGACACCGGCCGTGAAAATCTTAGAACAATATTATTATATGTTTCATTTATCCAAAGCTAACGTTTATGAGGTTCTTATTTGTTAACATCGGTCATTAGCATTGGCGGAACTTTGTACAGTTGAATATAGCCTAATATTGAAACAATTTGTTTACTCAGTTTATTGACACGGAATTGTTTATTGATAAATTACACAATTTTCCATGTATATGGGATTATTCTTCTACTGATTAAACAACCGAATCAAACAAACAAAGGCATGAATGGGCCTATACGTTGGCTCCAAATTTTGTGGTCACTCTGAAGCAAAAGTTAAAGACAAAAATGTGCGTGATAAGCACAATTTAAATACTTTTGTATAATATTATACGTTATCACACTACCAAATCGCTTGTTTTTTTTGGGTTGCAGTCATTTACCATTATGTCCGTCTGAAAGTTCTGAGTAAATTAATTTCTCCATTATAGGGTACTAGCCTACAGATACGGGTAGTGGAGGGGCTCCATTATAGGGTACCAGCCTAGAGATACGGGTAGTGGAGGGGCTCCATTATAGGGTACCAGCCTACAGATACGGGTAGTGGAGGGGCTCCATTATAGGGTACCGGCCTACAGATACGGGTAGTGGAGGGGCTCCATTATAGGGTACCGGCCTACAGATACGGGTAGTGGAGGGGCTCCATTATAGGGTACCGGCCTACAGATACGGGTAGTGGAGGGGCTCCATTATAGGGTACCGGCCTACAGATACGGGTAGTGGAGGGGCTCCATTATAGGGTACCGGCCTACAGATACGGGTAGTGGAGGGGCTCCATTATAGGGTACCGGCCTACAGATACGGGTAGTGGAGGGGCTCCATTATAGGGTACCAGCCTACAGATACGGGTAGTGGAGGGGCTCCATTATAGGGTACTAGCCTACAGATACGGGTAGTGGAGGGGCTCCATTATAGGGTACTAGCCTACAGATACGGGCTGCTAGATTACGGGCCATGACTTCCGGTAATTTTTATTCATGTAATAAAAATAAAAGGTTACAAACAACGGTGGAAAGAATGTCAGATTCCGTTAAACAAGTCTAGAAATACAAACCTACAGGACACAGGTGTGTGGGTTGACCCAGGAAGAAATGGCTGGAGGATCTTCGAAGACGAAACAGGCAGCACCTTGTCTATGCTGTGTTGTGAAGATGATGATGATTGTGAACAATTATTCCCATGTAAACTTCTCAACTAAATTTCCCTACTTCTATGAAATTCGCTTACATATTTTCTGAGACAAACCCAACACGTTAAAAACTATTAAACCATTCTTGGGACAACATCCTTAAATTATAGTGCGAAGGGTTAATAAAACTAGGTTTTTGAAAATATCTTCAGGAAGACTAATTTTCACGAGATCTGTTAAGAACACAAATTTAGAATTAAAGCGACTGCTAATGCCATATGATTTATTACCTTTAATTTGCGTATAACATTTAATCAAAATAAAATAATTGTGTAGCTTTAAGGCTTTCACGGCCGGCTTCATGTTGGAAACAAACTGACTAAACTCAGGGTTATTGTCCCGCGGTCCACTCGTTTTGTTACTAACAGACGGTTCGGCCTCTCCTCTGGAGGCCATCTTCAGTGTAAATAACGATTCTTTAACTGACACGATCTTCGTCAGTTAACCACAGTACTATGGCAAAGTGTCAGTAAGCGAATCAATTTTGCACACTGAAGAAGTGGACCACGGTGCAATAGCCTGGAGTTTAATCGGTTTGTTTCTAAAATAAAATAATTTGAAATCGGTGCTTTTTGAAACGCCTACTTTTTTCAACCCTTATACTTCACATTGGCTTACTCAAAAACTTTGATATCCAAAGAATTTGTAAAATTATATTGGAAAAATAAAACAAAATAAACAACGTATATACAATATAATCGTGAAACCAATTACGTCATACGGGTGTGAAATATGGCCAATAATACAAAGAACAGAAAAGTTGTTAGAAGCTACTGAAATGGATTATTGGCGAAGAGCGGCAGGGAGGTCAAAACTGGAAAAAGTAAGAAACGTCATAATCCGGGAGATAATGGGGGTACAGTACTCTATTGTCGACGACATAAAAACAAAACAGCTAAGATGGTTTGGGCATGTACAAAGAGTGCCTGATATTCGACCCCCCCCAAGCAAATTTTGAGATGGACACCATACGGTCGTAGGCGAAGAGGAAGACCTAGGTTGAGTTGGAGAGAAGGCATCAATCGGGCAATGAGAGTCCGGGAATTGGAAGAAGAATCTTGGTTAGATCGAGACCAATGGAGACTAGGGATCGGAAGACGTAGGATAACGTTATGAACTGATTTATATATACATTTATATATATATTCAAACACTTTCTGCTACAGTCCGTTTCTTGATGTATATAATATATATTTTATAATGACTTTACCTCAAGATGTTTTCTCCCTATTTGGAACATGTTTCGGGAAGCCTTGTGTTATACTAATACTAATATGTACACCACAATCACACACAATAATACCAATTTAAAGCACCAGAGACCAACAGGAAACCAAAGCAACAACCAGCCAACACACAAATACCTCACAAGGTTCAAAATTAGGAAGGATGAAGATGGGAACACAAGGCTTCCCGAAACATGTTCCAAATAGGGAGAAAACATCTTGAGGTAGTCATTATAAAATATATATATAGGATGGCAAAAATCCTGAATATGTCAGAAAAAACGGGAGTGCGACCTTCAAGCAAGTCTCCTCCCCCTACCTTAGTTACGCGATTCTCTGGAGTTCTTGACGCGTGCGGCAGACGTGGAAGCAGGTGTTAATGTCAGGTAGACGCTATCGATTACCGATGTCTATTACGAGTGGTCTAATAACGGCCCATTACAGCGTAACAAGTTTTTGTAAACAGTACTTTATTACAGAGCACTGAACTTAACGTAGTTGTTAATTAATTACCTTAACCTAATGTAATCCGTATATAATTTAATTATATATATTTAATTTGTATATATTTAATTATATACATTTATATATATGTAATATAATTTACAAAGAGCTATGTTTCAATTACAAGAAGTGGCAAAACAGTACTCTCTGACAATTTGAGTAAGAAAGACCAAAACCATGGCCTTTAAAGGTAAATATCCAGTGAGGAATAAGATGGTTATAAACAACAGAAAGAACTTCGTAAGCTGAAGAAAGTTGTGTCATTGCAGACCAAAGGTGGCTGAAACGGAAACGGAGGGAAGGAATAACAACAACAACAATAATATTAATACTAATACTAATAATATGTTATTATTATTGTGTTTGAACACGGTCTAACAGCCCGACTTATACTCGTTTTAGCAAATGCCGGCCTTGAAAGCCTTACATTAATATGTGTGATATTAACGGTAACATTTCTAATAAGACAATGTGTGTAATATTCTAATAAGCGCAATTCAAATATTTTGTAAAACAAAAATAAGTTCGTTTCCCGAAAAAATGTCCCGGATTTTGGCTCAGACAATTTGGTCAGCCCTGTAAATCGAAGAACACAGTTGCTATTTTAGGTATTTTCCGTTACTCAGTGTAGCATAATAGCAACTGTTATTATTATAATTATTATTATAACTGTGTTTGAATACCAAACACGTAGTCTGTTGTAACACAACAATGAGGCAGTGAAACTATAATAACAATTGTTAATTATAATTTTTGTTTTATAATTGTTACATGGTCTCTGTAAGAATATAAACTCTCTCTCTCTCTCTCACACACACACACACACACACACACACACACACACACACACACACACACACACACACACACTAGCACACAGTTGTAACAGGAATTCTTTACGTTACCACGCCGTGAAAGAAGGTACCAGAGAAAGAGATGATAGCGGATGGAGATATGGAACACTGTCCAGACGGGGCAGACATTAGGTAATGAGATAATAAGATAAATATATTTATGGGACAGGTTTATAATGAAGTCGCAGGTATGAAGTAACAGAGAGAAAAGGGGAAACACGGACAAGCGGAGATACGAGACGGACACAGAAAGAGAGAGAAGGACAGAGATAAGTAAGGTGGTCAGGTAGGAAGCTGGTGAGAGAGGCAGGTAAGAAACGGTGGGACAAGACATAAAGAAACAGAGGAGAGAAAGAGAGAGACAGGGGGGACAAGGAGCTTGGGATAACAGAGAAATGAAGGACACAAAGGAGGGAGTGAAAGACTGAGAGAAATAGAAATAGAGATGGGCGAGAGGTCCTAGAGAATCGGTATGCGCTTTCCGACAGAAAGGGGATGTAAACACAAAATTAAATTCCAGCCAGAAGACCATAAAGAAAGACAGAAAACACAAAAAACAAAGACGCTTTTTAATTTAACAATCTTGAACAAATAAAAAATCCCAAACAGATAAAAATAAAAACATCTGTCTTTTGTATGTATCGCGCGCGCGCGCACGCACGGTTTTTAAACGTTTACGTAAACACGTTGAATTGAGTCGACGAAGTCTTTGTGCGTCCCATTAATTTCAACTCCTCTCTCTCACGCACTCTCTCTCTCTCTCTCTCTCACTCTCTCTCTCTCTCTCTCTCTCTCTCTCTCTCTCTCTCTTTCTCTCTAGTCATGTGGTCTGTCTGTTTGAGCGGCGCGCGGCGGTACCGGTGGGACCCTTACACTGCCCTTACACTGGTATAAACGTGTGGTAGGGGAGTGTTTGTGAAGGTAGAGAGAGTGAGAGAGAGAGAGCGAGAGGGTGAGAGAGTGAGTGAGAGAGTGAGAGAGAATGAGTGAACGTGAGAGAGAACCTTCGGGGTAGAGAGGGAGGCGATAAATCCTGCAGCAGCTTATTAGTCGAGCTGGCGAGATGTGATAAGCTGTATACAGTGAGGATGGCTTCTCGTTGTCCCACCCTTGTGGAGCAACCGTATGCGCGGTCCACTCGAATTTCAATAACATTCGAACAACATTTAGAGTCGGTTTGCTTCCAAACTTTACGATTGTTCCAGTCATCCTCCTTGAGATTTCTCTCTACCATTGTATTCCTTATACATTGTATCCGAGTCTTTCGTAACCTTCCTCTGTTTCTCCTTTCAGGAGGAGTCCATTCTAATAATTTCTTGTACTAGCTATCACCGACCATACGGCACACATGCTCGTAATATTTTAATCTTTCTGCATCAACTGTGTTATTTATAGTAACTGGTACACAGTGCCGTAACTAGGGTGGAGGTAATCAGGGGACCACCCCCCCTGAAGTTAATAAACTTTTCAGAGAAATTCCATGAAAACTTAACGTAGGCCTTTCCTACGTTTTGTGTGTTAGAATAATGTTGATAAATAGGGCTAAATGTAATATGTAATATAAAATGCTGGAGATCGTATTCTGAAGTGGCGAATATAGCTTGGTCATCCGCGAAGAGAATGGTTTTCAAGCTTTTATTTCGGTGGATTTTAATACCGTCAGGGGATTGTTCTTTCAATTTTTTGAGGGGATCATCTAGATAAAGGTTAAAAGTAATGGTGAAAGACAACAACCTTGTCTTACGCCTTGGTTTGTTTCAATCGGGATAGATTCTTCTCCGTCGTCTATGATTATCCGTCGTCTTTGAACTAGGTGTTGTGGTATAGGCATACATTATGTCCCATAACTTCGGTCTGATCAATCTATCAAAAGCTTTGTTGAAATCTATAAAGGCAATATGTGTTTCTAAGTTCTTTTCACGTCGTTTTTCTACACTTGTTGAATGGTAAATATGCAGTCTATGCAAGAGCGTCCCATCCTAAAAACCATCTTGTTATTCGTCTAAAGGAGTACCGAAGATGGCGAAAGATTACAAGCCTAGAGGCAGAAGAACAGTTGGTAGACCTAAGAAAAGGTGGACTGTGCAAAAGGAACAGGTCGCTAAAGGCTCAAACCGTTAAGAAGGAGATGATGATGATGAATAAATGTAAAAATGTGTAAATATTATACTAGAAGAAGCTTAATAGCCTATCACATTTGTCATGAGGAAAATGGGAGTACAACCTTCAAGTTAGTCTTAGCCGCTCCCAGTGGCGAATCTAGAATTTGGTTGGGGGGAGGGGTCGAGTCGGCTTCATATAAAAGAAAAAAGTTAAGCTTAATCGACACCACTCGATATAGTCAAGATACCTATTTAAGATATATTTAAAGTGGCTGAAAAACTTGTAATAACTGCCTGAAATTAATCCAATTAAAGTAACCGTAAAAACACATTAAAAACACGCGTTTTTGAAATATTGTTTAGAAGATACTTATTGACTGAACTGATTAGCCTATAGGCTATTTCATACTCCAAACGTATACGCAAATAAACCTATTTGTATATTTAAAAACGAGTTACTGTTATATCAGCGTACACAGCTAAAAAAATTTAAAAAATGCTTACTACTATATTAGCGTACACAGCGAAAAAAAAATTTAAAAATGGCCTAAAAATTTTAAGATTAAGTCAGCTTTTTTCGACCCTCTGGGGAATCCGGTCGCGTTCGACCTCCAGTAAATACGCCCCTTTCCATTCCCCCCCTCCCAGAGATAGTCAGTTACGCTAATGACTAGAAGCTAGTTATGCCACTGTTCATACATATGTTCTTTCTCTCCTTTATGTCTTCATTTTTAACCCTATTCTGGAATGTAAGTCTACAGAACCTTCTCCAGTATCCCATTTCCATATGGGCGTAATCGATCCCTCTTATGTTCTGTAGTTTCCCACACTACAGCCCCCATATGTTACAATACTTTCTACTGTGGTTGTGAATATTCAAATTTTCGTTTCGGGTCTTAGTTGATTGCTCCACAATGTGGAATGTAACTCTCTCTCTCGTCACTTGTTTTCCTTGTCATATGCATTTTTTATTTCTGCTACGCTTGAGCCGTCTTTTGTAACCGGGGCACCGAGGTGTCTTCACCAATGGAGTGCCGTCACAACTCTCGTGTTCCAACAATAGCCTATCCCTCTGCATGTATTTCCGACAACAATATATTCAGTCTTATATAGTCTAGCTGTTACCCGCGTCTTCGCAAGTGAATATTTGAATTTTAATAAGTATTTTAATATAATTTTTATTGTACTTTAATATTTACACTAAATTTACCTCAAGTTGTTTTTTCTATTTGGAACATGTTTCGAGAGTTCCTGTTCTCTCATCTTCAGCCTTCGCCATCTTGTTTCTGGTGAAGTATTTGTGTGTTGGCTGCTGGATGTTATTAAGGTTGTTTGTTGGATTTTGGTCTTTTAAAGTTGTATTATTGTGTGTGGTTGTGGTATATGTTTTTGTATTTTGTGTATTTTCGATGTTGAGTGCTTTGAATATTGTGTCATGTTTTGTATTGATTTGTATTTGTTCTGGTATTAGTTTGTTTTGTGTTTTATGTTTGTATATCTGTAAATTTTCCCAAATGTTCATTATGGTGCCTTTGTGTGGTATATGTTTTATTAGTGATACATTGGTTATGTTTGGGAATTCGTGTCCTGTGTTTATTGCATGTGTTTATTACAGATATACAAACATAAAACACAAAACAAACTAATACCAGAACAAATACAAATCAATACAAAACATGACACAATATTCAAAGCACTCAACATCGAAAATACACAAAATACAAAAACATATACCACAACCACACACAATAATACAACTTTAAAAGACCAAAATCCAACAAACAACCTTAATAACATCCAGCAGCCAACACACAAATACTTCACCAGAAACAGCATGGCGAAGGCTGAAGATGAGAGAACAGGAACTCTCGAAACATGTTCCAAATAGAAAAAACATCTTGAGGTAAATTTAGTATAAATATTAAAGTATTATATACATAAAGAAACGGACTGTAGCAGAAAGTGATTGAAATTTTTATTGTCTACGCCTATGTCTATATGGCGTTCTGTCAGCTCGTATAACAATTTTGTACTCATTAGTCAAATTCTATCATTAGTCATATACTAAACTATTATGTTGGTGTAACAGCCTTTGGAGATTTAAAAGTAGGCCTATCCGTTTATAAAGCCTTTGGAGATATTTATAAAGTACCTGTTAAATCAAAAACGCTAAATTCTTTATTTTAAGTGTTACTGTATCAGAAGCATTGTATAACACCTTAAACGTTATGTTTTCCTCAACCATGGCTTTTATTTATTTCAGCTAAAAACCAAGAAGCGACGTCACCTAACCTCACAAATGAAAACAATACGTATTTTCGCTTTGCATTAAGAAATACATACGACAATTTACAATTAGTACACTTCTTCTTATCGCATCTTATATAAAACATCGAAAATGTTCTGCAGGAACGGATAAAGTTACAGTTCCGATGCCGCAAAATAAGTTTTGTTTATTTACTTGTTACTATGGTAATTAATTCTGGTCTCCATGGTGTTTTAACATCTTTATACGCGTCAACAAAAGAGTATAATTAAAAGGGCCTAAATCGTGCAAATGGGGCAGAATATCAAATTCTAAGTTAGACAGTGTTTTTCGCCGTGTGTCAAAGGTTACCCGTGCAAAATTTGGTGGCAATCGGTGTATCGATGTAGATTTGTATTCTGTACAAATAAATCCTCAGACTTTCAGTTTTATATATATATATATATATATATATATATATATATATATAACATTATACAAACAGGGCATTAAGCCCTGTTTTTGGTATTCATCTAACTTCCTAAGCTTATAACAGATGGTATCCTCATCTTCAGCTATAATTACAGTAGGCTACTTGATCGTCCGCGACAGGACAGGGCCGTCGTAAACGGGCGACACATCACGCCGACACCAACCCTTTATTAGTACTAGGTTTAATGTCTATAGCTTGCTCCTCAAATAAACAAACTGAATAGGCCTACTTGTGAGTGTGTTAATGATAACAAATCCCCCGAAGCAGTCTGTGAATCCCAGCGTTCAACGTCATTGTCGACCCACACCGTGTGACCTGAATTAAGAGGTAGGCCTACAATTTTTAACTTTTAGTAGATTACAAGTAGAAGTTATGTTAAAATGATAAATATTAAATCATTTGAACGGATTTTGATTATTTGTTTCAGCATTTTTTTTTTAACTTCGAATTAATCAGTTTTATAAAAAAGTAGAAAACCTATATTTTTACTTTGCTTCTTAAATTATTTAACTGTGTAGGCCTATTCTAAAAGTAAACGAATCATTTTAAAACCGAAGAATGTAAATAATATTCAGATTTGTCAGACTGAAAACTATATGCAAAATCAAGCGGATCTTACATGCCACCGGTACAGTCTGAACAATATTGTTACAACAGTCTCACGGATTGTCCTATTGTACAGTGGAAACAAAACAATCTACACTTGTGAAGTCACTAATTACCAACTTTAATTAGTCACAAATAACAATTTGAAATCAACAGAGATACTCTCAAGAACAATTCAAGTTAATTTTGTCCACACGCAAAATAATTGCCAACTATTAGAGTTCCGCACTAATTATAACACAATAATCACTTTCCACAACAATCACTTCTTCGGCGGTAAAGAAATCGCCCCCTGTAACTGGTTCCTAAGCCGACCGTAGGCGTTTATATATACCTACCCTGCAGAAGTTCCAGTACAATTTTCCATTCTTCTGATGGCGTGCCGGCACAATTTGGTAGTTACAAGTGCTCTCGAACAGTCTGGAAGCTAAGTTTCTGCACGACCTTGACACAGACATTGCACGCTGGGAAAAATTGTTATAGAGTAATATTGTATGTAGGCTTATATAATAATAACTAGTTTAACGTGCCTGGACACTACGCGTGGAGAAATAAAATGTAGGCCTACTAACAATTTTAAATATCTTGGGGAAAACATATCCCGAAACGCCTCAGACAAAGAATCCTTTAAGATAAGGAAACTCAAATTACCAAAGGCCTTTACTCTAACCGAAAAAACCTAAAAGAAAAACCTTTCCAGAAGTACGAAATTCCGCCATTATAGCACTGTGATCAGACCGATGATCATGTATGGAGTGAAAACAATGTGCTTTCAAAATGTGGAACCTCTTCTTAAAATTTAACGAAGAGTTCTCCGGGAAATTTATGGCCCCAAGTAAACCGAAGATGGGTACAGGCATAGACCTCAAAGAAGACTTGAGTCTGCAGACTGACAGCGTGAAGCCACTCGGGCAACTTCGTTACTGTTCGTCCGCCGCTATTGTCTACTCTCTCGTCAACCCACACTCCACACTTACGTGTATAATGAAATCCACGTATTTTTATCCAAATCGGGGTTTTCCTGTGTGCATAGCGGATGAATTGAATATTAAAATAAATATTGAGTGTGGTCACAGTTAAATATTAAAACATAATGTAGAATTAATTTAACTATATCGTTGTACTCCATTTATTACCCGGAATTGTAGTTTTTGTTTTAACCTTTGTTTCCTCCAGAAACAAACACAATTTCACTGGCTCCCCAGATAAATATGAACCTTTTGACTACATCGTCGCATTAGTGGGCCTAGATAAAATATAATACGTTTATTAAGAAAACTTATTATATACTGTTTTGCCGGTTTTTAAGTTCAGATTTTTTGTACTCACAATATTGGTTTTGATAGGCCTATATATTGCTGTAATCAGTTGTGGCAAAACTCCTCTTTACCTATGCACTAACTTCGCAGGTTGGTTTCGTATTTATCTGGAGTCAATTTAATCAATTATTTTTGTTTCTGAAGTGATAAACGCTGAAACAAAATATACAATTAAGTTCTTGGATTTCGTTGTCCATGACGTGTCCCGTTGTCCGTTACTTAACTAAATACAACTATTTCACTAACGACTCGGAACACAAAGTTTTCAAAGTTTTGTGTTCCGAGTCGTTAGTGAAATAGTTGTATTTATACAATTAAGGTTATAAATGTAAGAAATGATATGATATGAATTTATTCTCAATTGTGTTTATTACTTATCTTCGAGAATACTTACAGCGCGTGTACCTAATAAAAACTGTTACACTAAAAATAAAATGACAAAACTTTAAAATGAAACATCGAAATGTTTACAGGACATGTATAGGTAAGTTATACACGAATAAAACTTTACAAGAATACACACAGACACTTGAATACACGAAAAATTTACTCTTGAGTTTACGTATTTGTAGCCGTGAACTTAATAAAATTATTGTGCTAAAATAAATACACAAACTTTAACCAAACGTTTACCTATCTCACATCTGACAACAGAATATAGGCGGGCATAGATGAGAACGAAGGTTGCCGAAGTTGCCCGAGTGGCTTCACGCTGTCAGTCTGCAGACTCAAGTCAAAGAAGAGCTGTATAGGGATCTGGAAGATCTGAAAACGGCTTTCCGAAGGAAAAGACTGAGATTCCTTGGACGTATGGTTCGGATGGATCGGTCCAGATTAAATAAACAAATTTTTAACTATATCTGGCAACTTTCCAGTCTGAACGGATACACCAAACAACTCAACGAGGAAATGATAAAATTGGGTATCTCTTTGAACTACTGTTTGGCTAGAAATACATACAGAAACAAAATTCAAAATTTTGATGTTCTCTGCGGTATGAGAAGAAGACGAGAAAGGGGTGGACAGTGGAAAGGAAGGCGGCGCATAGTGTGCGAATGAGGCCTTCTGGCAGGAGAAGAAAATGAAATGATATTCGCGTGGTCCATGGCTTGCCTGTTCGTATAAAAAAGAAAATACTGTGTTAATTAATTAAACATATAAAAACAAAGTGCGGCTAGATATTAAAACTGAATATTACAAAACGGTAGCTGCCCTTGTTTTAATGTACGGTGGGTAGTGGCTTTGACCACGGTATTGATACCCTCGAGGTTGTAAAGAGCTGACAGAATTAGACGTCGAGACGGCATCATGTTCGTGTAAACAAATAACTAGTAGACCTATGCTGCCCTGAGCTGGAGAACTCGCTCAATATGTTCATCGAACATTACATTTGTTATTACAGTACATACGTAGTGTTACGTAATTGTAGCAATATATAATCAGTGCCAAGTACAGTACTCAGTGCACGATGTCTTGAAATATGGTATTCTCCGCGTGCTACGGTGATTAGAAAATAAATTTGTCACGTTGGCATTACTGGATGAGCCGTCGGAAAAAGCGATCTTCTACTATTGCGCGAGTCTATTGTTAAATTTCCTTCTATTAGAGAACATTTTTGTTTTTTAATACAATCTCACGTGACGTTGTGAAAAGAAAAATATTGGTAAATTGCCTAATGGTAAGCACTTAAATCACTTAAGGACTTAAGTATTTATCATTTCGCTAATTTTAATTTATTTCGGTCCATAAACGATAATACTGATAATGCAAGTCTCCATACAATCCATTTTTATGTATACACGGGGACAATTTTCCTTAACTTTTGTAGTGAAACTCGCGTAATAATAATGCACGAAGTGAAGAGCAAACCTGGGAGACCTTGGCAATATTTTATTTTTTACCGGTAATGCAGAACTATTAATAAGTACCGTGAAGGAGACAAAATTTTACATTTTGTTTCCTGAAATCTACTCAGTACTTTGTCAATATTAAAAATTAAAAAAAATTTGTAATCTGCCACTGAGTGATGCAGTGCATAACTACGGCGGGATTCGAGGGATCAATCCCCCTCTCCATAGAATAGAATTAGAAAAAATGGCAAAAATCCGTAGTCACTTAACGCAGGTCTATTTTAAGCCAGTATTGTGTGTTAAAATAAAGCTACAAATAATTTAGAAGTAAAATTCCTTTACAGTATTTGTAAATTAACAAAATAAAGACGAGTGAACCTTCAAGATAGTATCCATCTCCCCCCCCAGGAGGAGGTGCTAGTTACGCCACTGAAGTGATGAGATATAGGGATCTAGGGGCTTCGTTCTGCAACCTTCATTTGTCTTTTGTTTATCAATGAGTTTACAAAATAGACTGCCCAGATTGCAATAAATTTTAAGTCGGCCAGACGAAGTAAAAACTGTTCCAGAGATTCAACATCACAAGGCGTTTTTAAAACCTAATATTTACAAATCTAATTTAGCCACACACTGTTTAAACAATAAACATAAATTTCCAGACATCTAAAATGTCAGATTAATTAAAAACGTACAAAAAGGTAACAAAATGAATAACTGGAAAAATCTTGACGATGATAATAATCTAATAATTAAATAACAAAACAAGACGATTTATTTAAAATCATACCTTTATCGAAATAATAAAAATAAAACATTAAATATTTAATAAATAGCTGACTTCGTAAACAATACAACAAACGAAAATATGAATCGAAGTAAAATCGATTAACCGTTAACTATATTGTAATAGAAACATTCAATTACAATTGAAAATACCTCTGAAGATGCAGAATAATTTCTGTGAAACGTGCGTGAGGTGTAAATAATCCTACTTGAAGTTGTATTTGACTACTACTTGAGTAATTATTCAACTAGTTTTATTCAAGATAAAATGGCGGGCCGCATAAAAAGTGTCACGGGCCCGCGAGCCGCTAGTTAGAAATCATTGATACTAAAGAACCTATTTGGTCTAATTAGTTTTTCCTTAATACCTGTTTATAAAATTTGTTATTTATATATTTTCGATGCTCTGGTGGAAATTTGTGAAAATTATTTTGAGTGGGGTTCTACCACACCCCACAACCCACAAAGCTCATTCGTTGGCATTGAACATTCAAACTTTTAATATCCATATGTTCTGTCAGAATTTGGTTCGATATTTTAAACGACATTGACTCTTTAAGTAAAATGATGCAAAATCCTTTCAATTAATATTAAAATATGCGCAGATTTCGTCAAGAAATTGATTGGCTAGTTTAAAAAACATCGCCCAAATAAAAGTTTGGATAAACTATTAAAAAAAGGTGGTAAACCTTTAACGAATTAAGTATTGAACCATCATTGTTCTCGGTTCGACCAAGGAAAAACCGGGATTATTTGAACACGAACAGCGTGCCGAAGTTTTAGTGGATCCTAAAACTAATACTAATGTAGGCTAACGTCCTGTTGTCAAAACGTTACACGAGTTTCTTTTATTTCCTGTGAATATTTTCAACGACCCCAATGTTTCCACTTCTGATATAAAATATCACGAGAACGTCTTGACACATGTAGACTTAACGTATGCCACACGTTTAATAATGAGGGGGCCAGGGGAGGTCAGACCCTCATAATAACGAAGGTTTTCCCCTTCTCTGCTCTCTGCCACAGACTTAAACCAGAAGCCGTACTAAACCAAAAGGGAAATCTTGGATAAAATGTTGGCGAACAGCGTCGTAAGCGAAAAAAAGAAAAGAAATAAACTGGATAAAATTGTGTGGTGCGGCGTACATGGGGGGGGGGAAGCATACGTAATAATAACACGGAACAAAAATAGAGCGCAAGAAAGAAAATAAAGCCGCCACCTTTGAATGATAATGGTGCAGAGGCAGAGGGTAGTGAGTAGATTGGGGTTGTTCTGAAGACAATTTCATCACTGCTGCGCCGGGGGAATAAAGCCAATTCACTTCACCGCTCGCCCATAGCTCCCCCCCCCCCCGGCCTTCACAGCCCACATATACCGTATTTCATATTTTTTCAAAGAAATCCTAGCGATTTAGAGAAATAAAGCAAATCGAAATATGTGTGTGTGTGTGTGTGTGTGTGTGTGTGTGTGTGTGTGTGTGTGTGTGTGTGTGTGTGTGTGTGTGTGTGTTATACTGGCATAATTTTGTTGGTGTGTAACCTTTACGAGGTTACAAAGAACATGTGGATCAATAAACACGGGCCTTGTACACGTGTTCCAAACTAGTGTTATACAGTAGTAGGCTACTTCCAATCTACCTTTGTTCTAGTTGTAAGGATTTCCAAATCATATTCAGTGTACGCTTCATTTAATAAAAAACAATATTTTTATTAAATGAATATAAAATTGTTTTTTAATAAAATAAATTGTTTTTAATAATAAAATTTTAATAAAAAATATCTTAGGAAAACATATCCCGAAACGCCTCAGACAAAGAATCCTTTAAGATAAGGACACTCAAATAGCAAAGGCCTTTACTCTAACCCTGGAACTGTACGGAAAGAAAAACCTTTCCAGAAGTGCGAAAGTCCGCTATTATAGCACTACGATCAGGCCGGTGATCATGTACGGAGTGGAAACAATGTGCTTTCAAAATTTGGAACCTCTTCTTAAAATCGAACTAAGAATTCTTCGGAAAATTTATGGCCCCAAGAAAACCGAAGATGGGTACAGGCGTAGACGCAAAGAAGGACCAGGAAAACAGCAGGATGGGTACAGGGATCTGGAAGATCTGGAAACGGCTTTCCTAAGGAAAAGACTGAGATTCCTTGGACATATGATTCGGATGGATCAGGCCAGATTAAATAAACAAATTTTCAACTATATTTGGCAACTTTCCAGTCTGAATGGATACACAAAACAACTCAAGGAGGAAATGATGAAACTGGGTATCTCTTTGAACGACAGTGTAGACAGAAATTACATACAGAAACAAAATTCGAAATCTTGAGGTTCTCTGGGGTGAGAAGAAGACGAGAAAGGGGTGGACAGTGGAAAGGAAGGCGGCGTATAGTGTGTAAATGAGGGCCTTTTGGAATGAGGAGAAGAAAAGGAAATGATATTCGCGTGGTCCACGGCTAGACTGTTCGTGTAAAAAATTTTTTTAAAATTTATAAAATGAATATATAAATTTAATAAATTGTCTGAGGCTTTCACGGTCGGCTTCAATGTTATGGCAACTTCTGCTTGCCGGGTTGTGAGGCCGTGGTCCATTTTGCAGCCTTCTGCACTGAAGATGGCAGTCGAAGGCACGGCCGAAACGTTTGCACAAAACAACCACGGCAAGCCGAAGTTGTCATAATATTTTTTTATTGTTCATAACTTTATTAGTATAAAATTTATACTATATTTATTACTATAACTTTATAACTTTATTTTATAAACAACTATCTGAAGACACATAGAGAAACAAAACTGAAACAGTGTCAGTTTGTTTAGAGAGGGCCAGGGGCTTATTTACGGGGGGGGGGGGTGCGAACGAAACCGGACCCCCCCAGAGGGTCGAAAAGGTTGACGAATTTTGTTAATTTCTTTATTTTTAGACTGTTCTATTTTATATTGTTCAGCTGTGTGCGCTAATATAGTTGTAGCTCTTTTTTTAAATATACAAACGGGTTTGTTACACAGCACTAGGGTATATGCCTACGTTTGAAATATGAAATAAGCCTGTAGGAAAATCAATTCAGTCATTAAGCACCTTTTAAACAGTGTTTCAATAACGTGTTTTTTTATTGTTATTACCGTTTACTTTAGTGGAACTATATCCAGGATTTCTACTGGTAATTTTATCAAAACCACTATGTTGTATTTGGTACTGACGAGAGCTTTCGGCAGTCAAGCCATCTTCAGGTCATTTACCAACGATTATTTCCACGGTCATTGGAATGAACGAATAAACGACCAACGGTCATTTATTAACTATTTCCAGGATGTTGTCACACTTTTTTCAACCACTTTAAACATAGTGATGTTGATTAGTCTTAACTTGTCTTTTATTTTTTATGAAGACTGGCCGATCCCGAACCCCCCCCCCAAAGGCAAATTCCAGAAACGTCACTGGAGAGGGCACCTCAACAACACACGCACTCCAGTTTATTAAAATATCTTGAGTATAATATCCTGCTGCACGCTATATTTATAGATTCCAGACAGGCCTTCGATAGCGTAGGGTGACATCATCATCATCATGTGTTGTCTGCCTCATATGTATGGAAGGTCAGGATCATCATCATCATCATCTTCACAACACGCATAGGCAAGGTGCTGCCTGTTACGCCTTCAAAGAACCTCCAGTCATCTCTTCCACGGACTATCCACACACCTGCGTCCTATACATTTGTATTTCTAGACTTGTTTGGCCAGTCTGGAATCTGACATTCTTTCTAAGTGTTCTTTCCGCCGTTGTTTGAATCTTTTAATTTTTCATTCAAATTAAAAACTTGTAATTCTTCTCTTATGGCCTCATTCTTTATATGATCAAGTTGAGAACACCTTTGAACTCCTTTTAAGAACCCCATTTCCGAGGCCTGTATTTTACTGTCTTGGTTGTTGTCTATAGTTCACATCTACAGGGCGGTACAGGGACTGCCATAACTTTGTAGAACTTTAATTTTGTATCTCAACGTTGTTCCTTGTGACTTTGATTGTCCCACAGATCGTCTGGAAGTTACCTACCTAGCTTAACAACAATATCATAATTTTTCCTATCGTAGCCAGTATAATTTCCCAAATAATTAAAATCAAATGTAATTTACCTTGACCGTCCTTGTGACTGCTTATCTTCTTTCTCCTTATATTAACGCATTTCGGATTATTTCAATCCATCATCAGAGTATAATAAAATCAGTCGATTATGACTTCGTTAAAATATTAAAAGTACACAGAAATCTACATACGTGCAAAAAAAAGGACGATATATGAATGCAATAGAAGAATTTGAAATCTACCGAGCCTTCAAAAAGGATCATAACAATATATTAAATGAACAATTAGAGTTTAAATCACACATACTGTATGATAAAATTATAGATAACACGAACATAGATTACACGCCTCAACATAACAGTCGAGAACGATCAAGTAAACTGTGCAGTACGTTGTCAACAAGTGTCGAGTGCGCACTCACATCCGCGTACGTTAGTCATACTTGTGGGACATGTGTATGAATATTTCTGTGTACTTTTAATATTTTAACTAAGTCATAATCGACTGATTTTATTACACTCTGATGACGGATTGAAATAATCCGAAACGCGTTAATATAAGGAGAAAGAAGATAAGCAGTCACAAGGACGGTCAAGGTAAATTATATTTAATAATAACCGTGACGCGGATACCAATACAATGGTTTTATAATTAAAATCGCTCTGTTCTAGAATTCGATCATTGATCATTATTTTTGTTCTTATTGGCTCCTTACCTCGAATGTCATTAGGCTTACCATTGTTTTTATAGTGGAGGTTTTCATACCGTATTGCTTGCAAATCTGGTGAAGCTTAAAAACAGATTTCTGCAAATCAGATTCTGTATTTTGAAGTACCAACAAGTCGTTAGCAAACAACGGCACATTCACATATCTGTCTCGTGATAACTTAGTATCAGGGGTCACTGGATGTTTCCATTTCCTTACCAGATCTTCAATATAAAAATATATTCAAGATATATATATTCAAGATAGATATATTCAAATATATATTTTTATATTTTATAAAAATATAAAAATATATACCCAAACCACCTCATCAAATTACGCACTCCACCTCATAAACGAAAACCATAGTTACACCGGATTCAAAGAAAACATGGAGCCGATACACATATGTAATAAAGGTCATCTCCTGAACGCCCTAGAAGAGTTTGAAATATACAGGGCCTCCAAAATAAATGAAGAACAGTTACTCAACGATCAGCTGATGTTTAAATCCAATAAATTATATGATACCGCGTTGAAGGTAAGCAGTGAAGCGCGAATACATGTTAGTTGATGATCAGAGGTCGACCGTTGCACCGAGTCACTTATAACGTTTTCATATGTTTATGTATATATGTTAATTTGTTCATAGTGAGTTTTGTGCGTGTGGTGTTTATGTGTATAAACGTTTTAATCTTTTCGACGACCCCTATGTATTAGGGGAATAGCATTTTACTGTACCTGAGGATGGCGATTTAGTCCCTGAAACATGTCGTATTTGAAAAACTGAGGTCACCTAGTGGATTATATAAGGTAAAATTCTTAAATTAATCATAATAGCGATCTGGAGACTGCATAAAATGTACAATATATTCGTAAACAACTTGTAACTCTTCTCTTATTGCCTCATTTCTTATAGGCCTACGGTCAAGTTTAGACCACCTTTTAACCGCTCTTAAGATGCCATTTCTGAGGCCTGCGTAACAAAAAAAGATTATAAACATAATATATTTACATGCAATTTTCAGCATGAAAACTGAGATCGATCTACTGCAGCGACTAAAGCAGGAGTTCAGCCACAACGTGCTGAACACACTTAAACGTAACAATGAATAACAGATACGACTGATTACGAGGCGAGGACGAAAGACGGGACACGGGCGCGTCTGGATGTTTAGTCGAGGTATGAAAGAAAGTAGACTGGATCTTGTAATATGATGAAAATAAAGTAGGACTTAATGGAGTAAATACACACTGCATTGAACAAATATAGTGAAATCTACTGTAGTGCTACGTTTATTGGTGAATCAGTGAAACAAACTTACATAGGTTTCGCCTACACGACCATTCTCAATTGAAATACTACTTTATTATTTCTTGACTTCTTAATGTAATATCTTCAATTTTCTATTGTATTGCATTTATTGTTCATAGCCTAAAGGTACCACACATACGATGTGCAATAAAATTGTTATTACTCATATTCTTAAAAACGATCGATTTCGGTCACAGACCATCGTCAGGTCATATACAGCACACTTGCGGTAACAATATCGTAAAACAGCCACTATTTACAAAAACGAATTCGTATGTAAATAGTGGCTGTTTACGATATTGTGACCGCAAGTGTGCTGTATATGACCTGACGATGGTCTGTGACCGAAATCGATCGTTTTTAAGAATGTGAGTAATAAAAATAATATAATCAATGTCTACGAAATCGTTTTTGTAAACAGTGGCTGTTTTATGATATTGTGACCGCAAGTGTGCTGTATACGACCTGATGATGGTCTGTGACCGAAATCGATCGTTTTTAAGAATGTAATAAAAATTTTATTGCAGATCGTATGCATGGTACCTTTAGGCTATGAACAATAAATGCAATACAATAGAAAATTGAAATTATAGGTAGCATTAGTAAACAATAAGAGTGTGTGTATATTATAAATACATCGCATTATCATTAGTAATATCTTCATATAAGTACACTGCAAGTAGGTTTATTTTCACCTGACGCACGTTTCACAGAAATTATTCTGTATCTTCAGAGGTTTGTTTGAACTGTAATTGAATGTTTCGCTTACAATATAGTTAACGGATAATCGATTTTACTTCGATTCTATTTTCGATTGCTGTAATGTTTATGTAGTCAGTTATTTATTATATATTTAACGTTTTATTTTATGATTCTAATAAATGTACGATTTTAAATAGCCGAATCGTTTTGTTTTTATTTGAATTTGTTCTTTAATTAGTAGATTATTATTATTGTGTTTGTAAATATTAAGATTTTCCCACATATTCGTTTTGTTACCTTTTTGTACGTTTTTAATTAATTTGACATTTTGAATGTCTGAAAATTTATGTTTTTTGTTTAAGTAGTGTATGGCTAAATTAGATTTGTAAATATTACGTTTTAAAAATGCACTGCGATGTTGAATGAATCCCTCGGATAGTGCTTTCTTCATCTGGCGTATGTAAAATTTATTGCAATCTAGACATTCTATTTTGTAGACTCCATTTTTATTATGAATGTTGAATTTAGTTTTAGGTTTTATTTTATGAAAAACAATATTATCTGTGTTATAAGATATTTTTAAGTTTGTATCTTTAAATAGTTTGCTTAGTTTACAAATTATGTTTCCGTGATAAGTAAAGTTGGTATATTTTATATTGTCATTAATGGAAGGATGTTTACCTGAAGGTTTGAATGGTGTTTGTTTAGTGAGTTTATGTTTTATTTTATTTTCTAATTTATTGATAATTTTTATTTTGTATCCATTGTCTATTGGTATTTCTTTGATAATATTTTGTTTCTTTGTTTCTTTCTTGTTCATTTAATGGGATTCTATACATACGGTATATCAGTGAATTGAATTCTGCCGTTTTAATGTAAATAGAGTAATTATTGAATTGGTTACAGCGGATACACTAGTGACAGCGGGGGATATTTACGTTCAATAGCATCATACAAAACTATGGGCCACAGATCACTGCTACAAAATCTATAACGATGGCATTTCAGGGCAGGTATCCTATAAGAACTAAGATAGTCGTGACTAATCAGATTTTGGATCACGTTGGTCATTTTAATTACCTGGGTTGTAATGTCTCATATGGGACTGATATTGCTATTGATTGGGATAGTAAGCTAACGAAATGTAGTCGCATCTGTGGAACCATTCATAGGTCCTTGAAAAATAAAACACGGAAGGATATGAAATTTTATAAAACTGTGGCTGTCCCCACATTCCTGCAGCTGAAATGAAATTTCTAAGAGGGACGCAAGGTTGTTCTCTCTTGGGTCGGAGAATGAACGAGGATATTAGAAGTTATTTAAACATTGTATCATTGCACCAGATGATTGAAGACCACAGAAGGAGATGGTGTGAACATATGAACCGTATGCCTGATATCCGTCTACGTGTGGCTGCCTTGGGTTATCACCCTACTGGGAAGAGAGATGTCGGCAGACCGAGGAGGAGATGGGTTCCGGAACAGGTGTAAAGCCTAGTCCTTGGAGTGGTGATGATGATGAATGCAAATAGAGTGATTATTAAATTGGTTTCATAAGATAACGTCGCGGCCCGGCACTGAGTTGTAGCTTTGTTAACTTTCCGACGCTTCCTGTTGATACAAATTATTAAATATTAATGGTCTGCTCTAAACCGGTATAGGCCTATATATTTCAACATAAAGGAAATTAAAGGCACAAAATAATAGTCTATAATTACCGAAACGTTGAACCAGGACGTTTTTATGGAGAGGTACAAAGGGCCAAGTAAAGTTTCGATCTTGGGTTCGTTCCAATTTATTAAATACATTATTGTACGCTGTTAAACTTGCGTGTGTGTGTTTCACGTCGGGATCAAACCAAGGTCAGACAAGCACCTGTAATCTCGGGGCAGAGACTCAATTAGATGGGCCGCGCCACACCTCCGATCCTCCTACCTACATTTTAAACTAAAATTAACTGCTTATAAGGATCAGACGCATGGAAGATATTGCGTGCGCATCATAAAATTATCTTACATACCACATCCCTTGTACACTTAAATGATAGACTTGACAGAGTTGGCACCACTGACGGTTTTGTGTCGACAACAAAAGTTTGTAATAATATCATGAAATAAAATCATAGGTATAATTCAGTATTACCTATAATTGTAAAAACAAATAAACTGACTTTAATAATCTTAATAACAAATTATAAAAATTTATATAGGTACAGTAATCTAGTAAAATACAAAACAGTAAAATTTGGACGATCAGTATATTGTTACGACGGTCTCACTATGGTACAGTGGAAAACAAAATACAAGACACCAATTAAGTCACTAGCTTTAATTAATCTCAATTAAACAGTTCGTAATTAACAAGACAGTCTCTTACAATAAATCAAATAAAAATTATTCACACGCAATAAAAAACACAACACAACACAATTGTACTACAATTCTCCCCGCGCAATTATAAAACACATAACACTTCGCCGCAATATTACGAACCTCACTAATAACCACTTGAACGCACAGAGTAATATCGCCCGATAATAACTGAATTAAAGTAGCTGACGCCTAGTATTTATACCCCGTCCACAGACCAGAACATTCCACAACTACGCGTTATCTCTACACTACGACGTAATTAATTTCGGCATTGATACAGTCAGCGAGGCTGGCGGCGTCTATAAAAGTCTCGCAAGCGCATGTTGAAATCACGTACACCACAACATTCAGCCGGATTCCAATGGATCGTTCGACAAACACGTAGATTGTTCTGTGATGTCGTAACAATATTATTATTATAAAATGTACAGATATTTAAAAAAAAAAGTTCTTAGGCCTATATGATATTTGTTGACTTTAGTCTTAGTTAACCATTCTGAACTGATCTTTAACCATATTTTAACGTCATAGTTTTTCCAAGAAACTTCTGCTTTCTATATTAAGTTTTTCTTCTTCTTCTTCTACATGTCATATTGGAGCACTCCTCCGTTGCTCTAATTGGCATGGCTGTGGTACCTGCGTTTTCCAACGCGTTGTACTGCATTGCCTTACTATTTCTGTACCTTGTGTAATGATTTTTAATTTCTTCTTAAACAGGATTCGCCTTTAGGTCCGTCTGTCTAACGTCGTTTGGCCGTACCAAGTGCGTAAGTATTCAAGCGTTATACATATAGCTAAATCACAGAGACCGTAACTAACTCCAGTACGGGTGAGGTCTCGAACTGTGACTGCTGGAAAGTGGAGAAAGTATCGATAAGTCACCTGTCGGCATCTAATTAGAGAATAATTGGTCGCAGAGTCTGTGAGGCCTCGAACTGTATACTTGAAAGTGGTGAAAATGTTGACAATTGGCACCCCTTGAGATCATATTAGCTTCTATCGTATATTTTCCTGTTACTTATATCAGATTACCCAAATTTTTAATGACAATGACTTGAATGCTTGTTTTATTACTTCTAACCGTGCAATTGTATATACGCCTACCTCATGTCCGTAGAGTATGTGTTTAATATGCAGTTGGTAGAAGAGAATTTTTTTTCAGCGATAATTTTGATAAAATAAAATTTAAATTTACCAAATGTATCCGTCATGTGATTTCGTCTTGCGTTAATCACAACGCGTTTCGAGGCATATGCCTCATCTTCGGTATAGTCATTCCCTACAAGTTATTAAAACATCAAAAAAGAAACACGAAGCAAACAGCATAAAACAGACGGTATAAATAAACACACTCTCGGAATGCGTATAGAGTTGACGATTCCCTCCAGGACAAACCTTTTTTTAAATAATTGATTTGTCATAATTTAGGACTTGATAATGGTGAAGACACTGAAAGGCCTCGTCGGGACCTTAACAAGTAGCAGTTCAGCAAGTAAACACGACAAAGTTGGAATTACAGAAACTGCTAATTTAAATAACAAGATGAATGTTATATGATAGTAATTTTTATTTTACTTCAAAAAAAAAGTGTAGGCCTAACCAGGGTTTCCGTGATTTTGTCTTATAGGCTAATTGGAAATTTAGCTTATATTGAAATTTTTCTGTTAATAAACGTATTTCATGTCAAACTTATGAGCGAGTTCGTTCTGCAGTCACTATTACGACAACAATTTAGGCCTATTTGTTACAAGCATAATGGAAAAATATTCGATAAACATTCCATTAAAATAGTAAGCACATAATACAGTCATTATGAGAGATTCACACAGAGAAATTATTGGGTTACATAATGAAGACAGACGCAGGTCAGAGGACAGTGCACTGTGTTTGTCGCGCAACTTTCTAACGCTTTAATGAACAATTCATCGGTAATTAACGGCTGAACAATGCTATAAGTGGGCATCGTGTCTGCGGGTTTCGTAATTACCAGCTACAGAGAGCCTACACTCAACACTTCTCCTAATCAGTTACTTTCACGAGTTTAATTTCGACAAGTGATACCTCTGTGGCGTAATACTTGTAGCCTAGAAGGATCGAATCAAAAGTTGATGAGGACCTCTTTGAAATCTTTGGTTCGTTATCAGTATTTACATCTGTGATTTCAGAATTAGATTTTGCGTATTCGTTTAAGAAGATGATTAATTAACAAAATCGTTTAAACCAAAAGGTTTATCGTAATACAAATTCAAGTTTATTTGAAAAAAATTAAAAAAATCATCATTATCATCAGGAATGTATGATATAATTATATCCTGATAATTTACCATACTAATACACGACAACTGCTGACTTGTAATATAAGCTCCTAAGAAAAAGTTTAATTAATTGCAAAGGGAAACCCCTTCGTTCCGTTTATACTCCAGAGTAGCGAACGTTTCACATTATCAAAAGCTTTCGACACATCTAAGAAAAATATCAACAAAAAACAGATAATTTTCTTTCTGTGATGAACTTCCTCTTTGAGATCTCGTTTCGTTTTGAGTGTTTACAGCCTGACAATTTAATTTTGTGAATCGACTTAAAAAATTAATTTAATATGATTAATTAATTGTTTATTTATTGACTTAGATTGTAAGTTTCACTTGTTAATAACATTTTTCGGTTTAACGTAGGCACGCGAGATACTTTTGGTCTTGTTCTTGTTCTTGTTCTCGCTTCAAGCATTAGACATGCGGCCTGTAGCAGCAATTGGGTATGGTACAACACACATTCCACTTCCACCATCGCCAAAAAGAAATCAGCCATTTAGTAACCATTTGCGGTAGCGAACCGTCCGCGGTGGAGAGGGAGTTGTGTGTGTGTGTGTGTGTGTGACTTATTAATCCCAGGAATGCCAAACAAGACCGCTGTGTTACGTGTTCCCAGCTATAGGGGCGCAGCGCATGCAGGCAGATCGAGTCGTAGCCTCGACTCGATCCCCCGACCGAGACGACATTACGTTTAACGCAGAATAAAACGACGTGTGTCGAAAAAAAATGTTATAGGCTACAGAAAATAATAGAGAAAATCAGCCTGGAAAAAATTTACAGACAAGGAAGGCGAGGTGAAATCATAGAAGAGAAAAACATCAGAAGCGAAATAATGAAAGCGTACTGGAAAAACAGAAAAGAGCAAAATGTCCAACGTGGTCCGGAGTAGCCTTAATCGAAAAAAAGGTAACTTTTTAATTCGAATTTACGTGGGAACAAAACTGGCCGAGAGTTGTCTGTATGCAATGCAATGCTAACATGATTAGTTGTACGTTTCCATATAACAACAAAGCGTCGTATTGTATTTCAATTACGTCCAGCCAATGACGAATATATTAGCATGACACGAAAACAATTATGACACAATAGAGTTGTATCGTGTATCGAACAAAAGACCAATAAATGTCGCTCACAATTATTTATGTCACATCGGCAGTAGGTAGCTGCAGTTATCCAGTCGGCCGTGGTGACATGTTTACGGCGGCGACAAATAACGTACGCATTGCAGAACAAAGCCAAGGTACACAACTGCAATAAAACCGACATACACTGCGGAACGGTATAATTTGTTTCGTTAGAACTGTATTAGATTTATACAAACTTTGTCCCCGTTCCGTTGTTGAGTGTTTTTTTTTTACATTTCGTAAGTATTCATGTGAATGTTATATACATAAACCACATAGGTATAACTAACTGCAGTGCGTGTGAGGTCTAGGACCGTGACCGTTTGAAAATGGAGAAACTATCGATAAATCACTTATTTGAATAGAGTTAGAGTATAATTGGTGCAGTTACTGTTAGGGTGACCAAATCATTTTCGGAGAAAACCGGGACACAACCACCCGGGCTCCAATGGACCCCCCCCCACAAATGTACCCAGGTTTTTTAATTTTTTTAATTTTTAATATTAATGTTTTGTTAATACATTTTGTTAACCCGATGATAGACTATTTACTATTAGTAAAAAGGATAAAAACAAATTTATTCTGATTTATTTCTACAATATCTGTTTAATTAATGATATTTAATATACATAATAAAAAACAAATTTATTATGATTTTTCAAAATATTATAGCCATGAAATTTTTAATACAGTAAAATTAACATAAGCTTTAACTATTACTGAGCGCTTGTAGATGGGGTTGATTGTCCTTGGAGAAACGGGTATTTTTCACTGCTTCCAGCCTTCTTGATCATGTCTTTGTTCTTTGAGACGTAGTGGTAAAATTCTACACAGTTGATTTTGTAGTTGTACAGGATCTGTAGGATTGCTTCAAGAGAGTCCACCTCCATTCTGTTCCTTTCGTCAGTCCACTGGATGTTAGAGAGTAGGATGGAGATTAGAGAAATAAGCTAAAAAATGTATTAATTTATCGTGTCGTATTCCGTTTACTCGAGCGAAATCTCTAAAAACTTATGAGCGTCCCGAAACAATTTTTTTCGGGACACCGTATGTTATGATGAAAAAAACCGGGACAATCCCGGTTTTCCGGGACGTTTGATCACCCTAGTTACTGTGAGCTCTGGAACTGTGGAATTGAAATGATGAAATTATTGATAATTCGTACTCCCTGAAGACAAACTATGTATTAATACATACATACAATGCCTTAATTATTGTATTTCATGTTCATTAACTTGCATACATTTTTATCCTTGGATTTTGTTATCCATGACGTGTCTGTTGATTAACTAATTATAAGTATAACACTACTGACTCGGATCCCAAAGTTTTTTATTGGTAAAAATGTAAAATTTTTACCTTGTAGCCTGAACCAGTTTTCACTTATTACAAGCTTCGTCAGAGGCTGCCGCTAGGAGTGCTTTCCGTCCTGTTCTTGGTGACGGCGCCTTCGTTCGAAAGATCGATGTTGTGTGTGTGTGTGTGTGTGTGTGTGTGTGTGTGTGTGTGTGTGTGTGTGTGTGTGTGTGTGTGTGTGTGTGTGATATGTTCGAATAGTATGTGTGATGTTAATTGTGTTTGTTCGTTTAAGATGTCGTTTTTATGTTTTTTTTTGTGTGTCTGTGTATTTCTAGTTGTTCAAGAGTGCCTAGTTTTCGGCCTTTTGTGCGTACGTGTAGAACAAACCACACATACACAAACATAAATAGTAACATGGATATGGTACACGTACACACAAAAGGCCGAAAACTAGGCACTCTTGAACAACTAGAAATATACAAACACACCAAAACGACATCCTAAACGATCTATTCAGAAATAATTGTATTTATTTTTCACTTTAGATTTTCTGTTGTTAATTTTGTTCAAAATACGTCATGTTCTTTGTTTTAATGTTTCTCTCTTTCAAGCCTTGTGTATACACATTAAACGTCATACTATTCCCAAATATTGCTTTTATTTGTTTAAACAGTAAGCTAAAAACCAAAACCATTATTACCTAACCTCACAAATGAAAACAACACGTATTTTCGATTTCCATTAATACATACAACAATTTAACATTAGTATCCTTCTTCTTCTCCACATCGTGATATATCGAAACAATTGCATACTGACAACGAAAATGTACTGCGGGTACGGATATTGAGACGATACCAAATAAACAAAGAGATCAGCTGATACGACTAGTTTTGATCAGCATTCAACAGCTGGTGAAACAGACGTCCAATGTGACATGAAAAAGTCGTATTTTATATTTACTTTCAACTGACAGAAAAAATAAGTTGGTGACAACAGGAAGACGGAGACAGAGAATCAACAAAGTATGTATGTAAGAGAGAGAGAGAGAGAGAGAGAGAGAGAGAGAACAACACGAATGAGATTAACAATGTAGCAATGAAACAGACTGGCCACAAGTTAATTTGTCGTTTATGGTAGGGGTGGGGTGTAATTCGTCGTAAAGCTGCCGCGTATTTAATGGGGAAACCTCTTAATTTCAGTTGGCGTTGAGCTGATGAATGGTGTCGGAACGGGGTAGGGGTAACAAAGGGCAGAAATCAATTGAAGAAGAGAGAAGAGTCTAGTCGTCGTCTGCTGCACGCTTGCATCATAAACAGCCCCTTCCATTCTCTCACCCCCTGTCACTCACTCACTCCCCCCCCTCTCTCTCTCTCTCTCTCTCTCTCTCTCTCTCTCACTCTCCCCCTCCTCAACCTATCTCTCTTTCTACTGCCACACCTGTCTCCTCGCGCTTTCTCACCCTAGTTGCCTCACCCTTCACACTCTCACCCGCACTCTCTCTCAATCACTCTCTCTCTTTCTTCCTCTATTTCCCTTGCCTTTTTCTCGTTTCTTTTATAAGTGGCCACAACCAAATTAGATACGTGCTCTCGAGTAATTTTTAAAGATTTATTTTGTAGTAAATTCTTTTTTTATTTCTGCATTACGGGACTACGATAAACACGTTAAAAAATTCTTTTTCGAGATGACTATTAATTATTATATTCCTGAACTAAAATATTCAGAATATAAAACACGGGTTCTTTGACAGGTGTGTGTGTGTGTGTGTGTGTGTGTGTGTGTGTGTGTGTGTTTAAATTTAATGCCTCACAAAGATTCCTTCCTTAAGTCCTTAAACTCCTAAGTGGAACACAGGGGCTCGACGAAATTTCTCCAGCCTGTTCTGTCCATTGCCAGGGCCTTCACCTTCCTCCTTGTTGACACCAACCAGCTCCCTTTCCATAGTCCTCTTCCAGGTGTTCCTCGGTCTTCCACGTCTGCGGCTACCTTGCGGATTCCAATTCAGTGCTTGTCAAGCGATATTTTCTAGTGGTCTTCTCAGGGTGTGACCGATCCACCTCCATTTTCTTCTCTTTATCTGTAGTTGGATGGTACTCTAACTTGTGGCCTCCCATAGATCTCTGTTCGAGATGGTCTTGGGCCACCAAATTCTCATTATGTACCTCAGGCAACGATTTATGAAAGTCTGTAACGTTGTGGTAATGTCCTTTGTCACTTTCCAGGTCTCATATCCATACAGCAACACCGATATGACATTTGAGTCAAATATTCTGAGTTTTGTCTTCCTGCGTATATGGGGTGATCTCCACACTGGTCTTAACTGTGCAAATGCTGCTTTTGCTTTATTTATACGACTTATCACATCCCTATGAGCATGTCCATCCTGACTAACCATGCTACCCAGATAGCAAAATTCCTCAACCCTCTCTAAAACTCTTCCGTCTAGTATCAAATCAGAATTATTTCTATGGTTAATACGCATTTCCTTGGTCTTTTCTTACAAAGATTAGCGGTTTTTTATTTGTTGACGAACCGGCAGGATTTCGAAAGGGCCGTTGTTGTATTTATGACGTGTTCCTTTTGAAAATATTGATTGATAAAAGACGGTAATTTAAACTGCCTTGCCTTCATTAACTATGACATAGCGTTTGGTAGAGACAAATCCATTCTGTGGACTAGTACGCGTAAGAGACGTTGTCCTCAACATCTTATACACGTTATGTGGAACTTATATTATCGTACAAGGATAATGTCCTTCACTGGACAGGATTTGAGAGAGTGGATCCAAGAATAAAAAAAAAAATAGAACACACATGAATAGTCATCATCATCATCATCTTCAAGGATTACAGCAAGGATGGTTTGTTCCGGTCTCAAATAGGCAAAGATTAGAGCTAGTCAGTCCAACGCGCTTCCTCGGACGTCCCATACCTCTCCGTCACCTCGTCTTATAGTTCCATAGTTGTTTAGGGATGCGGCAGTCTTCCAATCGGGAAAGACGTTGCCAACAATTCAGCCCTCGAGTATACTCATAATATTCAGTTCCTGCCGTATATCTGTGTTTCTTCTACGATCATGGAGAGTATACCCAGCGACGTGCCTGAGAAATCTCATTTCAGCCGCTTGGATCGACTGACCTGGCCTTTCGTCAAAGTCCACTTCTCAGACCCATAAAGAAGTGTGGGAAGAGCCATCACCTTGTAGAATCTTAGGCGTGTTCCTTTACTTGCTGACTTAAGGGTTCGCCTAATGGTCCCGAACATAAGGTTGAACTTATGCAACTTATTCACAACGTCGTTGCTTGCATTATAAGACACGCTGTAGCCCAGGTATTCAAAATTGCTAACTTGTTCCAGGACAGTACCATCTATAACAATTATTGCCCGTACGAGATCAGTTCCACGAAAAGGCATCACCTTGGTCTTAAGTGTGGATACTTGCAATCCAGAATCTTTGCAGATTCGATTTAACAAATGTATACCCAACACATGAATAGTAATCAACCAAACCAATGAATACGAGCTCCAGAGATCGATGTTCCAGTTACAAAGTCTGTTCGAATTACAGTATGAACATTTATATGCAGAAGACAAAACATATGGCTTTCCTGGGTAGACGGCATCCTGTATTAGACAAAAGTATAGTGCAGGTGTCACATTGCCGCTATCTTGGTTGTGACGTCACTTACGACGTAATTCATGACGTTGTTCATTAGTTGGTCAAGAATTATCGAGGAAAACAAGGAAAGAGACTTGGCTAAGATTTTGTAAGGTAATGGCTGTGGCACTGCTGTAATAAAGCGTGGGTGCCGGAGAAGAAACGTTTGATTAGGATATAAGCATTGGAAATGAGATTCTTGCGACACGTTAAAGGCTGCCTGCACAGAAGCGATAGAATTTACAATGAAGACGTACGCAAGGAGTTGAATATTTTTACAAACAAAGGAATATGGAATGCTCAACTTAATAAGATACATGCTGAGGAAGTTTGGCAACAAGCCTATACTGTTGTGACGGTCCCCTTGATCGTCGTACGGTACAGTGGAAAACAAAATACAAGGCACCAATGAAGTAACTAAGAACCAGCTTTAATGATCACAATTAACAGTTTGTAAACAAGTTATTCAACAAGATTATTCTCGTACAGTAATTCAAATTAAATTTGTCCACAGACAATAATAATGTCAACTAATAGAGTCCCGCACAATAATCACTTTTCACTAATACACCACTTGAAACGCACTGAGTAATCGTCCGAAGTAAACTGACTGTCCGTCGTTGGATACTTATATTTATACCCAGCTGAAATGTCAGAATAATCGGTCACTTTCTGGACGACGTGTCGAGCAAACTGCGTATTACAGCCGCTCTAGAATCCACTGTAGGCCTAAACCGTGCAAACTGTCTGGCCTTGAACACAGTATGCCGACCGGTACCGTCTGGAATAGCCTCGATTGTTGACGCAACGACGTGATAAGTGTCTTTCATCTCAAAGCAGCAGCAACATGTACGCACACACATACTACAGCTGGGCTCTGCTGGGACAGCCGAGATAGGCCTACTTGTAGAAGGTTCCGTATTACGTAACTATAAGAAGACCTAGGAAGCGTTGGTGAAGAGGATGTAGTTCCTTAGGAAAAAGCAGTTCGCATTTTTCATGATGGAAGAGGAAAAGAAGAGGAATAAGAAGAAGTAGAAAAAGTAAAAGTAGAATTAGAAGTAGAAGTAGAAGTAGAAGTAGAAGTAGAAGTAGTGGTAGAAGAAGAAGAAGAAGAAGAAGAAGAAGAAGAAGAAGAAGAAGAAGAAGAAGAAGAAGAAGAAGAAGAAGAGACATCGAATGACAAGAATGTTCGTTCTCTTTCTTAAAACTGTTCCACTTAACGAGTAGAATGCAGTTTATTAATTTAATAAATCTCGTCATGAATCTTCCGACTGGTCTAACTGCGATCCTTCATCCCTGTCCTAGTCCGGTCTCTTTACCTCAACGTTATTCCCCCCCCCCCCCCGCTTCAGCAACAATTTGACTTATTTGCTCACGTAAGCCAACGCTGGTCTACCTGTATAGTGTTTTCCATCCACTAGTGCATTAACTAAGCTTCGGTGTTCCAGAATGTGTACAATCGACCTGTATCTTCTCCTCTTCTCCTGAGAAGAGTCTTCGACAAACTTCTTTTCTCGCCAATCTTCCAAAACCTCCTCACTCCTCAGTACCTTTCGTGCACTTTATAATCAACATGCTTCTGTGAACCCCTCCACACACACACAAGCACACTGCATGGATTCAAAAATTGTTGCCTAAAATGCATGTTTGATACAAATAGAAAGCATGGCAGGGAAGGTCGGGGAGACTTGAACCCCACGACATTTTCCACTCAGCTAAAACCCGTAAAATCGTTTCCTTTTATATGTCTACACGCGAACAGAAATGCATTGGGCAATTCTGCCGTTCCAGACACGTGTAATTTAGTTAACAATATTTCATGACAACTGTATACTAACGCGAAGTACCGACTTACCAGCTTGTCAGTTTTTGTTTGCTAGCCTACATACCATAGCCTAAATGAGTAGTGTGTATTTCAAACTGTAAAGAACAATGAACTGAACTGACAAACAAGAAATTATTTTATGCTTGTACGTCAATAACGTATTGTGTTGATAATTACAAAAATGCATTCGTATCTTCACTCATTTCTATATATTTTATCAATATAATTAAATTACCTTATTTTGGTCCACCTTAGTGACACTAGCTTTCTTTTTGTCTAATGACGCGTTTCGGGACGAAATCCCATCTTCAGATACACAAAACTAAAACGTTTGATACATCAAAACCTTTGATGGAAGTACTCATTGGGCAACTTATATTCGCCAATTTGAAGCTGCCGCTCGCTTAAATAAATGGACGGAAGAAGAGAAAGGACTTTCACTAATTCATGCTTTAAAAGGGCCTGCCGCAGAACTAATACAGAAAGTGCCATCTGACAGTCAGACGTCTATGCCGAATTAACTAAAGCTCTGGAATTACGGCACGATGACCAGCATTTGTGCGAAGTGTACCGTGAACAACTTAAAGCGAGGCGACAGCGTTCAGGGGAGATCCTTCAAGAGTTTGAAGCGAATGTCGACCGACTGACGAGATTGGCTTATCCTGAATAATCGGAGGACTTCCGGAAGTGTATTTCTTTCATTATGTTTATTGACGGTATCAGAGATAGTCAATTACAACAAGTGTTAAGAATGGCACGGCACGATAATAAATCAGACGCTCTTGTTCATGCTCTCCGTTTTGAAGCTGCCAAGTTGGCGACCTACATTAATCAAAGTATGCCATCACGTTGTAGCCAAACGGATCCAATACCACGGTATCGTCATAGAGGACGGCATTAAGAGAAGATTCATAAACAACAGTTTAAGAACTCAGCAGCGCCACAACGATCTTTCGAACCAAAGGATAAAGACAGAAGACCGAAGTGTTACAACTGTGGGAAACGTGGTCATCTACAGGTAGACTGAATTAAGAATAAAATACCGAGAGAAAAAAGCGACTGCACCAATTGGAGAAGTAATGCCCCAGAACAGCACATAGTTGCCACGCTACATAAGGCTAGTGGAAACCTTATCGTTAATGGATTTGCGGAAGGTAAAAGACATCATTTACAGTTGACACCGGCGCTACAGTGTCTATTGTACGCCCTGACTTAGTCAGCAACCGAGGGCCTCAAATCAGCTCTTGTACAATACAGACTGTGACTGGAAGCCCCGTCAATGTGTTAGGAAAGATAGACGTACGTGTACGCCTGGGCCTTCTCGAGTTTAGCCACCAGATGCTCGTTGCAGACATTGTCGATGAAGTGATTCTTGGCACGGACATTATGAATGCCTACGGATTCGTTGTGGACTTGCGAGAGAATGTCCTGAAGGTTGGCCAAGAGAAGATAAAGCTTTGCATGGCTAAAATGATAAGGTCTGCCAACCATTCAATCAAGCAAGTGGCTTTGGCCGAAGAAGAAGTCAAGAGGTCTGGTCAAGAGGAACCTTTCCTATTCCAGGCGGAAATGGAAGAAGAACTAGCACAGCGGAAGTACAAATACGTGAAACGGTAAAAAGAATTGACTGTAAAGCCAACTATGGGTGTCAAAGAAAACCCCTTGTTTGTTCGTGAGTTAATAGAAGCGCCCGGGAGAAAAGTTGCTGAAGATGAAGTTACGCAAGAGGGTGTTGACGAGAACCAAACAGACTTGGATCAGGCAGTGCTGTTTAGGTCATCAACACATGACGCAACGGGAGTAATTCCAGCAAAACTAGCGGTTGCGCGGAAGACTCGTATTCCTGGGAACTTGATGTTTGGATCACACGAGACCGAATTCGAAGGATGGGAGAATTATCTTTCACAAAGACGTCCACCTAGATCGCCTGGCCCAGTATTACTTCAGAAACGGTTTGCCAGTTCGGGACGAACAGGCTTAAGGAGGGGGCTCTGTTACGAGAAGCGTACCGAACAATTCAGAACATTCTCCACTCCCCCGTCCAGTGTGGCAGCTGTTGCGTCATTCACGTAGGTGGCTCTAGTGAGTTCCAGGAACACTTAGATACACGCATTAAGCAGTAAGAAGGCAAAGCTGTACTGCACCTCTCCGGGCCTATATAAAGCCATAGCAGCCGGCTTGTCGAGTTCAGTTACGGAGCGATTTCTCGCTAGTTCGGATCGAGTGTTTGACGACGTGAACTAGTATTGTGTTAATAATTGTGTGAAACGCTATTAATAGACATTGGTATTGCGTGTGGACAAATCTAACTGGAAATATTGTACTTGTTAATTACAAACCGTGTATTGTGAAAATTAAAGGTCGTGATTAGTGACTTAATTGGCGTCTTGTATTTTGTTTCCACTGTACCTACGACGATTAAGTAGACCGTCGTAACAGTGGTGTCAGAACTGGGATAGAACGGTTAACAGTGGAAACAGAGGACACTTCGTAGAAGAGTGGTGTTAGTGGTAGTTGAAAAAAAAGAAGAATGGATACCAGTCAGATGGTAGAATCATTCAAAGCAATGCTACTGCAGATCGAGGAACGACGCCGCCAGGAGGCAGAAGAGGGAGAAGAAAGACGCCGACAAGAGGCGGCAGAAGTGCAAAAACGACATGATGAGACACGCAGACAGGAAAGAGAAGCGACAGATGAAAGACAGAAAGCACTAATGGAAGAAACTAAAAGAAAAACGTAGCGTGAAAATCAAACGCCAGAGAGACGACAAAAAGAAGAATTTAGTCGTCAATCAGACGAATTTAAGGCGTTGGTACAAGAGGATACCACTGAAAAATTCCTCCTGTTACTAGGTGAGCTGAAGAAACAAGTTGACAAAATATCTGACATAGAAAAATCTGTGTCAACTATGAAAACAAATATTTCAAGTTCAGAAGTTTCTCTTGCAAATTCAATAAAACAAATTAAAAAGGAATTCGAACATTTAGCAAAGGAAATAGTTGATAAAGAAAGGCCATTAATAAAAGCTGATGAAGATTCAAAATATTAGAGAAATCAAACTGTAGTAGGGCCAGTTTTCGCAAAGGCCCCTACGTTTGATGGAAGTACTCATTGGGCATATATTCGCCAATTAGAAGCTGCCGCTCGCTTAAATAAATGGACGGAAGACGAGAAAGGACTTTCACTAATTCTTGCTTTAAAAGGGGCTGCAGCAGAACTAATACAGAAAGTGTCATCTGACAGTCAGACGTCTATGCCGAATTAACTAAAGCTCTGGATTTACGGTACGATGACCAGCATTTGTGCGAAGTGTACCGTGAACAACTTAAAGCGAGGCGACAGCGTTCAGGGGAGATCCTTCAAGAGTTTGAAGCGAATGTCGACCGACTGACGAGATTGGCTTATCCTGAATAATCGGAGGACTTCCGGAAGTGTATTTCTTTCATTATGTTTATTGACGGTATCAGAGATAGTCAATTACAACAAGTGTTAAGAATGGCACGGCATGATAATAAATCAGACGCTCTTGTTCATGCTCTCCGTTTTGAAGCTGCCAAGTCGGCGACCTACATTAATCAAAGTATGCCATCACGTTGTAGCCAAACGGATCCAATACCACGGTATCGTCATAGCGGACGGCATAAAGAGAAGATTCATAAACAACAGTTTAAGAACTCAGCAGCGCCACAACGATCTTTCGAACCAAAGGATAAAGACAGAAGACCGAAGTGTTACAACTGTGGGAAACGTGGTCATCTACAGGTAGACTGAATTAAGAATAAAATACCGAGAGAAAAAAGCGACTGCACCAATTGGAGAAGTAATGCCCCAGAACAGCACATAGTTGCCACGCTACATAAGGCTAGTGGAAACCTTATCGTTAATGGATTTGCGGAAGGTAAAAGACATCATTTACAGTTGACACCGGCGCTACAGTGTCTATTGTACGTCCTGACTTAGTCAGCAACCGAGGGCCTCAAATCAGCTCTTGTACAATACAGACTGTGACTGGAAGCCCCGTCAATGTGTTAGGAAAGATAGACGTACGTGTACGCCTGGGCCTTCTCGAGTTTAGCCACCAGATGCTCGTTGCAGACATTGTCGATGAAGTGATTCTTGGCACGGACATTATGAATGCCTACGGATTCGTTGTGGACTTGCGAGAGAATGTCCTGAAGGTTGGCCAAGAGAAGATAAAGCTTTGCATGGCTAAAATGATAAGGTCTGCCAACCATTCAATCAAGCAAGTGGCTTTGGCCGAAGAAGAAGTCAAGAGGTCTGGTCAAGAGGAACCTTTCCTATTCCAGGCGGAAATGGAAGAAGAACTAGCACAGCGGAAGTACAAATACGTGAAACGGTAAAAAGAATTGACTGTAAAGCCAACTATGGGTGTCAAAGAAAACCCCTTGTTTGTTCGTGAGTTAATAGAAGCGCCCGGGAGAAAAGTTGCTGAAGATGAAGTTACGCAAGAGGGTGTTGACGAGAACCAAACAGACTTGGATCAGGCAGTGCTGTTTAGGTCATCAACACATGACGCAACGGGAGTAATTCCAGCAAAACTAGCGGTTGCGCGGAAGACTCGTATTCCTGGGAACTTGATGTTTGGATCACACGAGACCGAATTCGAAGGATGGGAGAATTATCTTTCACAAAGACGTCCACCTAGATCGCCTGGCCCAGTATTACTTCAGAAACGGTTTGCCAGTTCGGGACGAACAGGCTTAAGGAGGGGGCTCTGTTACGAGAAGCGTACCGAACAATTCAGAACATTCTCCACTCCCCCGTCCAGTGTGGCAGCTGTTGCGTCATTCACGTAGGTGGCTCTAGTGAGTTCCAGGAACACTTAGATACACGCATTAAGCAGTAAGAAGGCAAAGCTGTACTGCACCTCTCCGGGCCTATATAAAGCCATAGCAGCCGGCTTGTCGAGTTCAGTTACGGAGCGATTTCTCGCTAGTTCGGATCGAGTGTTTGACGACGTGAACTAGTATTGTGTTAATAATTGTGTGAAACGCTATTAATAGACATTGGTATTGCGTGTGGACAAATCTAACTGGAAATATTGTACTTGTTAATTACAAACCGTGTATTGTGAAAATTAAAGGTCGTGATTAGTGACTTAATTGGCGTCTTGTATTTTGTTTCCACTGTACCTACGACGATTAAGTAGACCGTCGTAACAGTGGTGTCAGAACTGGGATAGAACGGTTAACAGTGGAAACAGAGGACACTTCGTAGAAGAGTGGTGTTAGTGGTAGTTGAAAAAAAAAGAAGAATGGATACCAGTCAGATGGTAGAATCATTCAAAGCAATGCTACTGCAGATCGAGGAACGACGCCGCCAGGAGGCAGAAGAGGGAGAAGAAAGACGCCGACAAGAGGCGGCAGAAGTGCAAAAGCGACATGATGAGACACGCAGACAGGAAAGAGAAGCGACAGATGAAAGACAGAAAGCACTAATGGAAGAAACTAAAAGAAAAACGTAGCGTGAAAATCAAACGCCAGAGAGACGACAAAAAGAAGAATTTAGTCGTCAATCAGACGAATTTAAGGCGTTGGTACAAGAGGATACCACTGAAAAATTCCTCCTGTTACTAGGTGAGCTGAAGAAACAAGTTGACAAAATATCTGACATAGAAAAATCTGTGTCAACTATGAAAACAAATATTTCAAGTTCAGAAGTTTCTCTTGCAAATTCAATAAAACAAATTAAAAAGGAATTCGAACATTTAGCAAAGGAAATAGTTGATAAAGAAAGGCCATTAATAAAAGCTGATGAAGATTCAAAATATTAGAGAAATCAAACTGTAGTAGGGCCAGTTTTCGCAAAGGCCCCTAAGTTTGATGGAAGTACTCATTGGGCATATATTCGCCAATTAGAAGCTGCCGCTCGCTTAAATAAATGGACGGAAGACGAGAAAGGACTTTCACTAATTCTTGCTTTAAAAGGGGCTGCAGCAGAACTAATACAGAAAGTGTCATCTGACAGTCAGACGTCTATGCCGAATTAACTAAAGCTCTGGATTTACGGTACGATGACCAGCATTTGTGCGAAGTGTACCGTGAACAACTTAAAGCGAGGCGACAGCGTTCAGGGGAGATCCTTCAAGAGTTTGAAGCGAATGTCGACCGACTGACGAGATTGGCTTATCCTGAATAATCGGAGGACTTCCGGAAGTGTATTTCTTTCATTATGTTTATTGACGGTATCAGAGATAGTCAATTACAACAAGTGTTAAGAATGGCACGGCATGATAATAAATCAGACGCTCTTGTTCATGCTCTCCGTTTTGAAGCTGCCAAGTCGGCGACCTACATTAATCAAAGTATGCCATCACGTTGTAGCCAAACGGATCCAATACCACGGTATCGTCATAGCGGACGGCATAAAGAGAAGATTCATAAACAACAGTTTAAGAACTCAGCAGCGCCACAACGATCTTTCGAACCAAAGGATAAAGACAGAAGACCGAAGTGTTACAACTGTGGGAAACGTGGTCATCTACAGGTAGACTGAATTAAGAATAAAATACCGAGAGAAAAAAGCGACTGCACCAATTGGAGAAGTAATGCCCCAGAACAGCACATAGTTGCCACGCTACATAAGGCTAGTGGAAACCTTATCGTTAATGGATTTGCGGAAGGTAAAAGACATCATTTACAGTTGACACCGGCGCTACAGTGTCTATTGTACGCCCTGACTTAGTCAGCAACCGAGGGCCTCAAATCAGCTCTTGTACAATACAGACTGTGACTGGAAGCCCCGTCAATGTGTTAGGAAAGATAGACGTACGTGTACGCCTGGGCCTTCTCGAGTTTAGCCACCAGATGCTCGTTGCAGACATTGTCGATGAAGTGATTCTTGGCACGGACATTATGAATGCCTACGGATTCGTTGTGGACTTGCGAGAGAATGTCCTGAAGGTTGGCCAAGAGAAGATAAAGCTTTGCATGGCTAAAATGATAAGGTCTGCCAACCATTCAATCAAGCAAGTGGCTTTGGCCGAAGAAGAAGTCAAGAGGTCTGGTCAAGAGGAACCTTTCCTATTCCAGGCGGAAATGGAAGAAGAACTAGCACAGCGGAAGTACAAATACGTGAAACGGTAAAAAGAATTGACTGTAAAGCCAACTATGGGTGTCAAAGAAAACCCCTTGTTTGTTCGTGAGTTAATAGAAGCGCCCGGGAGAAAAGTTGCTGAAGATGAAGTTACGCAAGAGGGTGTTGACGAGAACCAAACAGACTTGGATCAGGCAGTGCTGTTTAGGTCATCAACACATGACGCAACGGGAGTAATTCCAGCAAAACTAGCGGTTGCGCGGAAGACTCGTATTCCTGGGAACTTGATGTTTGGATCACACGAGACCGAATTCGAAGGATGGGAGAATTATCTTTCACAAAGACGTCCACCTAGATCGCCTGGCCCAGTATTACTTCAGAAACGGTTTGCCAGTTCGGGACGAACAGGCTTAAGGAGGGGGCTCTGTTACGAGAAGCGTACCGAACAATTCAGAACATTCTCCACTCCCCCGTCCAGTGTGGCAGCTGTTGCGTCATTCACGTAGGTGGCTCTAGTGAGTTCCAGGAACACTTAGATACACGCATTAAGCAGTAAGAAGGCAAAGCTGTACTGCACCTCTCCGGGCCTATATAAAGCCATAGCAGCCGGCTTGTCGAGTTCAGTTACGGAGCGATTTCTCGCTAGTTCGGATCGAGTGTTTGACGACGTGAACTAGTATTGTGTTAATAATTGTGTGAAACGCTATTAATAGACATTGGTATTGCGTGTGGACAAATCTAACTGGAAATATTGTACTTGTTAATTACAAACCGTGTATTGTGAAAATTAAAGGTCGTGATTAGTGACTTAATTGGCGTCTTGTATTTTGTTTCCACTGTACCTACGACGATTAAGTAGACCGTCGTAACAGTGGTGTCAGAACTGGGATAGAACGGTTAACAGTGGAAACAGAGGACACTTCGTAGAAGAGTGGTGTTAGTGGTAGTTGAAAAAAAAAGAAGAATGGATACCAGTCAGATGGTAGAATCATTCAAAGCAATGCTACTGCAGATCGAGGAACGACGCCGCCAGGAGGCAGAAGAGGGAGAAGAAAGACGCCGACAAGAGGCGGCAGAAGTGCAAAAACGACATGATGAGACACGCAGACAGGAAAGAGAAGCGACAGATGAAAGACAGAAAGCACTAATGGAAGAAACTAAAAGAAAAACGTAGCGTGAAAATCAAACGCCAGAGAGACGACAAAAAGAAGAATTTAGTCGTCAATCAGACGAATTTAAGGCGTTGGTACAAGAGGATACCACTGAAAAATTCCTCCTGTTACTAGGTGAGCTGAAGAAACAAGTTGACAAAATATCTGACATAGAAAAATCTGTGTCAACTATGAAAACAAATATTTCAAGTTCAGAAGTTTCTCTTGCAAATTCAATAAAACAAATTAAAAAGGAATTCGAACATTTAGCAAAGGAAATAGTTGATAAAGAAAGGCCATTAATAAAAGCTGATGAAGATTCAAAATATTAGAGAAATCAAACTGTAGTAGGGCCAGTTTTCGCAAAGGCCCCTACGTTTGATGGAAGTACTCATTGGGCATATATTCGCCAATTAGAAGCTGCCGCTCGCTTAAATAAATGGACGGAAGACGAGAAAGGACTTTCACTAATTCTTGCTTTAAAAGGGGCTGCAGCAGAACTAATACAGAAAGTGTCATCTGACAGTCAGACGTCTATGCCGAATTAACTAAAGCTCTGGATTTACGGTACGATGACCAGCATTTGTGCGAAGTGTACCGTGAACAACTTAAAGCGAGGCGACAGCGTTCAGGGGAGATCCTTCAAGAGTTTGAAGCGAATGTCGACCGACTGACGAGATTGGCTTATCCTGAATAATCGGAGGACTTCCGGAAGTGTATTTCTTTCATTATGTTTATTGACGGTATCAGAGATAGTCAATTACAACAAGTGTTAAGAATGGCACGGCATGATAATAAATCAGACGCTCTTGTTCATGCTCTCCGTTTTGAAGCTGCCAAGTCGGCGACCTACATTAATCAAAGTATGCCATCACGTTGTAGCCAAACGGATCCAATACCACGGTATCGTCATAGCGGACGGCATAAAGAGAAGATTCATAAACAACAGTTTAAGAACTCAGCAGCGCCACAACGATCTTTCGAACCAAAGGATAAAGACAGAAGACCGAAGTGTTACAACTGTGGGAAACGTGGTCATCTACAGGTAGACTGAATTAAGAATAAAATACCGAGAGAAAAAAGCGACTGCACCAATTGGAGAAGTAATGCCCCAGAACAGCACATAGTTGCCACGCTACATAAGGCTAGTGGAAACCTTATCGTTAATGGATTTGCGGAAGGTAAAAGACATCATTTACAGTTGACACCGGCGCTACAGTGTCTATTGTACGCCCTGACTTAGTCAGCAACCGAGGGCCTCAAATCAGCTCTTGTACAATACAGACTGTGACTGGAAGCCCCGTCAATGTGTTAGGAAAGATAGACGTACGTGTACGCCTGGGCCTTCTCGAGTTTAGCCACCAGATGCTCGTTGCAGACATTGTCGATGAAGTGATTCTTGGCACGGACATTATGAATGCCTACGGATTCGTTGTGGACTTGCGAGAGAATGTCCTGAAGGTTGGCCAAGAGAAGATAAAGCTTTGCATGGCTAAAATGATAAGGTCTGCCAACCATTCAATCAAGCAAGTGGCTTTGGCCGAAGAAGAAGTCAAGAGGTCTGGTCAAGAGGAACCTTTCCTATTCCAGGCGGAAATGGAAGAAGAACTAGCACAGCGGAAGTACAAATACGTGAAACGGTAAAAAGAATTGACTGTAAAGCCAACTATGGGTGTCAAAGAAAACCCCTTGTTTGTTCGTGAGTTAATAGAAGCGCCCGGGAGAAAAGTTGCTGAAGATGAAGTTACGCAAGAGGGTGTTGACGAGAACCAAACAGACTTGGATCAGGCAGTGCTGTTTAGGTCATCAACACATGACGCAACGGGAGTAATTCCAGCAAAACTAGCGGTTGCGCGGAAGACTCGTATTCCTGGGAACTTGATGTTTGGATCACACGAGACCGAATTCGAAGGATGGGAGAATTATCTTTCACAAAGACGTCCACCTAGATCGCCTGGCCCAGTATTACTTCAGAAACGGTTTGCCAGTTCGGGACGAACAGGCTTAAGGAGGGGGCTCTGTTACGAGAAGCGTACCGAACAATTCAGAACATTCTCCACTCCCCCGTCCAGTGTGGCAGCTGTTGCGTCATTCACGTAGGTGGCTCTAGTGAGTTCCAGGAACACTTAGATACACGCATTAAGCAGTAAGAAGGCAAAGCTGTACTGCACCTCTCCGGGCCTATATAAAGCCATAGCAGCCGGCTTGTCGAGTTCAGTTACGGAGCGATTTCTCGCTAGTTCGGATCGAGTGTTTGACGACGTGAACTAGTATTGTGTTAATAATTGTGTGAAACGCTATTAATAGACATTGGTATTGCGTGTGGACAAATCTAACTGGAAATATTGTACTTGTTAATTACAAACCGTGTATTGTGAAAATTAAAGGTCGTGATTAGTGACTTAATTGGCGTCTTGTATTTTGTTTCCACTGTACCTACGACGATTAAGTAGACCGTCGTAACAGTGGTGTCAGAACTGGGATAGAACGGTTAACAGTGGAAACAGAGGACACTTCGTAGAAGAGTGGTGTTAGTGGTAGTTGAAAAAAAAAGAAGAATGGATACCAGTCAGATGGTAGAATCATTCAAAGCAATGCTACTGCAGATCGAGGAACGACGCCGCCAGGAGGCAGAAGAGGGAGAAGAAAGACGCCGACAAGAGGCGGCAGAAGTGCAAAAGCGACATGATGAGACACGCAGACAGGAAAGAGAAGCGACAGATGAAAGACAGAAAGCACTAATGGAAGAAACTAAAAGAAAAACGTAGCGTGAAAATCAAACGCCAGAGAGACGACAAAAAGAAGAATTTAGTCGTCAATCAGACGAATTTAAGGCGTTGGTACAAGAGGATACCACTGAAAAATTCCTCCTGTTACTAGGTGAGCTGAAGAAACAAGTTGACAAAATATCTGACATAGAAAAATCTGTGTCAACTATGAAAACAAATATTTCAAGTTCAGAAGTTTCTCTTGCAAATTCAATAAAACAAATTAAAAAGGAATTCGAACATTTAGCAAAGGAAATAGTTGATAAAGAAAGGCCATTAATAAAAGCTGATGAAGATTCAAAATATTAGAGAAATCAAACTGTAGTAGGGCCAGTTTTCGCAAAGGCCCCTAAGTTTGATGGAAGTACTCATTGGGCATATATTCGCCAATTAGAAGCTGCCGCTCGCTTAAATAAATGGACGGAAGACGAGAAAGGACTTTCACTAATTCTTGCTTTAAAAGGGGCTGCAGCAGAACTAATACAGAAAGTGTCATCTGACAGTCAGACGTCTATGCCGAATTAACTAAAGCTCTGGATTTACGGTACGATGACCAGCATTTGTGCGAAGTGTACCGTGAACAACTTAAAGCGAGGCGACAGCGTTCAGGGGAGATCCTTCAAGAGTTTGAAGCGAATGTCGACCGACTGACGAGATTGGCTTATCCTGAATAATCGGAGGACTTCCGGAAGTGTATTTCTTTCATTATGTTTATTGACGGTATCAGAGATAGTCAATTACAACAAGTGTTAAGAATGGCACGGCATGATAATAAATCAGACGCTCTTGTTCATGCTCTCCGTTTTGAAGCTGCCAAGTCGGCGACCTACATTAATCAAAGTATGCCATCACGTTGTAGCCAAACGGATCCAATACCACGGTATCGTCATAGCGGACGGCATAAAGAGAAGATTCATAAACAACAGTTTAAGAACTCAGCAGCGCCACAACGATCTTTCGAACCAAAGGATAAAGACAGAAGACCGAAGTGTTACAACTGTGGGAAACGTGGTCATCTACAGGTAGACTGAATTAAGAATAAAATACCGAGAGAAAAAAGCGACTGCACCAATTGGAGAAGTAATGCCCCAGAACAGCACATAGTTGCCACGCTACATAAGGCTAGTGGAAACCTTATCGTTAATGGATTTGCGGAAGGTAAAAGACATCATTTACAGTTGACACCGGCGCTACAGTGTCTATTGTACGTCCTGACTTAGTCAGCAACCGAGGGCCTCAAATCAGCTCTTGTACAATACAGACTGTGACTGGAAGCCCCGTCAATGTGTTAGGAAAGATAGACGTACGTGTACGCCTGGGCCTTCTCGAGTTTAGCCACCAGATGCTCGTTGCAGACATTGTCGATGAAGTGATTCTTGGCACGGACATTATGAATGCCTACGGATTCGTTGTGGACTTGCGAGAGAATGTCCTGAAGGTTGGCCAAGAGAAGATAAAGCTTTGCATGGCTAAAATGATAAGGTCTGCCAACCATTCAATCAAGCAAGTGGCTTTGGCCGAAGAAGAAGTCAAGAGGTCTGGTCAAGAGGAACCTTTCCTATTCCAGGCGGAAATGGAAGAAGAACTAGCACAGCGGAAGTACAAATACGTGAAACGGTAAAAAGAATTGACTGTAAAGCCAACTATGGGTGTCAAAGAAAACCCCTTGTTTGTTCGTGAGTTAATAGAAGCGCCCGGGAGAAAAGTTGCTGAAGATGAAGTTACGCAAGAGGGTGTTGACGAGAACCAAACAGACTTGGATCAGGCAGTGCTGTTTAGGTCATCAACACATGACGCAACGGGAGTAATTCCAGCAAAACTAGCGGTTGCGCGGAAGACTCGTATTCCTGGGAACTTGATGTTTGGATCACACGAGACCGAATTCGAAGGACGGGAGAAGTATCTTTCACAAAGACGTCCACCTAGATCGCCTGGCCCACTGTCACTTCAGAAACGGTTTGCCAGTTCGGGACGAACAGGCTTAAGGAGGGGACTGTGTTACTCGAACCGTAGCGAAGAATCCAGAACATTCTCCACTCCAAAGCTGTTGCGTCATTCACGTAGGTGGTTCTAGCGAGTTCCAGGAACACTTAGATACACGCATTAAGCATTAAGGAGGCAAAGCTGTACTGCACCTCTGCGGCGCCTATATAAAGCCATAGCAGCCGGCTTGTCGAGTTCAGTTACGGAGCGATTTTTCGCTAGTGCGGATTGAGTGTTTGACGAAGTGAACTAGTATTGTGTTAATAATTGTGTGAAACGCTATTAATAGACATTGGAATTGCGTGTGGACAAATCTAACTGGAAATATTGTACGAGTTAATTACAAACCGTGTATTGTGAAAATTAAAGGTGGTGATTAGTGACTTAATTGGCGTCTTGTATTTTGTTTCCACTGTACCTACGACGATTAAGTAGACCGTCGTAACAATATTGTAGGCCTACTCTAGTATTGTTAGATTGCCTCTTCCTTCATATCGTAGGCCTAGTCTAGTACTGTTAGGTTGCCTCTTCCTTCATATTGTAAGCCTACTCTAGTCTTATTAGATGGCCTCTCCCTTCATATCGTAGGCCTACTGTAGTATTGTTAGACTGCCTCATCCTTCATACTGTAGGCCTACTCTAGTATTGTTAGAGTGCCTCTTCCTTCATATCGTAGGCCTACTGAAGTATTGTTAGATTGCCTGTTCCTTCATATTGTAGGCCTACTGAAGTATTGTTAGATTGCCTGTTCATTCATATCGTAGTCCTAGTCTAGTATTGTTAGATTGCCTCTTCCTTGATATTGTAGGCTTAGTCTAGTATTGTTAGATTTCCTGTTCCTTCATATCGTAGCCCTACTGAAGTATTGTTAGATTGCCTGTTCATTCATATCGTAGTCCTAGTCTAGTGTTGTTAGACTGCTTCTTCCTTCATGTCGTAGGCCTAGTCTAGTATTGTTAGATTGCCTCTTCCTTGATATTGTAGGCCTAGTCTAGTATTGTTAGATTGCCTCTTCCTTCATATCGTAGCCCCACTGAAGTATTGTTAGATTGCCTCTTCCTTCATGTTGTATGCCTAATTAGTTTTATCAGATTTAATTACTGGTTAAAAAGAATTATCAGAAAAAGGCTGCTCACGTCATAATATGACGTTTATCATCTCACTGAGATAGACTGAATGGAATAAATAAATTTAAGCAAAAAACCTAAAAAATGTGAGACAATAGAAAGACAGATCAGACAAATGCTGATGATGATTAGCGTAGATAGGAGGAGGTAGGGCAGGCTATGGAGTTGCGGGTACAATACCGGACGCATTACGCATTCATAGCCTGACCTGTTATACATTCATACCGTCCGCGCTATCATTCGTCATAAATATTCAGTGCCGAGCGCGCGAGTTATGTAACCGAGTGACGCCGGTAATCGATATATCCTGTCCACTTCCCCATTATCTCTCGATACCCACTCTAATTTTCGATATTTCAACTATGCGATGGTCGGTATCGATATGTAGTAAATACCGCTTATATGTTCAGTAAAACAATCCAAAAACGATATAAAGTGTTGTCAGATATCTAATTAAATACAGTAGTTTATTTTTTACAATGGTTTTATTTTTGGCCTAATATAAACCAAAGGCCAGTTGAACTTGTAAGCAAATTTACATATCTTCGTACTACAGTCAACGAACAATGGGACCACTCTCAAGAAATAAAGAGCAGAATTGAAAATGCAAGACCAGTGTACACTAAAATGAGCAGTCTATTCAAAAAGTCACGATTTAACAATAAACACAAAGATGAGACTTTTACGCTGCTACGTATTCTCGGTCCTCTTCTACTGTGTAGAATCTTGGACTCTGACTGAACTGACAACTAAAAAATTGGAATCTTTCGAAATGTGGCTTTACCGTAGAATACTGAGCATTTCATGGACAGCACATATAACTATTGTTGAAGTTCTTATAAAAATGAAGAAAGAGAGGGACGTTATTAACACAATGAAGATAAGAAAGCTTCAGTGTCTGGGACATCTCATGAGAAATGAACAGAGATTTCACTTATTCCAGTCCATACTACAGGGAAAAGTACTTGGAAAGAGAGGAGTTGGGCGACCGAGAATCTCATGGCTGAGAAATTTAAGGACCTGGTTTGGCATGAATAGAACTGACACTGCACTGGCAGAAAGTTAAAATAGTCTGCATGATATCCAACGGATAGGAACTATCGGAAGAAGAATTCACCTTAAGACATTTTTACGCATATAAAGTGGGCTACTTAAAATATATTTCAGTCGAAGTGGGTACAATGGGAAAATGAACGTTCAACAATTATTTAGGTGTGAAAATAAAACTTTTTTGATATCGTTAGCTGAAAAGGAAATTTAGCTTATAATAGCCTGAGTTTTTTTAATGTTTTGTATTCTAAATTCTATAATAGTTTGCCTACTGATATCAAAAATGAAAAAGAACCAAAATAAATGTTTCTTAAACATTTGAAATCTCGGCTAATCAATAAAAGGTCTGCTGAGTGCCTTTAGATCCTCCATACCGTTAAAAATAATTTTAACCGGACGAGATGCTGTTGTTAACAGAAGGAAACTTAATTTGAATTTCAGTTTATTTGTTAAGAGTATATCTAGATTAAGTTGTGACGTGAAATTATTTATGATTTGTTTATTACTGAAAACTGTCATAACGGTCAAACATTAGGTTAGTTTCATAAGCTTTCCCGGGCGGCTTCAAATTGTTGAAATTATTATTATCAATCTGGCTGGTAGGCCGTAGTCCACACGTTGCTACTGACAAAAGTTTCGCCCCCACCGTTGGAGACCATCGTCAGTGTCTAAATTGGCGGACACCGTGCCAATCTAGGCAATTATATGGCGAAACGTTAGTCAATGGCAAGAACTGTGAAGTGCGGCCAACAGCCCGACTGATGATAATAATTTCAACTTTAGGTTAATTGTTTTATAGACTATTGTTAAAAACACCATATTTGTAATCATATTTGTAATGATGAATGGTGGGGTCGAAACGTTAGTCAATAGCAAGAACTGTGAAGTGCGGCCAACTGATGATAATAATTTCAACATTAGGTTAATTATTTTATAGACTATTGTTAAAAATATCATATTTTTAATAATTAATGTGAGTTAAGGTTAAAAAAAGGATTATTTCAGTGAGGATTAATTTTTTAATATACCTATTTAAGTATTTAGTGTAGTCTGTATAAGGTTTCAGTGACTGCTCAATCAATTCTTCTCCTCTTCTTCAGCGGCGCGACAACCCATTACTGAGTCAAGGTCTCCTTTAACAGCCTCCGCCAGTTTGTAAAACTGACTGGCTGAGAAACTTTTTGTAAATTATGTGCTGGTTTCTGCACATAAAAAAGTTTGATGGGATATGTGAATTCTCCGATCCAACCCCCAACCTCGAGGACCAGGAACTTTGATTTCAGGGTATTCTTGCCCTAGAGAGTTGCTTTCACCTCAGCTGACGAGCTCTCACTGCCCGGTCGCAGTAGGCTAACTGACTCAGCCCATGTGTGTAGCCGTTGGGCTACTATAGCCTCCTCCGCTCCGCTTCCGCACTAGATGCACACCCTGCTGCCGATGTGCACCATCCTGCCAGGCCACGACCCAGGATACCCCCAGACTGCCCTGACAGAACCCCCGTTTCTCGTTTGCTTACCGATCCACTCCGCCGAAGGGGTTGGTTACCACAACCTTGGAGTGGATTGCTCGGCGTAACAGGGCCCACCGACGTGTAGGTGAGAGTGGAGTTGAGGTGGAGAGGCTGGTGCATTTCTCTTGTATGAAAGCATGTGTTCGCGTCACACAGCCTTTGGACCCCTACTGCTCAATGAATATGTTGGGGATAACAGCTAATCGGACTTACGAAAGATTACTATACGTTGAATTAAAAATATAAAACAACAAGGACCTTAATGAACTGTAACTGGCTCAGGTGAAACCGTGCAGTTAATTGCCAAAGCTGTGAATATCTAATTAATAATGTTGTTTTAGTGGTTATAATCACACCATTGCACACCACTATAGAATAACTGATGATCCACATCCGATCTGATGATGATCTGTGAAGCTTGAAAGCGCTAATCGGAAAAAATGTTTCTATAGTGGTATGCAACAGTGTTAAAGCTGTGAATGTAGTTGAATATTGTAAAGTTCAATAACGGGGATAAAGATATTATTGTTTTTTTCTTTTGTATCGGCCATCTAAGGACCACATGCCAATTTCAATTCTTTATTCCTTGTTCTTTTCTTTTTCTCCAATATTCTTTCATCGTTTCACTGTGTCTCTTCTTCCTGTCTTCAGTCCACTTTGAATCTGCGTTTTTCTCTCTCCTACCCTGGACTTTTTCCATTTTTAACACTTTTGCCAGAAAAACTTCTCTTTCAATTGCTTCTTCTGCGTTTATATTATTTTTTTCTAAATCCTTTTGGACTTCTTTAATCCAACTTGATGTTGACTTCTTCCCCCACAGATATTTGAAGATCTGCTTTGTTAACCTGTTGTCGTCTATTCTATATAAATGTCCAAAATATGTCTTTTTTTCTCACTGTTTCTGTTATATTTTCTATACCTTCATATATCTCATCATTACTTCTTAATTTCCAACCTTGTGAAGTTTTTTGTGGGCCTGATATTTTCCTAACAATCCTCTTTCCAATATTTCTAGTTTGTCTAAATTATAATTACATGCTAGACATTCATTTGCATATAGGCACTCTGGCTTGACTATTGTACTGTAATGCCTTATTTTAGCATAATTAGATATACACTTATTATTGTAAATACCTTTAGTTATACCAAAGATATTATTATTATTAGGCTATTATTGACATTTAATTACTATAGGTCTACGAAGCTGTCTAGCTATGTTATATTAAAACTAAGTTACTGACGGTAAGTAACTTAGGTTAACACCCAAGCTGAAGCAAACACAGAAACACCAATGCACTTGAAAAATTTAATTCTCTTTACTTTCTACTTATTTTCATATATTTATATTTATTTTTATTTTCCATTGACTTAACTCAATTTGTTTTTGTTTCAGCCAGCCATGGGCTACATTAATTCAGTTGTTAACTTTCTTGAGCTTTAACATTTCCTCCAGTATTCCTTCATTCGTTTTTGGTGCGCTTCTTTCTTTCTTTCTCCTGTACCTACACGTCTTGCCTGTTCTCAGCTTGGGCTTATCCTGGAAACACTTGTGCGACCTAGTTTCTTCGTTAGAGTATCACGTTCCTTGATGTCTTCAAGCGTAATCTCCATTTGGGGGGAGGGGTGTAAGTATCGCAGCGTAGAGTCTAGGCCTACCCGACGTTTCGCTGCCACGACTGCACCAAACGCTATTACACTTTCCTGTTACGCGATGTACGCAAACCCCGATTTCAGTTTCTGTTACGGCACTTTTCACTTGTTGACGAAATTATTTGTTTGCTTTTTTTTATTTCGTAATATAATATATTTCAGTAAATATTTGTCAGTGCCACAGGGTTGTACAAGGCAAGACCGTTTGCTTACTGGGGACATTAGGAATAAGCCTACAGGTATTGTCCATAAACGATACAATTCAGAAATATATCATGAAATTGTCGCAACATCTGGACAAAATGGCTACCTAAAGCAGCAGCATATAAACCTATATAGGTGTAAACCCTTTGGAAGACCGAGAGCAAGATGGCGAAGAGGAAGAAGAAGAAGAAGAAGATTTATCAGTGTTTAAATACAGAATTTGTTTTTGAACGGACGCATTATGAATCGGGGTAAGATTATGGATTGATGCTCAAATGTTGAAACTCAGTGTCGTTAAGGCGGGTGATGATCTTAGGGAGGTCTAAACGAAGCCACGGTAGTCCAGTTTGTTTCAAACACTGCTGAAAAATGAAACGACAAAAGCGTATTACGCTGGTTAGAGTAATAAACTGGATCATTGTAACCACAAGTGTAATGTAATTATTATTTAATTTAACGGAGGGGTGTCCACATGGGGGGGGTCGTGATGCAGACTGCGTCATTGAAATTTTGGGGGAGGGGGTTGACAAAAACTTTGGTAAAGTATGAAAAATTATTAACTACGTTTAAGCTGAAAGTGAAAAATTACAACAATCAATCAAATGAGTTTACAAAAGTTACATATAGGCCTAACAGGCTAAGGTCTGCAATGGGAGGAGCTTGGCTTTCGAACCTTATGGTTCTAGCTACAGAGAAAGACTTATTAGAGTCGATTCCTAATGAAGAAATAATTGATGCCTTCTCTGTATCGTCATCCCAGAGGAAGAAGTTGCTGTGCCGAATGTAAGCCAAAGCAACTAGGAGTTCATTAAACCATTATTTTGTTTTTCATTTTTTCTTCTTTACAATACACTTTGTTGATACGTTTTGTTCCTTTGCTTTGAAATATTGTCTTACGCGTATTAATTTCATGCGATTTTTCATTTCTTTATTTGTTTAATTTCGAATGAGAATTATTTGCAAACTGATCTATTTTTAGCTTTAGCTTATTTGTAATAAAATGTTTATTATAATGACATTTTCTTTTAATTTTAAATACATTTCCTTGGGGGGGGGGTCATTGAGGTTGGGAGGGGGCACCCTTGTTTATCGTACAATGTTTTTTTTTTTCTTTCGGCCGCTAAAGAATACTATATTTTTCTGAAAAAAGTTGGCAACCCTAGGAGCGGGAATTTTTTATTTAGTAATTTGGCAAGCTTAGTCGGGCATTAGTTGTCAAAAGCGGAGTTGCTACGTCAGCCAGACGAATGCAACGGTACTGTAGGATTGTGTATTGTGTGGACTGCCGGTCACACGTAACATCGACATGCGCACTGAGTTTTGTTATTGCATAACTAACGTCACACCGTGCTCAGCTTTGCCTTCAAATGGCTGACAATTTTAAATAGGCTATTTCTCCCGGTGACGTCACTATTACAACTGACAACAGTTAAAAATTGGCGCCCTCTGTAAAAATTCTTGTGGATTACGTTTGTCAGTAGCACACTAATCTAAGCAGGTTTAATTCTTGTGGAGTACGTTTGTCAGGTTTGTCAGTAGCACACTAATCTAAGCAGGTTTAATTCTTGTGGAGTACGTTTGTCAGTAGCACACTAATCTAAGCAGGTAACTACTACCCGGCCATTAAGGCCGTGGTCTTCCATTTTCTTTGTGTCGAAAGGTGTGAACTCGAACAGACGTTTCGGCCTCACCTCTGAACGCCATCTTCAGTGCACAACGATTTAGCGCACTGACAAGGTGTACGTGAGTACAACCACAGTACCGTGGCGATGGATGTAGCATGGGCGATTTAAATGAAGACTTGAGAAGACTGGGGGATCAGAAGATGGTGAAGGATAGACAGGATTGGAGACACGTCGTTCTAGAGGCCGGGGCGCTTCATGAGCTTTAACGCCGTGTAGTAGTAGTAGTAGCCATGGGCGGGATTTCACCTACGAGATTGGGGGGGGGGCGATATTTTCGAATCTTTTTTTTTTAGCAAACCGAGGTGAAGGCGCTCTGCCTCATTGAGGAATGGACTAGAAAGGCAGGAATTATTGGCAGTGTTCGGGTGAAGGCGTTGGCATTAGGCGGAAAAGCAGGTTAGCGAAAATTCTAACTTCGAACAGACTGAAAGGTAGGCTAGCGAGAATTCTAACATCCGAACGGAGGGTGGGGAGGGGGTTAGCGAGAATGCTAACCTTAGAACAAACAGAAAGATATGCTCTTCAGCCCACCTTTCTGGTCGTCTATCTGCCCATTCGGAGGTTATATTTTTTGCTAGCCCTTCAAAAGACACACACAAAAATATGAAAAAAATAAATAATCTGGAGGGGACGTCGGTTTTTCTACTCCCTAAGGGCCCCCAAGATGGTTAATTTGGGATTGGATGTGATTATTCCCGGGGAAGTTCTTTATTTTACCAAGTAGTTAATTTAACATTCTATATAGCGTAGCTTGAATAAGTTAAACTACGCAAGAAAACTATATTTGAAAAGCCATCCACGCCTTGTCAAATACTGCACAAAGTTACGGCTCACTGGTTTGTAATTTATTTGATAGGTATTGGGGAGGCAAGTGCACCTCCTTTCCACCTCCGAATCCCGCTCATGGGAGTAGTAGTAGTATACCTATTTTACAACTCTTTACGTTAGCAATTTAGCCTACGTTCTTGATTACAGCGAAATAAATACCAATTAACGAGTTCGTTTTCTTTAATTTTTTGTAGTTTTATTCACAAAAATGTAACACTCCTCCGAAACCGGAAGAAAATGCTGGCTGCCCCGTTAAATTTAATAGGCCTATTACTGAAAAGAATCTTATAGAAGTTAACGAATTTTAAAATTTATGAACAAACAGAGCAAAAATCATTGTAATTTGGCCCAATTTTCTTTTCTTTTTTTCTGAATTTGTAACTTACCCCACTTACTTACGTAATGTATGGGTACAACCAGTGGCGTAACTTGGAGGTTCACCTCGGGGGGGGGGAAACTAGTTTGAATGTTGTACCCCCCATTTTCCATTGGACAAATGAGATAGGCTATTGTTCCTTTATAATTATTTCTACAATTATTTATAAGTTATGCCTTATTTGAACACACACAACTGGCTTAGAAATAGGCCTACGTTAGGTGATCACAGGGAGGGGGGGAGATTGCACCCGTAGTTACGCCACTGTGCAGCTGAATGCTTTGCAGGGTTACTTTTCCATTCCGTTCTGTGCTGTGCAGTGTTCGCTACATCAGCCGTCTGCCGTTGCTTCTCGTTTCACACACTCTTTGAATACCTGGCGTAATTACGCGGGGGGGGGGATCAATCTCCACCTCAGAGTTCGAATAACCTAATCACTTGACTTAGGCCTATTTCTAAGCCAGTTGTGTGCAGGGGCGTATATACAACGAGACCGGACCCCCCCCCCAGAGGGGCGAAAAAGTTTACGAATTTTTTTTTATCTGTTAATTTTTAGGCCAACAAGAGGAGGCGAACATCGAGAAAGGAGTAAGACAAGGATGTTCTCTATCTCCAATCTCCATGTTTGTTTAACTTGTACGTCCAATAAGCGATCGATAGAGGAAGAGAAGATACCCACCACGGAGTAAACTTACACGGGGAAAAGGAAAAAGTGGACATGCTTAGGTTCACAGATGATATAGCAGTGACTCCAGAGAGCAACGAAGCTCTACAAAAGATTCTTGACACAATGGATCAAGTGATGAAGAATGAATTCAATATGAAAATAAATGAACAAAAGACCAAAGTCTAGTCTTAGTCGGAAGGAAGAAGTTACAGTCGGAAATAATGTTCTCCAAGCAGTTAAAGAATATAACTATCTAGGAAGTAAAATCACAAGTGATGGACGTAGCAGTAAGGAAATTATAAGTAGAATTAACCAGGCTAAAATTGCTTTCAACAAATACGAAAACCTCTTCACTCCAAACACTATCAGGCTAAAAATAAGGAAGAATCTAGGAAAGACATAGGCTAAGTGTGGAGTGTTGCCCTGTACGGGAGTGAATCTTGGACAATTGGAGAAAGTGACAAGAAAAGACACCAAGCATTTGAGACCTGGTGCTACAGAAGACTATTCAAGGTAAGCTGGAGGGAGAAGATAACGATTGAGGAAGTCTTTAGAAGAGCACAGGAGGAGAAGAGCTTTCTACGGAATTTAAAAGGCAGAAGAGCTAAGTTTATAGGGAATATTCTACGACACAATGGGTTGCTTAAGAGAATAATAGAAGGAACAATTGAAGGGAAGAATCACAGAGGACGACCCCGTTTAGACTACATGAAACAGCTTGTGGTCGATATGAAATGCACATCATATTGTGAGTTGAAAAGAAAAGCAGAGAAGTGTGAAGAATGGTGAGCTGCTGCCAACCAAGCTATGGGCTGCTAGCATAGAAGATTGACTTTTTAGGCTGTTTAATTTTTTTCAGCTGTGTACACTAGCACAGTAGTAACTCATATTTAAATATACAAACAGGTTTACTACACAGCATTTAGCGTATACGTTTGAAACATAAAATTAGGCCTAGGTCTACCGCCTATAGTTGAATCAATTCAAACAAGAAGTATCTTGTTTCAATAACGCGAATTTTTCTATGTTATTACCATTTACTTTAACGGAACTGATTTCAGCCACTTTAAAGATAATAATGTTGTTTAGTCTTAACTTGTCTTTTCTTTTGTATGAAGCCGACCAGATCCCGGACCCCACTCCCCCTTGGTCAAATTCTAGATACGCCACTGGTTGCGCGTGTTAAAATAAGGCTTATAAATGATTGTAGAAATAAAAAGGAACTGAAATTTTTGTAAGTTAATAAAGAAATAGTTTTCTTAAAAACGACAATCATTCATGTCGGTTTAGGCTTACTCAAAAGCTTGGAGACACAAACAATTTATAATAGCATATGTATTTTTAAAATTATATAGTAAGAATCCTAAATTTCTCATTTGGCCTAAGAAAAGTAGAAAGTTGAACGTTCAAATTAGTCTCATCTCTTCGCCCCCCCCCTCGAAAGTTAATCTCATCTCCGTCTACCCAGGAGCAGCTCCTAGATACGTCACGGCTTTGAGTTATGTCGCCTACACTACAGACCATTGCAGTTTCTGTTGGTTTCCTTTTATTACAGACTATATGTATGGGTTTAGTTCTTAATCTTTCTGAAAATGAACGGGAATGACTTACTGTTCACAACGTTGCCCAACAGAAATAAACTATCTGTTTTTGTCAGTGATGGTGTGAAGTATTATAAACGTGGAAAATGAAGTGTAAAGCAGTGGGAGAAGACGTTGGAGGAGAGTGTACACTCGGCAGTTTGCGAATGACAAGGAAGATACAAGAGGAGTACGAAAAGTGGGGCTTAAAAATAAGCACACGAAAAACAAAATACGAGGGATAGTTGAAAAGTTCGAGGAATGAAAATGAAAAAACAAGTAAATTGTTACAAAAATGACTTTATTTTTCTATATAATTTCCCCAACTTCAATACACTTGGTCCAACGCTTCTATAATAATTCGATCCCTGTCTTGAAGTGAGTTTCTGGAAGATCAGTAAACTACCCCTCTACAGCTGCTGTTACGTCTTCATTTGATGAAAAACGCTTTCCAGCTACAAACTTTTTAAAGTTTGGAAATAGATAGAAATTCGGGGGGGGGGCTAGATCTGGTGAATGTGGTGAAGTAATAATTCGTACTTCAAATCTCACAGTTTACTCATCGCCAAAACACTTTTGTGCGCAGGGGCATTGTCCTCATAAAAAAATTATTTTTTTCTTTGCTAAACTGCGTCTTTTCTCACAATTTTTTATAAATTTAGTTGTTTCAGAAGGTTTGAATAATATTCTCCGGTTATTGACTGGCTTTTCTCGAGATAATCAAAATAGCAAAATGCCTTTTGCATCCCTGGAAGTCGATGCCATGATCTTTCCTTTTGTTTCTTTTGAGCAGTTTCGCCAGTTAGAGCCCATTGTTTTGACTGTTGTTTCGTTTCTGGAGTGTAGTGGTGGACCCACGTCTCATCCGCTGTAACAAGTCTACGAACAAAATCACTCCTATTCTTCGTAAAACGCTCTAAACAGTTTTTAGAAACTTTCGTTGTCATTGCCTTTTTGTTAGTTGATAACAAATGCGGCACCCACATTGCACAAAGTTTTTTCATACCACGTTCTTTAGTTAAAACGTGATATACCCGCTCGTGTGAGATTCCTACGACCTCGGCAATGTCATCCACTCTCAGCCGCTGGTCTTCCAAAACTGTGTATGAAATTTTTTTAATGATATCAGAAGTTGTTGCACTTTTTGGGCGTCCACTGCGGGGAACATCTTCAATGCTCGTCCGACCATGTTTAAACTCAAATGCCCACTTAGAAACTATTGTTTTTGAAGGCGCGGTATCTCCTAACATAGGCTATTTGCCATCTCATTGTAAATTTCCATTGGCGCTAGACCTTTTTTTTGCGAAGAATTCAAATCACAGCAAGATGTTTAAAATCTGTCCATTTTTCAAAATACACGTGGTATGTAAATTTAAAACAGCTAATAAACAATGAATACACTGCCGTATAGATTTGAAAATTCACAGCTGTTTACGTGAAATATGAATCTTATAACACATTAAAAATATTAGTTCTACTGCTACGCTATAGCTGTCGCTCCGGGAACTTTTCTACTGACCCTCGTACTTACCAACTGGAGGTGATTTATGTAGTGTGAGCTTGGGTAATGAACAAATACAGGCATGTGGGGTTTACAGGTATTTAGGTTTCATTGTTTACGTGACTGGTAATGACGATAGGGAGATTACAAGAAGGATACTTCAGGCCTGGAGAAGGTTGGATGCCTCAATGGATTTTAGTGGAGTAAAAACAGAAAATATAATATTCATGATGCATCAGTTAAGAGTAGCTTACTGTGTGAAACAGAAACATGACGCGTCAAAGCTCAGAACACACAGAAATTAGAGTCGGTGAAGATGGATGCGCCCATCCATCCGAGATCTTTAAGAAGTTCTACACGGAACAGAAATTCAAATGAAGAAATTAGAAAACAACGGGGGATTTGGGATTTGGTGTTTGAGGGGCAGTTGATTTGGTACGGCCACGCCCAGACGATGGTGGATGAAACTTCCAAAGAAGATGATGCAGTGGGCCCTATAGTGAGAAGCGGGGAAGACCGAGAATATCCTGGAAAGAAGACGTGTTTGGAGCCATGGGTGCGAGATCTCCGGCCTAGAATCGTATTGAGTGGCATCGGACAACATACAAGGACATTTTGAAACCGGTTATCATCATCATCATCATCATCATCATCATCATCAGCCATGGTTCTACAACCCTTGGTGGGTCTTGGCCTGCTCCAAGAGTCGATTCCATTCCTCCCTATTGCGTACCCTGGCTTTCCAGTTTCTTATGTTCAGCTTTCCGAGGTCCTCCTCTATCTTGTCTTTGAATCTACTTCGGGTTCTTCCCCTTTTTCTACTACCCATTGGTTTCTGGTAGAAAATATGTTTAGTAGGCTGTCCTTCCTCCATCCTCTCTATGTGTCCAAGCCACCTTAGCCTGTATATTTTGATTACCCTGACAATGTCCGTCTCCTTGTAAAGATGGTATAGTTCATAATTATAGCGCCTGTACCACATTCCATTTTCTTGTACTCCTCTTAACGTTGTTCTTAGAATCCGTCTTTCACAGCAATCTAGAAGTCTCGCTATTTTTTGTCACTGTCCAGGTTTCTGAAGCATATGTTAGCACTGGCGTGATAAGTGTTTTGTAAATTTTTTAATCCATAATATGTTTTATTTAGAGATATATTCTTCTTCTTATTTCAGTGTTGATGTCGTTTGTGCTGTTTATCTGGGAGCCAAGACATATGAACTCTTTTACTGCCTCTATATTTTTTGTCCCTATTTCAGGGTTTTGAAGGGTTGGGTTTAATGGTAGTTTGTTGGTAGCTTTTTTTTAAACCGATTTATGTTGGCCTATAAGTATAAAGTGTATTGGGAAATGTTGTGAAACAAGGCTGTGTGAATAGTTTAAGAAGTGTAACAGGCCTGCGGACGATTTATTGCAATGAATGTATTCATTATACATTATATAATAATTATCTTACATGACTGATCACTTTTCACCCTAAAATATAGCAAGAAGATTAAGAAATGTATTTTTTTTTTAAATACCGTATTATGTCTAAAAGTTTCAGTATGTTAAGCGGCAATTAAATTCCTTTTGCCGCTTTGACTGTTTTGTCAGAGAACATTAATGCAAAAGTAATCCCCCCATCTTAAATGTTCCTACTGTTTTGAAAATGCGTTTTCTATGCCTAGAGAGGAATAGGATATATAGCATACACTATTGCTTACCATATTAAATTTTGATCACTTATTGTAAAATAAATGTTGTCATAAAATATTATGAGACTAAATTTATAGTTGTAGATGGTAGCTGGATAAGATCAATAATTTTGTATATCTGGGCTATAATTCAAACACCGACACCGACGTGGTGAATGAGCTACACATAAGTCGACCGTACGCGCGGGACCTATATCAGGAGAATTAAAATCAACGAGCAAAGACACAAGCTTCAAGTTCTACAAAGTGAAAGTCCTCCCTGGTCCCGGACTTGGTCTCTAACGAAATTCCAGGCCTGTTGTCATTATGCGGCCGGCCGAAATGAGATTTTTCAAGCAGCTGGCGTTATATTATATTCTTCAAGATCGCAAAAGGAATGTCGATGTACTGAACAGTTGTGCGGACGAAGTTGTGTAATCGTTGCCCATACATGACTGAAACGAAAAGAAACAATATTAATAAAAACACAACATCGTCTGTTAGCTTTAAGCATCTATTAATAAGCAAGTGATTTGCTTTCTATCGGTCGCTATAATATTAATAAAATTCGCTCGTCATGTACGAAAAATTTATTAATGTTTCAAGATTGCGAGACGAAAGGCCGAGACGCACTATAGCTAAATCTCAACCGTTTGTATCGACGCCGTGACGTCGCATTGTTGAATGAGCAACGTGTGATCCTCTGCGCCGTAAATGCCACGCATGCGCAGTGACGTCTTCGCCGGCTGGCAACAGCGTGTGACGTCACACTCTTATTATCTCTGTACTTAATATTTATAAACTTCTGTCTCAAACGAACAACGTAGTAGACATAAAAGCATTGCTCTGTGGTGCCGTATTTTATGCATCTCCGCGTTCCAAAAACTTTTACCACTTTCCTTTCACGATCCAAGGTGTATACATATGTATTGCCTATAGATACTCCTGTGTCTAAACAGACACCATACAAACGTTTGTGTAAAAAAGTCTTCCACTAATGATAATATAAAATATACCAACTTTACTTATCACGAAAACATAACTCGTAAACTAAGCAAACTATTTAATGATACAAACTTAAAAATATCTTATAACACAGATAACATTGTTTTTAATAAAATAAAACCTAAAACTAAATTCAACATTCATAATAAAAATGGAGTTTTCAAAAGTATAATGTCCAGATTGCAATATATGTCGTAACACGAATAGGTCAGACGAAGAAAAAAACTGTCCGAGAGATACATTCAACATCGCAATGCGTTTATAAAACCTAATATTTACAAATCTAATTTAGTCGCACACTGTTTAAACAATAAACATAAATTTCCAGACATTCAAAATGTCAAATTAATTAAAAACATACAAAACGGTCTGAGAATATCTGGGAATACAAAATTAAAATTGAATATCTGGGAAAATCTTAATATTTACAAACACAAAAATAACAATCTACTAATTAAATAACAAATACAAATTAAAACAAAACAAGACGATTTATTTAAAATCATACATTCATTAGAATATTAAATCTAAATAAACAGCTACTACATAAACATTAAAACAAATGAAAAAAGAATCGAAGTAAATTCGTTCATGCGTTAGCTGTATTGTAAGCGAAACATTCAATTACATTCAAACAAACCTCTGAAGATACAGAATAAATTCTGTGAAACGTGTATCAGGTGAAAATAAACCTACTTTTCAGTGTATTTACTTGAACATATTACATATTGCAACGTTACAAGTATTTCAGAAATTCACACAAATACATTACCATGTATTCAACGCAACTATGAAGTGTATTACACCGGCCAGGTCGCAGGATTTTTTATTCTCGTTTTATTATTTTTAATTATTATTGGTAAACCGCGACTCTATTGGTTTTTATTTAATATTATTTATTTACGTTTATTATTATTATAAATTATCTCATACCAACAATTTCTCTCCTCTTTCAGTTTTGTTGAGCGCCAGTTGTGAAATACACAACAATATTAACTTACAATTACTTTACAATAATATTAATAATAATAGACCTATTAATTATGAACATATATGATAATTAACATATATCGAGCCACACGTTGGGCACGACAATTTATTATGCAACTTTACAAGTATTTCAAAAATTCACACAAATACATTACCATGTACTCAACGCAACTATGAAGTGTAGGCCTATTACACCGGCCAGGTCGCAGGATTTTTTTTTATTCTCGTTGCGTCAAGTATACGTAGTTCACAATAATTAAATAATTTTCAAAGAGGAGTGAGATGTTGTTGACATGAAATAATTAATTAAAACCGTTTCAAAATAATCATTCTATGATTTATTAATATTACTAGAAAAGATACAAATATTAAAAAATTCGAATCTTAGATAAATAAAAATATTTTCTTTTATAAGTTTACAAAAATACAATGTAACTTTCTATGCTGTTCATGACATATAAAATAAACAACCATATAATCTTACTAGCTAAACAGACATGTTAAACAAATTATGTAAACCTTTTTATTTCAGTGTGTCTGACTTTGACTCAAATTCTAAATAATAGCAACACATTTACAAACAAAAATAATATTCAATCTCAAGAATAAAATTAATTGTTGCTCTAAACAAAATAAAAAATATAACATTTACTTCCAACCTATTATTTATTTCTATTGACACACCCAAATTTTAATATACAACAAAAGATTAGTATTTTTAAATTTCTTGTTAAATTAAATTCTTTTCTTTAACTACTATTTAAATTTAAAACTTTAAGTCTTTACTGTTCATATATAAGTTTCTTTTTGAGAGTTATTTTCACAAACAAAAATATAATTGTTTATTCATCACCTGCGTACTGCCGACGTTACCGTTGTGTGTGTGTGTGTGTGTCCTGAATCCTGAGAATTTGATGATGATGATGATTGTGCTGATTCTGTGTTTGTCTCTACGGGTTGTTGTTTGTGATGATCTAGAGTTCCTCCATAAGTCTTGGTGTGTGTGTGGTCCTGATCGATCGGCAAACCGGCAGCGTGACGTTGTGTGAAGATTTCTTGAGTCTGAGACCGCCCCAAAATTGCCGGTGGTATTTATACTGGACGGCAATCTGACAAGTCCAGGACTGTTTTCGACCTGTTAGATATTGTCACTACGTGCAAAGCGTCCTTTTAATTAGGGGCTACAAATCACTTTTTGGTTTATTTTCGCGATTTCGTAAACATACTCGTAGCATGAGCGATATCATTGTTTGCGTAATTTTTTCTGGTCACTCACATATAACACACCTATTAATTACTATTTAATTACACTAGTAATTAACATTAAATTACCTGGCGTCTATATTATTGCAAATTTCTGCAATACTTTTACATCACTATATTATTCGTTAAAAATTCCTTAATATAATGGTGTTTTTATAACTGGGGTAAGTCTTTGTTCACAGGTTTAAAACGTATTAATTAGTTTATTTTTACCCGGTTAAAACCTGATTACAGAGAATTCGTTCGCATCACCCTATCGTAACTCTCGCCTGTCGTAGCTTGCGTTCACGCACACAAACACACAAGCGCTGTATTCACTCGCGGGGGCAGGTGTACGCTTTCTGACAATTCTTATCCTGCATAATATATTTTTCTATGCTAAATATTTACAAACATACCGCCCTGGGCAAATATGCAAATACTATATATGTATTGTTGCAATATATATATATATTGTAATTGAACGTTGACGTCCGCCTCGTTTAAGCCCCGCTAGGGAAGCCAAACTTGTAATTGAACGTTGTTTAGTGGGATTCTGGGGAGCTAACTTCCCGTTTAGTTTTGTTTAGTATTTGCAAAAATTTATGTTTATTGATGTATTATTATTGACTTATGGCTCAATTCAACCTAGCGTTGAATCCAGCTTGATAAGTCCAGTTGTTACACAAGAAATTATTTAACGAAGTATTTTTACTTCGGTCAGTTTATTCACTCAGAAGTACTTCCGTTGACTCGTTGAATCGGTGAGGTAGTTTCTGTGCTGATAACACAAACAATTTTCACTAATAAACACTTACTTGGTGTCGTGTCGAACTCGCAGGGTCGTACTCTCGATCCAGTATATACGGACTTACCGTTTTTGTAATCGCCGCTGCTTGTTGAGTCGACCAATCAAATTCATCCACCTGTTGTCAACTAATCTCTAGAAATAATCTGACTGACTCTGTTTCTTATGTCAACAATCGTTTTATTCAAAATAATTGCTCGTTCTGAATGAGCATAAATATGATTTATAATTAGATTCAATACAATAATAATAATAAGCATGAGACTTTCAACTTTACAAAAATTTGCCTCAGGGTGGCAGAACTGTTTACAATTTTAATGCATCTAAATGTTTCTTGGTTAATAATAATTCAGTACCTTCGTGTGTTCTTTGAGCTAACAGGATACCAAGTCTTTGAATAGAACTCTCATAGATTGTTATTAAATACTTAGATGTTGACTATAATTCAGTCACTTACAATTAATACACAAAATAATAATCATGTCTCTAATCTGGACATTATAGGTTAGTAAAATTATTAGATTCAATGGACAATAAATGCTTGAAACAAAGTTAATTAGTGTCAAGATAATTCTTGATAATACAATTAAATGAACAATAAAATTATAAATTTCGAAACAGTGTTATTTGGTTAAACATCTGACTCGTTGTTTAGGGTTATATAGGTATAATTGCATGGCTGTCAGTAACCATATATTCTGGCAACCTTGGTTATTATTCACCATAATAATTGACATTGAAATATTATAATGATAGTAGGTTTCTTCCCTAAATCATAAAAGCATAAAAACAGAAATATTGTATTAACTTTCGTTAATAATCCAATCATCTGACAAGCCTCAGTCATTGGCAATTGTTGGTTAAATTGATAGATATGTTATGGTTGACAACTGTCATCAAGTGTGGTAAAGTCACACAAAAAAATAATTATTATACATAGAAATTAATAAGGTTAATAAATTCACAAATAAAATTAATTAAATCTCTGAGGATTGTCATTTGTTGTTCAGTTATAGTTACAAGTATACCTTAACCTACGTTCATTGTTATTAAATGTTTCGATAATATCGTTTTTCATGATTTTACTAAAATAGTAAAAATCACTTATACTCCCTTTTAATTTTATAATTTTAATACCGAAATTGCCCTGGATTAGGCCTATACACTGGACAATTTATTTCGCACTGTTGCACTTCACTCACTGATACTAATGTATATTCGTTATCACAATTTTTAGGTTATGTCACTCTGTTTACTTAGTGACGCACACACATTAACAAATCAGCTGACTTTTTATCTCGTCGGGCGACATCTCATCGCTTCGAATGTTGATTGAAAAGTGACCAGAACGCAGGCCTCGCTCTGCCGTTCCGTTCAGTAAACGTCCAAAATTTGGCTAAATCCGTGGATTTGATTGGTGGGCGATCTTCACTTTTGTGTACATACCCCCTCGGCGTTATATTTTAATTGTTAAGTTTGGCGTGGGCCTTCGGTTTCGAGATTATAAATGTTTTTCTCATTTTGACACAAATTCTTATAATTGTAATAACTTTGTTAATATCATTCCGATTTTAGATCTGAGCGTATCAATGGATTCACAACACTTGGCTCTATTATTTGAGTCCACTTATGGTGTGCTTTGGTCCATTATTAAGGAATTTGTTGTTTGTGATTAGTACGGTTCACTTAACACTATTATTTCATATTTAAATCTTTATTATCACTACATAATGGCACTCATACCCACGTGAGGGCATGCCTTCCAAGTTCTCATCACTCCTTAGTCACTATTTACTTAGATTTATTTATAAAATACAATTCTTATTCTACTGTCATCTTAGTCTAGGTACTTACATTTATATTTACATATTTCACTCATTAGAAAATATTTGTCTGCTTTCTAATTGTTTCCATTTGTTGATAACAAAGGGTTACTACTACTGGTTACCTTTGTTAGCTGGAAAATGAGGTAGTTTTTGGTCATTTTTGGTTACTTAAGTGGTCTCTATCTTTCATCATTAGATGCCCACTTAATGTTATTCTTTTCTGGTATTAGAGTTCTTTTTGTTATTATCTCTCAGTTACAATAGTTGAGTAATAACATTGTCTTGGTACTGGACTTGGTGTGTTAACAACATTAGACTTTTTTACATTGAAGTTGGTTAAACAATACTAGTTACACCTGGTGTCACATGACATGTGCACTTAAATATAATTATAATATACTGTATTCTGTCTTATTATGTTTGTACCATAGTACGGTAGTGGTATCACACTCTATTTGTGGTATTGACATCGACATTTTGTTTCTATTCATTTTTATAATGTGACTTTATACAAGTTTTATTAGTGAATTCCATTTTAGTGGGTTTTGGTTCATTTTCTTTGTTTATTTCCTTATTCAAAGTTTATTTTGGGCATCTGATTTTGTTACCTGTAGAAAGACTGTTATTTCTACTTGCTTGTACATATATTACATTCTGGTTTGGGTAGGTTTTCCCTACTGTTAGTTGTGAATACAGGTGAATCGTACACACATCATAGGTTATGTCATTTGGTCATTGGTGCTAACAATGTGTATGTTAGTTTGACTCACATTGGCATTCTTTTAACCATATTTTTTGCATATCTGGTTTTAATAAAGATAACTAATAATCTTTTAATTATTCTCTTGCTTTTATATACGATTGTCAGATTATTTGACTAGTTTTTGCTGATATTCTGAGACATATTAATACTCCTTTTGTTACATTTTTGCTGTGCATATCTTGTTACTATGCTTAATTCACAGCTTCTAATCAATAAGTATTATTGTTATTTTCATTCCTTTGTATAACATTTCTTTTCTTATTCATTTATAACATTATTTATAGTATACTGGTCATCTCAGTTAGTCAGTTTTCTGTCTATCTCTTTAATCTGCAGGTTGATTGGTCATTACACATATTGGTAGGTGTTGATTTATAGTTGACTGGCTCTTGCAATCTTTTATGCCATGGTTATTGGTTCTTCTTCACTGATTCTTCCTTCCTCTTCTTTCTTCTTTCTTCTTTCTTCGTTCTTCTTTCTTCTTTCTTCTTTCTTCTTTCTTCTTTCTCCTTTCTTCTTTCTTCTTTCTTCTTTCTTCCTTCTTCCTTCTTGTTTGTTCTTTCTTGTTCCTTCTTTCTTCCTTCTTCTTTCTTTCTTCTTATTTGGTTTTGTTTCTTCACTGATTCTTCTTTCTTCTTTCTTGTGTCTGTTTGGTTCTTCACTGACCGAAAACTATTGGGTGGTTGCTTCTGTTGGTACAATCATTGTGTGGTGCAAAATCTCTTCACTATAATGTCATTTCATTTGTATTTACCATCAGTTTATTGGCTCTTAAGGCTGTGAGTTTACATTTGGTGATAGTTAGCTCATGTAGCGTTAAGCTTGGCATTTTAGACAAATTATTTGGCTTGTCTCCTTTACTCATTATCTGACATGTGTTATCATTTTATATCACTGAAATCTTAGGGCTCATATGTCATGTTACAATATATATATATATATATACTCACATATACTCACATATATACTCATATATATATATATATATATATATATATATAGCCTATTATATTTTATAATTACTTTACCTCAAGATGTTTTTTCCCTATTTGGAACATGTTTCGGGAAGTCTTGTGTTCCCATCTTCAGGGATCCTAATTTTGAGCCTTGTGAGGTATTTCTGTGTTGGCTGGTTGTTGCTTTGGTTTTCTGTTGGTCTCTGGTGCTTTAAATTGGTATTATTGTGTGTGATTGTGGTGTATATTTTAGTATTTTGTGTATTTTCTATGTTGAGTGCTTTGAAAATTGTGTCATGTTTTGTATTGATTTGTATTTGTTCAGCTATTAGTTTGTTTTGTGTTTTATGTTTGTATATTTGTAAATTTTACCAAATGTTCATTATGGTCCCTTTGTGTGGTATATGTTTTATTAGTGTCATATTAGTTATGTCTGGGAATTCATGTCCAGTGTTTATTGCATGTGTGGCCAAATTAGATTTATATATTTCTGTGTTTTTGTATGCGTTTAGGTGTTCCAAATAACGTTTTTTCAGCTTTTTCTGTTTGTTTGTCCTATGTAACATATGACACTAATAAAACATGTACCACACAAAGGGACCATAAAGAACATTTGGGAAAATTTACAAATATACAAACAAGGACATGAATTCCCAGACATAACCAATATGACACTAATAAAACATATACCACACAAAGGGACCATAATGAACATTTGGGAAAATTTACAAATATACAAACAAGGACATGAATTCCCAGACATAACCAATATGACACTAATAAAACATATACCACACAAAGGGATCATAATGAACATTTGGGAAAATTTACAAATATACAAACAAGGACATGAATTCCCAGACAACCAATATGACACTAATAAAACATATACCACACAAAGGGACCATAATGAACATTTGGGAAAATTTACAAATATACAAACATAAAACACAAAACAAACTAATACCTGAACAAATACAAGTCAACACAAAACATGACACAATTTTCAAAGCACTCAACATCGAAAATACACAAAGTACTAATACATACACCACAATCACACACAATAATACCAATTTAAAGTACCAGAAGCCAACAAAAAGCCACAATAACAACCAGCCAACACAACATGTACTTCACCAGACACAAAAAATCCGGAAGGCTGAGGATGGGTACACAATGGTACCCGAAACATGTTCCTAATAAGGAAAGAAATATCTTGAGGTAAATTCATTATAAAAATTAAATATAATATATACATCAAGAAACGGACTGTAGCAAAAAGTGTTTATATATAGGCTCCCCCCCACACACACATTTTATTTTTTGTAACATTCACGTAGGTTCACTTCAACTCCGGTTGTCTGGATTGTCTATTAGCACAGAACCATATTCATTATCAATGTTTATTCTCAAATTCTGTAAAAGATTCTCCCGTTGCGTAAAAGCTCACCTGCGTGCATTACAATTAACGCTCGCTCGTCTATCTGTTCTCTCCTTGTAATATCTGTACTACAGTAAGGTGCATAGCTCACTCATTATTTCAGTGAAATATTTTATTATTTCCCTAAACTGTTTCAGAGATGCGTTAATGTAGTGGTGCCCCCCCCCCCCACTAAGCTTGATGACTACCCCCCAGGAAGGTACAATTTAAAATTAAAAGAAAACGTCGTTGTAATCAGGGGGTTTTATTACAAGTAAGCTAAAGCTAGAAACAGTACAATTTGCAAATAAATTCTCATTTTAAATTAAACAAATAAATAAATCATGTAGGCCTAAATAAATGAAATTAATACGTGTAAGACAAAATGTCAAAGCAAAGGAACAGAATATCAACAAAGCGTACTGTAAGGAAGAAAAACAAGTAATGGTTTGATGAAGACCTAGTTGCTTTGGTTTATATTCGGCACAGTAACTTCTTCCTCCGCATCAATAGTTTCTTCATTCGGAATCGGCTCTAATAAGTCTTTCTCTGAAGCTTGAACCATAAGGTTGCCTATGCCATGTTGTGAAGACGATGATGATGCTAAGAAGAAGCAGACGAGAGACAGAAGTAGAGGGATGTAACTGGAAGAAGAAGAGGGAGTGATAGAAGTGTTGTGTTTGGGTAGACTAACGGACAGTCAAGGATGAAGCGGACGAAGAAGATCAAATTTGCAAAGCTTATGTACTTAACAAAAGTTTGTACAATTAAGCAGTGCCGAGAGAGAGAGAGAGAGAGAGAGAGAGAGAGAGAGAGAGAGAGAGAGAGAGAGAGAGAGAGAGAGAGAGAGAGAGAGAGAGAGAGAGAGAGAGAAGATGGTCGGTATTAATAGAACGGAGATGGGTTCAAAATCTAGCCCGGAGCGTTTTAACTAAATGAAAGGCGAGAGAGATTGTAATTAAGGGGGAGTGGAAACTGCAGAGAGTTTAATAACGGGGGTTGGTGACATGACGAAGCGTGGGAGTGTTACAGTACGGGGTGATATTAGGTTGTTTAGACTGTAGGGTATCCCTTACTGCATAATTCGTGGAAATAACAACGGACACAACGAGCTTTTGGGGTTTTTTTTATTTTTACCTCAATGAAAGATTAAGATAAGACATTACTTTTACCTCGACGGAATATTACATTAATAGCTTGCAGAGGGCCCAAGTATGAATTGCAGCTACGGCTTGGCTCTTTAGGCTACAGTTTAGTCCGCACTGACCGGATTTTGTTAGGCTTTTTTGTCTGACAAGTTTGCACAGTATTATGATAAAAGTAGACCACATTTTTTATGCCTGGAAAGGTACCTATTAGATCTGAAAAAAATGTACATACTACATTTGTATTTCCTTTCCTTTCAGTATGTTTAGGCTTTTTATGATATTACTGTTAATCTCTGTATTATAATCAAAGCCGCCGCTCTCATTTATGCGAACTGGTATCGCCAAATCAAAGAGACAGCCGTAAACTACACGTGAATAAAGATCCTAGCAGTGTCAACAGTAGCCGTTGTTTCGATTTCTAAGAGAATGTAAACGTCTTGTGCACATTGATATAATTAACCTAATTTTTGCCGCATTAATTTAAGCCTAATTTGTAACTGCATTTAACATAACTACATAGAATACTACTAGTAGATAAACTATATTTATACAGTATAAACAAGCAGGAACTTAAAACAAAGGAAGACAAGACAACGTTTTTAGAGGATAACTGTTTTAAATTACATAATAATGTAGATAGTTCTAATAATAAATTAAATATCTGTAAATAATATTCTAAATCGAGCAAAGCCGCAGATTACACATAAAACAGATTTTAACAAATATGGAACTATGATTAAAATACAGTAAAAACTCGTTAAAATTCTTAACCACAAGGTTCAGAAAGACAATTTTAATTAACACAGACGATTTTATTTTCTATCACCCAAATAGCAGAACCGATAAATTTTCACTAAAAGAAGTCGATGAACTTGATAAAGCTTGTCCAAACACATACTTAACGTCCAAACCTACCTATAGATTTACCTGGTAACAAATGCAACAAAATACAACATAGAACTTGTAGCAGTGAATAAGGATAAAAAGAAAAAAACGTAACGCTAATATTAAACACTAATCAAAGCGATAATGCTACCGTTAAACGCTGGACGAAACGATTAGGCTAACGTTAATTGCTTACGTACGCCAAACGTCTAAAATACGTTCAATAACGTCTATAGGCTACAGGGTTCTAAAACAACATATACTATGAGATCCCACAACAACGTTGTAACAAAAGCCTTGTCGCTTGTCGTTACAGATATGTTACATTTACGTTTGTAAAAAATTTAAAAATATAAACCTAACTTATCTAATCAGGTAATAATTTGTGAACTACATGCCTGAATTAAAATTTTGAAGAGTCCTCTGGAAGCGGTTTTTTTTATGTAATAATTTAGAGTTAATTTTTTTGTGGGATGTAAGAATGTAGATTTTCCGAACGCCTTTCCTACAAACTTTCCACCTTCTTCAGCAGCGGTCGTAAAAAAAAAATACTCCTACAAATTTTGTACAGGGTTTCTTCACTGATTTCAAAACAGTGTGTAAATATTGCATAAATTTAGGTAAGCTGGCCGGCCGTAAACAACAAGGAAGATTGCATTTTTTAATTAAATGATTCAATAAAAATGAGACTATAAACTTCCCTGTTTGGTATTTTTACTTCCGTTTCGACCACTTCGTCATAATAATCGTTGTCGTTGATGTTGTTCGTTTGATTAGACCTAATGTAAAGAATCCTACTTCAATTAGGTGAGACAATAGTAAATGTAGATTCAGATTTGAAGTATTTTTGCTTTCTAAAACGTATCTTTCAACTCAAAAACATCTCTTATACTGATGTCATCGTATATTGTTACATTTATACTTCTTCGTCCAACAGCAATTTAACAGTAGGCTATTTGCTATTTCCGGATATTTTAACATTTCCAAAATACCTGAAGCGTAACCACTTTTTTCCCAATCTGAAACAGCTCTCCGAAAACCCTAAAAATGAATATATATTATATATGTGTCTTCCTCTTTTACATATATAACCATTATATAAACGTTTTGGTACACCCCGTCTTCCGAATTTTGATTTGAATTCATCTTTGTAGAGTAGTTTTTCAACTTCATCCTCTGTCAGCCCATAAAACCTGAAAACTGAGCCGTTCAATATTATTAATGTCCGATAATCCAATTGTGGAATGTAGGAAACACCAGTCACTACCGCTGAATTTACATCCTCATTTTGTTTTAATACTGTTGTTAATATGTGCAATGTTAAGTCTACTATAGCTTAAAATTTTGAATAGCTTTTTAGTCAAAATAACGTAGGGTAATGAGGGCAAGAGTCCGCACGGGGCAAGATTCCTAATATGTCGTAGTTACTAGTTTTCTTAATAGATGTCGTGAGTTGGTGTCTGGGCTGTCGAAGAAATGCATTCTGTTGGCTGGACACAGCAAACAAGGAGTCTAGCGCCATTACGGTGAGTGAACAGAAACGTTGTTTAATTTCGTGGAAGTTGAAATTATTTTACAGTGTAATTTAAGAGTATTTATACAAATATATATTTTCTTATTATTTGTTTTCGACAGTACATTATTAAAAGGTAAGTCTGAGGTTACATATCAGCTTAAAGTTAGTGGTCAATCTTATTTAATTGAATCATAATAAGTCAGCAAAAATATAGAACACAGTGGGGCAAGTTTCCGGGAGCACGAGTCCTCTTGGTCTCCTGTGCGGAAGCTTACCCCACATAAACAAACTTCACATTACAATTAAATAAAGCTTGCATTAGGCCTAAAATTGTTGTTAAGAGTTCCAGAAGTGTGTGCTGGGGAGTCCCGCCGATTTCAAAGAAAGAAGAGGAATATCGTGTTCCGGGAAAGTTGATTATTATTGCGGAGGTTATGGGCACCTTTACGAATCCCCCCTACAGTCGACTGGATCATGTGTCGTCAGTGTGGTACGTGGTGGGAAGAGCCGTGCACGAATTACAGTGGATTGGGCCATTTCTTGTGTGATAAGTGTCAGTAGGACTCTTACCCTACACAGACCGGACTCTTGCCCCAAGGTTGGGGCAACTTTGCTATTTTACATGCTTTTGTTTTTTAATTTTTTTTACCAAATACTGTAGTCAAAATTGTTGTCTACTCATTACATTTGTTAGTATATAGTGTAACAAATAAGCCAGTAATTTTTAGTAAACTTTATTTTGGTTCAGTAGCTGAAAATTGGTTATTGTATTTTAAGAGCGGACTCTTGCCCCTCATTCCTATATTATTAATCACACAATCATACTCATCGATGAGCACTACAGTGACTTATTAAAATGTTTGTACAGCATACCAGCTAATCCGGCAAGTTCAGACTTTATATCTTTTTCTTCCATTAGTGTAAAACTATCTTCTCCGCACCACTCTTTACACGCTTCTCTATCATCGCCTGATAAGTGTTTACTGCATTTAAGGTAGGCCCTACTCGTGTTCTTTGTAAGCGTTATGTATTGATTCTCTATAGCAATCAACAGCGTCTTGGTGTATGTTATTTGTTTTGCCGCATTTTAAGTTTGCAAATAAAACAGGATATTTTCCAAATTGTTTTAAAAACCTACTATTATTCTTATTAATTTTTTTTTTTAAGTGTGTTTATGACTTCGGTATTATTTTCCGATTCTAGTGATAGAAATCTATTTAGCATATACAAATTCATACTCTTAGAGAATTTTCTCGGTGCTGTTATCAATATAGTTTTGTGTCCAGCAAGAATTTCTTTTAGGCTATTAATAACGTTTTATCAACAAAAGCTTGTGTTTGTGCAACTTGCAAGAAGTCGCAACTTGTAAAAATTTAGTTTTTCGATTCCTCAAAAAAAATAAATAAATAAATAAACCGATTTATTACTTATTCGACACTTTAGTCCGAGCTTTGATATAGGCTAATACATTATGTAAGTATATAAAAAACCTTCCCTCCATATTCGTATTTATTCGTATTTTATATTTATACAGTATTTTAGTCAGTATTCAAAACATACCAATATGAAAATGCAAATAGAATGGTTACAAATGATTAATAAGTTAAAAATCACAATTGTATAAACTATTTAACAATAATTAAATAATTATATTTCGGTGTAATAATATTGAACCTGCGAACTAAACCAGTTTTTACTCAAAATAACTTAATTTTCATTAAATTTTGTATTTACACTTAACAAATTATAATATGATTAAAATACTCTTTCATAAAGTCATAAACATACCTTACTATATGCGAAAAGAATAATAAATTTAATAAATTCCATTTTTAAGCCAAATTTATTACTTCTCGACAATAAATCCGTACTGTAGTAACATCGTTATAGTTGTAAATAAGAACTGTTAATGAACGTAATAATTTTGCATAATAAGAAATGCCAATCTCTTTCTAAATAAGATAAATATGTTATCTGATGCTAATGTATCAAAATTAAATAAACTACATTCTTTTATAGATAAGAAAATAGCCTACTTATTAATAGGCCTACTAACGGACAATTACATAAACAACTATCCACAACTAATAAATCTCTTATCAGTACCCATTACTGACAACAAAAACAATAAGACACTTGTGGTTTTTCCTATATAATATAAAGCCAAATAAAGTTTAAAAAATACAAATGCAAATAGAGAAAACTGCTCAAAAGATAATAAAACCACTATCAAATAACCCATTTTATACTTTAAAAAGTATTAAAATTTAACCAGTATATGGCACCCGTTTTTCCCATAGGCCTAATGACTTTTGTTTTTTCGACAGTGAACCATAGCACCAACAATTATCAAACAGTAAATCAAAAGCCTATTTATGTTCCTTCTGCAAAAAAGTTATCTCCTTTGTTGCATCTCCATAAAATTCAAGCTCAGGAATGTCCTGTCGCATCCTCACTAAATCCCTAAAGGCACACATTCAAACAATTTTTCCCAGTTTACCTAATTTATCTAATTAAGGAAAACGTTTGGAATTATTAACCGTATAATTTAATGCACTTAGAGGTATCAAATCCATCAACTTGCTACAATTTATTCTATAACCCGATTTAAATTTCTGTGAATTTACAATATGCAGTTTAGCATAGCCTACAAATTTAAACAATTACAGCATTTCATACACATTCTGGATTGGGTCTGCGGAACCCTTTCTCCCCGTACCAGTTCTCAAAATATAAACCAACTGTTTCTTTCAACTAGAAATGTTTCTTCTTCCAAAAACGAATAAACTACCTATTTTTCCATTAAGACAGCTTTATTTGTCTTAAAACTTATCTTTAAAACCTCAGTTTTCTATAGAATAAATTTTCCGTACAAAGATTAAAAATTGGAAATAAGATCTTCTTACCAATATCCAAACTTGTAAAAACGTCTTAATGAGCTTTAAAGTAACAAAAACGAAATTGTTAACAATTATATAAAAATAAAACTTCATAATCTAACATGTTTTTAGGGCTTGCTTAAAAGCCATAAAAACAAATTTTACAAAATCCTTATCATTGACACATCGGTATTTCTATTCTAGGTTTATTTGTTTTCATGTCCATTCCTCTATATACTAAATACAACCAAGGACACATCATATTGTTACGACATCAGAGAACAATCTACGTGTTTGTCGAATGTGCCAGAAGAATCTCGATGTAACGCGTGTGGCGTAGGCCTACGTGCTTGTCGACGCATTCTCGAGAGGTTTCTCGAAGGCGCCAGCCGCGCGGACTGTGTCAAGGTCGCAGTTAATTACGTAGTTCACACGAGCGCTAAGACGCAATTAAGAACATTCTGGTCTGTGAGCGCAGGTATAAATACATGGCGGCAGCGGCCTTAAGTTTCAGCATTAATGCGATATATTTACAGAGCGGTCGAGTTATTACTGTGTGCGTTCAATAGTTATTAGTGAAGTGTTGCGTTTATTAATCGGGCGGTATAATTGTAATACAATTGTGTTTAATATTAGTGACATTTTATTGCTTGTGAACAATTTTTATTTGATTTGTTGTAGTAGACTGTGTTGTTAATTACGAACTGTTTAACTGTAAAAATTAAAGCTGGTGATTAGTTACTTAATTGGTGTCTTGTACTGTATTTTGTTTCCACTGTACCTACGACGATCAAGTAGACCGTCATAACAATATCCAATTCAGTTAAAGAAATCTGATTGATCCAACGAGACCAAAGAAAGAATTTATATTTTCCGGAACAAACAATTAGCGCTCTGTTTTCTTTTTCCTCTCCTGTTTTCACAAGATTAACACCATCTATATTATATTCCTTACTAGTCTCCAGTTCACAAACACTTTTACATTCACATTCAATATTTTTATAATTATTATAGGCCTATTTATTAACCACCATTTTGACAAATTAAACACATGCCAATTTAAATAAAATTAAAATACAAATTCATTTGTTTTTATTCCATAAATTAATTTTTATTAGAACGCAAAACTTATGTTAATTATATCAATGTGATAAAAAAAAATTAATAAAAAGAAAAATCTCATCGATTAAACACAACTATTCTTACTGATAATCTAAATATTATTTACACAAATGATATAATTTTATACATAATAAATAAATACGCCTACTTTAAGGCAAAAAAATATACGAAAAGTTTATAAATGGATATTATAAGATAAGGATAAATAAATACTACAAATTAAACTAAACTAAGCAGATAAGCTAAATAGATATTCTACAAGCCATTTATTGTTATATCAAAAATAGAATGCTTAAGTACTTTTGTTAAATATTAGTTTTTGGTAACTTTGTTTCATCAGATTTGTTTCTGATCAGTGATTTAGATCGAAACACGCCCAAGAACACATTAAGTTAATCTTTCGTTGTTAAATAAAGATAAGAAGTTTGTTATAAAGACGTTATTATTTTTAATATTTTTTTCCAATAATAATGAAAAACCTATTGGTAAAGAAGTAGAAAAGAACAATCAAGGAGAGAAGGAAATTAGGAATCTACCTTTAGCGTTCTTAATACTCATCCATGACAAACAATAGACAACATTATTTCCAAATTTAGACACAGCTTTGCGAATTCTGCTGTCTACGATGACTGCAAACGCCTGTGGAGAAAGTTCATTCAGCATTTTAAAAACATTAAACACTAATTAAGAAATTCAAGTTCAGACTCAAGGCTGTCTAGTTTAGCTAGTTTTGTTGCTAACGCTAAGCTCTTAAAGACTTGGACTTTGATGATGACTTAATTAAAGAGTTTTCATCTCAAAGAGCACAAAATGTTGATGTATAATAAATTATTGTCAAATTTTTGTTCAAATCATCAGTTTATTAGTCGTTTGTTTGTTTTTTTAGAAACTTGGTTTCAAAACGTTTTGTGCATGTTTTAATTAAACTTTAAATAAGAGAACATTTTAGATTTAAATATGTTTAGATTTCCTCATATTTAGTTTTAGTTATATATAGTCGTATAGTAGCTATAGTCATATTTCGTTCTGAATTATATTTATAAGCTTTTAATAAAGGTTTGTACATATAAACCACTTATAACTGAAAAAGTGTGTTTATGTCGCTTCATAAAATATAAAAGCTTAGCCTACGTTATTTAAAAACAATTTTCTATAGTTTTCTTTTTAAAATTTATAAATTTTCCCGCAAAATTTTTTGAGTATGTTTTCCCCGACATTACTTACTTCACTTTACTTTATCCAACGCCTGTCCTTGGCCTCTCAGCCACGCGACGTCGAGCCTCCCAGTAGCGATGAACAGGATCCAGGGGTGTATCAGAGTGATCAATGCACGTCATCGGGTGTTCACCATCCATCATGCCTGAGTGGCATAGGGGGCAGTTGTTGTCTTCTGCTACCCCGATGCGGTGCAGATGGCTTTGTAGGTAGTCATGGCCAGTTGTTAGTCGGAATCTTGCAACCGCTTCCGATCTTTCTAGATTTCTGGAGATTGGACCCTGAGATGCCAGGCGTTCCCATCTCTTGTTTGCACTCAGCTCCTTCATCATCTCTCTGGTGTGGTGTGGTTGCTTATGGAGCGGCTAATTAAGTTTCTTGCAGCTTTTTCCCCGACATTAATTACATTAAGCTACATAGTCACTGAAGCAGTGAAGCAGTGACCCATAGTCAGTTTACCATTAACTTGTTGTATCTTTAGTCAAAGAATAAAAAAAATCTAGACCTATGTTTTTATAAATATCTTGTTGATTCATCCTCTTCGTTCACTTTTACTAATATTATTATATATAAAAAACTTTCACAAATGAACTTACTCACACTGAGGAAGAGGCACAACACCTTGAAACGTTTGTGAAAGTGAGAACAAAAGTAAGTTCATTTGTGAAAGTTTTTTATATATAATACTATGTTTTTAATTTGATAAAATTATAAGAAAAACTAAATGTGTTATACCTAAACAATAAAAATGAAATTTGTTATGTTAGATTTCTGAAAAAGCTTAGTTAAGTTATTCTATTTAAAAAATAAATTAATTTGCTCAATTCTTATGCATTTTTTATAGTAGCCTACTGGTTTTAAATTTGATAGTATTAATCTGACATAAAATTACAGTACTTCTCCAGTAGGGTATATATATTACTTCAAAGTCACAGTCAAAGATTTTTGGCCTAGGACCTCAAAAATCTTAAATCCGACACTGTGTTTAATGATATTTTTCTTTGATTTTTCAATTACCTTGTCGCTTGAAACCTTGTCCTGACTTTTAATTCAACGTTAGGTTAGGTTAGGTTAGGTTACAGATCATGATCATGATCATCATCATCCACTTCTGGTATATTGATTATGCCTGTTCCCGTCTTTCAAGGTTGTTATGTTCAGCTTGTTTTGGGCGTCCTGGATATTTGGAATTTGTCACCATCACCAGTGTCGTATTTAGAATTTGGCCTTGGGGGGGGGGTCCAGGGTCGGGTCGGCTTCAGACAAAAGAAAGAACAAGTTAAAACTAATCAACATTAGTACCTTTAAAGTAGCTGAAAAACGCGTGATAACATACTGAAATCAGTCCCATTAAAGTAAACGGTAATAACACGCCTTACTGAAACACTGTTAAAAGATAGGCCTACCTATCGACTGAATTGATTTTCCTATATTTCATATTTCAAATGTACACCCTAATGCGGTGTAACAAACCTGTTTGTATGTTACAGCTAGGTCTACTACTATATTTGCGTACACAGCTGTAAAAAATAAAATAAAACAGTCTAAAAATTTAGAGATTAAACAAAATTCGTTAGCTTTTTCGACCCTCTGAGGGGAGTGGTCCGGTCCTGTTCGTCTCCGTCCGTAAATACGCCCCCAGCAGTCACGAACTCTAAAATTATTTATAACTGTTCGCAATCTAGACAAAGTTTGGAGTGTACGCAATCCGGAGTACGGGAATATCGGAGGTAGCGTTCAAACTATACACGAAGACCAAATTCAGACACTACAGCACATTGTAGTCAAATCGGAATGCTTATATGCGGCAGAGACAATAGACAGTAAACGACTTTCGGAAGTAGAAGAGAAACGAAGGAAATCGTAAGGAAACTCCTGGACTCCCAAACGTATCAGTAAATGAATTTTTCTATTGTTGCAGTTATTCGGCTCCCTTCGCCGAACGCACCAGCCGGTTAATAGCGATTTGAGTAAAATAAGTTAAACAGTCGCGCTACGGAATCGTACCCGTACTTTGGTCGACGTCGCGCCCCTCCCCGTCCCTTTCCTAGTAAAGTTTTCGCCAGTTGGATCAGTGCGACTGGCAGAAACCGCTGTGAGCAGAGTTCCCCGTCGTCTCCCGGTCGGCACTATAAAATTATTATAAATATCATTTAATTGCATAAATATTTTATTGATTTTCACATGTATCTAGCCCTAAAGTTGGACGCCATTTATAAAAGTCATTTTTATATGCGTATTGATTGCACAATAGATTAATTATTAAATATATAAATTTATCTATCTCTCACAATGTATGTGTATACTTGAATCTTATTTATGACTCTGATGATCTATGCTCACGTGTTGGAACACAGTTTATGTACTGAATTTTATATAAATTCACGTGCAATAAATTATGTGTATTTACTCGTTTTAATTGATTCTTTTCATGCTGTGTGTGAGGCAACCATTTAACATTATGTCTAGCTATTCTGATTCTCATCAACACATACGTGATATCATTTAATAGATTACCGTTATCACTTCATTTAATTTACCCGAACACATGAAACTCTTAAAATCTATTTGTATGCCTTCAAATTTTAGGTTAATATTTGGGTCGCATTGGTAATAATGAACGCATATTTATGATCAACTAAAATACTAGTTTAATTATCATTCATAACATATTATAATAGTACATAGGTCACGTCGCTGTACCTGAAATACATACATATTTTTATATAAACAAATACATGTCTCAATATATGCTGAAAACAAAGAAAACATACATACATATATAAATCAGATAATATTACAATTCAATATTCTACTTATTTAATGCGTTCATTAAATCCCAAATAAGCTTTTGTTTATACGTTCATTAACTACTTTATTCAGATTTATTCATTACTTTTCTTAATAATTTTCTCAGGTGTGAATTCTTTGAAAGAAACCAGGTCAGTAGAAGTTATTAATTAGCAATAATTAATAGTAATGGTTACTTGGTTATTGAATATCCATTAGTTGTTGACGAAGTCTCGTTCTGGTGATGTAGATGGCTCGTAGACACATTCCATCGTAAGCTGTTTTATCACTATCACTTAACACTTTATTCTTCCGATCACTCGTTTGGGCGTTTGCATATGTGAATAATTGAAGTTCAGTGTTCATTCAAATGTTTCATCCTACTGTGTATGCTGTGAGTACGTTTTAATGTTAATATGCAAGTCTAGTCCCATTTGTCGCTGCTTCATTAAACGTTCATATAATTTATTAGTTTGTTTAATGTTTCGTGTTCATTATGTTGCTGATAATGTGTCGTACACAATATTATGTTCAAATAATTTTGTATATCGTTAAGTGATGCTGTCTGTTGGTGTAACGGTCTGATTGTTCACTTGGTGTAATTTTTTACTAAGTCCGTTACTTCGCACACCGGTAAAGTATCACTACCGCGATATAAATGTATTATTAAGTCTTTTAAGTTACTTGTTACCGATCTAACTTCCGAACTCGAGTTAGCATTCCGCCGTTTAATGTACTCTTCTGAACTTTGAATAATTACTAACTCCGAATGATTTGAGTAAACAATTGAAAGTTTATGATATACCGTCTCTCGCACTTGAAGTTAAACTACTTGATATTTTGAATGTAAACTGTCTGAAAATTCTGACTGTAAAACTTTAGTATAACTGTTTCAAAAATTGAGTGTAGACTGTCTAAAAATTTGAGTATCACTGCCTCTCTCTGTCTTGGGCAGATAGTTTTTATTAATTCGTCCCTACTCAAAATTTTGTCTCTGGCGCGCTTCACGCCTACTTCATTTCGAGATTGGTCAGTTTTTGATTTTCTTGGAAAACACTGTCCCGCCATGTCAAAATTCTACGTCATAGTTCTCTCGATAGGTTCTTCGTTTCAGTTGCTATGGAAACACCCCTCACCATCAAATTTCTCGCTGGCTGAAGGCCTCTGATAGGTCCTTAGGTCTCCCCGATTTCTGCCCTGACGATCGTTGACCCGCTTCGAAGAAACTACGGCTATTAAACACTTGTCTATCAGCCTATTGTCTGAGTAAACTCTGCGTTTCTATAGATTCCCATTATCTGTACTTACAGTCTCCCTGGCGTATTGTTCTATGCTCTAACCCCTTTTTTCTGGCTATTACTAATTTCGAACATCTGCTGGCTGTTGAAGTCACCCCAACTTTCCCTTCGTAAATTCTTGTCTGTCAATTAGACGATACCTCCAGCTGCGTAACATGACTGTAGTCTTTGTCAGCCTATCTTCCAGTATTGTTTCTTAAGGTGCAGTGCATCCGTTTCATTGTAGTATGGAGTTTCACTCGTTTTTGTCGCTTATCGTCTACTGACGTAACATGGTCAACATCTGCTACAATTCTCGGTACGGGTGTGAATGTCCTTACTTACTTTGTTACAGCTGCGGAGAGCAATAATTCTGGACGAAACATTCCCTGTCATCTTACGCCACCAAATTCTATAGTTGGATTGAACTTAATGTGTTTCTATTGTCAAGTCAGCGACGCTTCACTGACACCTTCTCATTACTCCTTATTTATTGCTCCACCATAAGTCGTTGACACTGCCTCGTGTGAACGTACTCTGCCGAGGTGATAATTTAAAATTTTTTAAAATTTTCTGCTCGTTACAGCACTTTAGTTTGGAGCCTCTTTTACCAAGGTATTTATAATTATTTCAGTCACTATGGATCAGTACTAGTAACAAATTATATTTGTTACTCATTTTTGTAAAAAAGAATCATAATATGTATTTTATGTAAAAACTGTAATTTGTAACAGACCACGATGTAACATGTTCGTAACTGTAATCCTCTTACTGAAACCAATTCCAGCCAGTCAGTTTACAGAAAAGGAAAGATATGTAATTTTTCAATGTCAATTTTAATGTTGTTATAGAATTTGAGCCGTAATTTGTAATTATAATAACTGTAATTTTGTAAATGGCGATCAGGTATTATGTAATTGAATGTGCGGGTACAGTAGCTGTTAACCCGCACTAAAGGTTCTGGAATTAGCAGTTTAAACTTGGTTCCACGAACGGGGCCAGGAACTCCAGAGATTTGGTCCAGCACCTGGATTCTTCACTTCATTTACGCCGACACGTGCTACAGACAGCGCAGAAACATGAACCTATAACGGACGTTCGCATGCCGGCGCAGCGACAAACGCGACGCTACTGAACACTTCGTACAGTTTCAAGTATAACAATATATTTCTTTAATTACATCCAGCGGTAGTTCCGACTTCCAGACAAGTATCAAAAAAAAGGAAACATGAAGTAAATTGCTCGCTTAGAGCGACATGAACTTACATATTTTACAGGGACTTTATAGTACAAGGAAGTGTTAAAAATTCATTAAAAGATCGTAGCATGCCTGTGCGCACAATTAAAACTGTAAACTGGTATTGATTCATGTGGCTGTTTTAGTCTAATTAATTTGAACCAGAGTTTAATTTACTCCGTAAATCGACACTTTGTAACCAATTTATTCTGGACCTAACTTATTCAGTATTCATGTTATTCAGTTTTCAACTTATTCAATACTTAACTAATTCAGTATTTAATTAATCAGTTACTAATCTTTTATTTGCTGGCTGACTCATAATTACGCAAAATTAAGAGGCTAATTTGTTTCAAAGTGAATAAACTCATTTTAACTCTGCTCACTAGCTGATAGTACCTTTTTTACGCACCGGTCTCCTTTATATTTAAGTTAATTATTATGAGCATTTTAGATGTACCTTATGTTTATAATGAGTTAAGTTATAGGTGGTAGCAAATATTATGATTATTGTGGTGTATTGTGTTATATTATTGTGATATATTATGATATTGAAATATATTGTGTGTCACGTTTTCTTTTTGGGGCTCAACATCGTAACACGTGGTACACTATAATAATAATAATAATAATAATAATAATAATAATAATAATAATAATAATAATAATAATAATGAATAATATTTTATGTGAGGTCAAACCAAGAGGTGTATGAAACATTTGTAAAAGCGTCGACCATGATGAAAAACGAATGGCTTTCTACAGTACCATCGGAGGGCATCTTGAGTGTCCTAGGAACCGACACTGAAGCTGGCCTCCGACAGTGGGGGCGAAACGTCTATCACTATCAACAACAGTCGACCACGGCCAAACTGTCCGGCTATGAATAATCTTGAACAATGTTGTCGCCGGCGTCGAAAGCTTCAGAACTAGAAAACAGGAAAGTGTTTAGATGGAGATTTGCGGAAGTGAAGAAGGATCTTCCCGAAGAGAGATTTTACGGAGAACGAAAACGGTGTTATCAAAGAAGAACGAGAAAGAACAAGCCAGAGATTGAAGGAGTACTGACGAATGAGAAAAGAACTTTAGAAATTGAAGGAAGTTGTATCATCGCAGCCTGTAGACGGCTGAAATGAAAAAGGAGCGAAGGAATAATAATGCTACTGTTGGAATTGTGAGTTGTTCATTGAGACCACCGTATAGAGCAACCAACCCTATCCCGGCTAGAATTGTTGTCGACCTTCACTTGTCTAGATCCGTCGTGTTCTGTTGTAGGACCACATAGAAAAGGCTGTGGCTCTTCACCACACTCGACGGTCTTGAGTAGGTAGAGGCTCTGGTCCAAACGGCTCTATGTTCCGCATATCCTACTCCTGGAATATAACGTTGGGAAACGTTGGGGTAGAAAAGAAACCAAAATAAAATTTTATAAAACAATGGCAATACCTTCACCACTGTATGGTTCTGAAACTTGGGACATAAAGAAAAAAGAAGAACAGAAGATTCAAAAAGCAGAAATGAAATTTATGAGATCAGTTAAATGTGTAATAGACGAGGGGATCATATAAGAAATGAGAAGATAAGTAGTGATTTAGATATTTTTTTACAGTTAATTAAAGAATTAAAGAATACAGAGGAAAATGGATTCAACACATAGATAGAGTGGAAGAAAGTAGAATACCGAAGATAGCAAAAGATTACAACCCTAAAGGCAGGAGAAAAGTTGGTAGACCTAAGAAAAGGTGGACTGTGGAATAGGACCAGGCCGCTAAAGCCTAAAACCGTTAAGAAGATGATGCTAACGATGATGGAATAACGATAGTAGCAATAATAATTAATAGGCTATTTCGTTTCAGTACCGTATTACACTGTGCTTTTTTTAATGATTGAAACAGTCAAAAAGTGCCCCACCATTTTGACTGGGTTAATCATCCGTGTGTCTGTCCAACAAAGAATTAGGGCCTACTCTGAATAGTTGTTTCGTATACAGTGTAACAGAACTTGTTTCAACGATGATATTTAAATTTTATTTAATTATATTATTATAGTGTTGATTATTAATAAGATTAGTGTGGGTGTTCACTTATAAGATTTGTCGTTTAAAAGAGTATTTATCACTTCAGTGTCAACCTCCCCACTTACCATATGTGGATGTCTTCAATGTTCTTGCTGGTGACTTCTTCTGCTGCAAAAACACTTGATACACATATATGGATATTCCGTTTGAATATCATAAATAATGCACATAGACAATAAAGTAAATTAAAAGTTTAACTGCAATTTGAATGATATTGGTCATTCAAATCCTACCGCCACCTTATGATAGAACTGTTCATGAAAAATTAAACTATTTTATCTATTATAAAAAAAATCAAAAAAACTCTGTTCCACTGGTAAATAAATTGGGTTTTATTAACAATTGTTAAATGCAATGAACTCTTTTAAAAAACAATCAATAATATCTTTACAAACAATAATTACTTTAAACAATTCCTGAGATCTTTGTACCTCAAGGCTGGTAACACTGATGTCTGGTACAATGGTTTTGGTGAACAAGGTTATGTCCACTTTATTCAGTTATATTACCAAATTCATGAGTTCTTGGAAGATACATGATACCAGATTACAAGATGTGATCTTATTTAACAATATTTAATAATGTATTACTTACAAACAAAGATTTAAAATTATAAAATTCTGTACCATAAACCGATATATATCGTACTATCGTACGGTTAGCAAAACTCATACAGCAGTTGTGATCAAAACACGTGCTCTGTGCTTGCACTGTTAAAAATATTATTATTATTTATTCATTAACTATTAAAATTATGTACTGGCAAGAGAAAAAATCTAGAATAAAAAAACTCTTGTTATAGCTTTCATTTAATTAAAATTATTTGAGAACAGAATCATTATTTGGTGACAAAGTTATAATCGTTAGTTCTAGGCTAGTTACCTAGCAAACGTAAGTAATTATTTTGAATAAGTATATTACTTATTAAATTCTTAATACTATGAACATGAACATTTTATTTATCAGTCATCTGACGTATAATTATCAGTCGTTTAGAATATTTGCGCAATAAAACAGTTATTCGTTAATTTAAAAAGTCTAGTCAAATGAGCGACTATATACTGTACATGGACGGTCGGTATTTAAATTAATTCCGATCTTCTCAATTACGATAAAATCGTAAAATATTTATTTTTAAATTAATAATTGCGCTATGATTCATTTATTCAGTTCTGATAATTTTTCATCATGGTTTAAGCACTTGAGTACTTTTGACTAGTGCAGTCCCAAAACAATATCTGTCGTTTACTAACGAAAGTTATTATTTTAATTGAATTCGTTAAAATAATTAAAATAGAGTACTCCCTGATTTAAAAAACACAAAACACGACCTTTACTATACACTGGTCGAGTTATTTTCACTGTTCACTTATTGCACTGGACACTCGTTAGTATATTGTCGTGTATAGGTTAGTGTATGTAGGCTAACTAATGTTAGTGACGCGCACATTTTGAAATAATTTTGACGACTTCTTGCGTGAACCTTGCGTGTTGAGTGATACGAATGCTTTCTTCACCAAAGCGTCTCCTTCTCGTCTGGTCATTTTAAGCTATTTGATTGGTTCAAAGGGTCAAACTCTCAACCCCAAAACACTTTGGTTAAATAAAACTTTTAATTTTTTACAATTTATCGCGTGGGTTCGAGGCTACGGGTGACGTATGCATCGATACACAAAATGACTGAAAAGTTTATAAGTGTCATAACTTTTTTATCAATTATCGTATCGTCGAATGGTTAGTGGCATTAAATCGCGGACACTTGTGGCTTTATTTTAAGTCTAAACAAGGATTAAATCCGTTCATTATTAACTCACTTAGCCATTTCACAAACTCATATGGTGACTCTTAATATAAATAAGTTTATTTCACCATATTTGGTTCCAATTACACTATAACACTCATTACTAAACGTCTCGAGTCCATTTCTCTTTCGTTTTAGTACATAAAATAGTTGTAATTACCATTTAAACAATATTTGGTAATGGCGTCCCTAGCGACCATATTCGATTGTTTATAATTACATGTAACGCTATTATTCCTTACCTAATTACATTTGTTTGATATTCTAACACTAATATATACATTTATTCACATTTGTTCACATTTTATTTTGCAAAAATGTTATTTTTCATATACTTATAGTATTATCAAAAATACCTTCTGTTTTCATTTCTCTAATTTGTCACTTTTTTAATTATTTTATCACACAAGGTATATAATGTTATAAATTAAAATAGTGTACAATTGTAGTACCTTGTTGGTTTAATGCATTTATCAGTCTTTCGTTATCTGAAAGCTTTCCAATTCTTAGTATAGTGTTTGTTTACATCTGGTTTTACAATGGTAGTTAGTTAGTTTCTAATATTTCAATTACTAAACTACTACTATTACATTTGTGATGTGTTCTCATAGCAGTATCAGATATTTCTCTAACTACTGATAACATTTTTAGTAATCTTTTAATAAGTTTTGAAATTGCTTTTTGATTAACTATCTTGTCACTTTGGGTTTCTGTTCTTTTGGCTTTATGACATCATATTCAATCTGATTCATTTTCTGTGTATTTCAGTACATATGTTATTTATTGGTTTGCATTACTATTCATAATTAGTCTTTGTTTGAAACAATTGTTGATAGTTGCTTGGTTTAATTAATATACATGATTTTATGTTATAGGTGCACTTTCTATGAGGTTATGTGTCAGTTATCTGGTAACAATGTGCAACATATTCTTATGCAGTATTTGACTCTACTATTACCATTTCATTATGGCATTCTACTACAATGGTTTAATTATTAAGTAATACACATGTTTACACTATTTGTTGAAACAATAACACAAGTATTCTTAGTCTAAAAATATTACATTTCTGGTTGGGTTGTACCTAGTTTTTGGTACATTGATTGTTTTATACCTAACAAACTAGCTTATTTGCTACTATTTGTTCTGGATTTTATTTATATTTTATTCTGTCTTGCCGTGGCATTCGGTTACATTTCATTTTAAGGCTTACAAAGCTTTTATTATCAGTCCCTATGAACAATTAATTTACTGTTCTATCTCACATTTCTCTCGGTGGTCTTAATGATTATCTATGTTGTGTTACAATCTTGATTAAACTGGTCACACTAATTGTCTGTGCATTTTAACTAGTTAATCTTGGATTCTTTCACTTATAATGGTAACTCATTTTCCTCTATTATAAACATTCTCACTTGTATTGTCTGTGGTGTTTATTTGGGGTAAAAATGGTTATCATGTTATAGGTTGTCACATTTATATTAAGTTTTCACTGTTATTGTTTGTGATTACTCAATTATGCTAGACACTGGTTTCTTTGTAGTTGATCTTCGAATACTCATTACACTTCTTCCGGTCACTAATATAGTTCCTTGTATACCTGGTGAATGGTGATTTCTTGTACTGTCCATACATTATCTTCATTCTTCGTGGTATGTTTCCTTTGCTCTTCTTCTTCCTTCCTTCTTCTGGTTAATTGTTGTTCACTATCGGTGTTCTCCTGGGTTATACATTACTTGTGATAATCAATGTTCCCTTAGTCTTGTCATATTCTTCAATATTTCTATTCGTGGTTGTCATTGTTCCATAGTATTTTATACTAATAAATAAATTTGTTTGTTTTATCATCATTGCGGTTGTTCTTGAGTTGGCTCCTCTTCATTTTAATAGTTATTTTTGTCGTTTCCCCTCACTATTTGGACCTATTGGGCCTGGTTTCTAACATATTATATTGGCTCGTTGTCATTTTCTCTCTCTTTTGTACTCGATGATGCTATATTACTCTTCGTTCTTCTTTGTTGGATTGTTTCAATAATATACCTTTGTAGATACACACTTTGTCTATATTCTCCTGTTCCTTATTTTATGTACTTTGAAATATTTTCATGATCTCCCGTCACTTGACGTAATAATTAGTTATTTTATGTAACTGCCAATTTGGTACGTTACAACAGTAGAACCTCTGTTAACCGAAACAAAGGGGGGAAGGCAGTTTTGGATAACCAAAATTTCGGATAATAAATAAGATGTAATTTTTTAAAGTCTGAGGTAAAATAACTGAAGATTATCAAATATTATCAAATGATTTTAATAAAAATCAAACTATTTTTATAAAGTCAATTTTTAACACTAGTTTTATGATTTAAAAAAAATCTTGTATTTTCCTTTGCTTTTTCTTTTCACCCACCCATTTGTCTAAAAGGGACCCACGAGGTGGGACCTGACGGCTGACGCTCTATGCTTGGTTTCTATCTGAAACTAAGGAAACCTGTTTGTTTTGAACAGAGCTATTATGACAAATCACACTTTAAAAGAATGTTTATTACATAAATTTTCGTGTTTTATCTGGAAAACAAATCTTCATTGTAAAATGGAGAATATTAATTTTTTTTTTTTTTGGTCGGTCGTTTCTGTTAAACGATATTTCAATTAAAAGTGTTTCGGTTAATGGGGATTCTACTGTATTTTGGACTAACGTTAATAATCAATAAAAAAATCATATAAAGCAAAAAAAGCAAGTGCTGTAGACTCTGGTGAGACTGACAGGTACACGCGAGCGCTCTCTCTCTCTCCCTCTCTCTCTTTCTCTCTCGCACGCGCGCGCGCGCGCGCGCACACACACACACACACAGATTCCATTAATCACAGGGAATAGAGCCCCCTACCGCGGCACTTGCTCAGGCTAATCTACCCTCGATGCAAGTGGAGCGTTAGGGGGTTGGGGATTGCGATGTTCTGTTTGTTCAACCCCTTGCGTCGTGTACACACACACACACACACACACACACACACACACACACACACACACACACACACACACACACACACACACACACACACACACACACACACACACACACACACACACACACACAGCGTCTATGTAATTATTATTGAATTGAGAATGTGTGAGTGGGAGAGAGTGGTGAGCATTCGCGTCCTGTTAGATGATAGTAGTGGTTGTGTTTAAGGGTTTGATTAAAATGTACACGCTGCTTGCACACACACACGCGCGCGCGCGCACGAACAAAACCCCATCCGCGACACTACATACTTTTTTGAAGCTTCAGATTACTGTGAACAAATTACAAATTATCGGACGTATTAAAAGCGCCCCCGGGCCGCCGATTTCTTACGTTTAATTAACAAAGGAAGTAACACTTCTTCTATAAACAGATTTTTGTTTCCATGGAACCAAACGTAAATGAATATTCGTCTTTACTGAAGGCTCAGCGTTATGTAACCAGCATGCGAATTAATTAACGTAATAAATAATGTACGTATCAAATTCGTTTTAATTGACGAATCCGTGTAAAGAGCTAAATTATCGTTCTATATATTCTGGAAATAATAAATTTAACATTAAGTTCAGAGGACTTCTTAAAAAGTAGGTTAGTGGTCAGTAAGTAGGTTAGTGGTCAGTAAGTAGGTTAGTGGTCAGTAAGTAGGTTAGTGGTCAGTAAGTAGGTTAGTGGTCAGTAAGTATTTTTTTACTGCTCAGTGCGATTAGCAGTTTTCTTACAATTTATAAGTCACAGTTTTATTTTATATATTATTGATCGGATACACATCCTACTACAACTGTAATAAGCGCTTAGGTAATACGTTGGTTGTGAGAAGAGGTTAAATTATTTTTCATATTCCATATAGGCCTAATGGGATGCAGCTCTGAGCTTCTTACTTCTGCTACCTTAAGAAGTTTTACTGTTACGTACTAGGAAACGTACTGAAGGGAAGTTAAGTCCTGAGCTAGATATACGCGTACACAGTTTAACAGAATGAAATGAAAGCCATAAGTTAGGTACAAATTTACATTATACACATTCAACAAAGATTAATGTTATTGTTTGTAAGATTCAAGATCTTACCGATGTGTTCATGTTGTACCACACTATACCTAAATGTTTGTGTCTTTAAAATGTATTTGCAAACAGAATAAAATTTAAATCCAATCGTCTGTCCAAGTGTATTGAGAGAATGCTGAAAAATTCATGTTTTTTTTTGTAAGGCCGAGAAGATTTCAAAATTTTCTCTTACCGATTGTGCCGGTTGCTGTGAAAATTAATGGGATAAAACAAAAAGATTGATTTAAAGGGTGGTCTGAAAAGTTCTAGGTCTAACAATGAAAAAACAAATTTACAATTTCAAAATGGTTTTTATTTTTCAACATAATCTTCCTTAAGACTAATACATTTGTTCCAGCGATGCTCTAATGCCATTATCCCATCTCTGTAGTGATTTTCTGAAAGGTCCGCAAAATACCCCTGTACAGCTGCAACCATCTCTTCATTAGAAGAAAATCGCTCTCCTGCGAGGAAGTGCTTGAGTTTCGGAAAGAGATGAAAGTCAGGGGGAGCCAGATCTGGAGAATAGGGTGGATGCTCCAGCAATTCATAGCGCAGATCTCTCAATTTTCCCATTGCCAAAACACTTTTGTGGGCGGGTGCATTGTCGTGATGAAAGATGATTTTTTTTCTTCTCCAAACCGGGTCTTTTCTCACGAATTTTTTTGTCGTTTTGTTAAAAAATTAGAATAATATTCTCTGGTTATTGTTCTACCCTTTTCGAGGTAATCGATTAACAAAATGCCTTTAGCATCCCAAAACACAGATGCCATGACCTTTCCAGCTGATGGGACCGACTTTGCGTTCTTTGGCGCTGAACAGCCAGTTTCTGTCCACTGTTTTGACGGCTGTTTAGATTCTGGCGTGTCATGGTGAATCCACGTTGCATCCACAGTAATAAACCGACGCACAAAATCAGTTTTATTTTTGTAAAAACGCTCCAAGCAATGTTCACAGATTTTCATGCGAATGCGTTTTGGTCTGCTGTAAGCATGCGCGGCACCCATCTTGCGCAAAGCTTTTTCATATGCAATTCTTCATGCAAAACATAACCTACACGTTCTTTAGAAATACCCACAGACAGCAATTTCACGCACTTTAATCCGTCGGTCATCCAATACTAAATCGTGTATTTGTTCGATGATTTCTGATGTTGTTGCACTTTTTGGGTGTCCCTCACGTCATCATCTTCAAGGCTGGTACGGCCACGTTTAAACTCGGCAGCCCATTTCGTAATTGTCGAAACTGAAGGAGAAGATTCCCCATAAAATTTTGTGAACTTCGAATGAATTTCATTCGGCATCAAACCTTCTTTAACAAAAAATTTTATCACTGCACGATATTCAATGTTATCCATTGTACAAAATATACACAATTACGCTACTTCAAATAGCTGTACACAAAAAACTACGCGATAGATTGACTCACAACTTCACACGAATTGTTGTGACAGGCATACCAACCTAAGAAAAAAAAACTTGCTCATAGAGTTGATGTCTATGATCGAGGCCGAGAACTTTTCAGACCACCTATTTTGTTCAACTTTTCCATTTTTTTTTACGATTTACATGAATTTTAGGGACAACATATGAGTGATGTGAATAAAATGAAGTAACTTCTATGAAGCACTAGATCCCGATTTAAGAATATTCTCAATTTGAGGTGAATAAGCAAGTGCTTGACGCTTTAAGTAATTGCTCGACAGTTGGAGAACTATCCGGAAAACCTTTAAGCAATTGCTTAGTATAGATGTTACTTGTTTCTCTATTTTGAAGCAATTGCTTCAATCGTATCCGGTTTGAACTGATGACTAACGACTTCTCACGGGACATGTCGCGACACGTCGCTGTAGGCCTACCTCCCCTTCCCCCATTCCATTCCGGTAGCGGGCAGTTGATAACTCGCATTTGTGTGTGCAACTGAAGCGTTTGACTGTCTTTTATTTGTGATATACGATGTCTTCAGGTGAGGATGATGTTACGGAAGGAACTGGAGAAAAGAGGTTTGATAGATCACTGTTCGTTCGGATTTTGAAAGACTATAAGGAGGTGTTTGAAAAGTCTAAACTTCCCTCTTCAATTGTAACAAAAGAGAAGGCATGGAAGAATATAACAGATGAATATGCTAATACTTCTGGGCAGAAAGTCACATCTGTACAACTTAAAAAAATGTTATACAATTTGAAAACTTCCGTAAAAAAGAAGTATGATATGAAAGCAACTGGTAACAAGCCAATAAAGTTTAAGGAATGGGAAAGTGATTTTCTTGACATGTTACATACCGGAGAAAATCGTGTTTTCTAAAGTACCCGGAAGTATATCAGTGGGGGTAGGAATAAGCGGTGAAGGCCCAATTCCGGCAAAAAAAGGGAAGTTTGTGGAGAATGAAGACTTACAAGCAGCTGGTTGCAGCTCCCATGAGTCTGAGAAATCACTTAATAAAAAGACTAGAGCAAGCAAAATTATGAGTATGTTAGAAGATGAACATACAAAAGAATTAACAACACCACAGTTACAAAGATTGGTTTTGCTGCAGCAATATAATGTTAACAAAATAAAATTACACCGAGAGAAAATAAAAATGCAAAGAGAAGAACAACAAAATGTCAGAACAGAACCTAATAACTGCAGAACAAGTTACGGATGAAGAGCTAGGAGAAGATATCCTTTGTACATATTTGCAATTGTAATTTTTGTAAACCTGTCTCTTCCTTTTTCCTTTTTAAATAAAGAATAAAAATTAAAAAAAAATTAAAACTGAATTAAAAAGTGTGGACATGACTGGGTGTGTTCATGAGAGTGTGCGCGCACACATGCACATGTGTACGTGTGATCTTGCGCGTATGTTGTGTTTGCACTTTTTTTGTGTTTTTATTTTTTATTCATTTCTTTTTTATTTATTTATTTTATCTTTTAAGAGAGGAAAAGTTAGGAACAGGATTTTCTTAAACTATTATTTCTAAAATTACATTTATTCGTTCAAAAAATCCAGCAGTAACATTCGTTTTACTTCCCCTCTCATTCGGGTTTCACGATCTTCTACATGAGGTATGTCCATAACCATTTCTTCACCATCTTGAAAGTTTACATTTAAGCCTGCATCAAAATCAAAGTCATCATTGACATGCTTTGAAATATTATGCAATACTGCACACGACACAATAACTTTTGGGACCTTTTCAAGCGATAAACGAACACAGTTTACTAATATTGGAAATCTTTGTTTCAATTGTCCAAAACATCTTTCTATAATAGTTCTCTCTCTGTAATGTGTTGTGTTAAAGTTCATTTGTGCTTCCCCCACGGCTGGCTTAAACGGTGTTACTAGCCATGGCGACACCCCATAACCTGAATCTCCAAGCAAACAGGCTGAACCATTGAACTGTGATATCACGCGTCTTACTGGACTTGTCCTCCAGATTCGTGCATCATGGACGCTTCCTGGCCATTCAGCACAAACACTTGTGAACCTCTCTTGAGCATCGCAAGTCGCTTGCACGTTAATACTTGCAAAACCTTTTCTGTTTATATACTCATCTCCAAAATGGGTTGGCTTCTTGATTTCGATGTGTGTACAATCGACAGACCCAACAACAGTAGGTATACGGAAACGACTTTGCCACAAAATTTTAGCTTCATTCATCTCTTCAACCGTTGATGGAAAATGAATCCAGTTGCCCGCTTTCTCAATGATATTGTTCAATACAGAGTTTATAGTTTTACATATGGTTGTTCGGTGTATACCTATATCTTCGGCAATACCGCTTTGAAACCCTGGATCGCCAACAAATCTAAAAAAAAATTTCCATTATTTTCCTTCGAGAAAGAGCACCACCTCTCGTCTCCTGACTTTCAGGTAAGAATTCCCCAGCTAAGAAGTCCACACTATCGTTCTCAAAACGCAACAACTCTTTGGAACGGCTTATTTCTCTACGCTCATTATAAAACTTGGGAACGCGTACAGGCATAAACTCAGCCATTTCAACAGTTCCGCACCAACAAAGGAAATGAAGTGTGCCCTAGAGCAGACTTAAATTTTTTCAAGCATTTACTCAAAACTGTTTAAGCAACTTCTTTTTATTCACTTCTTTTTAAAGCAATTACTTCTCTCCGGGAAAACTCGAGCAATTACTAGGCAAAGAAATTGCTTGATATTTTATTCACCTAAAATCAAGTAATTGCTTGAAAACACCCTAGTTCGAGAAATTGCTTCATTTTATTCACACCACCCATTGATAAGTAACTAATTTATTCTGATTGGGATAGAATAATCTGTTGTCACTTGATTTAATCACTATTAAACCATATTTTTACGATCATCATCATCTTCAACAAGGATTAAACCAAAAACGGTTTGTTCCGGTCACAAGCAGATAGGCTACTGTAGACTAGAGCTTGGTCACTCCAACAACGCTTCCTCGGACGTCCCGCACATCTTCGAATTTTCGGCTTATAATTCAATAGTTCTACTAGTTTGTACTAGTTTTGTGGTTTGTACAAACCACTATGTTGTCTTTGGTATTGACGAGCGCTTTCGGCAGTCAAGCCATCTTCAGGTCATTTACCAACCTTCAGGTTTGTGTATTTGTAAATTTTCCCATATGTTCATTATGGTGTCTTTGTGTGGCATGTGTTTTATTAGTGTCATCTTGGTTTTTGGCATTTTATACATAACCAACATGACACTAATAAAACACATGCCACACAAAGACACCAAAATGAACATATGGGAAAATTTACAAATACACAAACACAAAACACAAAACAGACTAATTCTTGAACAAATACAAATCAATACAAAACATGACACAACTTTCAAAGCACTCAACATCGAAAATACACAAAATACTAATACATACACCACAATCCCACACAATAATAACAATTTAAAATAACAAAACCCAACAGGAAACCATAACAACAACCAACCAAAACACAAATACTCCACAAGATATAAAATCAGGAAGGCTGAGTATGGGAACAATAGGATTCTCTCGAAACATGTACCAAATAAGGGAATAAAACATCTTGAGGTGAAGAATTTATAAATATTAAATAAATCATAATATATTATACCATATTTTAACTACGGACCAAATAACTATTGTCTTGTTCACAAAAGACCTTGATTAACAGTTTTTGTAAGACTGTTTAAAGCCTTTCAATGAAAGGAATTTTCTGTTGAATGGAACATAAAAATTCCGGGTTAATTTCTTACCGCTTTTGAATTCTGGCACTTTGCTAAGCAGCGGCGCTGACTCCTGACGCACAGGAATCCCAGATGCAGCGAGAACTTTATTGGGATCACTACTAATTTATTTTATTAGTACAAAAGTAACTTCCTTAATTTTGCATTTATTTTTAATAGAGAGAGAAGAAAAATTTGTTTTAAAATAGAGTGGACACAATTCATTTTACTAAATCAATGAACTGAATACAAAAATAAGAAATGCCTGACCTGAACAGTGAACACACAGGAAACGCCAGCAAGCACTTTGGAGATTAGGCCTATACACGCTCCGGTCTGCTTAACGTTACTATAATTATTTGACGACTACATTAAATACAGCTTATTTTCGGATGTCAAGGACTTTACTACTTTATTTGATTTCAAGACTTTACTGCACACATTTTCATTGCATTCGAAATGAAGTAGAGAAATATGACACAAAACTGAAGGTAAACGGACAAATCATGAGGTAAAACTTGTAATAACGGCGAATGGCGGTACTGTGAAACCTCACCTAACGGCCACCTTTTTTCAGCGGTCACCTCTATGAACGGCCACTTTTCTGAGGAACGAATTTTATTTCTCGTAAGATCAATGTAAATTTCCTCTCCGTTAAACGGTCACCTCTTCCCTCGGCCAGCGGTCAGTCCCTAACGGGATCTTCCACTTGTTTAAACGGCCATCGAGATGTTTAGTGATCTGGAATTCGGTAGTCTACAGGTGACAAAACACTGTAGTTTGGCAGTACAGATTTCTAAGAATAGGTTACGCATAGGGTGCATGCCGGCACGACACAGTCACCAGTGTTTAGACGAGAGCACGTACAGTGGGGGCAGGCACCGGTACACGCGCGCAGACAGTTTGCCGGATGCTCATTCTGGTTTCCGAAACTAGCGCCGAGTCGGTGTTTACTTAAGTAAAGTTTATATCTAACGAGCTGAAACGATTAGCCATATGTATCTGCGTAATTTTTAAATTTACAAAATGTTATTTGTACACAATACACTACTGACGTTTCGACAACGTTGAAACAGTAGTCAGCGGTCAATTTATACGTGAACGTTCCGAACTGTTGAAACCTTCATAACGTTGAATTAAGCGTGAACGATCCGCGTGTGCTTAAGAGGTGTTTCGTAATTTGTAGTGTAATTTAACAGTAGTTAAACAATAACGGTAGCTTAATAGTGTAACAGTGTGTAAACAATGAGTAACAAAGGAAGAGTATGTTTGAATTTAGAGGCTAAGCGAAATGTTATTTTTGAAAGCGATAAGAGCGTTTCAGCAAGGAAACTTGCCGACGTTTTTAAATGCGGAAGAACACAGATTAACAATATAATAAAAAATAAAGACTATATTTTAAAAGAGTGGGAAGCCAATATGAATCGGGAAATAAAAAGAAAGCGAGACTCAGTGTACACAAGTAAACGAAATTCTTTACGAGTGGTTTAAATGTGTTCGCTCAAAAAAACTCCCGGTTAGTGGAAGTATGTTACGGGAGAAGGCACTCGAAATTGCTACAGAAATGAATGTCTAAAATTTCGTAGCTAGCAATGGGTGGTTGGAGTGTTTTAGAAAGCCGCACAAAATATCGTTCAAAACAATTTCGGGTGAAGGGGCGGATGTACCTGTTAACGAAGTCAATGACTGGAAAGACAGGTTACCAAGTATTCTGGCGGATTACGAATTAAGTGACATTTATAACGTTGCCGAGACTGGATTATATTTTAGAGGTATACCAAATAAATCATTAACACTAGAAAATGAAGCGTGTAAAGGTGGAAAAATGGCTAAAGAAAGACTAACAAATATGTTATGCTGTAGTGCTGCTGGTGAAAAAGAGCGGCCGTTAGTTATCGGAAAATCGTTAAAACCGAGGTGTTTCAAGAATTTGGAGACAACATTACTGGGCATTAGTTGGCATGCTAACAAAAAAGCGTGGATGACATCCAGAATTTTTGAAGACTGGTTACAAGAATTTAATAAAAAAATGCAAAACAAAAATCGAAGAAAATCACTGTCCTCGATGCGGTACCCTGGATCAAGACAGCCTGGAACGGGATTGCTGTTACCACCATTAAAAAGTGTTTTACAAAATGTGGCATTCACGTTAGCGACGCTGATCTGCAGGCGCAACCATTGCATGAAATTTCGCAAGAACTTCAGACACTTGCTACAATTGCTGGACTGCCATATGATGAAGAATCTCCATGGAAATGGAGAATCTACAATGCTGTGATCTCGAGGGCAACTGGGAGGATCGATTTTCGGAATATTACAAAGGTAAGTGAGAAAAACTTCTGTATTTACAATCAAAACTTTTTGAAACGGTCAATTAAAATCTGCACTATTCGGGATATACACTTTTACAATACGGTACAGTATTTTTTCTGCTTTTTTGCAGAAACGGGTGACGATAACGTACAGAGTGAAGAAGAAGGGACTAATGAACCTCTAATGAGTTTAAAAGAAGTGTTACAATCTCTTAAGCGGATCAAAGACATTTGCATTAGGCTTACTCTCGATAAGGAATGTGGGGAGAATGCTGTGAAACACTGTAGTAGGCCTATAACATTTTAAGAGATAGCCACGTTTGGTTGGGCCAAATATAAAATTTACTCTGAATGCCCCTCGTGTTCGGGCGTCAAATATAATTAACTTTACATTGGTCGTTAATGAAATTTACTTGCTTTCGTTAATTTTAATTATATTGATTAATTGACAACGAACATCGTCATCTATATTCTAACTGCTGCCTGGGTTTTGTTGGGCGCCAGAGATAATTATTAATCTCAGGGGTTATTGTTAAATAATAACACTTTGTTCAGATGCTAAATGACACAACGTTATATTTATCACTTTATGTATATTAGACTATATAATATCAACATATAACATTATGATTACTATTAATTGTGCAAAATTGAGTGATTATCAATAGATACAAATTCTTATCACACTTCAATCTTCAATAGAGATTATTGACATATTTAAATAATTTATCAGAAATTGCTTAACATATTTAAATCATCATTCTTCAATCTTCAATAGAGATTATTTAACATATTAACTAATTTATCAAAGATTCTTTAACACATTTAAATCATTTATAATATTATGCTAAATTCTTAATATCTTGAATCTCCCCTTCTCCATTCATACTTTACTTGATCAAAGACATGACTTATTATCTAACAAATTATATATTTTTACTTGTCATTCAATTCAATCTCATCACGACTTATTATCTAACAATTCAGATGTATTTAATTCTTATCCAATTCTATGTCATAACATATAAATGCATCTTTAGGATCTGAACGTTCTCATGGGTTCTTTGAGAATGAAACGGGTTGAATTTACGGTAGACAGTTATTACTACATCTAGATTATGTGATTTAGACAATATACTTTGATAGGTTACTTGTACATGGTTATCCATTCTGCTGCTGGCTCCTTACACTTTATACACAACATACCACTTCACTCCTATTGCTCTGCTTTACTTTGCTCACGATCGCGATGACTAATTAACGCCACGCACTTAGCAATTCAGACTTACTTATTCTTCCGCACACATTATAAAGAAATACTGCTTCGCATCTCTGCCCGCGCACCAATTCAATAATACTCACTAATTCTTCACCTTTACGTCACCGAGTTCTCATATTTCACTTGCTTGCTTTAGTTCATTCTAATTAAGTAATTATTACGGTAATTCGTAATTCTGACTAACAAGTACTATAATTGACCGACCGCTATCATTACCGAACTTCGTACTTCTTCTCCTTGACTTGACCGTTTTCTCACTTTTTACTGACTGACTGGCCACTTATTGACCTTTACTGTTCTCTTACTGACTTTGAACCATCGTTACTGATTTTGCGAGTTATAGTGATAAAGTCCGATTGAGTTAGACTAATTTAGATAGAACCCGACTGACTTAGATATAAAAAGACTGAGCTAGATATAAAAAAACTGAGTTAAATAGAAATAGACTGAGAGCCGTTCTTCTTCGAGAGTTACATTTATAGTCTATCCAAAACTTCCCTTTCTGTTGTCACTCTTCCAATAACCCCGATTGGTCACATTTTGAAAGTGCCGCCGGTAAATTTGAAAATATCCAGTCATTACTTCCAAAATTCTCGCGCGCAGCGATGACGCTATTTCTTATTGGCTACTGCTTTCGGCACTGAGATTTTCCCGCACAGCCGTTAATTCGTAAAAAGAGAAATCTACTTTCTAAAACACACACACCGTTTCAGTATGTTAGCTATTGTATTTTTGAAGGCCGATACACCCTCGTTCTAACGGTATATCGCATTTTTTGCTGGTTTGTGCAAACAAAGCGTTTTATATTTTTATGACATAGAAAGTTTGGATGTAGGCCTACAATACCTTTCTAAGCCGCCAGGCGACAGTGTGTCGGCGTCCACGCCTTAACTATCCGCTTACATAACTAGTACAGTGTCCAAAATCTCTCATACGTTCTTACTACTAATATTACAGTTTGATATTAACTTTAATAATTTATCGTGTCGTACTACAGATATTTATAATTTATTAATTAACTATTCGTAACTCCTTGATTTACGTTACAGGAGTAAACTTTATTGTTTGGTCGAAAATTACGCAACTAAAAAGAAAACTGCAAAAAAACTACATTAAAAAAAAGTATAATCTATACCAATGTGTTTGAATATAAGTAATTTCACTGTAAACATACTGTAAATAGGAAGTACAACTGCAGCATACAAATACAAGTGCATAATAAAATGATATAGTAGATAATCTGTACTTAATATGCTGTATTGTTATTATCCCTCCCAACCCCTTTATTAGACGGCCACCTTTCTAAGCGGCCACATTTTACGATGATGGAAGGGTGGCTGCTAAATACAGGTTTTACTGTATTACGAAAATGTTCCATTCCCGGTCGGGGCGGTTCGGCCCTTGTCGGAACTATTCGTCTCTGTCGCTAACATTCGAGTTTAGCGACAGTTCAATGTAATTTTGCGTATAGTGAGTTCACCCTCCGAAGCTGTCTACACAGTCCAGGAGGTGCTGAGAGCTGCCTTGTACCTCAAGCAGTAGTAGCGGGCAATTTCGCCTATTGCACGAATCCATTACTGTTCAATCAACAAGATTAATCTCACAAATCTTGTTATTTAAACATGAAACCATTGTTAAACAACAAATCGTTAAACATATTAAAATTATTTAGGGGGTTCACTGAACCGTTGAACCTTATGTACTAGCCACCACTGATCAAACCGTATTCTTGTTAAAAGAGTTTATTTAACGTGATTTATAATGTTTCAGTTATTGCGTACCTAAAACAGTGCTACTGGGTAATAAAACACGTTTTCAGTTAACAATTACTTGACGTAGCAATCGTCCATTCCATGGTGACAGCGTGCCCTGTCACTCTGTATGCTGCAGTCTCAAGTGTAGCGTATCATGAATTTCCTTCAGTTCCCGACAAACATTCAGCGATACAGTTTCTTAGAGACACACATATTTTACAGAACCCAAGAATTTCTACGAACGGCCATCAAGTGAAACTGTATACAACAGGTAAAGACCGTTGGGTATGTTCTAAAAAGGACTGCCGGGAATCCAAACAAGTGGGACAGTTTGGATGAAAATAAAAATACAAACGATCGCTGGTTATCGCGACGTGTGGAGGGGAAAATGCGTTGTTACTGGCGATTGCTACGTAGAGTAATTGCTCACTGCACGCTGCCACTAAACCGAAAATATCCACGTTTTTTAATCTTGTCGTATCAAGAAGAAAGTTTACGAAAGTTTACAAAGAGATTCATGAAACAGGGCATGTTTGTCTGGCGAAGCCGCTGAGTATGTATGTCCACAAGTGAAAGTGTAAAAATTACAACCGAAGTAGGCGCGTAGAACAGAGCCGAACGCGACACGACAACACTATTACAGACACGGGAAATCCATTTATCAATTTACTACAGTGGCGGCTGGTGTTATGGTTACAGCGTTGCACAACCACCAATTAGAATAACTAAACTATACAATAATATACGAAATCAGTAAGCAGTTAAATGTGTCGCGGTTGCAAAGTTTCCGCAACGTTCCACTAACAGCGCTGTAGTGCATCTTTAATTTTGTCATCAAGTGTGCACAGCCTTCTTGATTTGTAAATTATATCAGGTTTAATGTTTACGTTGGTTCAAAGTAAACGTGTAGGCCTACTCGTTGTTTTTGAGGTTATAAAATTATAGTTATAATTTTGTATAACTGTGATTGTGATAATTACGTGTCAATCAAAAATAAAAATTGAAAGATTTGTGAAATTTTTAATATTTTATACTGATATACTTTTTCTTGTTGTTCGTAAATGAAAGCAGGCAGTATTCCACTCACTTCTCTTTTAGAGTAGAGTTTTCAAGTAATATTTTATGTAGTTGAATTTATGTCCCTTGCAGTTTATATACAGGGGAAATCTGTTATTATAGCTCAAATGAGTCATTTAAAAATAACTAGCCTGTATTATAAATTTGCTGTTCTTATTTTTTATTTCTCGTAAACACAAGGATCGCTTTCAAATCAGTGTATTATTTTAAAGGTATAAAAAGCATGATTCTGTTTATCTTTTTCTTTTCTCTGCATATTTAGTAGGCCTATTTGATTACTGCAAAGTTAGTGATGCTTGTAGCAATCATTCATGAGTACGTGGGACCATGGAATCTGGCATAGATAGACATACTGATAGAATCATTCCATTATCATTGCAGCTCTCTTTTGGGGGAAACAGTAACTTTCATTTTTTTCCATACGACAGCACTATGTATGATGCAGATATGTTGGTATGCGCCCTGTTTAATGTGCCCTTTTATCCCCTCCCCCATCCTCTCCCCGACCAACTCAACAACTACTGCAACCACCAAAATTTGGAACCACCAGCCGCCACTGCTAGGTATACTGCTACTAATAACATGAGGCAGAGCACAAACCAAACATGTATAGTGGTTTTTGTTTGTACAGCGATAGAATCGATGTGTCTGGTAATTAGTTGCAACGATATCTGGCTGGCTGACTATCGATCGTCCGCGCACTAAAAGCCTCTCTACACAATTAATTGCACACTCGTGTAAACATATTTACCTTTCTCTCTCAGCCGTGCGCGCTCTCTCTCTCTCTCTCTCTCTCTCTCTCTCTCTCTCTCCGTGACCCCATTCCGACCTCCTGTAAACGTAAAACAAAAACATAATTTGAAACGCTAAATTATTTAGTCTCTATATGGACGACTTATTAACTAAATGTAAAGTAATCGGAGTAGATACTACCTTAAATACAATTTTATATTCAAATGACCGGTTGATTTAGACATAACAGACAGAGGATGGTCTGCAACAATCAATATACGCGACAATCGACCAACACGCAGGACGCTACAATTGTCAACAGTAAGACACAAGTGATGGTATTGAGAACCATTGGTAACACGGTATTAGCCAGGGGCATATTTACGGAGGAACGAGACCGGACCCCCCCCCCCCGAGGGTCGAAAAACGTTGACGAATTTTGTTAATCTCTTAAATTTTAGTCTGTTTTATTATTTCTTCAGCTGTGTGGTAAATCTTATTTAATCTATACAAACAGGTTTATTACACAGCATTAAAGTATTGAAATATGCAATAGGCCTATAGGAAAATCAATTCAAAAGTTGGAGTTACCAGAAATGTTTTGAAGGCTAAATAAAATCTCGGACTTGGACAAAAATTCTCCACTGATGTTCCCCCTCTCAAAACTGTCCGAGAGAAACGTACAGAATGTGAGACAGGACTATGGTCCCGGATTTGCAACGAGGAAGTGCAGGAAGGCAACGGTGCGGAGTGTGGCACAGCCTTGTACTCATTGAACAACAGCAAATAACATCCAACTGTGTGTGTGTGTGTGTGTGTGTGTGTGTGTGTGTGTGTGTGTGTGAAGTTGATAAAAAAGAGGTTGGTTGTAGTTGGCCTTGAATGCTGCTGCCGACTTGAAACGAAAATTATCACGTTGTTCCTATACATTATATATATCCTACTATATTATATTATATTCGTCTGTGCCGTGCGCGTTCTTATACAGACGAAGGTCGTTTTTTTATCAAATACACACACGGCAATATGTCCGACTGTCCTTGTAAACACGTACCTTACACGGTAGTTAATTCTGGTAATGGACGGAGATACGCGCGCGCGCCCGAACACACACACGTAACGTGTTCATCTTTTATTGTTCCAAACGCTGCCGCAAAGGGGGCACGCGCGACGAGCTTAAGGTGTGGGGGGGGGAGGCAATAATTGACTACCTTTTTTTTAGACGACTGTACTCACTCAAAGCAGGGGAATGTTTTCTCGCAGTTTTGTTTTATTTATTTATTTATTCCACAGTGTTCAACAGTCTGACCCAATGAGACATTATGTGTCACAACTGAAAATGTACGTAATAGTGACATGAGCTGTTTTCCCGGGTGAAGGCGTGCTTTGCCACGCCGCCTCTTCTTCTTCTGATAGTTCCTATCCGTTTCGGATGTTGGATATCATACAGACTATTTTAACTTTCTGTACTACTTGCACGGAATAAGTGAGTTGTATTCATACCAAACCCAGGCCCAGATTTAGGTGTCTTGCCGACCCTAGGCACTATTGTTAGCCCCCCCCCCCCAACAAGTAACTTCTATATATTCAATTCTCATTGACTGCTGAAAAAAAGTTGCTGAAAGTAGTCATTTCAACTACCTCTATTGCAAATACCTCATTTGATCTTAAATCTAAAAGGGAAATGTGATGTAATTGTGAAAAAGACTACATTTTTTTAACTTTTATTAATATTTATTTACGTGTACACTTTAGTAACACATAGATTAGTTTTATAACAAGTAATATACGTAGGCCTACTTTCTTTTTATAGGTTTATTTATAGACCTACATGGTTTCGTTTTATCATCAAACATAGTAAAATCAATGAAAGTAATGTAAATTGGATAAATAGAACAAATAATTTAAGAGTGATTGATTAAGATCCCAAATTACACAAATGGTTTGATTTTACATTGGCTTTCGTCTTGCTTTGATCAGTGAAAATTCTTCAATAAGGCCTTCAAAGTTCATTTGTTCACTGTTTAAAAGTTCTGCCTCAACAAGCAGGATTGAGAGTGAGTTGAGTTTTTCCTCATTCATTGTGGATCTAACAAATGATTTTAATTCTTTTTAAAACAGAAAACCTACGTTCTGCCGAACAGTTAGAGATGGCTGTACACAAATACATACGAAGAGCTATTGCGATATTTGGAAATGTTGATTGAAGCTGCTCTTGTCGCATGAATAACATCATATGCAGTGGGGTGTTCTTAATATCAGCATTTTTTATTAGTCCAGTAAAATGGACACATTCATTAGCAAATGACTATTCAAGATCATTTTTGTACAAAGATCGAAGTTTATTAGCGAGTTCAATGACAGTTGCAGTTCTTTAAAAATTACAAAATTTTTCGCTATTGAATCATATGCATTTTACCTTCTATGCAACTCAGATTTTAATCGGTCGATTACTGTATTAGGCTAAACATGTCCACCTTGAACTTTTCTCTTCCATGAAGAATAACTTCGGACTCATTGTTCTCGTCAGTCTGGTGTTTTCTTTTTCTTTGGCGTTTGTTACATGACTCGCACAACGTTGCTGTGCTCGTTTTTCATATTCATCAAACATTTTCCGCAGGGAAGCAATAAACGTGATTAAAGACTAATACAGTATTACTATTTTTGACATGATAATGTCTTTTAGCTGGACATCGTTTGAAACTTTCTGTAACATTTTATTTACCGTCACGCTGTATGACGTCATCATTGCATGACGTCATTGGGATTGTTGTAAATAAAGGTTTGTTTTGATACGTCACAATATATATATATATATATATATATATATATATATATATATATATTGATATATATTGCGACAACACAATTGAATTAATTCTTGCGCATAGGATTAAAGTGTGTGTTTTATAAATCAACAAGTCTATATTGGAGGTATTATAATTATTTATTGCACCCCAATTGAATAATAGTTCATACGATATATTTTTAAACATACACAATAGCTATGAATTTTGAAATATTGTTTGAAACAGTTTATATAAAGTTCAGATCTGAAATTGTTACTTGAATGAAGATGTTCCAATTTGATGCGGCGAGATGGCTGAAGGCGATGCGTACATCACGCGTGTCCTTCCCTCGTGGATTCTGCTGGGCTGGTGTCCTGATGATAAACACGCTGAACTTGCTCGTCGAACTGCAACACTGCCTCGCTGCGATAACACTGATTATTGATTGTTAAAGGTTTTTAAAAATGTTTTAATATTGTTTTACTTATTTACGTATCTCAAGGTGTAACGTGGGTGTTTAATAAAAAACGGTGTATAGGCGCACACCTTCCGGCTCGTCTTCAAGTGTCCTCGCGTCACCAGTTCTACCGCGGTCGGTAAAACTACCTATGAGGAAATCTTGACTAACACGGATACTTGAAATCCACAATTATATTATTTCAACTGAATTACTTGGGTCTGTAGAATAACTCACACAGAGTTCCAAGTTTTCGTACACCTTTCGCACTGTTTACGTGTTCACGCAAGAGAAACTTCTTGAACGCGGACCGCACGTTTACTAGACGAATGCTCAAGAAGAACTGCCTTTGATCTGCACATGGCAACAGACAATTTTCAATGATTTTACTGCATTCTAATAGGCCAATTACCGGTCACATGATACTATGCACACGGCCCGAATATTTCTTCATGCAACACTTTGCATGGAATTGGCATTTCTGCAAAGATAATTATCTGGGATTTTATTACTTCACGCTTGAGTGAGTTTCATATAAAGATTTCATATAACAAAAATTCACATTTAACAGTTATTTGAAGATCATAGAATATAGGGAAATTGTAGCTAATATTAAATTTTATGTCTTGTACAAGTCTCATATAAATCGGATAATTATAATGGACACTATAGAAAAACGTTAATAACTCGCGCACCCGCGCACACTTTCACAAACACATTACATAGAAAAATGGCGAATAAAATTTTTAAGAGTTTGACCTATTCTAAATTCTTATCGGTAATACAATACAAAAACTATAGCTAAAAAAACCAATTTGAACAAGAGACAAATTTAAACAGGAGAATGTCCGTCATCCATGCATAAGACATAGTTCATTGCTTATCATGATCCTGTGTTCTATCGCAGGATTAACCCCCACCACGTGAAAAAAAAAATTTTTTTTTAACTTTTCCAAAAATAATTTTTTGTTTTAATATATAATAATACAATGTCCAAGTCCTAATAATAAAATAATAAAACATTGCCCTAATAATTCAAACCCAAACTAAATAAACAACTTCTAATTCTCGCCTTCCATAACTGTCATCTTGACAGATAAACATAAACATATACACGTGGTTAACATTGACAGGTAAATATAAACACATACACGTGGTTGGCCTTTACAATCCAAACACAGATAAGCATACACTTCTGACGTCATTCACTATCGCTATTGTATACAACCGTTCATTCTCAGACTTATTCAACATGACCATGTATTCTTACTATGACAAATTGTACATTGATGTTACACATTCATACATCCTATATCCTGGTATATTCCCTTAATCATCTTTAACATAATATTTCCTTAGTGATGAAGCGTGAAATTTGCCAATTATTTAAAACTTCGGCTAACTGCCTTTCTTTATCTTGGGTTATCTGACTATTGCGGGTCAGCTTGTTGTCCGTTATCTTATCAACGTAATTAATGTGCGTCTTGTGTATCCGACCCGCGCTTTGACATCGCTCGATATTGTCGTGCATGCACCCGAATTTAATTGTGTGTAACTTGTCTTGGATGGTACATTTCAGCGTTCTGTTAGCAAAATTAATATTTTCCACCCACTTATCCCTACAGTTACTATAAACTAAATCGTCTCTAATTTCAGCAGGATATAGGCCTGACACAACGTATACATCCTTATAATTAGATTTATTAACATTAGATCCATTGAACTGCTTTTTGTTATGTTTTCTTTATTTGTAATTTTATTTGTGCTTTTTACTTTGTTGCACGGACTCTCGCCGTGCAACCTTACTCGTTTCTTTTGTTGCTCTTTATTTGGTTTACTTCAGTAATAGCTGATACTTTATGTGTATTAAAATTCTGAAAAGTTGTTTGATTTTTACTTTGTTGTTGTTTTTGTTGTGGTTGAGGCTGGAATTGTTTACGCGGCGGTTCACTATTATTTACCACAATTGTTTCCACCTTATTGTCATCAGTATCATTCACCTCCCTGTCCTTCATAAATACCTTAGTATCTTATTTAGATTCATTTAGTACCTCACCAGTATGAAATGTGTCATAAATACCTGCACAGTTTGTATCAATACCAGTTCCAGGCTCTACTACTGGTTCAATATATATATATATATATATATATATATATATATATATATATAATGTGTTAAAAATAATATCACTGCAAACAATTAAACTAGATTTATGAAGCGTCCTGAAAGTTTAAAATCAAGTGTTAGCACAATTTACCAGGCGGGAATCGTTAACTAAAACCGCGACGCTGACATGCTAACGTCGTCGCAGATTCAAGACCTAACAAGAAAACAACACTGCATAGCAGTAGATAGGTTATTGTCTCTAGTTAATTCATATTGTTTATTCATATTCGTATTGTTTATTCATAGGTTGTGTCGCCGTATGTGATTCATTATGGTTACTGACTGACTGACTGTTCCTTTTGCGCAAATGTTGCGTTTAGCTGGCGGCTGAAAGACATTATTAAGCTTTTACCATTTGGTAAACGGTACTTTTTCAAGTGAAGTATCAACTTTTTGGAGAGTTTGACTCGCTTTCTCAAATCTGTCCAAAATGTCACAGTTCCATCATTAATGTTGTTTCAGGTCTGTTCAAAGACTTCAATAATCCCGATGCTTCACTCCTTACTGACGGTTTCTCATTAGTATCATCTTCGTAATGCTCCAGAGCCAGTATCACACTCACCTCGTGCCGCCCCCCTGAGCCTGCCGCCCCTAGGCACGTGCCTAGTGTCCCTTGTGAGAAATCCGGGCCTGGCCAAACCAGGTCCTTAAATTTCTCAGCCACGATATTCTCGATCGCCCAACTCCTCTCTTTCCAAGTACTTTTCCCTGTAGTATGGACTTCAATAAGTAAAATCTCTGTTCATTTCTCATGACATGTCCCAGATACTGAAGCTTCCTTATTTTCACTGTGATTTTTAACTTCCCTATCTTTCTTCATTTTTATAAGAACTTCAAGATTAGTTCCACACCGTCTAGCAGATTATAAAACGGTAAGATCGCAAAGGATGAACTTGAGTAAACTGCCACACCACAACCGCGCACGAGAAGGTAAATGATTTTGAGAATTGGTATTTCTTGACTAAAAATAAAGATTTTTCGTAGAAAACGACCATGAAAACAGAATAGTAATGTGTGGCTGTCGAACTAAAGTCGATGCTTTAAAGAAAAGTAGGTACTATACAGTCCGCACTTTCGAGTATCGCTGATACTTTATAAATCAGCTGTTTATCATTTTCATGGTTCAAAACGCTCACTACGGTCCCCTTCTGTTTTGTCTACTTTCAGACTAAAAATACCAAACTTACAAGACAATGTCTGAGAAGATAAAAGTCATAACGGGCGATGGAATGTTAAAGGCATGTATATATTATATTATATTCATCAGTGAGCGCTCTTGTTCAGAGGAAGTTCGTTACACAGCCGGCAGTAGGCCTACGTCCGACTGTCCTTGCAAACACATACGTTACACGGTAGTTAACGGAGATACGCGTATTCGGGGGTGGTAAGGGAGGGCACTTGCCCCCCCTAATATCTATCAAATGAATTAAAAATCAGTGAGCCGTAGCTTTGTGCAGTTTTTGACAAGGCATTGGAAAGCTTTTCAAATCTAGTTTTCTTGCGTAGTTCAACGTATTCAAGCTACGCTATATGTAATGTTAAGTTAACCACTTGGTAAAATAAAGTACTTCCCCAGAAATTATCACATCCAATGCCAATTTAACCAGCTTGGGGCCCTTAGGAAGTAGAAAAACCGAGGTCCCCTCTAGATTATTTATTTTTTTCATATTATTGTGTGTGCGTGCATGCGTTTACACACGTTTGTGGATGTGTGTGTGTGTGTGTGTGTCTTTTGAAGGGCTAGCAAAAAATATAACCTTAGAATGGCCAAATAAACGAGCGGAAAGGCGGGCTAGAGAGCCTATCTTTCTGTCTGTTCGGAGGTTTGGATTCTCACTAACCCACCTTTCTGTCTGTTCGAGGATAGAATTTTCACTAACTCGCCCGTTCGTAGGTTAGAAATTTTGCTCACTCCCCCTTTCCGCCCGTTCGGAGGGTAAAATTCTCGCTAGCCCACCTTTCCGCTAATTCGGAGGTTAGAATTGTCGCTAGCCTACCTTTCTGCCCGTTACAGGTTAGCATCGTCTCCAGCGTGTCTTTCTGGGGTAGTGCCAACGCCTCCACCCGAACACTGCCAATAATTCCTGCCTTTCTAGTCCATTCCTCAATTACTCTTCAATGAAGCCCTCGGTTTGCTAAAAAAAAAAAAGTTTCGAAGATATTGCCCCGTAGGTGAAATCCCGCCCATGGTTAAAGGGAATCGTGGTCGACATTGAGGCTGCCATTAATAATGCTGTAAGAGTAGTTAGCCAACAGAAAACATACTTGGATGCAGATTTCGTCGTTACGTAGAGTTGATGAGTTTTTGTGCTTTTACAAATAAAATAAAATTCTATTTTGTATGCACAAAACTATAGATAAGTAAATGTGGCTATAAAGCAAATCGTGGGTATTGACTAAGTGGCTATTGATGTTAGTCGCATACAAGCCGTGGAAATGAAATTCCGTGATGCGAGAAAGGCTTAAACGAGAGGGGACAGGATAAGAAAAGAGCCGATCAGAAATTATAAGTTATACAAATTCTTCAGCTAACGGAAGAATAAACGAACAGAGGAAAAAGTTAGAAGACAGAGTAGAAGACACAATACCAGTAGCGTGGCGTCCATGTAACCGTTGTTGCCGGCGGCAACAGTTCTGGAAATGAGACAAAATAATATTAATTCTATCACAGAATGAATACTTTGGTTATTGAATAATTTGAAATCCGAACAATATCAGGCTAGTAGAGAAACTTGAAGAAAAGCGTAGCATTGTTTTAGAACTGCTGGGCGCTTGCACCGTTTTGTGTTGCCGGCGCGGATATCGACAATATTTTACTGCGTACGGTCATTGACCTCGTAGTAGTTGTCACTCTACAAACGGGAGGGGGACACATTCGTCCACCCAATGTGTTGCCGCTGTATAAACCGGCAAATCGCTCAGTTAGCAGCTACGTTCGTTTTCGGAACTGACGTGCAGCAGATACTACGTACCTATTTGTGTTTTGTTCCTTTAGTTATGTGTTTCTCTGTTTGTCTTTATTATTTTAATTCGATTATTTGTGTCCTGGATTATTCCGTGTAAGTATAATGGAGTCAGATCCCGCTGAACCGGAACCCCCTTCTTCTGCCAGCGAATGATAGAAAATACTCTAAAAAAAATATTTTCGCTCTAAAAAGAACACTTGGTATAAGAAAAAATCTAATTGAGTTTTGGGTTAAGTTTTAGGCCTGTCAGAACCGGCAACAGCTGTTACCCACGCCACGGCACTGCAGAATAGAGAATACCATAGTACTCAATATGGTCTAGTGGTGTAAACCAAGGGCTGTTACTAAGGAACAGTTGTAGCTCTTTCACACTCGCCTTAAAGATAGTGATGCTGATTAGTCTTAACTTTTTTTTTTCTTTTTTATGAAGCCGACTCGACAGAACCCCGGACCCCCTGGAAGCCAAATTCTAGATACGCCACTGGTTAAGTTCGTATGTCCAAATAAAAATTGGTATGGAAAACCATACATGACTTCCACATTCTAAGATGTATATTTAAAATCATTTAAATATAAGTTGAAAAAATTTGACAAGTTTGACAGCTTGAAATGAAATATTTCCATAGAAACTACTTCTTTGTTGCCGATAACGTAGTACACATATAAATAATTATCCCCTCCCCCTTTAACTACCCTATTCATTTATAGGTATTTCACTTACCGTTCCACAATGGATTATTATGACCTTCTCTTCATGATACTTTATTTATAAAAATTAAGTACTTTAGTCTTGTTAAAATGTAAAACGTTGCTGGTTAACTACGCCTTCCGCTTAACCGATCTTCACCAAATCAATAGGCCTTGAGTCCTCTACAACTCGGGAACACATGGAAAAATTATTTGATTCTGTTTGAATTTGCGGCAGTTATTGTTTGTCATAGAAAAAATTCTACACACAGACACACACAGTCATGTTTTGAGGGTAGTACAATTAGAATCAGTCCTGATCTCGAACACGATTTTTTTCGCGATCACCACGATCGAGAAATCATAACATGTGACAAGCAGCAACTCAGTGCGTGTTTTCTTCTTTTATTTGTAATAAGTGAAACTGAAGAACAATAGGTAAGTGTCCTTGAAAGCAATTGAATCAGAAACAGCGATAAGGAAGTATGACGGGATGCATAAAGTACGAAGGAAAGGAAAGGAAATAATCACACGGCGGAGAGTGTGTAGAATGTGCCAAAACAGAAATAACACTTGCAACGGTCCAAACGGACGCAGTTCAGCTCATTTGAATAACAAAACGCGTTAATGGCGGTTAAAAGCATTGAATATTGAGTGAGTCTCTCTCTCTCTCACACACACACACACACACACACACACACACACACACACACACACACACACACACACACACACACACACACACGTTTGTCACGACTTTGTGGCTGTCGAGAGTGACCTGACATATTATATAGGTTGTTCTTATCCAAGTAGTTGAAAATTGACTAATCTATATATTACATAAAACTCTGTTAAGTCTGAGGATTTCTTTCCGATGCACCGATACTGTATCCACACCGTTACACCGATTGCCACCAAATTTTGCGCAGGCAACCTTTGACACACGGCGAAAAACACTGTCTAATTTGGAATTTGATATTCTTCCCCGTTCACACGATTTAGGTCTTTCAATTATACTCTTTTGTTGACGCGTATAAAGATGTCAACACTAGCATGGAGACAAGAATTAATTACCATAGTAACAAGTAAATAAACAAAAGCTATTTAGCGGTATCGGAACTGTACCTGCAGTACATTTCGATGTTGTATATAATATGCGATTGTATCGATATATTACAAGAAAAGAAGAAGAAGTGTACTAATTATAAATTGTCCTATTTCTTAATGCAAACCAAAAAATATGTGTTGTTTTCATTTGTGAGGTTAGGTGAAAACGGTTTTCGGTTTTTAGTTTACTGCTGAAATAAATAAAAGCCATGGTTGAGGAAAATATAACGTTTAATGTGGTATACAATGCTTATAACACAGTGACACTTACGATAAAGAACCTAACGTTTTTGAGTACGGGTACTTTATAAATATCTCCAAAGGCTTTATAAATGGATACTTTTAAATCTCCAAAGGCTGTTGCACCAACATAATAATTTTGTACAAGTGTCCAAAACAGCTTTGGAGAGAATTTGATTAATGAGTACAAAATTGTAAGGTAAGGTAGGAACCGTAACAGGCAGAACGCCTAAAACGTGAAGAAGAAGAAGAAGAAGAAGAAGAAGAAGAAGAAGAAGAAGAAGAAGAAGAAGAAGAAGAAGAGGAGGAGGAGGAGGAGGAGGAGGAGGAGGAGGAGGAGAGGAGGAGGAGGAGGAGGAGGAGGAGGAGGAGGAGTACAAAATGTTATACGAACTGACGAACGCCATATACACATAGAAAATAAAAATTATCTTAAAATACTTATTAAAAGTCAAATATTCGCGTGCGAAGCCGCGGGTAACAGCTAGTACGCAATAATTCTGATGTGACCTCGAAAACATTTAATAGTTTTTCGTCGGCCAATGGCTAACTACGGTCGGGGGATCAGGCGGGTCACCCCCCCCCTAACTATTAGAAATTTCAGCAAAGTTCCATAACACTTAACATAGGCCTATTTCTAACCCTGTTGGGTGTGTACATATTAGAATAAGGCTTGTACATGATTGTAGAAGTAAAAGGAATTACGCTGGCAACACTTGTAAATTAACAAACTGAAAGTTGTCGTCAGACGTTAAAGCTAGTCTTTCCTCCTAGAAGCAGGTCTCATCTCCTCTCCCAGGGGCATATTTTCGGGGGGGGGGGGGGTCTGACGGGACCGGAGCTTCCTCAGAAGGTCGAAAAAAATTGACGTAAAATGTTGTTATAATCTCTTGATTTCTAGGCTGTTTTATTATTAATTTTTTTTGCTGTATAATATAATAGTAACGTTTTAAAAAATATACAAAACGCGTTTATTACTCAGCACGTTTACGATTGATGTATGAGACACAGGAAAATCAATTCAGTCAATAAGTATCTTAAGTTATAATAACGCATATTTTTATTGTGTCATTACCGTTTACATAAATAGGATTGATTTCAGTAGGCCTATGTTATCACAAGAGCTTCAGCCACCTTAAAGACAGTAATATTGATTAGTCTTAAGAAATATTTCTTTTTGTATAAGGCCCACACGATCGAACCCCCTCTCCCCGAGGCCATATTCTAGATAGGCCTACGCCACTGCCTTCTCCCCAGGAGCAGCTCCTAGTTATACCACTGACGCCGACTGTTAACCTTCTGACCGAGAGAACTATACCGAAATGTTAGAAGCTATAAACTGTAGTGGTAGGAGGGGGGGTCGAAGGACCGTTACCAGACCAAGTGACTAAATTATTGTTATTATTAGGCCTAAGTGTTGTACCTCCGACTTGATCCGCGAATTTCGCTTTAAAACCTACGCCTACATCTTGCCCGGCTTCTCCTTCAATTATCAGTATTTCCTTGCCTCATTTAAATCGTCCAAGAGCCGAATTCTTCTTCTTCTTCTTCTTCTTCTTCTTCTTCTTCTTCTTCTTCTTCTTCTTCTTCTTCTTCTTCTTCTTCTTCTTCCAAACCGTGGAGTTTCTTTCAAATTTTCCTCGATGACATAATACAGCATGCGATTCCTTCACAGGATGTGTCTGATCCAGATTGCTTTCCTTATAAACAATTGTAGACACAAAAGGAATTACGATATTTGTAATTAATAAAATAAAGTATAGTCCGACCTTCAAGCAGGTTTCATCCCCCCCCCCCCAGGTACAGCTCCTAGTTACACGATTGTTCGTCATTATCAGTGGAGATGCTGTCACATAGACGAACAATGCGTCGCGTAAGGACTCGCAACTTCAGTAACTAAGGCCGACCACACACTGGAGCAACATTTTGTTTCGCGACATAACCGTTTCGACGCTTCGTGTTGCAAAGCGTCGCTTCGGTGGAGAGAGGCTTGAGACACTGTCTTACGACAAAACAATTTCTCGTCAGCTGTTTTTGACTAGTGAAAGTGTGTGGTTCGTGACAGGCATTAAAATAGAAACCATGGACTAGGTAAGTGTAATATAATCTCTCCGCCTTTTGTGGGTAGAATCTAGCGCATGCGTAGTTCAAAACGTCGCAAGCTGTTTTGTTGTGAGACATAAATTGAAGGGGCTTCGTCTTTGGTCGCAAGGGGCCTTGCGACGCCTCTAGACAATGTCGCAGCCAGTGTGTGGCGCTTTATAGATCCTTATGGCAGTAGAGTCGTCTAGACGATGCTTAGCGATACGATGCGCCAAAACGGTTCTGTCGCGAAACAAAATGTCTTCGGCAGAAGGTAGAATTTTGCAGCGTTAAAAATTACAAAGACGATTTTGTGACAGTCAAACGTCCAATGACACATCCGATGATGAAATTGTCCGTAGACGTAGGCATCTCCAAGCGTGCAAGCATACCGTTGTATACTCCCCTAGGCACTGAAGATGTTTGTCAAAGCTATACCGAAACACGAAGGTATTGGCGACACACTGGGAAATACGGTTTAGAACAACACCACAAACGTTTATCCAAAAACTTAAAACTAAATGTGGTTTTAAGTACACTTTTGGATTAGGCTATACCTGTTGCTGTCACAAGCCGACCTTATTCGAAGTTAAAGTCGATTAAGCATGTTATCTTTGATAAACCATGTTACGTTTTCAACTCTAATACGATACTGAAAACTGGTTAAACATTTGTATATTTAAAGAAAACGTGTTCGCATAAAGGAGAGTTATTAGTATGTTTTAACAATGCATTCCGAAAAACTTTGCATAGAGGGCCATACCATTTGCTATAATTGGTTGGGTCATTGTTTAAGAAGAAAGATACTGGTTGCTTACAACTGCCATGGAGGATGTCATAGAGGGAGAAAAAAGAAGAGGGCGTAGAAGAATGAATTTAATAGATAGCATTAAAATCAGAGGGTGTTACGAAGAAACGGAAAGACTGGGATGCGACAGTACAGCTTGGAGAGCTTTTACCATTTGAAGACCTGCCTTATGGCAGAACACCAAATAATAATAACAATGCATTAGTGTGTTCATTAGTAAAAAAGTTGATATTTACCATTGTATATATATTATTATAGTATTTATATTTATAAACCCACGTGATTACAAAAAACACTCCACCTCAAGTGAAAGCTTGTATTGTGCCAGCGTTTTTAAAGCGTTAGTAACTCGGTGTTAGAGATTTCGAGCCGCGCGATATATATGGGTTCTACGAGGATTGTTCAATAGAAACACGTTTGATCTGCGCAGCCGTGACTTCTTCACCATGGCAACGGAATTCATTTGTTTATATTGTCTGTGTAAGTACTAGTGACGCGTCTGTCAAATATATCTGCAGTTTGCTCTTTTCTAAGCGTTGTGACTGGGTTGAAAAATGGCAACTATGATAGAAAATCCGTCCAAAGATAATCTCCGTGCCGTTATTCAGTTTTTGGCCGCTGAGGGGCGTCAGCCAATAGAAATTTACACGAGAATGAAAGCTGTATATGGTGACTATAGTTATTCTCATACGGCAATGGTTGAATGGTGCAATAAGTTTCGACAAGGAAGAGAATCCACTACAGATTTGGCCCGTCCCGGACCTGGACGTGTTCCAGCATCAGATGAAAATGTGAGACAGCTGGAAACTGCTTTACACGCAAATAGGCGCATCAGAGTTAAAGAACTTTCTCAAATGTTGAGCATCAGCGTGGCAACTATTCATTCCATCATTCATAGTCTTGGCTGTCACAAAGTTGCTGCTCAGTGGATTCCACGACTGCTTACTGATGAGCAGAAAAATATTCGTTCGGCCTTATCATTAGAGCATTTGATGCACTATCAAGAACAAGTTGATATCACCAAATCTACATCTTTGTAGATACTATCAACCTTTCTACACCAAATTGTTGCTAGTGATGAGTCTTGGTGTTATCACTACGAACCAGAATCCAAACGTGGAAGCATGTACAATCTCCGAAGGCGAACAATGTCGGTCCAACCTTCGGCAGGAAAAGTAATGGTGACCGTATGTTTTTATTATCAGGGTGTGCGGCTCTTAGATTTTAAAGAACCTGGTGTCAACATCAACGCTGAGCGATATGCAGACAGCTTAAAACGCTTACGGGTCAGCATCAAGAATAAACGTCCCGGGAAGCTCATAAATGGTGTCATTCTTCTGCATGATAATGCTCGACCCTATGTAGCCCAGACTATTCAAGATCTGCTTGGTCGTATGAAGTGGGAAGTCTTACAAAATCCACCTTACAGTCCCGACTTGTCTACGTGGAATTATCAATTTTTTGGCCCATTAAAGAAATCACTAAAAGGACGGCGGTTCAAATCGGACGCTGAGGTAGAGTTTGGTGTTAGCGAATGGTTCCGCAAACGGACGAAAGAATTTTACTAGCAACGAATCTACAGATTAGTGGAACAGTGGAACTCATGCCTTAATGTTAATAGAGACTTCTTTTAAAATCGTTGAATAAATAATGCTTTACAGCCTCTTAATGTGTTTCTATTGAACAACCTCGTATGTAGGCCTATTCTGCGTTGAACATAATATTTTATCATGCTATAAAACATTAAGATATTAGACTTGATAATGGATCTTGTACTTAAAATTAAACCATAATCGTGTTCATTTGAACCATAACCTAATAACATTAAAACCGATTAGTAACTTTAGCCACCACACGCTAATTTTAATTATAAATTGGGCTTCCGCCAAATACTCCTACATGCACTACTCTTCCTTGTACGTGCCGACCAGCACTGGCATACGACTCCCTACAAACTCCTTACCGTATGGCTGAAGTGGGCTTGTCCCAGATCAGCCCGCAGCCTGGTACTAACAAGGACCAGTCTCAAGCAACTCTAAAAAAAAATTTGAAACTGAAGTACGATATCGAACATAATTCAGCTTCATCAAAATGTTTACCCACCGGCGCACCCCACTGCTGGTTATATAGGAAACATATCTTCCATTACATTTATAAAGATCTGTTTCTGTCGGGATTGAACATCAAAAATACATTATAAATGCTTTCCGAAATGTCGCAACCTCGCTTCACGTGATTAGAGAATTCCTTGTACCAACAATCAAAATTGCTTCTGTTTACGTTTTGAAAAAACGTCTCGTGCACCATATAGTGGGTAACGTAATACGTTTTCAATCTGAAGAACATATAATTCCATACTTCAGTGTTGGGAATCCTCACTGAAATCGTGATATTGTTTCGATTGCTCGTCGCAGTGTACGTAAGGTAACCCAGTTCGACCAAGTGTTGAAAAATACCTCTGTAGTCGACGACAACAGTATTGTTTGCGGCTTTGGTGAACGCATCGTTTAAATCTAGAATATTGTACGGTTTACGAACCGAGCCGATGTAAACACTTTTGTTGTGCAATAAATCTTCCTGAATCGTTTTCCTGATAGAATCGTGTTTAAATATCTCTTGTACCCTGTTGATATAACCGTAGAGCCCGCTCAGCCAGTAACGTTTCGTGCGTCCGGATTTTAGAAAATTCAAAACGGAATACGGACTGTAGACACTGCGGCCCGTTGTTATAGACTCGTAACCGTTGTACCACTGGCGAACCGCTTCCATTTGACTGGCGTTCACGTGCAAACCGCGTTTTTCGAAAAGGCGTTCAATGTCGCCTTGTGAAAAGCTGTAAAAGTGTTGAAAAGCGGCGTCGTCTAGAGATTCGATTCTGCCGACGTCGAGTAGGCCCGGATATCCGGCGGAGGGCATGAGCGATGTGCCCGTAATGACTCCTCGACTCACATAGCCCGTTGATCTCAGTAGCTCTGAAATTTGACTTAAAACTAATTTCCCGGTGTCCCATAATACACTGTTGTCGACCGCATCGAACATTGCCGCTGTTATAAAGCTGTCATAATCGTTGACAAGGACCCATACACTCGAATTGTAGTGGTTGTGTAAAAAAAATGCTAACTTGATCAGACCTTGTAAAACGTCATTTTCGTCCAACGTTTCGTAATCTCTCTCGTCGCACCATTGTCTACATAATTTCTTATAACTTTCCACCAGTGCACCATTCACACACACGTACCTGTGGTCCATATAACTCATATGTACTCTGTCCCTGAACACTTCTAAAGCTTTGTCGTAACTACCTACCGGGTGGTCGACCTTCAAGTCCAGATAAAGTACCGGACTTTTTCCGAAATTTTCGTCGAAAAACTTTCTTTCCCCTTTGTAAATGTTCAGATCGCTGAACAGTTTGAAATTATCCGACCGGTATCTGTCCTGACGTTGTCCGGTCTCGTTGTCGACGGGGATCGATACGAAGGATTTCAACATGTCCAGATTTGTGGACTTCATAAACCTCCTCGGCGCTGTAATAATCACGTTTCCATCATAGGTGAACATCTGTTTCACGAGCAGCGTTTTGTCCAGAAAGGCTGCCCTTTTTACCACTTCGGAAAATTTACTGCTGTCTGTTATTACCTGTAAACAAACATTTTGTATGGTTTATGACAATTACAAAAAAGACAGGCTAAAGTAGCCTACAATATTCAGTGGTAAACAAGACCCCCTCAATTGTAAGATCCCCGCCACATTTTGTGGTAAATTTTTTTTAAAAAGCTTCTTTACATCCGAATTTTAGACCGGCAAAAATATTCGTAACATAAATTCAGGTTTAGTTCTTGCATCCTGCCAAGAATAGACAGGCACATCCCTACGCTGAGGCTTGGCGATGCTGAGGTTGCAAGCAGCGTCCTGCCATCACAAAGATAGACAGGACTCCTGCTTTGCCGTCTCGACGGGAGCTGAAACTCAGAGCACGGGAGGTGTGTAAGTGCCCAATTGCGGAAGCCACCGTTACGGACGACTCGCCTCCGGGCGGTCGAACCTATCGACAACACCAGCGCTTCTCTAAGCTCCACCGGGCGGTACCTTATGGGGTAATAGGCCCACCCAGACCCATGTCATACACGCTTATCGTGTATTTGTGGATCGCTCCTTAAGACCTTGTGGCGAGTGAACGACCGAACTGCACATTATGAAACTGGCGTTCGTCGGGCTCCGGCCTGTACAACGCTCACAAGATGCCCCGTGAATCTTCTGTCTATCTAGCAGATTTAGTACTAAGTAAATGACGAATTGGACGTTTTTCATTTGTATGCATCGATGTATAGGCCCTACTATATGGATCGCGTGCTGCATCATTCACAGAATTCGGTCCGACTGCCGCACCAATAATAAGGCGTATGCTATATACTGTAGGCTACCTGTACAAAGGCTGACTTTTCTGCTTTGTTATAGCTGTTGATGCTTTAGTTGGGCATATTTTGCGCTATTTTATAGCTATGTCACATTTTAACATTAATTAATGACTCAAAAGTGGGAGGTTTTTAATAAGTGCTTTTCCAAAATAAACAAATTTGTTTCATTGTAAGATTTCAGTATTCTGACATATTATTTCAGATTATCCCTAAGTTCTGTTGCGTTCATAAATACTTATGAACATTTAATGTTGAAGCCAGACGAATAAAGATTAAAAATAAGCGAAACAAAGAATAAAAGACGTGAGCCGTAAGCTTTAAAATGTTTATTGCGTAAAAGAAGCTGGCGTAGGCCTATACGCTCGCCATGGTCGTTAAAGTGTTCAATTAATAATGCTAATTTACATTAAAATTTTTTATTTAATTTAATTATCTACATATTATTTGTATAACAATTGTCTAAATTTTTAACATCTACTAAATAATACAAATTTATTTAACTTTTGGCGGACACAAAGCTTAGAGAAGGTAGCTGCGGCGGTTCTTTCCTTAGCAATATCATAGCACAAGATTTTATAAAATAATGTCCCTATTAAATTGATAAGTTTGACTTCATGGCTGTCTTTAGAAAAATCATTGTTTGAAATACGTTTTCTAAACACTGTGTCGGCAAAGTTTTTTCAAGCTGATGTAATTAGTTAAGATATACGACAAAAGTGAAAACAAACTGTTATAATAATGAAATCTTCATAAACACAAATTTTGAGTAGAACTGTCTCAAATGTAATAATTGTAAGGTGTCAAAAGAAGTGCATTACTGACTGAATGACTTGTTTAGTACACGTCTTAACTTAGCGCCGAACGTTTTATTCCCCCCCCCCCCGTGTTGGGGGAAGCTGTACATGCTTCCGAATGTTTTCTGCCGTTCACTTTGCCTATCGGCACGAGATCCATACAGTGTACATCGATGTTTGTATGTATGTCGTTAGCGATTTCCGTTAGTGAACCTGAAGGAAAATACCATAATTTCCTTAGAGGAGGAATGGAGATAACCGAACCAGATGTTCTGAACCTGAACCTAGCGTTACGTTGTCGGCCTGAACACCACAGTACCTACTACTGTATTAGATTTATGATGAAAACAAATTGTTTTGGAACGAGTGAAGCGGGTTCTCAGTTTTAACTCGACCGTTGCCTATTTAACTCTTTGTCCGTCAGTGGCGTATCTAGAATTTGGTCTGTAGGGGGGGGTAGAGGTCCAGTCGAGTCGGCTTCACACAAAAGAAAAAAAAACAAGTTAAACTAATAAACAGTAGTGTTTAAAGTGGCTGAAAACCCCGAGATAACATCCTGAAATCAATCGCATTAAAGCAAACTGTAATTACAGTAAAAATACGGGTTGTTTACATAGTTTACAAGATACTTACTAATGATTATCAAATGAACTGATTATCCTATATGTTGTTAAAATTAAATCCCTGGCTGTTTGGCCGTGGTCCATTGTTTTCTACAAAAACAGACGCTTTGGCAGTGCCATCGACTGCCATCATCAGTTTATAATCATAATCGATTTACGCTAATCGAGTTAAAGTCTAACGTCTACCACCTTACGTTAGCGTAACTCGATTTTACACTGATGACGGGAGTCGTTGGCCCTGCCAAAACGTCTCATTTGGTAGAACAAATATCGGTATGGAGAACCATACATGACTTCCATATTCTAAGATTTATATTTAAAATCATTTTCAGCCAAACAGCCAGGCTGTGTCTTACCTGCCTTTTTATTGCTGTATTAAATGAAAAATATTATATTACATTAAAATGAAAAAATTATAATTTTATTGCCTGGCAACAAAATTATTTTATTTTTAACAATTACCATTGTTTAAAAAAGTTTAAATAAATTTTCAAGTACTTTACTCTTGTTAAAACGTAAAAGGTTGCAGGTAAACTACCCCTTCCCCTTAACCGATCTTCACCAAAATCGAAAGTCATTGAGACCTCTACAATTCAGGGACGTATGCAAAAAATTATTTGATTCTGTTTGAATTTGCGGCTGTTATCGTTTGCCATAGAAAATACGCTTGATAAAAAAACGTTGCAGGTAAACTACCCCTTCCCCTTAACCGATCTTCACCAAAAACAATAGGTCTTGAGTACTTTACAAATCAGGGCTGTATGCAAAACATTATTTGATTCTGTTTGAATTTGCGGCTGTTATCGTTTGCCATAGAAAATACCCTTGTTAAAAAAACGTTGCAGGTAAACTACCCCTTTCCCTCAACCGATCTTCACCAAAAACAATAGGTCATGAGAACTCTACAATTTAGGGCTGTATGCAAATAATCTTTTGATTCTGTTTGAATTTGCGGCTGTTATCGTTTGCCATAGGAAATACCCTTGTTAAAACATAAAACGTTACAGGTAAACTACCCCTTTCCCTTAACCGATCTTCACCAAAAACAATAGATCTTGAGTACTCTACAAATCAGGGCTGTATGCAAAACATTATTTGATTCTGTTTGAATTTGCGGCTGTTATCGTTTGCCATAGAAAATACCCTTGTTAAAAAAACGTTGCAGGTAAACTACCCCTTTCCCTCAACCGAACTTCACCAAAAACAATAGGTCTTGAGAACTCTACAATTTAGGGCTGTATGCAAATAATCTTTTGATTCTGTTTGAATTTGCGGCTGTTATCGTTTGCCATAGGAAATACCCTTGTTAAAATATAAAACGTTACAGGTAAACTACCCCTTTCCCTTAACCGATCTTCACCAACATCAGCAGATCTTGAGAACTCTACAATTCAGGGCTGTATGCGAAACATTATTTGATTCTGTTTGAATTTGCGGCTGTTATCGTTTGCCAAACAAACAAAATTACCCTTGCTAAAAAAAAACCGTTGCAGGTAAACTACCCCTTTCCCTCAACCGATCTTCACCAAAAACAATAGGTCGCGAGTACTCTGCAAATCAGGACTGTATGCAAAAAATTATTTGATTCTGTTTGAATTTGCGGCAGTTATCGTTTGCCATAGAAAAAAAATCTACAGACAGATAGACACATAGACAGACAGACAGACACACAGACACTTTTCGGAAAACGACTTTTTTTCATGTTTTGAGTGTAGTAGAATCAGAATCTGCAATAATCTCGAACACGATTTTTTTTGCCATCACCATACTTCCATTCCTTAAGGAATATGGAAGTAAAAATGGACCGCGGTCAAACAGCGCGGGAATGAATTTTAACAGCATTGACTCCGGTCGTGTAAGCCAACGAAGTACATTGATTATCCTATGTTTTATATATCAAACATAATTGTAGGGCCTATATTCAAAAACAGTAAGTAATAGATTAGGGTACACAGCTGAAAAAATAATAAAAGAGCCTAAAAATTTAACAGATTAACAAAATTCGTTAACTGTTTCCACTCTCTGTGGTTGAGGTCCAGGCCCGTTCGCTCCCCCCCCCCCCCGTAAATACAGCGCTGTTCTCTGTCTGTCTATCTGTTTGGGGTCTGTCTATGTATCACGTATTTTTAAATGTCTCAACCTTTTTCGTAAAATCTGGCATGCATGTCCATACTTTTACGCCACAAGGCTCAATCTGTTTATTTTTATTTAATTTTTTTTTTAGATTAATTCACCCGAAAATATGAGATGTAGCGGGCACAAAATATGACGGATCAAAATATTGAAGCACTCGCAAAAATCCGTCTGGAGTATCAGATTAAAGAGATTCTTAACCACAATTTGAACAGTGTTCGTGTTTGAAAACTTCAAACTTTTCAGACAGCAGAGATCAAAAGTTAACAAAACATTCTGAAAACCACCAAAATTCATGCCGGATATCTGACTAAATGGAATTTTAACCCAAATCTAAATGTAATATTAACTTTAGGGACAGCACAGGTCAAAAATGGAAGTCAAAATTTCCCCAAAATTGTATTAATTACAACTACATTTTTTAATTGTAACATGTAAAAATGTACTCACTCAAATGTTTCTAAGTTATACTTTGTATTCAAACAGAACATATGTTAGACACGCATCGCTTTCTGTAATATTTCTAATATACATTTTATTATAACTGTATTTATAATTGTGCTTAAAGTAATATTATATTACCGGTACATTAATTTGTAAAATGTATAAATAACGCCTTCGCATATTATATTTACATCTATTGATTTAAGTGTACCAAAGTGAGTGATAGAAAATATTTGGCTGGTGTAAAACACGCACAGTCATACAGAAACACATTGATTCAATTAATATTTTTCGTACAACAATTGTTTATTGTACAACAAAAGGTTTGGCAAATGTTATGTGTGGAGCGTTGCTTTATATGGTGCAGAGTCATGGACACTGAGGAAGGAGGATGAGAAAAGATTAGAAGCATTTGACATGTGGGTTCGGCGAGCAATGGAAAATTGAGGTGGGTTGAGAAAGTAAGGAATGATGAAGTTTTAAGAAGATTAGGGGAAGAGAGAAGAATCCTGAAGGTAATAGAAAATAGGAAAAGGAATTGGTTAGGTCATTGTTTAAGAAGAGACCGCTTGCTTACAACTGCCATGGAGGGTGGTCATAGAAGGAGAAGAAAGAAGAGGGCTTAGAAGAATGAAGTTAATAGATAGCATTAAAATCAGAGGGTGTTACGAAAAAACGAAAACAGTGGCATGCGATAGGACAGCTTGGTGAGCTTTTACCATTTGAAGAGCTTAGGGAAGAACACCAAATAATAATAATAATAATTGTGCTTAAAGTATTATTATATTTACCAATATATTAATTCTAATAATGTATAAATAACGACTTCGTATATTATATTTACATCTATTTATTTAAGTGTACCAGTGGGAGTGATGTAAAACACGCACATTCATACAAAAACACATTGACTCAGTTAATTTGTCTGTTTATTGAACAACAAAGATCGTCGTATTTCACGGCCGGCATTTAACTGTAAAACACGCACATTCATACAAAAACACATTGACTCAATTAATTTGTCTGTTTATTGAACAACAAAGATCGTCGTATTTCACGACCGGCATTTAACTGTAAAACACGCGCATTCATACAAAAACACATTGATTCAATTAGTTTGTCTGTTTATTGAACAACAAAGATCGTCATATTTCACGGCCGGCATTTAACTGTAAAACACGCACATTCATACAAAAACACATTGACTCAATTAATTTGTCTGTTTATTGTACAACAAAGATCGTCGTATTTCACGGCCGGTAGTTGGCTGTAAAACACGCACATTCATACAAAAACACATGACTCAATTAATTTGTCTGCTTATTGTACAACAAAGATCGTCGTATTTCACGGCCGATATTGTACAACAAAGATCGTCGTATTTCACGGCCAGTATTGTACAACAAAGATCGTCGTATTTCACGGCCGGTATTTGACTGTAAAACAACTCTCCGGCTATTAGGACGTGGTCCAACAGTATTAAAATTATGGTTGTTATCGAAATGCTGGTCCATGCACCAACAACAACCCTGTCAACATAAACTATATATAAAACTCAATAACACACGTAATATTGTTCTAAGCCTTTCACGGCCGGTGTCAGTTATATTAGAAGCGTGTACTGGAGTTTGGCCGCGGTCCAGGGTTTACAAACAAACCAAACGTTTCATCAGCACCACTGGCTGCCATCTTCAGTGGAATACGAGTTTACTGAACGCGGGGTATCAAACGTCAGGCCCACAGTACTATGGTGAAGGCTAATCTAAGAAACATATGATTTACAAAATTTTATTTAAAAATTATGGGATGTTTAAACTATGTTATTCTTATTGTCACTTTGATTTTATCTTAATCGCGGACAGGTAAAGTGAGTTTTCAATATTAAAATCAATAATATTTTATTTATATGTGTGGAGCCTTCACCACAGTACTGTGGGCCTGACGTTTGACACCCCGCGTTCAGGTAGACTCGTATTCTAGTGAAGATGGCAGCCAGTGCTGCTGCTGAAATGTTTGGTTTGTTTGTAAACCCTGGACCGCGGCCAAACAGCCCGGTACATGCTTCAACAACAGACGTACCCATGACGACCTTCTTGAGGAGTTAGTAAGCCACGCGAGAGACTGAGACTGTGAAACGTCTGTACCGACCGTAAACGGACCCTGAAGATGGCCCCAAAGCCACAAACCCTTTCACCATTAATTTATTTACGGTCACTACTAAATTAAGCATTCATACGTATAATGACACCATTCTTTAAGTAAAACACGAACAACACACGCAAATTCTCGATGTATGTGTTTCTGTATTTCTGTAAACGAATAATAATCACTGTTGTACACCACTATAAAAAGTTATTACCATCAGCGCTTTCAAGTTTCACACCTCATCGTCAGATCGGAAAATTTTTTGCGTATTCTGTTTGTGATTATAACCACTACCACAGTTTTCTTAATAAATTATTTCTGTATTATGTATATAGAAGGCGAGGATTGCAATACATTTTTTGGAAGGACCTATATCTAGTTAAAATATTTTAAAATACACCTATATCTAGTTAACTGATTGAACTTGTCATTAATCACTACACTATTTTAAAAACATTTTAAACGTATTTATTTTAATAAAGAAAACTCACCTTATCTGTTCGCGAATAAGATAAAATCAAATTGAAAATAAGAATAACATAGTTTAAACATCCCATAATTTTTAATAAAATTTTGTAAACTAAATTCGTAATAATTTATTACTATAATAGATTGCTGGTAGGAGTGAAATCAAGCAGACATAAGCCGAATCATTCATTAAGTGAAGCAGATTTCGGTTTTTGTTCCTTATCAAACAAGATAACCACACAATATTAGGTTTGCATAATCGCAATATTACATTACTACAGCGATAAGACTCTGTCGAATGGCAATGAAGTAAATAACTTATAAGTTTATTAATGTTGGATGACAAACTGACTTTCTGTTTACATTGTAAATTTTTCCGCACTTGTTGGTCAAACTATAATTACAGTACACTCACTCTCGCAGTGGAGAACTAAATGTCACAATATAGGAATCCAAATCGGAGGAGATAGGTCTATATTTTGTTCCTACTCTGCACTTTTGAGGTAATCAAGTCTCCGCGGTCAATTCAGTGCCGGATTTACCACTGGCCGACTAGGCCGCGGGCACAGAGGAGGCCGCAAGCTAAATACATTTTTTTAACATGATAATGTTTTTAGGCTGGGAGTCATTCCACAAAAATCGTCATCGAAAAACGTAACGCTTCCACACTTTCGATTCCCGACAGTCTAGAAATTTCATATGTAAACGCATCAAGATATAATCGCTGCTGACATTGAGTTTAGCAAACGTTTTAGTGAGAATAAATTTGGTTTTACATGCTGTGTTTGTGATCGTCTGAGGTTTGGAAATGATTTACGTAATCCACCAAACGTAATCCACATTATACGTTTCAAAAGCCTAAAAACATTATCATGCTTCGTTTTGTAAAAGAAGTATTTTTATAAAAGTAGGAGGCACTCTGATTTATTTAAGTACGATTTTTCGAAATAAAATGATTAATTTTTATTCATAATATAAATGGAAGACAGTTCTTATTTATAAATTGCCCGCTTATTTTTAAGACGTTGCCATCCTTGAAAACTAATCTGAGCATGCGAATTTTGAACGTCCGATATATTGCCCCCGAATTTACACGACCGCGGTACCACCCTTGTTTGTTATCATTGTTTATCTGCGTTGTGACTGAACGGTTTGCGATTTGAGGTTATGTTTTTATTTTGTTTTGAATGTAAAGAAGGTTTTTAACTTTGTGTGGTGGGCAGCACACTTTTTTATAGTAGCGTACTGGTTTTAAATTTGATAGTATTAATCTGACATCAAATTACTTCTGCAGTACATAACATATTACTTCAATGTCACAGCCGGGGGAAGGCGCTCAGAAAACTTGGCCTAGGACCTCAAAAATCTTAAATCCGGCACTGGGTCAATGCAATGAAAAATACAATCATTAAAAATGCTCAGAAAACTATAAGAAGATCCCTTATGTTACACATGAAACCTCCATATCGGTCTAAACATAACAGTAAACAAAAGTTTTTAACATCGGTTTAAAGTGGCATTAAAGAATTCAGTTCCTGTAGAATTGTGCGAGCGATGTTTCCACCGGCAAAGTCCACAATGTCAGTAAACTATACGAAATCTTCCTTAATCTTGAATGATACATTATTGTAATATTCAATGGGGATTAGGAATTGCTGTTTAGCAGGGATTTCCACGGAAGGAGGGGGGGGTCGTGACACAGTCTGGGTCATTGAAATTGGGGTGTTGACAAAAAACATCGAGAAAATATAAAAAATTATAACTGCGTTTCAATCATAACTACGTTGCAATCAAAAATTGATTAGTACGTTGCCTTATAGGTGCTTTGGGCTTTAAGAAACTGAGAACTGTTTAGCCTATAGGCCTACAACTTTGCTATCTTTGGCCGTAACCAGTTGTTCGGCTGAGAGAGCTGTGAGCCGAGTTAAACTAATAAAAAAAAACAGGTTCAGGTCTGCAATGGAAGACTCATGGTTTTGAACCTTATGGTTCTAGCTACAGAGGAACACTTATTACAGTCGATTCCTAATGAAGAAATAATTGATACTTTTTCTTTATCGTCATCTCAGAGGATGAAGTCACTGTGCCGAACATAAGACAAAGCAACTTGGACTTTATCAAACCTTTATTTTTTCGTCTTTACAATACGCTTTGTTGATTCTTTGTTCCTTTGCTTTGAAATACTGTTTTATACTTATTAATTTATTAGATTTTTTATTTATTTACTTGTTTAATTTCAAATGAGAATTTATATACAAACAGTACTATTTTTAGCTTATTTGTAATAAAACGCTTATTACAATGATATTTTCTTTGAATTTTAAATACTTTTCGTTTGGGGTGGGATGAGTCGTCAAGCTTAGTGGAGGCACCTTTTTTTTAGTAGAAATAGGCTATTAGGGTTTCATCAAAAAGTAAAATACGATACTTGACAATCTTGAAGTTGAGACCATCTTTACTGTTATTACTTCAGCAAATTACTTCTGCCAGAGATTTTGTTTTCAACTAATCGAAAATATCATAAATGTGATAATTAAACTAGTGGTAAAAGTGATTTTATTCAGTTTTTTTTTCTTCTGAAGAGCACATTCGTACCCTGTGCCCTCCTTGAACCCGCTACTGTAATTTGCCACTTTTTTCGGTTACAAAATTGTAAATGTTTCGCGTGTTAGTGAACACATTGGGGGGGGGGGCCCGAAGCTTCAGACAGAAGAATATTGCCGTTGCCTATAAACCGAAAAGTGTGTCACCAGATTGACACCGCGAACTTCCTGAGTTTTCACTGAATAGACGATATGGGTTCGATCACACGAGAGCAGCTTTGTATAATGCTATGAACGTCCGACAAAAGAAGATGTGATGAAGTAATTGTTTAAATCATCTGTAGCGGAATAACGAGTGAAGGAAACAGGCCTACGTACGACATCTGATGTTGGGTAACAATAATGAATATCCAGTTACCAACAGCAATAGTAGCGTAGCGCCGCTAGGTGTGGCGGACACAGACCCAAGGATAACTCGTCTCGGCTTTCCCTGGCAACACTGCTGCTGCAGATTTATTGTCAAAACTGCAAACCTGTTGACAATTGGGTCACGACAATTTAATACAGCACTGTTGCCAACCTACGATCACAAATGTATGTTGCTTTATACATAATGTGGCTTGTTCCCAAACAAAAATATTGCTATACCCAATGATTTTTGTTTTGTTTAAATAAATAGATTAACTGTTATAGTTGTGGATATCGAGTTCCCGTCTTAAATAAAACATAATTCTCACGCAACGTTTAGAGATATAGTTTATCTCATAATTAATGCCTACAACAATAATGTAGATAATAAACCTAATATTAATTTTGTAAATTATCATATATTTTCACGTTTTATTACTGTAACAGTGGACTTGTGTTACATTAATGTTATGATATACCTACTGGCCAGTGCCGGATTTAAGACTTTTGAGGCCCTAGGCCAAGTTTTCTGAGCGCCCTCCCCCGGCTATGACTTTGAAGTAATATATGTACTGCAGAAGTAATCTGATGTCAGATTAATAGTATCAAATTTAAAACCAGTACGCTACTATAAGAAAGCGTGCTTTCAATTAGCAAACGTTTTTCAGATATACAGTGGAACTTGGTTATTACGGCCTCGGCTGTTACGTCAACTCGGGTGTAGCGTTATTTTGTCATAAGTCCGGTCAAACTGATATCTTTAACATTATAAAAATTCCCGGTTTTAACGTCACTAAATATTGTACTACTCTGTTATAGCGTCAAAAATTTCTCAGATATTTTACTCTAAATTTCATATAAACGTATGTATGTGCGTGCGCGCTACGCCCACGGCTACAGACATACATTATTATTTTCTGTATACAGACAACAAATTATTTTCTGTATGGACACGGCGCAACCTGCCACAATTTCACTCTTAGATGCAATACAATTTCTAGACGACTCTTGGAAGAGTGTAACACAGAAGACGATAGCAAAATGCTTCAGTAAAGCACAACTCGTACATGAAAATTTACCCGATGATGACGAAGACGACGACTTGCCGCTCTCGGAGTGAATTAAGAAATTCGACGTAAATGAATTTGGAAATGAACTTGATTCCTATGCATCAGTGGATGACCAAGTAGAAACATTCCAAGTGTTGAGTGACGCAGAAATTATCGCGGAAGTAAAAAACATAGAAGCAGAAGATAGTGTTGAAGAAGATGCTGAGCAAGAGGAGGATGCCGACATCGTTTGTCCGACAGTACAGGAAGCAATGAGAGCCGCCGAAACTCTTTCACGATTTTACTGCTTTAGAGAGACGTCTGACGACACGTTCAATGCAGCGCAGCAACTCCACAGCAGAACAGAAAGAATTTATTTTTCAGAAAGGAGCGTTCAAAAGAAAATTACGGATTACTTTCGACAGTAAGCCTAAACATAAGTTACATGTACTTTCTTTTTGATCTTTTAAAATATTCTTCATGCTGTTTGTATAAATGAAATGCAGTTTGTCAACTTTAGAATAAATATCACGAATAATATTAAGAATGCAAAGATCTTTTTTTTTATTTCTCTTTCCTTACTAGTGATTAAAAAGGGTTTTTACCCGACTCTTTTATAACTCAGTCGGACATAACGTCATTATTTTTTTGGTCCCTTCAATGACGTTATAACCAAGTTCCACTGTATTAACAACCATACAAACGAATTGAACAAATTCATTTATTTTTTAAGTAGAGTAACCACTAAGCTTATTCAGATATTTAACATAACAAATTTCTTTTTTATTGTCTAGGTATAACACATTAATTTTTTCTTATAATTTTTATAAAATTAAAAAAAATAGGTTTGGATTTTTTTTTTATTCTTTGACTACTTTGACTAAAGATACAACAAGCTAATGGTAAACTAATATTCAGTGACTATGTAGCTTAATGGAATTAATGCGACGTTCAAAATTCGCATGCGCAGATTAGTTTTCAAGGATGCCAACGTCTTAAAAATAAGGGCGCAATATTTAAATAAGATATTTAAATAAGAACTGTCTTCCATTTGTATTATTAACAGAAATTGATCATTTAATTTAAAAAATCACACTTAAATAAATCAAAGTGCCTCCTACTTTTATAAAAATACTTCTGTTAAAAAAAAATCTGTAGCTTGCGGCCCGCTCTGAGCCCACGGCCTAGTAGGCCTAAATCCGGTACTGCTACTGACATGTAGTGTACTGCGAGTCATTGATAAAGACATTTCACAACATTATACATTTCACTAGACTATAACACACATTATATATTTGTACTTAAATTGAACTTTGTGTAATGCACAGTGTTACTGCCATCAGTCTGAGGAAGGTCTGCACTGAAACAATATCCCAAAAGAGGAGTAGGCCTACACCAGCATAAATTTAGGCCTAGCTGCAATAGGATCACGACCCAGCAGCCCTAACACATCACGTTCCTTTACATCAGCGTTTCCCAAACTTTTTTAGCCCACGGCACACTATAAATAAATAGAAGCCGCGGCACCCTCTACATACCTACCGACCCCCCCTCACCATCAGTACCTTTCCCTTTCAGTACCCTTCTGTACCGTCAGTGTGATGTATTTAAAATCACACTGCAGAATAATAGGCTATACCATAATAATGAATGTTACTTACTTACCACAGTAGGCCTACTAGTTGTGGTTTCTCAGTTATGTCAGAGGACTTTTCCAATTATGATGCGAATTTATCAACAAACTTAGATTTTTGTGACTCATAAAATTACAAAGAGCCATTGGAACAAATTTTCTCACGTAACTTTCATTTGCATTCCTCAGGACTATTAACTGGAAGTAAGCAAACAACTCTAAGTTTTCTTTTTGCCGAGTTTGACATTTTATTTTATTTTATTTTTAGTTTATTTTTAGTTTATTTTTTATCGTATGAGCCACTGTGGACTACGTTTGGTTCAACTGGTTCCTCACTTCTTCTCCTCTCCTCTCTTCCTTCTCTCCCACATCTCCTGCATTCTTAACCGATGTCTCTCCTTCTTTTAGTCAGTCCAGATGGCACCCGTCCTCTTCTTGGATTTTTTTCTGAAAATCTTGGGGAAAACATTTGTCTTCATGTTTGACATGAGCTTGGTTTAGTCAAAAGAAATTTGTAAACCCACTATTTCGGCTTGTTCTATCACCAATTCCACATGTCCAGTGGCTGTTTCTACTGAATCCGACAGGATTGCTAGATCATCTGCAAACGTTAGACAATCTATTGACAGGTTATCCCTGCTATAGTCTAGTCTAATTCCCTGGCTGATCTGATTTTCCTCCAATGATTCTTCTCCATTCTCTTATTATTTTTCCACAACGCAGTTAAAAAAAGCAACGGTGATAGTCAATCTTCTTGTCTGACACCTGTCTTAATTTCAAACTGTCTAGAAATTTCACCTCTGAATTTTCATTTTGGAGTAGGTATTCGTCAGCGTTTGTTTGATTAAATTTATTGTTTTATTATCCAAGCCAAATTCATCAAGGATTTTGAACAACGACTCTCTACCAATTGAGTCATATGCCTTCTTAAAGTCAACAAAAGGTAATTACAAAATCTTTAGAGCTTCTTTTCAAATATATCATTATTGATTTTAGATTAAGAATCTGCTCTGCGCATGACCTACTTTTTTGGAAGCCACATTGGTATTCACCCACATGCGAGTCAAGTTGGGTCTCTGCTCTGAACAATAATGTTTTGGATAAGATTTTATAGGTAACTGGCAAAAGTGAGATGCCTCTGATGACTCTGTGTTACAAATACACGCTGTCTAAATTATGATTTAGAAATATCAAAGTGCTCGAAGATAAGTCAACACACAACGTTTACCACTCGCAAGGGAACATGCCAACTAGTCTTGCTTCTCTTTTTCTTCAGGCTGTCGGCATTACGATCCGTTACGCACTCCTTGGTTCAACCACCTTTTCTTTGGTATTCCAATATTCCGCCGTCCTCTTCGATTATAAACCAAAATTTGTTTTGCTATCCTGTTCTTATGCATCCTTTCAACGTGGTCTGCCCGATACTGTCTGTATTTGCTTTATCCTTTCGTTTAGGTTGTATATTCCAAGGACGTTCCTTATATCATCATTTCTTAGCCTGTCCCTCTGTGATACTCCTAGTAGGGCTGATCGTAAAAGTCTCATTTCACTAGCTTGTATATGGCTTTGGGTCTTTGCGTTCAGTGTCCAAGTCTCACTGCCATAAAGACCTCACGCATGGCACTGCCATTACTTTATACAATTTTAAAAGAGTACCTCTTCTGACATTCCCAATCAGTGTTCTTCTTATCTTTCCACACATGTGATTAAACTTCTCTAATTTTTTTGTCCACATCTAGTCATGCTTAACGATAAAATAATCCCTCAGGCTGAAGAAGTGAAGTACATAGGGATTCACATAGATCCGAGGTTAAATTGAAAAAAAGAAAAACGTACAGTCCAATAGAAAACAACTTTGGCATAAACTTACCAACCTGTACTGGCTGATTGGTAGTGATTCCTCATTAATCCTTAATAACAAATTACTCGTTTATAAAAATCTGTTTTGAAGCCGGTAGGGTTGCAGATATTGGGAACCGCCTCTCGTTCAAACACAGGCATCATACAGAGCTTTCAGTAAGACGTTCCATAAGGCGCCATGGTACATCCACCGAGATTTGGGAGTAGTCACGATCCGGGAGGAAATACAAACGTGTGGTGCCGGATTAAGGGGGCTAGGGCCCCGGATCCCGCTTGTCGGAGGGGGGGGGCATGCCCGACCATTTAAAAATTCTCATTTCCTAACGAATAAATAAAATTTCCTGAGCAAGCGAAATATTAAAAACTGCACTGACAAGGAGAGTACCTGAAGTGCGGATCACGGATTTAAATGAAACTTGGGGACATGTTTAGGTTCACAAGGTTATGGTAAAAACCAAAGCAGTAAAGTTTAACGCCCAAAATTTTCCACAGTTATCAGGTATCACAATTGTTTTATGATTATTTTTGGAGAAACCTCGAGAAAAATATAGGACTACGTTCCAAGAAACTGTGCAAAGAAACTTGTAGAGGTTTACTCCCAGGATTTAGAAGATCGTTTAATTTTTGAATTAGAACGTTTATACCAGTGTTGAGTTGCAACCCCAAGGCTTTTTTTCAAATCAAAAAATAAAGCTGAAATTGATAACACAGAGTAGGCCTCTGTTTTAAAATGGATAGTTAACACTCACATTATTGATGTATTTCCAAATATTTATATAGCGTATCGATTGTTTCTCACTATTCCTATAGCGAACTGCGAGCTGAGAAATCATTTTCTACTCTTAACAGAATCAAGAATATGTACCGATCAACAGTGCTTGATAGACGCTTAACTAATTTAGCAACATTAACTATTGAAGTATACTCGTTGAGTATACACCTGTCTTGTTGAGTATACTCAACAGGATCGCCCAGTATCGGGTGAATTGGTGGGAACATCTTTGCTGAATGGATGACTACCTCATCCCTAAACAACTATGGAACTATAAGCCGAGGGGACGGAGAGGTGTGGGACGTCCGAGGAAGCGCTGCAGTGACCAGCTCTAATCTTTGCCTATTTGAGTCCGGAACAAACCATCCTTGGTTTAATCCGTGAAGATGATGATGATGACGATTAACTATTGAAACATAATTATTAAAAACATAGGATTTGGATAATCTGATAGCAAAGTTTGCAACAAAGAAGAACAGAAAGAAATATTTCAATTAACTTATTTTGTATTTTCTAATTTATTTGTATTGTTGATTATTGTAAAAAGATCTGCGCAATAAAATAATAGTAAACAGTTTCAGCATCTATTTAATCAGTATAAAATACAAAAATATGTGAGTAAAAATACGGTATTAAGAACAATATTTTGTTTATTATATTTATTAAATCATCGTCTGAGTAAAGTAAAGTAGGCCTATTGTGTAAAACGCAAAAATTTTATACATGGACCCCTGCTCATAAATAGCCCCGGGCCCCTTAATCCGGCCATGCAACAAGAGGCTGAGACTACATCCAAACCCACTGGCAGAAGACTTTACGACACCGCTACGAGGGAGTTCCAGCTGACCTTAAGTGAAGTGTTGGTGCCTTAGCATGCCCTAAGACTGTCTTATACAAAATTGGTACGGAGAACCATACAGTGCAACAAGAGGCTGAGACTACAACCAAACCCACTGGCAGAAGACTTTACGACACCGCTACGAGGGAGTTCCAGCTGACCTTAAGTGAAGTGTTGGTGCTTTAGCATGCCCTAAGACCGTCTTATACAAAATTGGTACGGAGAACCATACAATCTTCCATGTTCTAAGATTTAGGCCCATATTTAAAATCATTTTCAAAATGAAATATTTCCATGGAAACTACTACTATGGTCACTACTATGGGCTACTATGGTCACTAACGTATACCACCTCACGTTAGCGGAGTCGATTTTCACTGATTATGGCAGTCGATGGCACTGCCGAAACGTCTGGTTTTGCAGAAAACATTGGACCACGGCCAAAAAGCCCGGGAAGGAATTTTAATAACAAACTACCTGTACTTCTTTGTTGCCGATAACGTAGTATACATATAAAAAATTATCCCCTCCCCCTCCAACTATCATTTTCATTTATAGATATTTCATCTACCTTTCTACAGTGGATTATTATAATCTTCTCTTCGGGATACTTTATTTATCAAAATAATGTACTTACGCTTGTTTAAACATAAAACGTTGCAGGTGAACTACCCCTTCCCCTTAACCGATCGTCACCAAAATCAATAGGCTTTGAGTCCTCTAAAATTCAGGCAAGTATGCAAAAATTATTTGATTCTGTTTGAATTTGCGGGAGTTATCGTTTACCATAGAAAAAATTCTACACAAAGACACAGACACACAGAAACTTTTCGAACAATGACTTTTCTTCATGTTTTGAGGGGAGTACAATCAGAATCAGCCCTTATTTCGAACACGATTTTTTTCGCCATCACCATACTTCTATTTCGGAACATGGAACATGGAAGTAAAAAACAGAGATGTATCACTGAACACTCTAATGACAAGACAGTATTCGTGTCATATATACTGTATATTGCTGAATATTATATATTGTAACAGCTTGCAATAAATTATTTAAAAAAAATGTATGTTTATCGTATCGTAATCCTGTAAGTGGGTATTGTCGCTGCGACCGCGTGCGGAAGTTCATTAAACACACAGCGTTTTAGGGTGTTGGGTGTCTATTGGGGTTTCTCACCCCCTCCGGTTTGTGAGAGCCATTAATTATCCAAATGTGCGAGCGCGCGCGCTCGTACACCACAACACTCCTCACCACAAAACAAACAACACGGGGGCCAGTTACTTCCACTCGCCCACTTCCTTCTCTGTTCCCTGTTAATCTACACCGCTAATGACAACAATATGGTTTATGCAAAACATTAGTTTTCTCTCTCTCTCTCTCTCTCTCTCTCTCTCTCTCTCTCTCTCTCTCTCTCTCTCTCTCTGTCTGCCTGTCTATCTGTCTGTTGTCTGTTTCTGTCTCTGTCTGTTTTCTCTCTCTGATATGTACATGACTGCAGACTGCAATGGCATAACTTTCGCGGGTGGGAGGGGGGAATCAGAGTAAGACCTATTAAAAATTTCAACAAAATTCCATAATCATTTAACGTAGTAGTCCTATTTCTAAGCCAGTTGGTTGTGTTAAAATAAGCATTATACAAATAACTGTAGTAATATAAGGAGTGACAATATTTGTAAATTAATAATATAAAGTTAGGGGTCTACAGTTTTCTTAATTATTTTTGCTAAACCTCTCAATATTTTTGGTAAATAGTGAACGTACTTGCAGCATAAAAACCGCGCACGCGCCAGAAAAAGTAAAAAAAAAACTGATACGCAAAGACTATAGAATGTATTTACTTGGATTTCATTGTCCATGACGTGTCCGTTACTTAACTAAATACAACTATTACATTAACGACTCGGAACACAAAGTTTTTTGTAAGTAAAAACATAAAAAGTTTTACCTTACAACCGGAACCGGTTTTCACCTTTAAAAGGCTTCTTCAGAGGTTGCCGCTGGTAGCTCTGTCCGTCCTGTTGTGGGCGACGGAATCGAATTTCGAAAGATCGATGTTGTGTGTGTGGGGTGAGATATGTTCGAATAATGCGTGCGATTTGAATTGTGTCTGTTCGTTTAGGATGTCGTTTTTATTTGTTAAAATAAATACCACACATACAAAAACATCGACAATAACATGAACATTCTACACGTACACACAAAAGGCCGAAAACTAGACACTCTAGAACAATTGGAAATATACAGACACACGAAAACATATAGAGCCTATATATAGAATAGAGCCTACTGCAAGATGGCTGGACCAGGTTGGTAAGGAGGCAGTGAGGCTGGGTGCAGCAAACTGGTGGACATTGGCCGGGAGTAGAGACCAGTGGGGAAGATTTCTTTTGGAGGCCAGGGCCCGGACTGGGCTGTAGCACCGAGGATGTATGATGTATGTATGTATGTACAATTAAATAATTGTACACGTGACTTGGAGACTATAACGAATGAATTCTTATAAAGTTTCCTAACTAGACAGACAGTATCAAAACAGTAATTAGACAATAAGTGTATAACAGTAAAGTGTTTTTGCTATATATTACTTAAACACAAATTGTATTATAAACACCCGTCTTATGGGAGGGGGGCCTAAGAAAGAAATACGCTCCTGGCCTCCAGTGGCCTAGGTACGCCACTGTAGAGTTGAATAGAGGCCCTATTCAACGACGTAACAGATCAAGAACCAGTACGAAGAAGAAGAGTATATTTATAGGCATGTGCTCGTATTAATTTAACGAAATAGGGCAGGTGCACTTGAATACGATCTTCACACGCACTGGACGCATTTCTTTAATAATGATACAGACCTAATAAGTGTAATTTTCTTTTCAGTGATGTAATTACCGTCGATTTACGTCGTCAGACCGGTAGGTGTATATATATATACACAATAATTACCTACCGTTTGTCACTAACTATGACGTGAGGCTGTGGTCGTCAAATTGGTCTGTTCACGTCCCGATATGGTAAACAGTTCACCACAACGGCTGAACTAGTTCATCGTTCCTCCGCCCAATTTAATGACGTTGGTGAGTCATGTAGGCTACAGCGAGACTTGCCTTATCATAGTTTTAGATAACCATGGCTGCTCCAATACGTCTTCTTATGCAAAATCATCATCATCGTCACCCTTGGTGCTACAACAACTCATTGCTGAGTCTTTACCTCCTCCAACGCCCCCGATCTGACCAACGCCATGGCCCTCAGTCCCTCTGTCCAAATTGTATGCCATCATTGTTTACATTATTATCAATCCGTCGCTGCTTTGGCTTGCCTCTCTCTCTTCTTCCGTCCAGCTGCATCGTCGGCTTTTCCTCGGTATTTCATCCTCCGTCATCCTCATCAAATATCCTGCCCACCTCAACCTTAATAATTTATTGTATTTAATAATATCCACATCTGTAAAGAGCGCGTATCGTATAACGCACCCGCCATAAACCTCATTCGCATCTTGTTTTTCTTCTTCTTCAACACTACAGCCCAACTTGAGCCCTGGCTTCCAACACCAATTTTCTCCAAAGTCTCCTATCCATTGCCATCTCAGTGTAACCCCTCACATCCGTTCTTCTGAAATTTTCTAGCACATCATTCAACCATATTATCCTAGATCGGTCCCTCTTTCTCATCATGTTAAAGATTAATTTTGTGCATTTTAACATTAAACATTAAAAAGGCGCATTTTGTTGATCTCAATATTAATCTACTTCTCATATCTGATTTAACATTCAAAGAAGCATCTGTTTGCTGTTGGATCTCATTTGTAATATCACTATTTGTTGTCACTGTTGAACGCAGATATCTAAGGAACACTAAGGAGGCAGAGGTCTATGTATGCATCGTAAGGAGAATTGACTGAATCTAGGGTTTCCCTGGAGGTGCTGCATTTTTATATAACACACAAAATTTATAAAGCATTGAACATTATTCAGTATGTTTCAAGAAGGTGGTGTCAAACTTCGGGAAATGGTTTTACTCATAAAACTGAAGAAATAATGTCCAATAATATCCAATAATGTCCAATAATGTCCAATAATGACCAATAAACATATGTCGAAAAATGCCCCAGTTTTCCGTCTGTAGGTTCTATGTCATTTATTTTTAAAATTAATTATTCCTGAACGAAATAAAGTGTGCAGTTGAAATTTGGTAAGTGTACTATTTTTGTATGTAGGCTACAAATGAAACCAAAATCATCATAAGCATCATTTTCCCGACACGGCATAGGCAAAGTGCTGCCTGTCCCGCCTTCAAAAATCCTCCAGCCATCTCTTCCTCGGTCTTCCTGTGTCCTACATGCTTGTATTTCCAGACTTGTTTGGCCAGTCTGGAATCTGAGATATTCTTTCTAAGTGTTCTTTCCACCGTTGTTTGAATCTTTTAGTTTTTCATACAAGTTAAAAAACTTGTAACTCTTCTCTATACGGTCAAGTTTAGAACACCTTTTAACTCCTCTTAACAACGCCATTTCCGAAGTCTGTATTTTACTGTCTTGTTTCTTGGTTGTTGTCGTCCATAATTCACACCCACAGACAGTACAGGGACTGCCATAACTTTGTAGAACTTTAATTTTGTATCTCGTCGTACCTTGTTTCTAAAAATACGATTTATTGTCCCACAGCTCGTCTGAAACTTTCCTACCTTAACGTCTATATCATAACTCTTATTATAGCCAATGTCATTTCCCAAATAGTTAAAAATGGTTCACCTGATCTACAATTTGATCATTAATCATAATTTTTGTTCTTATTGGCTCCTAGCGTCGAAATGCCGTTACTTTTGTTTTTGTAGTGGAAATTTTTATATTGTACTGTTTTCAGATCAGATGAAGCTTAAAAACAGATTTCTGTAAAGCAGATTCTGTATTTTGAATTACTAGTATGACGTAAGCAAACAACAGCACAACATTCAGATATCTGTCTCGTGTTGTCTTAACACTAGGGTTCACTAGTTGTTTCCATTTCCTCACTAGATCGTTGATCTTCTTCTTCTTCTTTTCTTCTTCAAGGATTGGGTTATGTAAACCTGTTCCGGCACCCATTTTATCCTCGGGCGGGTCGCACGGCTCTTCTATCAGTTACTTTATAGTTCAGTGCCGCTTTCGGCAATCCATCCTCTGTCATCCTTTGCAGATCATCCCACCACTGTTTTCTGTAAATTGCAATAATTTCATTTATGTCCTGTACTTTGAGTTCTGCTCTAATATCTTCATTCCTTATTCTATTTTGCAATATATAATTTAAAGTATTTCGAAGAAACTGCATTTCAGCACTCCGAATCTTGCCGCTTTCCTTTTTTGTCATGACCCACGCCTCACTCGCATAAATCAACGTGGGTATTGCAATTGTCTTATAAAATTTAATCCTTGTGCTGTGTCTTGTTTTATTTCTAAGATTTCTATGAATCGTACCACAAATACTCCTAAATTTATTTATCTTCTCTACATCATATTCAGATTCATAGCTTACTGCACAGTCGAGATACTTAAAACTGCTCACTTGTTCTAAAGTGCTGTTGTTTATAACCATCTTAGTCCTCACTGGATATTTACCTCTACAGGACATGGTTTTGGTAGATCGTCGATATAAATGTTAAAAAGGGTAGGTGATATACTCTGATTGACAGATAATTTATTGGAATACCTACAATTATTTTTAATATTTAATTTTTATAATGAATTTACCTCAAGATGTAATTTTTCCTTATATGGAACATGTTTCGAGAACCATTGTCTTCTCATCCTCAGCCTTCGTGATTTTGCGTCTGGTGAAGTATTTGTGTATTGGCTGGTCGTTATTGTGGTTTCTTGTTGGTCTCTGGTATTTTAAAGTGGTATTATTGTGTGTGATTGTGGTGTATGTATTAGTATTTTGTGTATTTTCGTTGTTGAGTGCTTTGAAAATTGTGTCGTGTTTTGTATTGATTTGTATTTGTTCAGGTATTAGTTTGTTTTGTGTTTTATGTTTGTATATTTGTAAGTTTTCCCAAATGTTCATTAAGGTGCCTTTGTGTGGTATGTGTTTTATTAGTGTTATGTTGGTTTATGTTTGGGAATTCATGTCCAGTGTTTATTGCATGTGTGGCCAAATTAGATTTGTATATTTCTGGTTTTTTGTATGCGTTTAGGTGTTCAACAGCTATTTTTAACAGCTATTTAACAGTTATTTTTAACAGCTATTCTAAGGAATCAAAATGTTATAGAGCCCGTAACGCTGTCACGGCCGACGCTGGCGTCCACATACGGTAGCTGGAAACATTGTTAGTCGGGCTGTTAGGCCGCGGTCTAGAGTCTACGCTGACAGTCGTTTTCCACTTGGCGGACACCGTGCCAATTGTTACCGACACTGACGATGGCTTCCTATGGTGGGGTCGAAACCTCTGTCAGCGTAGACTCTAGGCCACGGCCTAACAGCCCGGCCAATAATGTTATCCTAAAAACTTTCTAAATGTTTAACTTTTGATTTCATTGTAAGGTTCTGAATTTGCCGACATCACACGCATTATAGTTTCCCTTCTTCGAAGACTGTAATATTTGTTTGTGGTCATTTTTACTTCCATGTTCCATAAGGAAATGGAAGTATGGTCATGGCGAAAAAAAATCGTGTTCTAGATAACGGCTGATTCTGATTGTACTACCCTCAAAACATGAAGAAAAATCATTTTTCGAAAAGTGTGTGTGTGTGTGTAGAATTTTTTCTATGGCAAACGATAACAGCCGCAAATTCGAACAGAATCAAATAATTTTTTGCACACACCCTGATTTGTAGAGTGCTCAAGGCCTATTGTTTTTGGTGAAGATCAGTTAAGGGAAAGGGGTAGTTTACCTGCAACGTTTTATGTTTTTTTAACAAGCCTAATTTTTTCTATGACGAACGATAATTGCCGTAAAGTCAAACAGAATCAAATAATTTTTTTCAGACATCCCTTATTTGTAGAGGACTCAAGGCCTGTTGATTTTGGTGAAGATCGGTTAAGGGAAAGGGGTAGTTTACCTGCAACGTTTTCTGTTTTAACAAGAGTAAAGTACTTAATTTTGATAAATAAAGTATCCTGATAAGATCATTATAATCCACTGTAGAAACGTAAATGAAATATCTATAAATGAAGAGGCTAGTTGAACGGGGTGGGGGTAATTTTCTATAAATGAGAATGATAATTGAAGGGGGAGGGGATAATTTTTATTTATGTCATGTGTAGGCCTACTACGTTATCGACAACCAAGAAGTAGTTTGTTGTTAAAATTCCTTCCCGGGCTGTTTGGCCGTAGTCCAATGTTTTCTGGAAAACCAGACGTTTCGGCAGTGCCATCGACTGCCATCTTCAGTGAAAATCGAGTGCGCTAACGTGAGGTGGTATACGTTAGTGTCCACAGTACTGTGGTTAAGGCTGAAGCAGTAAGTAGAAAAAAAGTAGTTTTTTATGGAAATATTTCATTTCGAAAATGATTTTAAATATAAATCTTAGAACATGGAAGTCATGTATGGTTCTCCATACCGAATTTACATTACGTCCTTCGCGTGTTTTACGTAGCTACATAGAGCGCTGCAATTCGACATCATTCTTTTGAAATCAGCTGACCGACTGCAAACAGCTGACCGGCGGCATTTATGTTTGTGTCTCGGCCTCTAATAGTAGCCTATAGTCTCCTCACAACTACGAGGTGAAATGGCGGACACCGTGCCAATCTGGACACTGATGATTGCCTCTGATGGTGGGGCCAAAAGGTCTGTCAATAACGACAACTGTGGACCACGGCGGCCTAACAATAATAATTCCAACAATGTTGAAGCCTGCCGCGAAAGCTTATATCATTTTACAGATTTACAAAGATTCTACAATACATATTACGTTTGATTTACGTTAACACTGAGGTAATTTGTATTTACAGTGTTGTATCCGCTTGATTGAGTAATAAAAAACGTCAATAAGAAAACGTTCTCAGAACGGAGTACGATGTCGGTCACAGCGCCGCGAGCGACAGCTGGTCAATACTGGACTGAACAGACAAGTGAAGTGTCAGCGTCACTTAGCCTAAGACCCCTTCATTATTGCATCACACTCACTTGTCAAGAACGTCTTTTATACCTTCACCGTATGTAGTTCTATAATAAAAACATGCAACATACTTCAACATATTTGTTACGTGTCACATTTCTGAAATGCTTCAATATCTAACCGGAAAACGTGATTGTGTACTTTCATTAGGTAATTTGACGTCATTCTTTTTACTTCCATGTTCCGTAAAGAAATGGTAGTAAGTAGTATGGTGATGGCGAAAAATCGTGTTCGAGATAAGGGCTTATTCTGATTGTACTACCCTCAGAACATGAAGAAAATACATTTTTCGAAAAATGTGTGTGTGTGTGGTTTTTTTTGCGAATGATAACTGCCGCAAATTCAAACAAAATCAAATAATTTTCTGCATATGTGCCTGAGTTGTAGAGGACTCGAGGCCTATTGATTTTGGTGAAGACCGGTTAAGGGGAAGGCGTAGTTTACCTGCAACGTTTTATGTTTTAACAAGAGTAAACTACTTAATTTTGATAAAGTACTGTATCCTGAAAAGAAGGTCATAATAATCCACTGTAGAAATGCAGACGATATATCTATAAATGAAAAGGGTAGTTGAAGGGGGAGGGGGTAATTTTCTATAAATGGAAATGATAGTTGAAGGGGGAGGGGATAATTTTTTGCATGTGTAGTGCTGTACTACGTTATCGCAACAAAGAAATAGTTTGTTGTTAAAATTCCTTTCCGGGGTGTTTGGCCGTGGTCCAATGTTTTCTGCAAAACCAGACGTTTCGGCAGTGCCATCGACTGCCGTCATCAGTGAAAATCGAGTGCGCTAACGTGAGGTGGTACACGTAGTGACCTGACTACTGTGGTTAAGGCTGAAGAAAGAAGTAATTTCTATGGAAATATTTCATTTCGAAAATGATTTTAAATATAAATCTTAGAACATGGAAGTCATGTATGGTTCTTCGTAGCGATATTTTCTTATCAAAGTCAAACAGGCTGCAAAGATTGGTCGGCCTATATAGCAACTTCCTATAGGAGGTAAAATTAGTTCTTACTAGAATTTCGACTTTATGGGCATCATAAGATAAACATTATAATTCTAATCAATGTAGGGTACATTAATTAATTAATGGGTACACCATTGCAACAGACAAGCATACAGTCATACAATGACCCTCTTTCAAAGCCCTTCCCACCCCTCACTTCACATCGCAGACTGCAAGAGATGACTCAAATGGAGTACTGTAACTGCTCCGGTAGAGGCAGCTGTATTAGCTCTTTTATAGGCCTACTTTAAGCGTGAGGCCCCTCAAAAATCGGGGTCTTTCGTGGGGTCTGTGGGGGCCTTATCGTCGCCTCCGTATTTATATTATCTCATTACATAAATTTGGATACTAAAAATTTTCCAGTTATCAGAAAATTACGAAAAAAATATTAAGAAAAACAGCCTCCCGCGGCTCCGCCTCTGCTTATACTTATCCCTCACTTGAGGGGATTAGTTTCCTTTCCCCTTGGCGTACTGTTTTCTATAATTTTGGGAAAGCGTAACTATTAGCGTAGTTTTTAGCCAATGGCGTAACTGGGAGCTCGTCCTGTCGTTGGGGGTGGGGTGGGGGATAAGAATAGTTGGAAGATTAGTCGCCCTATGTTTCTCAGGCCAAATGAGAAATTAATTAGCCCTATTTTTTTCCTGTAATTTTATTAATACATTTTATAAATTCTTTGCGTCTCAAAGATGATGAGTAAACCGACCTGAATTGTGCTGGAAATAAGTACATTATTTACCAAACGCTGAGTGGTTTTGTCATTGTTAAGAAAACTCTACGTTTAGGCCCTACTGTTAATTTAGATATACAGTATTGTAGTTTATTTTTATTTACAGTATTCATATTTGCTCGCATTATTCTTGTATATATAGTTGTATTAATAATAAATAAAACTTTTCTTACAAGAATGTATTATTTATTATCTGAATATTTTACAGTGTTTTGATAGTTTAAATTGTCATCATCAAAACATTATAAATTGGTACAATTTTTAAATTCAATTGTTAATAGCAACAGTTTTATATGTAGACAAAATTTAATATATGTTTTTTATATATGTATATAATTATGGGAAAGAAGATGCATACCTTGGCACCATAGGTAGGCACGGTTTACACAATGAATCCAACAGAAATGGGGAACTGCTTATCGACTTCGCTACAAGCAGGAATGTGGTTATCAGCTCAACTCAGTTCCCACACCGTGATATCCATAAGGGAACGTGGGTAGCCCCAGATAAACAGTCAACCAGATAGATCATGTGATCATAGATAAAAGAGCAGCTACAAGTATCATTGATGTCAAAACCCGGAGAGGAGCGTCAGTTGGTTCTGATCACTATATGGTGCAGATAAAGTTTAGATGCAGGGTGGCCGTATATAGGAAGGACAGACTCAGAAGACAGGAAAAGGTTAACACAGCGAGTTTAAAGGACCCAGAAAAGGTACAGGAATATGCTGGGAAAGTGAGGAATAAATTGAACGGGTCAGTCGCAGGAACAGTGGAAGAGAAATGGCAGACCCTTAAGTGCGCACTCCTGGAAACCGCCAGAGAGGTGCTAGGAATAAAGGAGAGACGGAGGCAGGAGGACTGGTTTGATGAGGAATGCAGGGAGAGTATTGCACGGATGAATGAGGCTCACAGGAAGTATTCTCAGTGTAGGACTAGAGAAAGGAAGCAAGAATATGAAGAGAATAGAAGACTGGCAAATAAAGTATGTAGAAAGAAGAAAAGAACTTTTGAAACGGGATGCTTCTCAAAATGGAGCAGGACTTTGCAGATGGAAGAATAAGGAATGCTTATAAATATCTTAAGCATCTCAGGGAAGGTTATAAACCATCTACAACACTATGTAGAGACAGAGAGAATAGAATTGTCAGTGATCCAGAGAAAATTAAAACTATCTGGCGAGAGTACTTCGATGGCCTCCTTGGTGGTATGCTACAGGGAGGAGAAATTTTTGCTCACACTCCGCGGAATGCAAACATTGGGGGGATGGAATCTGACCCACCATCAATTCAGGAAATAGAAGAAGCTATTAGTAGTGCCCTCAGGAACAACAAGGCACCAGGTACAGACTTAATTCCTGCAGAACTGCTTAAAGCTGGAGGTACTGATGTGGCAGTCGCACTGCACTCCTTAATCGTGGACATATGGCAAACGGAACGAATCCCCATGGAATGGAATAAGTGCATTATATGCCCCATTTATAAAAAAGGCGACAAACTTCAGTGTAGAAATTACAGAGGCATTTCGTTGCTGTGCACCTCCTACAAGGTTTTTGCGTATATCTTGAACCAAAGGCTGAGACCCCTCACAGAAAATACAATACGGGAATACCAAGCTGGATTCCGACCTGGAAGGTCTACAATCGACCAACTCTTCTCGGTAAAACAGAAACTAAGATGCGGATGGGAACGTGATATTGATGTGTACCAGATCTTTGTGGACTTCAGGCAAGCGTATGACTCTATTAATAGAGACAAACTCTACACCATGATGCATGAATTTGGAATACCAGGCAAGCTGGTAAGATTAACGCAAGTTACTATGCAGCAGACTGAAGCCCAAGTAAAGGTGGATAGCCAACTAACTGAACCCATAAATATTACACGAGGACTAAACCAAGGAGATGGGTTAGCCCCAACACTATTTAATATTGTATTGGAATATGTAATTAGAGGCTTATCAATAAATAGCTCCAATCTGTTAACAAATAAAACTCTATGGATAGCCGCATATGCAGATGACATTAACATCATGTCAAGACGGATCACGGCAGCTAAAGAAATATTTATAGAGCTTAAAAACAAAGCCAAGGAAGTTGGGCTAGCCATAAATACGGATAAAACAAAAATGCTTATCCAAACAAGAAGGGACCAGGTTCATAACAACATCGAGATAGAGGAGGACACAATTGAAGTGGTGGACAATTTCACGTATCTCGGAGTGAATCTAACAAAGACTGGATCAGAGGAGCCGGAGATCCAAAGACGGACCACCATGGCTAACAAGGCGTACTTCGCATTGCTGCCATCATTTAGGTCTGGGGATGTGCACAGGGAAACAAAAATGAAAATATACAGGACTGTCATCAGACCGGTGCTATGCTACGGGTGTGAGGCATGGACAATCACACAGAAAACAGTCGACATAGTAGACACCTTTGAAAGGAAAATACTCAGACGCATTATAGGCCCAATATAAGAAAATGGCTCATGGAGACTGAGATACAACAACGAACTGTATCAAATATATAAAGAGATACCAGTCTCAAAATAAGAATTCAAAGATTGCGTTGGGCCGGACATGTTATGAGAATGGAGGATGGCAGGAACCCTAAGAGGGCTTTGCTGGGTACATGGGAGGGAACGAGACCTAGAGGTAGACCGAGGAAGAGGTGGGAAGATGGCGTTGCAGAGGACGCAAGAGACATGGGGATAAGAAACTGGAGGAGGGTTGCAGTGGATAGAGTGGATTGGAGGCGGAGATTGGTGGAGGCCAGGGCCCGACTTGGGCTGTAGCGCCATAGGAGAGAGAGATATAATTATGTTTTATTATATTTTAGACAAAATATATAAATATATTTTTGGACCTTTGGAAATGTGTTTCAATAAAGTGATATTATTTAAATTTGGGAATGTGTGATTATTTTTAATCGAGTGAGTAGCTAAATTTGATTTGTGTATATCTGGTTTCAAATTGTTAAAATTACCTTGTGTATCCAGGTTCCCTTCCTTGCAACTTCTTTTTTTTATATTTTGCACACAATACAAGTCAGTTTTGCATCTCATTAATAATTATGAGTCAATTTTGAAGCAATTAGTAATGGATATGCAAGTCATTTGAAAAAAAAACTTTTGTTCTTTGCGTTTTGATTTACATTGTGCAAAGGTTAAGTACCAGTAAAGTAACCTATCGACTTTAAGGACTATTGTAAAATTGTCATTACTTATTATAATTTTTCAATGCGATAATACAATTTAAAATACTTATAACTAATTTACCTCAAGATATATTTTTTCCTTTAGGAACATGTTTCGGGAGATCCTGTTCTCCCATCTTCAGCCTTCGCCATCTTGCTTCTGGTGCAGTATTTGTGTGTTGGCTTCTGGATGTTATTAAGGTGGTTTGTTGGTCTTTGGTCCTTCAATGTTGCATTATTGTATGTGGTTGTGGTATCTGTTTTTGTATTTTGTGTATTTTCGATGTTGAGTGCTTTGAATATTGTGTCATGTTTTGTATTGATTTGTATTTGTTCTGGTATTAATTTGTTTTGTGTTTTATGTTTGTAAATCTGTAAATTTTCCCAAATGTTCATTATGGTGCCTTTGTGTGGTATATGTTTTATTAGTGTTACATTGGTTATGTCTGGGAATTCATGTCCTGTGTTTATTGCATGTGTGGCTAAATTGGATTTATATATATTTGGTTTTTTGTATGCATTTAGGTGTTCAAAATAACGTTTTTTCAGCTGTTTTTTTGTTTGTCCTATATAACATTTATTGCACTCTTGGCATTCAATTTTGTATATACCGTTGGTTGTTGTATTATCTTTGTTGTGTGAGCTATTTAGATTTTGTAATTTATTTTTATTAGTTTTGTATGCTATTTTTATATCTGTGTTTTTAAATAGTTTTGTTAGTTTTGTCATTTTATTATTTATATATGTGAATGTGGCCCATTTTTTGTTGTTGTTATTATTTATGTGTTGTTCAGTTTGATTAATTCTTAATTGTTCAGTTTTTATTTTGTATTTGATTTTATTTTATATTTTGATCATAGTATTTTTATTGTATCCATTTGCATAACCAATTTGGTATATTATATTTCTTTCTTTGTCAGTTTCTTGTTTGTTTAGGGGTATTTCGTACATTCTGTTAAATAACGAATAAAATGCTGCCATTTTATGTTGTGGTGGGTGGTCAGAATGGTTAGGTATAATGATGTTAGTGGAAGTTGGTTTTCTATATATTGCATATTGTATGTGTTTGTTGTATCTTGTGATGGTTATGTCTAAAAGAAAAACATAACAAAATCAACTATTTACCTCAGCTTTCCGGTTTTTCTGTCTGGTGAAGTACATATGTGTTGTTGGTTGACTATTATTATTGTGGCTTCCTGTAGGCTTCTGGTATTTCAAATTGGTTTTATTGTGTGTGATTGTGGTGTATGTGTTATTTATTTTCAATACAAAATTTCCCTAAACAAACAAGAAACTGACAAAGAAAGAAATATAATATACCAAATTGGTTATGAAAATGGATACAATAAAAATACTATGATCAAAATAGAAAATAAAATCAAATACAAAATAAAAACTGAACAATTAAGAATTAATCAAACTGAACAACACATAAATAATAACAACAACAAAAAATGGGCCACATTCACATATATAAATAATAAAATGACAAAACTAACAAAACTATTTAAAAACACACATTTTAAAAATAGCATACAAAACTAATAAAAATAAATTACAAAATCTAAATAGCTCACACAACAAAGATAATACAACAACTAACGGCATATACAAAATTGAATGCCAAGATTGCAATAAATGTTACATAGGACAAACAAAAAAACCGCTGAAAAAACATTATTTTGAACACCTAAATGCATAAAAAAAACCAGAAGTATATAAATCCAATTTAGCCACACATGCAATAAACACAGGACATGAATTCCCAGACATAACCAATGTAACACTAATAAAACATATACCACACAAAGGCACCATAATGAACATTTGGGAAAATTTACAGATTTACAAACATAAAACACAAAACAAATTAATACCAGAACAAATACAAATCAATACAAAACATGACACAATATTCAAAGCACTCAACATCGAAAATACACAAAATACAAAAACAGATACCACAACCACATACAATAATGCAACATTGAAGGACCAAAGACCAACAAACCACCTTAATAACATCCAGAAGCCAACACACAAATACTGCACCAGAAACAAGATGGCGAAGGCTGAAGATGGGAGAACAGGATCTCCCGAAAAATGTTCCTAAAGGAAAAAATATATCTTGAGGTAAATTAGTTATAAGTATTATAGTATTATATACATCAAGAAACGGACTGTAGCAGAAAGTGATTGAAATTTAAAATAAGTATATATTTACGTGTTTAAAGTGAGAACTCTATACAACCCGCACGTTTCTAGTAATTAATAACTAGACTATAATGATTAAATAAATCGTAAATCGTGCTTAACACTCGTCGTTTGAAAGTTTGGAAGATAAATGTTGGGGGGGGGGGGGGATTCATCAGCCAAGGGCGTCAAAACCTTAATTCAGGCCCTAATCTTGTTCTAAGACTTCATTCCATTCGTCCATTTTTCGCTCCAGCCTTATCAACTCTCCCTTTATCCTATCCTTCAACCTACTTTTTGGTCTCCTTCATCCCCAATATCCGTGAGCTACTGGTAAAGTATCCTGCTTTCCCCAATATACCTGAGATTTTATTTATTTTAATGAGTATTACAGTATCTAGGTGCAGAACAGCATTATGACACTTCACTGCCAACCACCCCGCTACAGACGTGTCTTGCGAAACCCTCTCACAGTTGTCCACTACTTTGTGCTAATGGCCATGATTCTGAGCCATATGCCAACACTGGCCTAACGGGCAAGGAATACGGTTCTATTAATCACTACAATACGCCGACTAAGAAGAAGAAGCATACTGAAGTAGGCCTACTAATAAGACGGATGCGCCGTGTAGCAGGTCGTGGTTCCGTTACTGGCTGAGTGTGCCGTTGTCTCAGAACTACGTCATCACTTAAGCTAAGCCGTAAGATAACTACTTCGTTGTTTCTACTGCTGTAAAATATTAGTGTTTAAGATGATATAAAATGCATTACCCAAATCTACAAAAATAAAATAAAAACGAAACACGTAGCACTTTTCCTTTGTTTCAGCTAATCGTTTACGTAAGACTATTTTTTTACATAGGAAGTACTGAAAAAAGCACGTTCGTCATTTCGTAGGAGTAAGGAAAAGTCAAACTGTTTGATACTCCTAGCCAAAAAGAAAATAGTAGGCCTACTATCAGTTTATTTATGTTTTGGGTCCTACATTTCATTATCATTTGCCTGTTATACGTATATAGGAAATAAATATGCAGAACAATATTTCATACACACTTAAAAGTTTTGCTTACGAATAAAAAATTAGTTTAATACCTTTACCTTACTGCACACTAATAAAATGTACTACTTTTACCTTACAATCTTTTTTATTAATAAAGTTGTGTTTGTGGTTACAATCACAAACAGAAATAGCATTGTTCGGCAGTCGATGGCACTGCCGAAACGTCTGGTTTTGCAGAAAACATTGGACCACGGTCAAACAGACCGGGAATGAATTTTAACAACAAACTACTTCTTTGTTGCCGATAACATAGTACACATATAAAAAATTATCCCCTCCCCCTTCAACTATCATTTTCATTTATAGAAAATTACCCCTCCCCATTCAACTAACCTTTTTATTTATAGATATTTCATTTACCTTACTACAGTGGATTATTATAACCTTCTTTTCAGGATACTTTATTTATAAAAATTACGTAGCTACTTTACTGTTGTTAAAACATAAAAACGTTGCAGGTAAACTACCCCTTCCCCTTAACCGATCTTCACCAAAATCAGTAGGCCTTGCGTCCTCTACAACTCAGGTACATATGCAAAAAACGATTTGATTCTGTTTCAATCTGCGGCATTTGTCGTTCGCCATAGAAAAAATTCTACACACAGACACTTTCCGGAAAATGACTTTCTTCGTGTTTTGAGGGTTGTACAATCAGAATCAGCGCTTATCTCGAACACGATTTTTTTCGCCATCACCATACTTCCATATCCTTACGGAACATGGAAGTAAATAGACGTAGGCCTACTACTATTCCTTCTTTAACGTACTGTGGAACGTAACTGTGGAAGTACGTAGCCTACGCATTACACACAGCTAAAAACTAAAAAAACGGCATAAAAGATCATTAAGAGATTAAGTCAACTTTTTTCACAGCTGTGAGGATGGATTATTGGAGACGACGCTGTAGTGAAACTAGATTTGTGAACGTAGCGTAGATACGAGCGGAATTGCGGATTGGCGTAGACAAAATAGAAACGGAGGAGGTGAAAATATGTTAAATTGATTAGGGTATGTAAAGCGAATGTCAAGGGAAAGATGACCGAAGGAAGTATATAGGAAATAGCAGTAGCATGGCGTCCATGTAACCACTGTTGCCAGCGGCAACAGTACTGGAAATAAGAACAAATAATATTAATTATATCACACAATAAATACTTTAATTATTGAATAATTTGAAGACCGAACAATATTAGTAGGGAAATTTGAAGAAAGCGTAGCATTGCTTTCGAACTGCTGGGTACTTGCACCGTCTTGTGTTGCCGGCTCAGACATCGGCAATGTTTTACTGCGTACGATCTTTGACCTCGTAGACTACTAGTTGTCACTGTATAAACTTCGGAGGGGGGGGACACATTCGTCCACCCAATGTGTTGCCGCTGTATAAACCGCCAAAATGCTCAGTCAGCAGCTATGTTCTTTTTCGGAACTGACGTACAGCAGATACTACGTACCGATTTGTGTTTCGTTCGTTTAGTCATGTGTTTCTTTGTTTGTCGTTATTATTTTTAATTCGATTATTTGTGTTCTGATTTATTCTGTGTAAGTGCATGTGTATGGTATTCTGTGTATGCAGTCAGATCCCATTGTACCGGTACCCTCTTATTCTCCCAGCGATTGATAAAAAATTATCTAAAAAGAACACTTGGTACAAGACAAAATTCGAATTAATTTTTAGAATAAGTTTTAGACATATCACAACCGGCAACAGGTGTTATGTACCCAGGCCACGGCACTGGGAAATAGACATAAAGTATAAAGGTAATAGACAAAACCAATAGAAGGAGAAAGAAAGGGCTAGACATTGCTGGACAAAGGATATTAATACGGCATAAGCGCAAGAGGCTTCACACATGAGGGCTGTTTCGATCGACGTCAGTGCAAGCTGGCAGGGCCTGACTTAAAGGTTTTAGCACCCTAGGCTGGTGAATTTTCTTAATATTTTCCTTTCTGTGACTTCCAGTTCTTCCGTCGTCATTTTCTTGTTTTTCATGTTGACTTTACATTGTTTGGAACTCATTTCTTGTTGATTTTTTTACATTGGCAACATGAGTTTTTTAAATGTTTTGTTCTCTTAAATGACTGCGCCCCCGCTCAAAAGCTTCGCCCTAGGCTACAGCCTATTCAGCCTAATGGCGACTGCCGTAACACGTAACAAAATCACAAAATGATGATGATGACGAATCTGCGAAAATAAAAATCTGCCGAAGGTTTGCCACTACCCGTGGAGAGATTTACTTGGAGAAGTAGGACTGCCAACCCGCGCGATAGTACAGAGCGAATTGTTGCCAGACAGTCTGCGTGGGAATCGAACACATGACGCTGCTATAGCAGATAAACAGGGTTGTTACACTATATCACTGCCACTTAGATTGAACGAAGTGAATATAATAAAACTGTAATAACATTGTCAGCACCTCATTAATAGGTGGTGACTAGAGTTGTTTGTTTCAGTCGTGGCAATATGGGTTGTGACATATGGTGGGAGGGGGTGGCTGGAACTCATTAGTAAGTGCTGAGAACGGGTTTACCGCGGGCGCGCGCCCCTGCCGTGATATATGCGTCCGTCCGACTTAATTCGATTCCATTAGTGCCGCTTGTTTCTGCTCCCGTGTTACGCCCACTATCCTCACTAACGGGTCTTGTTGCTGAGACGCTGATGAATAGACCAGCCACTGCCTTCTGGAAGTCACGTTTTCCAAGAGCCTGTTTTTATTAATAATGATAATTATTGTGATGGAGTAAACATTTTCACTTCCTAATTAATACGATCGAGATTCTATCTTTATATTAAATATCGGTACGGAGAACTATACATGACTTCCATGTTCTAAGATTTTTATTTAAAATAATTTTCGAAAGGAAATATTTTCATAGAAACTACTGCTTTCTTCAGCCTTAACCACAGTACTGTGGTCACTAACGTAGGCCCATACCACCTCACGTTAGCGCACTCGAGGGAAGGAATTTTAACAACAAACTACTTCTTTGTTGCCGATAACGTAGTACACATAAAAAATTATCCCTTCCCCCTTCAACTATCATTTTCATTTACTTATAGAAAATTACCCGTCCCCCTTCAACTACCCTTTCCATTATAGATATTTCATCTACCTTTCTACAGTGGATTATTATGACCTTCTTTTCAGGATACTTTATTTATAAAAATTAAGTACTTTACCCTTGTTAAAACAAAACGTTGCAGGTAAATTACCTCTTCCTCTAAACCGATCTTCTCTAAAATCAATAGGCCTTGAGTCCTCTACAACTCAGGCACATACGCAAAAAATATTTGATTCTGTTTGAATTTGGTGCAGTTATCGTTCGCCATAGAAAAATTATACACACAGACACACACACAGAACTTTTCGGAAAATGACTTTTCTCCATGTTTTGAGGGTAGTACAATCAGAATCAGCCCTTACCTCGAACACGATTTTTTTCGCCATCACTATACTTCTATTTCATTATGGAACATGGAAGTAAAAATTTGTTGGTTGGTAATTTAATGTCATGGACACTTAATTTGGGTAGCCTGTATGTAAGTCTATATAATGTATGGTTAACCGCGATAAGCATCCCTCCTCCTAATGAAGAAGTGAAAGAACTGTTAGAAATTGTTACTGTGTGTAGTTATACTAACTAAAATAATGAAATATAGGTCTATAGCCTACTTACTTAACGTAAAAGCTTTTCATCACAAGCTGTTTCGTTTCAAAGATGTGCTTCAATAAAAACTATTATAAAATGGGCAGTGGGCAGTTTGTTATTAAATAATTTAATATAGGCCTACAATAAAGTTAGTATACAAATTTTGTATAGCCTACTATTAATGAAACAAAATTCTTCCTTATGAATATTAGAAAATTATTGTAATGAAAAACTTAAATAAAAAGCAGACAATTTTTTATTAAAAAATTAATTTTTTTTATCACGCTAACATTTTAATAGTGTATTTCGTCTTCGATTATGTTTGTTTATTTCTTACCGAATGAGAGGATTTGATTGTGAGGTTGTTGATCCGTTTGTTCATTTAGGCCTCCGTATGATTTTACACGCTTTGTGTGTTAATCATTATATTGTTTCATTGTAATGTGATCTAATTTTTTTTTACACGAACAGGCCAGCCGTGGACCACGCGAATATCATTTTCCTTTTCTTCTCCTGCCAGAAGGCCCTCATTCGCACACTATGCGCCACCTTCCTTTTCACTGTCCACCCATTTCTCGTCTTCTTCTCACCGCAGAGAACCTCAAGATTTTGTTTCTGTATGTATTGCTATCCACACAGTCATTCAAAGAGATACCCAGTTTCATCATTTCCTCCTTGAGTTGTTTGCTGTATCCGTTCAGACTAGAAATTTGCCAAATATATTTTTGAAAATTTGTTTACTAAATCTGGACCGGTCCATCCGAACCAAGGTATCTCAGTCTTTTCTTTCGGAAATCGTTTCCAGATCTTCCAGATCCCTGGACTGGAACGGAATTGTACTCGTTAACCTGTACAATTGGGTCTATGCCTGTACCCATCTTCAGTTTTCTTGGGGCCATAAATTTTCCGAAGAATTCTTCGTTCAATTTTAAGAAGAGGTTCCAAATTTTGAAAGCACGTTGTTTTCACTCCATACATGATCACCGGCCTGATCACAGTGCTATAATGGCGGACTTTCGCACTTCTGGAAAGGTTTTTCTTTTCGTACAGTTCCCGGGATGGAGTAAAGGCCTTTGCTAATTTGAGTTTCTTTATCTTAAAGGAGTTTTTGTCTGAGGCGTTTCGGGATATGTTGTCCCCAAGATATTTAAAATTGTTAGTATATTTTATTTCTCCATACGTAGTGTCGAGGCACGTTTTCGGGAATTTAAATAGGGTGATCATAATTTCCGTTTGGAGACCAAAGGAGATTTGGAGGCCAGTTTTCTCCGCTATCTCTTTTAGATCTTCTACTTGTTTTCTTGCTTCTTCTTCTTTTGGTGTGATCTATTGTTTTTTAAATTTTCTGTTTTTTTTTTTTGGGCACGTAAAAACTTTCAAACCTTTCAAAACTTTCAAAAACTTTCGTACTATAGTATTATAACGTTTAGTATTGGCATTATTATTCATATGAAAAGCTTTTCAAATCCAGGATGTTAAGCAAACAACTTAACAAAAATCTTATACTATCAGTAGTAACATACGGATACGAAGCCAGGACATTAACCAGCACGGACGAGCAACATATAAGAATATTTGAACTAAAAATCTTGCGAAAAATCTTTAGTCGTCTACAAACTGAAGATTGCTATTGGAGGATTCGAATGAACCATGAACTGGACCAATTGACTCAGGGTGGCGACATAGTCCGGTTTATTAAGAGCAGGAGGCACGTAGGCTGGGCCACGTCAGGCGAATGGATGACAAGAATCGGAGAGAATTGCAGATTGGAGACCGGTAGGAAGAAGAATTAGAGGCAGACCCAAGAAGAGATGGTTGGATGACCCATCAGAGGAAACCGTGTTTCTCCTTGTGTGTGGGACTCTCACCCACTAAAAAACACACTTTAAACATTTTATTTGCCTCCAAAAGCGTTTTAAGACTATAAAACAGGTTAATTACCTTCCGTCACGCTTCTTGAAATCCGAATACAGGACTACTCGAGTTTCGACACATTAAGTGTCATCATCAGATCCTCAATGAATATGGGTAAAACTACATTTGTCGATGTATGCACATCTCGTCAAACGATAAAAACAACACATACAAAAACAACATAGTAACAAAAATATTTAAATAATTTGACACACATTAAAAGTATTTGCTTTTAAACACATATAGTATTGGCTTCAAAAGCAAATAATAAACTCGAGAACAAACTTAAGTTTAAAAATAAAAATAAGTCTTTCGATGAATACGACGGTACAGGTGTATACAGGCTTAATTATTCGGATTGTTCAAATTTCTACATAGGACAAACGGGTCGTTCGTTCAAATTGCGTTATAAAGAACACATCCCAAGCTCTAAATCAAATATAGGAAGATCCACATTTGCTGAACATTTAAGTTCACAAGATCATAACATAAAAAGTATTAGTGAGAATTTGGACATATTACATAAATGTAGGAAATCTCTTAAACTGGACACTCTCGAAAGGTTTGAAATATACAAGGCCACTAAAGAGAATTACGATCGCATCTTAAATGAAAAATCAATCCACAAAAATAATATTTTATTCAACAGAGTCAACGATATAGAACGAGATATTAGCTGTGTCAGATCGATAAAGTTTATCAAAGGTCAAATCGGTATCGATTAATTTTACTGTATACCGTGTTCCTGCGCAGGTCCGCGGCGGCCGCGTGTATTGTGTTTCATTCTGTTTTGTCTTGTTTTTAATGTGTGTCAAATTATTTAAATATTTTTGTTACTATGTATGTGTTGTTTTTATCGTTTGACGAGATGTGCATACATCAACAAATGTAGTTTTACCCATATTCATTGAGGATCTGATGATGACACTTAATGTGTCGAAACTCGAGTAGTCCTGTATTCGGATTTCAAGAAGCGTGACGGAAGGTAATTAACCTGTTTTATAGTAAAAAACACACCTCTAATTCAGACATTCATATCCATCCTGGAACCACTTAGCGTATTACTTCAGGATGGAACCTGTTGTGACCTTATCGGGCTCCTTACGTGGCCACTGACCAACTGTGTCAGATTGTAGGTAGTTAACCTCACCGTGCTGGCGGTCAATTCATTCCTTCAAATTCGATATGAGTCTTGCGGTCCATCTTCCTCTATCCTCTATATATTCCACCGATCTTACCAGTGCCGGAGAGTGAGTTCCCTGGCTTCCTGTTTTGCCGCATCCCTTCCAATTACATCTATTCTTTCGAATAAATGCTTCCGCTCTAGAGCCAACAGGTCTGTGGGAATCACTCCAGCTATCACCAGCACTGTTGGCTCTGCCACTGTCCTACTACGATTCTCTTCTCTGCACCGATGCCATACGTTTCCTGTGTTTCTCCGTCTTTAGTGCATCGGCCCAGTTTTCACAACCATACAGAAAGAATAAAAAAAATATATAATAATAATAAGGCTCCTTTTACAGCCTAAGCAGTCTAGAAATTAGGCAAGGGAACCTACATCACCTAGGCAGGGCCGCCTGGCTTAAGTGAGCCGTTCGCCATAGAAGCAAGGTACGTTTCAGCCTCCCATTATTACCCCCCCCTACTACCCTTCTTAATGCATTCCATTGTTCCCTCTTGAATAATATTCTCTCATTATGCCTTTGTAAGCTACTAACATTATATACCGTAAACAGAATACATTCTCCACAAGACTGTTTAAAATCTCTTCTTTTAAGGGTAGGCCAGTTTTATCGGTTATTGTACAGAGTGATTCAAAATTGCACGGCAATCTCTCGGAAGCCGATTCTATAGCTAAAAATAAGAAAAAAGTTCATATATAAAAATAGTTCCGAAAATGGTTCGTTAGCGAGTTACGGCTCGCCAACCATTTCGTCCAGGTTTCTGCTCCCACGGTAAAATGACGCCATACTGAAATTCTTGGGGTATAAAGTGAATGGTAAATTTAGTGGTTTCTTATGGTTTTTGATTTGAAAAATTGAATAATAGAGGTCACAGAGCTCTATCTCAATTAGGAACTAAGAAAAACTGTGTAAAACACAAAATATTGGAGTCGAGAAACACACATTTTTAGATTTGGGATAAAATAACTTCGTTAATTTCCCAATAAGCAAATACAAATTTCTAACTAACTTTGTAGAGAAATTAATTTGTAAGAGAATTAATAAATACATTTTCCCATAATTAAATTCTATACAAAGTTCGTTAAAATTTTTGTATTTGTTTATTAGCAAATTAACGAATTTTATTTATCCCAACTTTAAAAAATTGTGTTTTTCGACTCAAATGTTTTGTGTTTTACACATTTTTCTTAGAAACTAATTGAGGTAGAGCTCTTGGACCTCCTTTATTCAATTTCTCAAATCAAAAACCGTAAGAAACCACTAAATTTACCATTCACTTTATACCCCAAGAATTTCAGTATGGCGTCATTTTACCGTGGGATCAGAAATCAGGGCGAACTGGTTCGCGAGCCGTAACTCGCTAACGAACAGTTTTCGGACTTATGTTTATATGCACTTTTTTTCTTATTTTTGTCTATAGAATCAAGTCCCGAGAGATTGCCGTGCAATTTTGAATCACCCTATATAATGTTAAAAAACTTGCATTAATCTTTAAGTTGGCGGGCCTTCCTGCTTCATCTTCAGAAATTGAGACGTATTTGATTATTTGACCCGGTTGATCTTTCCTATTAGTGTATTGTTTACTATCCATTATTACAGAGAAACACTGAGCAGATTCAGTCTGTTTCAAAGTAATATTTTCAACTTTTTTATATAAATAGTGAATGAGTTCATTTTGAATATTTGGACTCATCTACTTCTCACTGTTCTTCGGACCAATGATTATCTCTTGCAACGATACATCGTACTTACTCAAAAGATCGATAATTGCCAAAACGTTTCTGCTACTGGGCTGGCCTATCTTCTCTTTATGCCCTCTAAAGGCTACACTTGAAGCTGCCAATGCCAGAGTAGCATTTAAAACGCCATACATTGGTCCATTTATTAGTTTCCTTTCGCAGCTCATAACCAATAGCAATGCAACGCAGGCCTCTGTATGTACTTAAGTGTAATCACCGCTCTATTGCCTAGTTACCCAACTGTACTAATGTATACTCACAAAGTAAAAAATTAGACACTGGTAAAATAACAGTAAAACGAATAAATTTATTTGCTTTCGATGTTAAATACATATGGAAAAATTTGGCCTTACTTAAGTCCACTGGTTTATACATATTCTTCTTAAAAAAATTAAGAGAAATGTTTTGGCAGTCCCCCTCGCATCGCGGGGCCAGGGGACCCGACTGTTACGCCACTGGGCAGAAGGACCATAACCCAAGAGAATTGTTCCAGACTACCTCAATCGATTTATTTAGAATAGCAGCATCTTGAATCCAGATTGCTGAGATGACTGCCAATTTTCTCAAAGGAGACGGCACTTGAAAAAGAGAATTCTGAAACACTGTAGGCCTGTTTGAATATTTAAGCATTTTCGACAAAAAAATATATATAAATTTTACAGAATCAAAGACTATACCGAATGAAGTTACTGAGTATTAATGAAGAGTCGTACAGCTGTAGATCGCTATTGTGCGTAGTTATTTGACATAATTACTCAGAATACGCGCATGTAGGCCTACATCTGGTCGGTCGAGGAAGGCGTTACAGCTTGCATTGTCTAATTAGTCCGACCGGTGTCTTCCCTAATCGCCCGTCACGCATTACACTGTCGTTAGTGAGTCTCGCACCTGCGGTGATATTGTCTCGTAATCAGCTGTGCACCAGATTATATGCTCAATGCCTGCATAATCATGGCGCGTGCGTGAGTGCTGACTGCTCTGCCTGATGTCTAACACAGATTTAACACAACACAGTGATACTAAAGAAAGATTATGGTACAAACCGATAGATCTATAGAGTGATCAGACCGCAGTTACGGAACATACTTGAAAATAAAAGGTATAGGCTACCACACCTACTTCAGGCCATAAAGAGTTTATATAGACGCACCGCGACAGTCATAGACGACGCAGATGATTCTATTCCGATTGAAACAAACCAAGGGGTAATATAAGGTTGTTGTCTGTCACCACTACTTTTTAAACTTTATGTAGATGAGCTCCTCAAAAAATGGAAACAACAATCCCCTGACGGTATTAAAAGCTGGCGAAATAAAAGCTTTAAACCATTCTTTTCGCGGATGACCAAGCTACATTCGCCACTTCAGAAGACGATCTCCAGCGAGCAATATACATCTTACATAAAATAGGAAAAGAATATAACTGTAACATATCTGAATCAAAGACAAAAGTAAATTGCCTTTATAAGAGATGAACCAGTTCGGACCAAAATATGCATAGACAAAACATGCATAGAAGAAGTAAGACATTTCAACTATCTTGGACGTGACATTACTTATGATCAAGATAGAGATATAGAAAATAAAGTGACGAATTTCACAAGAATGTGTAGAACGATTTGGAGAACGTTGAAATGAATGTAGAAAAGAAAAAAAAAATTTTATAAAACAATGCCAATACCTACGCTACTGTATGGTTCTGAAACTTGGGTCAAAAAGAAAAAAGATGAACACAAAATACAAACAGCAGAAATGAAATTTCTGAGATCAATTAAAAGGTGTAACAGACGAGATCATATAAGAAATGAGGAGATAAGAAGTGATTTAGATATTTTTGCAGTTAATGAAAGGATTAAGGAATACAGAAGAAAATGAATTCAACACATAAATAGAATGGAAGAAAGTAGAATACTGAAGATAGCGAAAGATTACAACCCTAGAGGCAGAAGAAAAGTTGATAGACCTAAGAAAAGGTGGACTGTGGAATAGGAACAGGCCGCTAAAGCCTAAAACCGTTAAGAAGATGATAATGATGATGACCGATAGGTGTGAACACAACAACTACAACCAGATGCCCATATCCGGGGTAACGGAGATAATGAGATCCGAAACCACGAACAATTCAATAACTTTTCCTAACAATCAAACGTGTATGGACGGTTAAAGTTAGTTTCTTTTGTGTGAAACAACAATGAAATTTATATTAATAAACATGGGTCATTAATATCATTCTTCACAATATTATTCGTAGGATTTATATAGAAACATACATTTTTATACAAAAAAAAGTTTAAACACGATTGATAAAATCAGGAGTGATAAAATTACTATTGACTGATCTATACACTTGACAGATTCACGATCGATAAAATTATTCCTAAATAAGACGGTAGACCTAAAAAATAATACCATTTTCAATTTTACATATAAAATAGCCAATTTAAAATATTAAAGTGTATAAGTTTTATAGGCTATATTTTTCACTTGCACTTGACTTCTACGAGGGAGAATCAGCCTTCAGAGTCCGCGATTCCGATCCAAACGCGCACCGGAAATACGCTTACAAGTCCCTTGAGCAGCGTCATCTTTGTTCCTTTCCCGAAATGGTCTTTCCTCGTTAATAATATTATAACGAGCAAAGCGAGTTACCAGTTTTATCTCGACCGATTGACATTTGTCTGTGTGTCTGTCTATTTGGAGTAGGCCTGTGTCTCGCGATAACTAGGTATACCTTCAGAATACATCACCTGATTTTTATAAAACACGTAGCAAGCAGCACGTAGGGCTACATACTTTGCTTTGTTTTTGAGCTTGATCCCTACAAAATTTAGGGGTGGCAGGTAAAAATGTAGTGGTGTCAAAATTGTGAAAATCCTTGCAAAAATCCTTGAGGACTACGAGTACTTTGGTTAACAATCGGTACTGGCTAACATGATAGATATTGAAGGGTCCATAAACACAACGATACATGACAGGATACAAACAGGAAATAGGGCGTATTATGCCAACAGCAGGCTATTGAGAAGCGAACTCATTAGTCGTAACACAAAAATAAAAAATATGTAAGGGACTTATCATACCGGTTGTTACTTATGGACATGAGACATGCACAGTGATGAAAAAGGAACAAGAAACACTAAAGAGGTTTGAAAGAAAGGTCATAAGGCGTGTTTATGGCCCGGTTAGAGAAGATGACGAATGGAGAGTAAGAAATAGCCAGAAGATAGATGAGCTATTGAATCATGAGGACATTGTAAAGGCTGAACGAATACAATGGCTAGGTCACCTAAAGAGGATGGATGATCAGCGTATGACAAAGAAAATCTGAGGACGCAAGTCTATAAAATCAGAAAGAGGGGCCGACTTAGGATAAGATGGTTGTTGGATGATGTGCTGGAAGATCTCAGAAGAATGGCTGTGACGGGTTACACTGAGATGGCAGTGGACAGGAGACATTGGAAAATATTGGTTTTGGAGGCTAGGCGTCACGTTAGCCCGTAGTGCTGAAGAAGATAAGACTACATCAGGGCCCAAAAACAAATATAATTTTTTTTTTAATTTGTAAAATCTATTCAGGTATCAGGTTAAAGGGAATTGTAAGCCAAATGGAAATGCAGTGTTGAGGATCATGGGCTAAAAATGGAACCCAAAACTTTAAGAAAATTGTAAAACTGTATGTGGGGGATTATGTTATGAGGAATTTTATTCAATATACAAAATCCATGTCTTTAATTATTAGTATCTCTTAACGCTCATTAAAATTTTGGATCGCCCTAGAAATGTCTGTAAGCTACATTTATTAAAAAAGACATACAAAAATTTATAAAAAATATAATGTTAAATTCCTCGATTTTGTTCTTCATGACGTGTCCGTTGACGCAGAAACCAACAGATACAACAGAACAATAGTCAATAAACTCCTACACAAAACAAACTACAGACAAAGACAGAAAACAACAAGTTCATAACACTAACACACATCAATAACTACACTGAAAAAATAGCCCACATTGTCAAAAAACACACACAATGAACAAAACAAATTTGCTTTACCTGGTGTTTACAAACTAAACTGCTCACACAGTAACAAATTCTACATAGGCCAGACAGGACGTTGCTTCAAACAGAGATACATTGAACACACAAAGGCACTACACTCCACCACCGAATCCACCTTTGCAAACTACCTCATTGAAGTAAACCACACTTACACAAAAATAAATTGAAACTTGGATATTCTAGACGTACACACAAAAGGCCGAAAACTATACACTCTTGATCAACTAGAAATATACAAGTACACAAAAACACATAAAAACGACATCCTAAACGAACAAACACAATTCAAATCACACATACTGTTCGAACATATCGCACCATACACACACAACATCGATGTTTCGAACGACGGCGCCGTCACCAAGAACAGGACGGAAAGCACTCCTAGCGGCAGCCTCTGACGAAGCTTGTAATAAGCGGAAACTGGTTTAGGCTACAATGTAAAAATTTTACATTTTTACCGATACAAAATTAGTGTTCCGAGTTAGTAGTACTAAATTTTTATATTTATAATTAATATAGTGTTATCAGTTATATAATTATGTGAAATATATTTTTTAACCTATCAAAATCCGTGGAAAGATAAATAAACTTAAAATCTCGCACTAAGTTATAGGTCTTATAAGTTATAGTTATAGGCTTATGTTATAAGCCTACAATGATTTACAAACTTAAATAAGAAAAATCACGAAGCAGTTGGGAATTTTTATCGTTTTCGTATGATTAGCCGCAATACAATTGTTGTTATTTTACTAAAAAGTTAGTAGAGTGATCGGGTTTTTGTAATTTTTCTAATAATTACAACACTATGTAATATCGAATGTTACCTACTAATGAATATAGGCTATTTCGTTGTAAATAGTGAGCGAACTCTGCAGCTCAGTAAGGTTACTAGTTTCGTTAACTATAATGTTTTAATTTTATTATTACTGATTCCCAAGGATAATTTTATTATCACTGATTTCATGTTCCGCAAGGAAAAGGATGTATGGTGATCGTGAAAAAAAACGTGTTCGAGATAAAGGCTGATTCTGATTGTACTACCCTCAAAACATTAAGAAAAGTCATTTTCCGAAAACTATCTGTGTATCTATGTGTAGAATTTTTTATAGCGAACGATAACTGCCGCAAAAACAAACAGAATCAAATAATTATTTTTGCATATGTATCCGAGTTGTAGAGGACTCAAAGCCTATTGATTTTGGTGAAGGTCGGTTAAGGGGAAGGAGTAATTTACCTGCAACATTTTATGTTTTAACAAGAGTAAAGTACTTAATTTTGATAGCCTAAATAAAGTATCCTGAAAGGAAGGTCATAATCCACTGTAGAAAGGTAGATTAAATATCTATAAATGAAAAGGGTAGTTGAAGGGAGAGGGGGTAATTTTGTATAAATGAAAATGATAGTTGAAGAGGAGGGGATAATTTTTTATGTCTACTACTTTATCGGCAACAAAGAAGTAGTTTGTTGTTAACATTCCTTCACGGGCTGTTTGGCCGTGGTCCAATGTTTTCTACAAAACCAGACGTTTCGGCAGTGCCATCGACTGGTGTCATCAGTGAAAATCGAGTGCGCTAACGTGAGGCGGTATACGTCAGTGACCACAGTACTGTGGTTAAGCTGAAGAAAGAAGTAGTTTCTATGGATATATTTCATTTCGAAAATGATTTTAAATATAAATCTTAGGACATGGAAGTCACGTAGGGTATGGTTCTCCATACCGATATTTTACATTCCTCGCTGCCTCCTTTATTCCTAACGCAGTCATCTAAGTAAAGTAGGCTATATTTTTTCTCTTTCCATATCCACAATCATTGAATATCTTTGTGTTAGAACTCTGTGGCTCCGTCAACAACCACTAAATGGTATTTATATTAATTGTTTAAGTGCTGTCTTTGCGCTGTAATATTCAATTGGTGGGTGATTAATTGTTGTCATTTTTTTTTATGTTGGTAGACTACTTGCCAACACATCTATATCAAATCGTCTTCTTGTTTCCCTAAAGCTCCCACAGATGGCGACAGTGACAAATCTCCGAACATCGTAGCCTATCACCGTTGGCGTAATTACGGACGGTGTCAGGGGATCGATCCCCCCAAAGAGCTATTAAAAATTTCTGAAAAATTCCATAATCACTTAACCTAATCCTCTGTCCTAAGCCAGTTGCGTTTGTTGAAATGAGGCAATTAAAATATTTGCGTCTGTTGTAGAAATAAAAGGAATTAAAATAGGCTATGTAAATTAATACTTTTCTTAATAATGACAGCCACTCAACATTTAGTAAATACTGTACGTATTTGCGCCATAAAAAGAAATTACGCACGCGCCAGAAAACGAAAGCAGAGCCTATTAATCTACTTTTATGTTTTTTGTTCACACTTCTCTTAACAGGGTAAAACAGTAATTATTGTTAGAATGGTTCTCCAAGATAAAGTCGCGGACCGCTAGTTGGAAGTCACTGTTTTATGATAATTAACAATCTAATGTACATAATTGGAAAAAGACTGCGGTGTTTGTGTGTGTAATATACGATGGCGATGAGTGGCATTTCGCCGAAGGCTAAACGTAGTACGGCGCACGGACATATGGTCGAACCAGCAGACTGGTTCACAATAGCCGCGCCCGACCGGTTCTCTTCGTACGTCACGCGTTCGCGTCCATACACACCAATTCCGTCTAGTTGCCAGCCAGCAACTAACCTGTGACTTATGGAGCTTGTTCTGGTTGCAGCAGGTGTCTGGTCTGCGACGCCGCCGCCCGCGCAAATGAAAACTGTTGTCGATACACTGCACCGTTTCAATCAAGTCTCTGCATCAGCTTCTGTCCAACATGTTTACAAGCCTTTGGCCTATTACGCGTATTCAATTTAAATATGTATTTGAAACAATAAACAGAGTACGAAGAACAAAGTACAGTATTTATTTTGTATAGAACATTATTATAGTTTTGTATTTCATTCACTGACCTGTTACAAATATTACAAACGATCTTTTTGTAACCGTTTTTGTTGAAAATTAAATTCTATGAGAAAAATATGTTTATAAAATCAATGTGGTGTAAGGTTTAGACATTTTTCTTTATGAAGCTCATATAGGCCTATCTTCATAACTATCATGTTCATAAATTCCCCTGCTGTCTCGGTTCTCCTGTAGTGTAATTTGTTTATGGATTTTTTTTTAATTTTGTATCGGCCATCTAAGGACCACATGCCAATTTCAATTATTTATTCTTTGTTCTTTTCTTTATCTCCAATATTCCTTCATCTTTTTACTGTGTCTCTTCTTCCTGTCTTCAGCCCACTTTGAACCTGCGTTTTTCTCTCTCCTACCCTGGACTCCTTCCATTTTTAACACTTTTGCCCGAAAAACTTCTCTTTCAATTGCTTCTTCTCCGTGTATATTATGTTTTTCTAAATCCTTTTGGAGTTCTTTAATCCAACTTGATGTTGACTTCTTCCCTCACAGATATTTGAAGATCTGCTTTTTTGACCTATAGTCGTCCATTCTATATAAATGTCCAAAAAATAATAGTCTTCGTTTTCTCATTATTTCTTATATAATTTCTATACTTTGATATAGGCTATTTCATCATTACTTCTTAATTTCCAATCTTCTGAAGTATTCCGTGGGCCTAATATTTTTCTAATAATTTGTCTTTTCAATATCTCTAGTTTGTTTAAATTATAATTCAATGCTAGACAGTCACTTCCATGTAGGCATTCTGACCTCAGTACTGTACTGTAATGGCATATTTTCGCATTTTTAGATATGCACTTTTTATTGTAGATATCTTTAGTTATGCCCTATGCTCTTTCCATTTATGAATCCTTTCTTCTGTAGCAGATTTTTCTAAATGATGGATTTTATTAATATGATCTACTGTTTCTTGTACTCAGTCATTAGAAATTTTATTTGCCCTACCTTGCTGAACACGGGACTCATCACAACGGTTTCATTAACTGAATCGTTTAACTTATTTCAGTTTATACCACAGTGAAATCTCACAAATTCGAACCAGTGTAATTCAAAACGTTTGTTAATTTTAAGAATCCATTTGATCCTATCACTTTTGTATACAAGTATACATGTTAAATCAAATTTTGTAATTCATCTTTTAGAATAAAAATATTCAAAAATTTTAATTTTTGTTTTTATTTTGTGGACGATAAATAAACACCAGTCTTTATTTGAGGTTGAATTCCTCAATGCTTACATCACCTGGGAACATAACGCGGGTGAGTGGGTCTCTATTAGCCTATTAGTTTAACAACAGTCCCAAAACTCGAATATATACAAATCTGTGAAACGTGCTGTTTTCGTGTGGATAAATTTCTCAAGCTCACGATGTATTAAATCAACCAGTGTAATGTGCTAGAGTAATTGTAGAAGACCATTGACAGTGTTTATGTATGCGCTGATACAGTACACTATATTGTAGTGTTGCGGCTTCGCAGAACACGCTACGTGTTTCTCGGCTATTCCAGTGGAATCCAGCTGTAATGTGTGTGTGCGTACATATTGCTGCTACTCTGAGATGAAGGACAATTACGTGACACTTGCGCCACGCGTCCGCAACGAGACTTTTCCAGACCATACCGGTCCGTGCGCACTGCGTTCAGGGCGGCAATCGATTGCGTTCTGGTGTTTTCTAGTAAACACGCATTATGGAATATGCTGGAACCTCAGCGGCGTACAAATACAAGACTTCAGCGACGCTTAGTTCAGTTTGAGTTGCGACTTTATTCGAGCGAGGTTCGTAGTATTGTGGCGAAGTGTTATGTGCTTTATAATTGTGCGGGACAATTGTAATACAATAAATTGTGTTTCATATTAGTTGACGTTATTATTGCGTGTGAACAATTTTTATTTTGATTTGTTGCAAGAGACGATCTTGTTGATTACAAACTGTTTAATTGTGATAATTTAAGCTGGTCATTAGTGACTTAACTGGTGTTCTGTATTTCTTTTCCACTGTACCATACGGCGATCCGTGGGACCGTCGTAACAGTATTACAAATTTTGAATTAAACTGTTGTTTTGTTAGTGTAGTGTAAAAAATTTCAATTCATTTAAAAAGGTCAGCAGTTAAAAAATACAAAATTACCTTTGAAACAAAGCTACTACTCGTATTGAATTTAAATATATGTACGAGGCGTGTCCGGAAAGTAAAGATACGAAGGTCGTAATTGGTCTAAAAATATTTATTTACAAATCATTAACTGACAATTACGTAAATACATATATCTTTATTTCTCTACGTAATTACCGCCATTATCCAAGCACCTATTAAGTCTGGAAACCACCTTTGGATCCCCGTGTCATAGAAGTCTGCCCCCAACCCTTTGAACCATGTCATGACCTCTTCTTTTACCTCGTCATCGTCATCGAACTTTTTTCCGGCCAGATGTTGTTTCAGGTGAAGGAACAAGTGAAAATCACTGGGCGCGAGGTCCGGGCTATGCGGCGGGTGATCCAAAACATCCCATTTCCAACTGCCGAGCAGCGCAGAGGTCACGCGTGCAGTATGAATCAACGTCTTAGACACTTCACGAATGAATTCACACAATTCTCTTATCGTCAAACGACGATCTTTACGAATGTTTTCTTCAATTTTGTGAAGAAAGTCGTCAGAGATCAAAGACGGCTACCGCTCTCTTGTTCGTTGTGAACAGCAGTCCTTCCTTCCGAAAAATTATGGCACCACTTCCAAACATTTTGTCGATTCATAACGTCACCATAAACAGCTGTAATTCGTCTATGAATTTCCGCCGGGCATTCACCTTCTGCGTTTAGAAAACGTATCACAGAACGAACTTCACATTTAGCGGGGTTTTGGATCGACGCTGTCATTTTTAATATGTGTAACACAAACTACAAAGAGCAAAGTCTATTCTCTTAATGGCTATGATGCATCGGCATCGAATAACGATAACGACAGTGTTACCACCACCGCCAAAAAGAAATTCCCTCACGGCCTAGATGCAATGTATCTTTACTTTCCGGATACGCCTCGTATTTGAAACAATAAATAGAATACGAAGAACAAAGTAAGAAAGGGAAGAAAGTTGATTTAAAACTAATGGGTTGGAGACGTTACTTTTCTCAATAAATTGATTATCAGCCATTAGTGTCCTGTCCGCGGAAAGTGACCTGTCATTGTTTTGCTACCCTATAGCCTACAGTCAGGTTAAATTAACAAAACATTGTGTGTAACTGGACAAGTAAGGCTCGTTGAAATTTTATACAAGTAGCAAATACTGCTTGATCGAAAAAAATTGCAAAGTAATATTTGGTACATTCCCAATAACCGTACCTAGCTGCAGTACCTAAATTTCGATGTTTCGATCATGCGATATTCAATAACGATATGTAGTTAATTTCGCATACAATTTTATTAATTATTTAATATTTATTACTGTCTTACAATCAAGATACGAGTAGATACTTTATTAATCAACTAGGATAGGCCTACATACAAGATATTAATTAGAAACGCACAAAAAGGGGAAAAATTAATATCTGCGAAAATCTCAATATTTACCCTTCACACACAATAATAATAATGCATTAATTAAAGAACAAATTCAAATAAGAGAAGAGATTCTCGGATAGTCTTGTTGGAAGTCAGGTAGTGGGCTTTACACGCCCAGCGCACTCCTCGGTCCAGGAGTGACTGAAGCTTTCGCTTTTAGGTCTTAGCCAAGTAGCCCCATACAGATAACCATCGGGCCACATAAGTGGTGAAGAGTTTCCCTAGGCGGCGGGTGCAATAGACTTATATAGACCTATTGGTAAATTACATTCATCATCATCATCATCACTACTCCAAGGACTAGGCCTTAGACCTGTTCCGGAACCCATCTCCTCCTCGGTCTACCGACATCTCTCTTCACAGTAGGGTGGTAACCAAGGCACCACAGATAGACGGATATCAGGCATGCGATTCAAATGTTCACACCATCTCTTCCTGTCGTCTTCAATTGTTTGGTGCAATGATACAGTCTCGTCTAATATCCTCGTTCCTTCTCCGATCAAAGAGAGAACAACAAATTCTTGCGGCCCCCTTAGAAATTTCATTTCGGCTGCCTGAATCCTCTGCATGTCCCTTTTACCAAGAGTCCATGTCTCACTAGCATACAGGAATGTGGGGACAAGCCACAGTTGTATAAAATTTCATTCGGGTATACTTAAATTAAATTCGGGTACCCGGTAATTTATCCTTAATTTATCAGGTTTCCACGGTAAATTAAATTCAATTCCCTTTTTTACTATTTATGTATAAAGTATTTATGAATAAATATGAATACAAAATACGGGGTGTCGGTAGTGGACATAAAGCACCAGAGCGCTGCCCACGGTCGCATGTTCTCAAGCTGTAAATCGGTTACAAATTACAGAGCAGCCTCTCTGTCACGGTTTGCTGATTTTAAACGCTGTTAATTTGCAAAAATAACAAAAGCCGTTGTTGTTGTTGTTTCCAGTAATGGCGTGTGAACCACTCTGCGTGCAAACCGTCATATCTTCTTCTGGTGCTGCGTACATCACACCAAACCAATTTAGTTACAGACGCAATAAATACAAGACAAGACTTCCCGGACATCAGGGACGAACGGGACCGGACAGAGGGTCGAAAAAAGTTGATGAATTTTGTTAATCTCTTAATTTTTAGACTCTTTTATAACTTTTTCACCTGTGTGGAGTTGCTAGTCTCCCACCGGGTGCCTCCCCAGGTGGCGGACAGGGGTATGCTCACCAGATATGGTGGGTACCGGGGAAATAAAATACCCGGGGCGGATCAAAACTAGCAGCTGCTGCCTTCTAGTGGGATATTGGTTTATCAAAGGCTAAAGGAAGTAAACCTTGATTAAAAATTGCCTGGTCCTCCAGGTTCGGGGTTAATGCAATGGGCCAACTTTGCAATGCAATTCATTGGAAAAAACAAAATGTTAAAAAACCAAATAGATTGCAGCCGGATGGATTCAATAAAGGTAAATGAGAATTCAATCACTTCTGTAATCTTTGGTTCTGGAAAATGTGTGAACATTGTACAGCCGGAACAATAGTAATTATTATTTTTTCAGCTGAGTTTTTCATTTACTAACTCTTATTTAAATATATTACAAACAGATTTATTACACAACATTTGCGTATTCGTTTCAAACATGAAGTACAGGAAAATCAATTCAGTCAGTGAGTATCTTCTCGACATTATTTCAGAAACGAGTATTTTTATTCTGTTATTACCGTTCATTTTGATGGGATTGATTTCAGAATGTTATCACACGTTTTTCAGCCTCTTTAAAGATAGTAATTAGTCTTAACTGTTACGGCCAGTGGGAAGCAAGAGAAAGAAATACAATCCAGAATTAATTTGGGGAAGATGGCTGTATCTACATTAAATGGAATCCTGTGGAATAAGCAAATTACAGCAGAAACTAAAACCAAAATATTTAAATAGTTAGAAGTATATCATGCCTTACGGCTCAGAAGTTTGGACTAATAATAAACACACAAGAACAAAATTAATGACAGCAGAGATGGACTTTTGGAGACGTTTGGCAAGAGTATCCAGACGTGAGAAAATTATAAATGAAGTCATTAAGGACAGAATGAATGTGAAAAATTCAATTGTTGATTTATCCAAAGGAAAAAATTACAATGGTATGAACACACGAAAAAGAATGGCACAGGAAAGATTGCCAAGGAGAGTTATGGAATGGATCCCACTAGGAAAAAGGAAAAGAGGAAGACCACCTATCAACTGGATAGAAGAAATTCAGACTATATTCATGGGACGAGAAATTGAAGAAGATCTTTGGATGGACAAGCAGCAGTGTAAGATGAGATTTCAATCACTTCTGTAATCTTTGGTTCCTGAAAGTGTGTTAAACATTGTGCAGCCAGAATAATAAATAATAATAGTCTTAACTTGTGTTTTCTTTTGCATGAAGCCGACTCGACCGGACTCCGGACCCCTCCTAAAGCGAAATCCTAGACACGTCACTGCACGACACTAATAAAACATACCACACAAAGCCACTACAATGAATACAGACTATGTGAAAACCTACAAGTATATAAATTTAGATCACAAAACAAACTAAGTTAATACCAGAACAAATACATATCGATACAAAACATGACACAATCTTTTGAAACCCTAAGCACTGGAAATACTGAAAAAACAAGTTTATACACCACATGTCTTCAAAATAATACCATATAACCAACCAAAACCCAACTGGTTATAATGATATTGAAGCTGTAGCTGTGTGTGTATTGCTTCCTATCGGCCGGTAGACGGTTTGTAATGCTTACTTACCAAACTGGTACCATCTCTATGATAACGAGATAACAGGTATTGTCAATATATACATAACGGATCTTTACAGCTGTCGCCGTTTCTCCGTCCCCAACTTCCATTGTAACTTATCGTAGCGTGTAAGTTCTTCTAAATTTCTTGCAACCATTGCTTCCGCTACGTCATCTCGCAAACTCCTCCGTGGACGTCCTCTTTTCCTCCTCACAGGTGGTATCCATTCCAGTATTTTGCGGGGCCATCTGTCATCTTCCAATCTCTTCACATGCCCAAACCAAGTCAATTGTCTCCTTTCTATTTCATCTATTACTGTCCTGTCAATATTCATCTCGGCTCTAATAGTCTCATTTCTAACCCTGTCTAATTTCATCTTCTACAACTCCTCCTGAAGAAATCCATTTCCGCTGCCATCAGTTTTTTCTTATTTACGTTTGAAACGTTCCAAACTTATGCTCCATAAAGGATTACACTTTGCACCATGCTATTATATATATGTTTTTTGTATTTCTGGTTATACTTCTTTCCCATAGAAGCGAATTCAGCGTTCTTATAACGGTTCGCCCCTTGTTAACACGTTCTTGAATTTCATCTTTGTTGCTTCCCTGTTTGTTGAAAATAACGCCTAAGTATTTACTTTTTTCAACACCTCTTATCCTGTCCACATCCAATTTTAAGTCCTTAACTTCTTCGTTGCCCACCATCAGGTACTCACATTTTGCCATGTTCATCGTCAAACCAGCTGCGTCATATTCCTCTTGTAACTTTCTGACCATATACTCGAGGTCTTCGTCATCCTCCGCTACCACAATCTGGTCATCGGCAAAATATAGAGTGAACAGATTGTCATCTCCTACTCTCAGCACCATGCTTTTACACTTCTTTGTCCATCTTACTAGAGATCTGTCTAAGTATATTTTAAAGAGGGTAGGAGACAAGCAGCATCCTTGTCTTACGCCTTTTGTAGTTTCCCAGTTTGACCCTGGTGATATATTGTTGATAGTATCTTCTTATGGCTGCAATCAAATTTGCATTTATGTTCAAATGCTCCATCTCCTTCCATAACTGTGAGATTGGGACGCTATCGTATGCCTTTTCTAAATCCATTAAAGCTATATGCGTTTCTCTATTATGCTGTACTCTCTTTTCAACTGCTATTTTGATTGTAAAGATGTTGTCTACCGTGGATCGCCCCGCTCTAAAACCTGATTGTTCTTCGGGCTGCTTGGTCTTGATGTCTTCTTCAATTAAGTTTTTCAAAATCCTTGAATATATTCTCCCAATGGTCGGGATCACAGCAATTCCTCTGTAATTTCTATGGTCCAACTTTGAACCCTTCTTATGGACTGGTGAGATATACGATGTTCGCCACTCCACTGGCACTTCTTCTCCATTTAGGCATCTTTCGAATAATTTTCTGAGCATTTCAAACAGCTTGGGGGGCCCATATCTAACTAATTCTGGGTTTATTCCTCCCGGACCTGGGGATTTCCTATATTTTATACCTTTTATTGCCTCTTGAACTTCTTCTGCAATTTCTTCAGATACTTTTATTTCATGGTCATTAGGAATGAATTTATTCCTTGTTTCAACCAATTGTTGTATCCATTACAACAATTGTTGTATTGTTGTAAAGTGTTGTATCCATTTTGTTTCAGGTATGTTGTTCAAAAATACCTGTGTCCGGTTTGTAGTTTTAATGGCTTTAATTGTCTTCCAAGCTTCTGAGCTTTGTGTACCTCCCAGCTGATTATCTATGCATTCACATCTTTTCTCCCAAGCATTATTTTTCTTCTTCACTACTTGTTGTTTAACTCTATTCATTCTTTTATATTCTTCTTTAGTCTCTTCCTCTTTAGTTTGTAGTAGTTTCAAATATGTTTCCTTTTTCTTTTTGATTTTCTCTTCTATTTCACTATCCCACCAGAATGGTTTATTTGATTTCCGATCCTGTCTTCCTAGGGCTTCCTCAGCCGCTTCTCTAATACATTTCTTTATATGCTCGTATTCTTCTAAAGTGGATCTGGTTGCTGTCATTAACTTTTGTTCTAATCTCCACGAATACAGCATTCTTGTACTATCGTGCTGAAAGCTCTTCAAATTATATTTTGCGTCTTCAATTTTCGGGCCAACATTTTCTGCTCTTTCTACATGAGCTCCTATGAAGGGAATATACAGTTTAGCAACGACCAATCTGTGATCTGACTCACATTCAGCTCCCCTGTGCACTCTCACATCCCGCACTCTCAAACCAGATCTTTGTCTCAATATTACATAACCTATTATAGATCTTAGACTTCTTGCGTTTCAGAATCAAGGTCCCATATTCAGGTGATGATCACTCGGGTCGAGCTCGTCAGTTCATAAAAACACATATACATAAAAAAAAACACTGAATTCAACGAACACTCGTACTGCGCGAGGGGACGATGCGCATCGTCGAGAAAGTAAACGCACACTGGCCGTATTCGATACTGTGATACAAAAACTGGCACAGACATGAGGAATACTACCAACTTATCTCTGCATCGGACTTTTTACGGCCAGTGCGCGTATTTGATTGTATTGAATTTGCGACAGTTATTGTTCACCAAAGAAAAAATTCTACACACAGACACACACAGAGGCACTTTTCAGAAAATGACTTTTCTTCATGTTTTGAGAGTCGTACAATCAGAATCAGCCCTTATCTCGAACACGATTTTTTTCGCCATCACCATACTTCCATTTCCTTATGGAACATGGAAGTAAAAAATGGTTGCGACGAGCAAAATGCCTGATGCTTGAAACATGTAGGCTTACCTACCGAGTAAGAAAAAACATCTTGAACATAAACTAGTACCTATTATAAGTTAAGTAATTTACTCATCTAAGAAAGAACTGTAACTGCACATGTTTGAATATTTATTTTTTGTATATAAACTTGAAATAACAGTAGTGAATGCTGAATGTCCGCTGCCATTTCTCACGGTATGGACAATGAGCCCCTCAGTTGTCGACAAACAGTGGCCATATGTGTAAACAGAGGGGACTTTGTACCGCACCAGCGACGCCACGCTATTTAGTAGGCACTGGAAACCTTGAGAGCTTGAGAGACAAATCGCAGCTTCGACACTTTAATCAATCAACGGTCGTGACGTCAACAGTTTGGTAAACTTGAAAAAATGAATTTTTAATTACGTTAACAGTAGGCCTATCTATATCATTCGCCGATGATCAAACTTTAATAGTCATTCACTGTCTGAACATCGTAGGAAGGGAATACAATTTAAAATTTTCACAATAAAGACAAAAGTATTGGCTTTTCGGGAGGTAAGATAATAATTCAGTGAAATGTAGGCCTATATCTAGAAAGCACCAGGTGCATCAGGTTATAATTTATAGATACCGTAGGTGTGATATAACTTATTTTTTTATTTTTTGTTTTACGTTTATTTATGCATTCTGTTAATAAATAACAATAAGCATAATTGTTGACAGAATACATGGCATGAAGAGAACTAGTCCATTGACTGTATGAGTATTTAAAAGGAACATATTATATTTATAGTGTTAGAGTCTAGGTAAATCCATAGGAAATGTTAACTTTAAACGTCTTATCTGCAGGCTGTTGTCTAGTAGATTTATGGCTAAAGAATTCGTGTGCTCTTCAAGCCATTTCACATATCTTTCGCTGAACATCGCAATGGTTTCACTGACTGAGGGCAGGTCCAGATCTCTATAGATGTTATTGTTGCTGATGAACCGCGGTGCTTTTTTTATGACAAGCAACACCTTGGTCTGAAACCTTTCCATTATGGCGATATTGGATTTAGATGCAGTTACCCAAAGCTGTAAGCCGTATGTCCACACAGGCTTGAAGACAGTGTTGTACACCAACAGCTTGTTTCGCATTGACAGTAATGATTTTGATATAACTTATGGACATAATAACAAGAACATCGATAACGAGCCAGCAAACCTATCTGAGAATCTGCGGTGTAATAACTCTCGGCAGACAGTGTTGAAACGAAACTTTGACCAAACTGTATAGGCCTAAGGTAATGGCAGTATATATGCATTACCTCTTAAATGCTAAAACTCCCTTTTGGCTGTGTCAACTACTAACATTATATAATGTAAACGAAATGGATTATCCTCAAGACCAGCAGTTGGTAACCCCGCGCCCGCGAACCTAGTTGTGATTTTATTTTGAACGATGGAACGCACCCGCATTGTACCTGCTTCAAAGTACTGTATTATAAAATAGTACAGCGTTACGTCTACGAGAGTCGAGCTTGACACCCAGAGCCTGTAAACACTTTCTCCCCAAAGTGATTTTTTCAAGTTTTATGTTTCTGTGCACTTTATAAAAATAAATAGTGTTATTGCGGTGAGTTCTTTACTTTATTTTTATTAAAATGTGTTCCTGCTGAATCATTTTTTCGTTTAAAGTTTTGTTAGTTTTAAGGTGCGTGTGCATGATAACAAATTGTTGCTGACCTACTTCTGATGTGAAAAAATGTTCACAAATTTATATGAAAAGTACTCCAAAGCTTTTATCGATTCGGTATAAGCGCAGGGGTATTATAAACCGACAGTTAAAGTTTGTAACGTCCGGCTATTGAACTCTGCACCTTTCTATTTCCCATTGATGGGGTGGGGAGGGGTGCGCCCATCGAACTGGTCCTCAGTTATGTATGCGCCCCCCATAAATTCAAAAGTTGCCTATGACTGCTCAAGACTGTTCAAAATCTCTTCTTGTAAACCAAGGCCAGTTTGATCGGTCAGTTCTACAAACCTTAAAAAGTTTTCACTAACTTTAAGTTGGTGGGCCTTCCTGCTTCATCTTCAGAAATTGAAACATATCTGACTATTTGAATCAATTGATCTTTTCTATTAATTTCTTGTACAGTAACCAATTATTACAGAGAAAAACTAAGCAGATTCAATCTGTTTAAAAATAATATTTTCAACTTTCTTAGATAAAAGCTAAATCAGATAATTTTGAATTTTGGGACTCAAATACTTCTTACTGTTCTTCGGACCACTGAATACCTCTTGCAACAATGGATCGTATTTACTCAAAAGATCGATATTTACCAGAACATTTCCGCTATTGGTGTGGCCTATATATGTTTTATGGCCTCTAAAGGATAAATTTGAAGCTGCCCAAGTCAGAGTAACATTTACAACACGATCCAGTACTTTGGCCCATTTATTAGTTTCCTTTCGTAGCTCATAACGAATAACGATTAATTTCTTGTATAGTAACCATTATTACAGAGAAAAACTAAGCAGATTCAATTCGTGTCAAAATAACATTTCCAATTTTTTTAGTTAAAAGCAGAGTGAGTCGATTTTGTTCATCTTGTTATTTCAATTAGCAGTCTCAACTTTGTCGTGTTTACTTGCTGAACTGCTACTTGAAATTTTCCGGACGAGGCCTTTCAGTGTTTCCACCATTTTCAAGTCCTAAACCACGACAAACTTTGTTCAATGACAAGTAGCAGTTCAGCAAATAAACACGACAAAGGTAAAGTCCATTGAATTTTGGGACTCATATACTTATCACTGTTCATTTCTTGCAACAATGGATCGTATTTACTCAAACGATCGATAATTGAGATCCGCTGTTGGGGTGGAGTGACTTCTCTTTGTAGCCTCTAAAGACTAATAAATTTGAAGCTGCTAATGTCAAAATAACTTTGGTCAACGCGATTCAGTACTTTGCCCCATTTATTAGTTTCCCATCGTAGCTCATTACGAATAACGATACGACCCAGGCCCGGCCAGTGGTCTAGGTTCATACTTAACTGGAATCACAACTCTATTGTGCATTTAACCAAGTAATTTGTACATCATTGGGTACTGGTAAAATAACATTAACAGAATAAATGTAGGTCTATAACCTATGTTTTTATATTAAATACAGGCGGTAAAATTTTGTTTTACTTAAGTTCAGTGCTTTAAACACATTCTCAACAAGTTTATGGAAATACTTCCGCGGGCTCCCGTCGAGTCGATGACCGGGGGGTCCCCCCCTACATTGTGGACCCTGTAGGCCAGGCAGTTACGTCTCTGATCTTCATGAAAGATACAAATAATATACAAGGTCACCAGATGAAGTTTTTGAGGAGTGTGATGTTTTATTCAAGATTTAATAAAATGAGCTATAATGTCAGGTATAAGTCCTAAAGAGAATGGTAAACCAAATGCAAATGCAGCGTTGAGCACCACAGGAACCCAAAACTTTAAGAAAATTGTAAACGTTTATGTGGGGGATCATGTTATGAGAAATTTTATTCAATATACAAACTCAATATCTTTAATAATTATTATCTCTTAACGCTCATTAAAATTTTGGATCGCCCTCGAAATGTCTGTAAGCTATATTTATAAAAAAAAGACATACAAAAATTTACAAAAATTATAGGCTATAATGTCATCAGTTATGTAAATCTGTGAAATATATTTTAACCTATCAATATCTGTGAAAGAAAAGAAGAGTCAGACATATAGATGAACACAGACCGGAACAGAGAGAGAGAGAGTGAGAAGATAAAAAAAGACAGCCAGAGTGGAGAAGAGTGAGTTAGACAAACGGGAAGGGGGAAAAGAGAGCCAGATATACTGACTGAGAGAGAGGGAGATGATAGACAGACAGACAGAGGGAGAGAGGTAGATAGATAGACACAGATACAGACGGGGGGGGGAGAGAGAGAGAGAGAGACACACACAGATACAGACGGGGGGAGAGAGAGAGAGAGAGAGAGAATAAAAAAAAGACAGCCAGAGTGGAGAAGAGTGAGATAGACAAATGGGGAGGGGAAAAAGAGAGCCAGATATACTGACTGACAGAGAGGGAGATGATAGACAGACAGACAGAGGGAGAGAGATAGATAGATAGATACAGATACAGACAGGGGGAGAGAGAGAGAGAGAGAGGGAGAGAGAGTGACGCCGCAAACCCCAACCAGTTATTATTACGCCTCTTAAAGAGTTTATCGTTCGTAGTTTTGTCACACCCCAAGCACGGTGAGACTGCTACGTCATCCCCCCAATCTTGTTACATCCCCCCCGCGAGAGTATTAGTTAGCGGTGCTTATCTACACTTGTCACGAGTCAGTAACTGTAAACACTCACAGACCGGGTAATCCGTCATAAAAGCGGCTTTCAACGACGCAATGTTACCACGTAGTAGGCCTACTAGTGATGCTGCCCTTACTTTGTTCACGGCAACTCCAGGGCTGCGGTTACATTGCATCAGAATTTGTGGTCGTGCGAATTCGTGAGAACACGTGAATAACGATTCGTAGGAAATCGTAAGAATAGCGTGGAAACACTTTCTTTCCGAAATCGTACGAGTGTTGTAAATCGCTGGCGAGCGACAATGGTTTCTTGCTATGAAATGATCTACAACTTCCAGAGACTGCCAAATTTCGTACAAAAACTGATGAAAAACAAATTATTTTGGTCGCTTACGACTAGACGTACGAGAATTCGTGAGTATTCGTACGCAGGGGTCGGAAGCAAAGTGACAGCGTCTATGAACAACAATGGGTTTGTTCACTTCTTACGAATTCTCAGGAACTCTCACGATTTCGTACGATCACATTTTCTTACGAATTCTGATCCAATGTAACCGCCGCGTAATGAAATCAGGAAAGCTTTATAACAGTGTAACTAATGTGGCTCCCAACCTTTCCGGATCTGCGTACCACTTTGGCCTTCCGCGTTCATTTCGAATACCACCGGAGCTTAAAGAAAGCTTATTAGGGTTTTCTCAATAAAAACCTTCATACAACATGAATAGCATATCTTATTATTCCTTGTTATGTATAATTATTCAAATCTAACACATAGAACTTACAAAACGGGAACTGATTTTAAAAATTAATTTCCGGTTGGTTCTATGCCAACTGAAAGTCCTTAAATTCCTAGGTGGAACAAATAGGGCCTCGACAAAATTTCTCCAGCGTGTTCTGTCCTTTGCCAGGTCCTTCACTTCCCTCCATGTCTTGTTGACACCAGCCATCTCTCTTTCCATAGTCCTCTTCTAGGTGTTCCTCGGTCTTCCACGTCTGCGGCTACCTTGCGGATTCCAATTCAGTGCCTGTATAGCGATATTTTCTGGTGGTCTTCTCAGGGTGTAACCGATCCACCTCCATTTTCTTCTCTTTATCTGTAGTTGGATGGTAATCTGACTTGTGGCCTCCCATAGATTTCTGTTCGAGATGGTCTTGGGCCACCAAATTCTCATTATGTACCTCAGGCAACGGTTTATGAAAGTCTGTAACCTTGTGGTGATGTCCTTTGTCACTTTCCAGGTCTCACATCTATACAGCAACACCGATTTGACATTTGAGTCAAACATTCTGATTTTTGTCTTCCTGCGTGTATGGGGTGATCTCCAACACTGTTCTATGCTAAAATAAAGTATAAAGTTTTCAAAAGACAGTTGATTCCTTTCGTTATAGATTTTCTTGTTAGTACTAAAAATAACAACATATTAAAGAGAAAATAATTAATATGAAACTTGTTGCTGCTTATTTTGTACCAGAAAGTTAATGTTACGTTGTAATGAAGCTATTTTTAACCTTAGATCACACTCAATAGACATCCTGTTAGATTCTAATGAAATATTACCACCTATGAAGTGGTAGTAGCCTATATTAGTATTTCACAGCTAATACTTCATTACCTATTAAGGGTAACGGTTTTAAATCATGTCCGATGAAAATTTATTGTTTTGAACAAACATTTTTATTTTATTTTATTTTTTTAAGTAAATACTTGTTTAGTAGGTAGGTCTTCTTGTATACCACCTTGGATTCCTCCCGTACCACTAGTGGTGACAATAAATTGACATTAAATGAGAAACTTTGTTGGACCAGTGCAAAATAACGACAGCTTATGGAGAATGCGAAAGAATTATGAAGTAAATAATCTAATACACGAACTGATATAGTAAGGTTTATAAAGAGTAGAAGGATGGCCTGGCTGGGTCACACAGTGAGGATGGAACATCTCAAATTTTTCTGAAAAATTCTCGAATGGAGACTAGTAGGTAGGAGATCAAGAGGAAGACATGGATCGAGGATGGTGAAGAGGATCTGAGTAGTATGGGGAGAAGAAAATGGAGAAGACTATGTAGCCTAACGGGAGGGCTGAAAACAGAAAAATCGGTGAAGGGGTTAAAACCTATACAGCAGTGGTTCCCAAAGTGGGGTCCGCAACAACGTTTAAGGGGGTCCGCGGACACTTTCAAGACAAAATAGAATATACCGTAGCTTCCTCAAATTTTTTACAGTCTACAATCTAAATTTTAGACTCTTAAAACAATTAGTAGCAGATTCCAGTATTTTTTGTTTGGTTCAGACTAATTGTAATTGTAAAAGTAATTTCAAACTAATGGCTTTAATAATGTGTTTAAATCATGTCGCGTAGCAGATCTGTTTGTCAGTCGAACTGACTAGAGCACCGCATCAACGCAGAACTGATAGCGCTGTTTTAGTCCACGTATAAGCGCTGTATCTAAGCAAAACGTTCTTCCGTGTAGCAGGTTTTACGCCTAAGTAGCTGGATTTCGACACGTGTCGCTAGAAAGATACAGTCAAGGTTGGCAAAGTTAAGAAATAAACTTGACGTCGAGAGTGACTTAATATTGAAATTTTCACACATTAAACTTAATATTGCAGAGCTAATTGTAGAAAAGCAGTTTCATTGTTCACATTAAATTATGTTTTAAATCATTAATATTAGAATTTTGCAAGTTGAGAGAATTTTGATTTTACTACACTTTAATTAAAATATAAGAGTTTGTATCATATTTACTGTTTGTTTTATTTCATAACTGAGACGGGGTCCGTGAAATTTTTAATTTTTTGGAGGGAGGTCTGCGGACTGAAGAGTTTGGGAGCCACTGCTATAGAGCGTTGTAACGCCAGTAGGTGAAGAAGACGCAAAAGATATTATAGGCCTATTGTCATTACAAAGTTTGACTTGTAGATTGCTTACTGCGAATTGGCTTGGAAACTATAGCCTACAGTAAATTATTTATAATAAACTTGTAACTGAAGGCTTTGTTAGATTTAAACATTAGATGCGATTTAAACATTGTATCATTTCACCAGAAGATTGAAGACCACAGAAGGAGATGGTATAAATACCTGATATGCATGCCTGATATCCGTCTACCTGTGGCTGCCTTGAGTTATCACCCTACTGGGAAGAGAGGTGTCGGTAGACCGAGGAGAAGATGGGTTCCCCGGAACAGGTCTAAGGTCTACTAGTCCTAGTAGACCTTGGAGTGGTGGTGAGGATGGTGACTGTACTTTGTTTTGTTGCAGACTTAAAAGGGCAGTTTCAACCTCTGTTCACTAACCGTTTACCTTGGATTTTCCAATTGTCTCCTTTGTCACACAAAAGGCATGCCAATTCCTTCGCTTTGGCATTTTGTAATGAATAAAATAAACGGTGAAACGCAGAGCGAACATTAGAAGAGACTGACACTAACCCAATGAATACTTGTCAACTGACGTGACCGCCTGTGATTAACTGATGCTGAGTTGAACGTAAGTAATACGCTTATTAAAATCGGCGCCAACGACCGTTTGTGAGGACTTATAAAGCACCGGACTTGCAAGAGAAGTCCTTCCCCAGAGGAAACCCGGATGGATGATACCCTAAATATAATCAGGGGTGTCCACGTGGGGGGAGGTCGAGACGCAGACTGAGCCATTGAAATTTTGAATGGGGTTTGACAAAAAACATTGGGAAAGTAAGAAAAATTATAACTACGTTGGAATTATAAAATTGAACGTTTTTAAAAGTTCATGTTTTTAAAAGTTAATGAAGAATGGAAACAATCATATGGCTTTCGAACCTTATGGATCTAGCTTCAGAGAAAGACTTAGGCCTATTAGAGTCGATCCGTAATGAAGAAATAATTGATGCCTTTTCTTTAGAGTCATCAGAGAGGAAGAAGTAACTGTGGCGAATATATGCTCGGACTTCATCAAACCATTGTTTTCTTTTTCATTTTTTCTTCTTTACAATACATCATCATTCATTATTCCTGCATCTCCTAAGTGGAGCATAGGGCATCAATGAACTTCCGCCACCGGACTCTGTTCCGCGCCATCGTCTTGATCTCGGGCCAGGTCTTACCTCCTTTTTCCATCCCTTCCGCCATTACACTCCTCCTCCATGTGTTCCTTGGTCTGCCTCTTCTCCTGCTACCTTGTGGGTTCCATTCCAGGGCTTGTCTTGCTATGTTGTCTCCATCTCGTCGTAATGTATGCCCAATCCACTTCCTTTTTCTACGACGCATCTCAATGTCAATGGGTGTTTGATGGGTTCTTCTCCACAGCTCTTCATTGGAGATAACTTGTGGCCACCATATCCTCAGGATATTCCGCAAACTTCTGTTCACGAATGTTTGGAGTCTGCTAATCAGTTGTTTGTTAGTCTTCCAAGTTTCACACCCATAGAGCAGTACCGACTTGACATTTGTATTGAAGATGCGTAGTTTGGTATTGGTGTTAAGTTCCCTTGATTTCCAGATTGGTCTCAGCATTGCAAATGCTCCTTAGCCTTATTTATTCTATTTCCTATATCCTCTATGGTTCCTCCCTCCGTGGTAACCATACTTCCCAGGTAACAAAACTGTTTGACTTGTTCGATCTCTTGGTTTCCTAAAAATAATAGTGCCTTATTGCGGTTATTATAACGCATCTCCTTGGTTTTCTTTCCATTAATCTTCAATCCTACCTCTGATGCTTCGGTTTTTAAATCGTTCAGCTTTGCTTCCATATCCTTAAAACTGTTGGTTAGCAAGCACAGGTCATCCGCGAAGTCCAAGTCCTCCAACCTATCTGTCAGTCCCCACTGAATTCCTCTTCTGCGATTCATTGCCTTCTTCATCATGAGATCCAGCACCATAATAAATAATATTGGTGACAGCAAACATCCTTGCTTCACTCCTTTATCTACTGGGATGGGCTCGGACAACATCCCCTGGTGTAAAACTTGACATGTGTAGTTCTCATACATTTCTTGAGTTAACTTAATAATTTTCTTTGGAATCCCAAACTCTTTCATGGCTTTCCACATCTTCTTCCTCATTACACTATCAAACGCCTTTTCAAAGTCTACAAATAGTATATACAGTGACGACTGCAGCTCCGTGGATTGTTCTATAATTATACGCAGTGTACTGATCTGGTCCGTACAGGAATAACCTTCTCTAAATCCTGCTTGTACTTTCCTCAACCTTGAGTTAACCTTGAGCTGTTTCTTCTTTACAATACGGTTTGTTGTTATTATGTTCCTTTGCTTTATATTATCTTACACGTCAGGGCTTGATTTCAGGGGCAACGCGCCGGAACGGCGTTCTGGAACCTCTTGGATCCAACAATAAATTACCGAAAAAAATACATGATAAGAAAAGCCTAATTATTACAAACATTTACAATTACTTTTTAAAATGTGGCCCTCATCAGTCCCATTACAAAACTAAACATTTGTCAAAATCAAACACCAGCACTAATCTTTATCTCAACTACTATCGTTCAAAAACTGTCCCAATACCCTATGGAGAAAATTAAACAATAAAAAAGAAAGAATTTCGACGAAACCGAAACGTCGAAGCATGATAATGTTTTTAATATTTACTATATAATACAAATATTTACTATATAACAAATATATTTACTATATAACAAACATTATCATGTTAAAACGACAGAGACCGAAGATTTCTAGACTGTGGGGAATCGAAAGTGTGGAAGCGTTACATTTTTCGATGACGTTACATTTTTGTGGAATGACTCCCAGCCTAAAAACATTATCATGTTAAAACGACAGAGACCGAAGATTTCTAGACTGTGGGGAATCGAAAGTATGGAAGCCTTACATTTTTCGATGACGTTACATTTTTGTGGAATGACCCCCCAGCCTAAAAACATTAGGCCTATCATGTTAAAACTTTCTTCAAAATTAAAACTACATGAAAGGCAACTGATTGGGAGATTCAGAGAATATGCGCGTTCCAGAATTTTTCCCTTGAAATAAGTCTTTCTACCTTGAAATATGCTATTGAATCAATAGCAAAAATTTACGGTGAAAGTGAGATGGCTGATTTCTGGCCATCATACAGCAGCATTGGACACAAAGAGTAGGGAAAGGTAAAGAAAAAAACAATATGACGACACAATGATGAAACTATGGAAACTTTTTTGAAATGTCTGAACCACCGAAACCATCACTTAGAGTTTGATTGAGGCTCGGGGATGACGCCATCATGAGTGATATGTTTTCAATTGTTGTGCGTTTAACCTGACGGTGAAGCTCTTTAGAAATATCAGTGAACTTTATTATCTCTTTAGATACAAGTTAATACGTATGTTACATATTTTATAAGGCTTTAAATAATGAAGACCGCTTTTGTAATTACCTGATGTAAACTTTTACGCTAATATAATACATAACTATATTTGTGTCTGTACAACTTTTGAATTGATGCGTTCCGGTAACTATAATTTTAGAAATCAACCGCTGCTTACACGTAATAATTTCACTAGATTTTTTATTCGTTTAATTTCAAAAGCAAAGCAATGGGCCAACTCCCCATTCTTTGAAAAAAAGAAAATGTTAAAAAACCAAATAGATTGCAGCCGGATGGATTCAATAAAGTTAAATGAGAATTTAGTCACTTCTGTAATCTTTGGTTCCGGAAAATGTGTAAACATTCAACAGCCGGCATAATAATAATAATAATCATCATTTTTTCAGCTGAGTTTTTCATTTACTAACAAACAGGTTTATTACACAACAGTTTGTTTGCTACTGATTTAACTTTAGCGTATTTGTAATAAAACGCCTATTACAGTCACATTTTCTTTTAATTTTGAATACTTTTCCTTTGGCGGTTATTCATAAGGTTTGAGGGGGGGATTCATGAAGCTTGGGGGCACCCCTGCTAAATATAATAGTTCCGATTAACACGTTTTACGGCAAAAAAAAAATCACTTTCTAAAAATCTCTGTCACTTTAATTCAGATAAACTAGTCAAGACTACACGAGTTGGCCTAGGGTTCCTATACGTCCTCTGTTGGTAACCATAAGACACGTCCTCTTTTTTAGTGTTAAAAACTTGTCCGGGAGCATTTTTAAAAAAACATGGAAATGTCCTCTTTTTTTTTGTAAAACTGAAAAATGTAGTCACGCGCAAGAGCGCTCCCAGCGGCGCCGCTCAGAAATGTACCATTGGCGCCATATGTTGCCTGCATACAGCTCTTTCCTGCGTATTCTGCAATTCTAATAGGCGTCTACTTTCGTGAGTTTTTAAGGTTATTGATAGTTCTGAATTGAGTTACTTATTTTCGTGGACATTCTGAGTATAGTTAGTGGTAGTTATAAGTTGTAGGCAAGTAGAATTTATTATTATTAATATGCCAAAACGAAAGTGTGTGTTAATCGAAAAAATTTATTGAAAGAGCATACTAGCTTTAAGAAAGGCCGGAAAGATGGATGAAGCAGAATGCTTAGTCCATCCACCTGGAACGTAGGCCCATATATCAGTTCCAAAAATTAAATTCTACATTGTATAAACTCTGTAAAAATGCTTAACTTGATCAGGAATACCTTCTGATACATAATGTATAATGTTTCTGTCAAAATTTTTTGGATCCGTAAAGTAACGATCATGCTCAGGTTGTCCTTTTTTTTTTACCTAGGTCATATGGTAACCCTACTTAGCCTCTTGTTTATAAAGCCAGATGTTGCTGGAATAAATAGGTCTGTATACAGTACAATTCTCGCACCAACAAACTGTTAGTTAAGCAATCTGTTGGCGAGTTCATTGTTTATATAATATTGTGAAATATTCTGTAAGCAGTGAGCACGTGCTGTCTGCGTTGCGTTGGTGAACGCTATTGCACCATTTGTGCGCGCGATTACGTCACGCAAACGCGGGGCAGAAAAATTAATAATGAAGGCGTAATTTATTGTAAAGAAGAGGGAGTGTTGGGGGAGGGGTGGTGAGTGAAAGCGAAACAACGAGGGTTAGCAGCGGATGGAGCAGGGGAACGTTTTAATATAATCTTTATTGCGCTTATGCATATTATTATTGTTTAGTGATAATAACTACATCACAGGGGAGGGACTTGAAACTGCGGACAACAGGGGAATTGTGGTAATGTAAATGTCATCTATATAAGTTGGCAACAATCGCGCTCACCTGTGTGTGTTCGTGCGCTCGCGCGCGCGTGCACGTGTTTGACATTTATATTCACGCAATTCTTAAAATTATTATTAATCGGTGCCGCGATATGCTCATTACAAATTATACGATTTCGGACATTAGCCATCGTAACTTAAAATTAATAAACACGACGTTTCGACCTCTATAGAATCAGGCGAACAAAAAATTAATACGAACATAAATCTATCACTAAAAAATAGATATCGTCAAAAATCTAAACCATAGTTATAAAATATAGTACTAAAAGAATAATAATAATAGCCTAATAATAATAATAATAAAAATAAAACAGTACTCACCATTACATCAAAGAAAGATTCCTCCCGTGGTTGCAACGTAAACGAAACGTGGTGGCAACGTTGGAGCTTTGACGATATCTATTTGTTAATAATAGATTTATATTTGTATTAATTTATTGTTTGCCTGAAGACGACTTCTTATTCTATAGATGTCGAAACGTCGTGTTTATTAATTTTAACTTACGATGGCTAATGTCCGAAATCTTATAATTTGTAATCGATTTATATTCACACTTATGAGCTTATTATCAAAACGATAGCCTTCGTAACAAATATTGAGATTATTTTTATAATATATTTAGTGTTTTTTTAACATTTAAAATGTTTATAAGGACGTGTCGCACATTTGCGGCCGATCGCTGGTTACCATAGAAACTACTCTTTGTTGTCAATAACGTAGTACACATATAAAACTTCGCTTATGAATGCGACTACATTTAACTTATAATCTGTACATTGGTAAACGAAGAATGAATTCATTGATTGGTGAATGAAGAATGAATTCATTGATTCATTGAAGATATTAATGAACATAAATATATATATTTTTTAGATTTATTGAAGCATTTTCAATGCCCTTCTCTGTGCATTGCATTTGTGCAATGCCTGTAAATTTTTTAAGTTGGAAAAGATCCATTCAAAGCTGAGAAAGGAAAAATTTACCTTTTGAACTTAGTGTCGTATTATGAAAGGTGGAATCACACTGGAAAACGTTTAACGGCAAATCCCGGAGACCAGCTGTTTTTTCGTGCCAACAGAATTTTGTATTAACAAACTTTCGTGTTAAAACGGACAAAAGTGAAACAAAATGAGATAAATGAACAATAGGCCTACTGTATAGATTAGGCCTATTTGCTTAATGTATTGTGTGGTAAAAAAAAAGCAATAAAGGATATTCACCAGGTACTTAGGCCTACATATAGGCTTAAATGTTTTATTTTTTCCGCCTGGACAATTTTTGGTCAAAAATGTGGTTCTTTTTTTAAAATTTACTATGTATAAACTGTAGATGTTCTTCACTTAATCTTACGGTTTAGGGTTTCTTGTGCAATGATGTAGTATGGTTTTTCAAGTTCCTATATTGACAATATTCAGTTTTTGTTAAATACTCCGTTATTTTCTTTTGCACACAATTCTGCCCTACTTTATTTTGAACAAATTGTTGCAATTTATCAATGTGGTCAACCATTTCACACTCCGAGTTGGCTTCTAAAGTGGCCCCGTACACTATCAATATTATTGTACAATATAAATATTGTGCAATAGTATTGACAGTGTAGATTGAAGGTCTAAAATGGGTTGCACAATATATTGTGTGAAATCAAAAATGTTTGAAATATATTGCACAAACTGGAAAATATTGCGTAGTGTATGGGCGAGATTGCAGCATATCGGCTCATTTGCCACGCTTTTCGTCGGCCAGTGCACATCGTCTCGCCCTCGCCATGTTGCTGTCGGACGATAGAAAGTTCATCTTAGAGGTGATTGAAATTTATTGGTCTCTACAAAAAGAAACAATTTTAGCAGTTCGTCGAATGAGTCTAATCGCACAAAGTTTCAAAAATCATTCGCTTCAGACAGCCATAGTTTATTCGACAGTCTTTCATGACTATATTCATTCCGTTTCTTGTACCATTCTTTCAGCCACATGCGGTCCTTTCTCTTTTTTCTTTTTTAAACACAGAATCAGTGCAATTACCACACAACTTGCCTCGATATCACGCAACATGTTCACTCGTAGAAGTTCAGGAGTCAACTAAGGTTGTACAATGATATTGCACTGTGTACGGGCACCAGTCAATATTATTGTCAATATTGCAATAATATTGTAATGTACGGGTACCAGCCAATATCAATAATATTGTTCAATAATATTGATAGCGTATGGGCAGCTTAAATACAGACGAACACGGCTCAGCAACGAAAGCATATCTGTAGCGGTAAGAACTCGTAAATATTCACTGGCATTTTCCCTATCAATTTCGTCGGCGCCCTAATCACTTTCACAGTTTTTAACTTGCACCGTTTTTGGCTTGCATGTATGGATTTAATTATTACGCAGCTGTTGAAAAGCCAGGAAAAAATATTTGTAACAAAACTTTCTCGTTTTAACCGATATTTTATAGGTATAAACTTGTGTTTTATTCTTCGTATTGTTTAAATTAGCAGCCATCCTTACTATTTCTTTTATAAAATTGCTAAACTGCTAAAATTTTTTTATTGTTAGACAAAGCTTTTCGTCATCACTGACATCATCAGGTCTTAAACAACCAACAAGGTTAGCAGTTTAGCAATTTTATAAAAGAAATATAAACTTGTGTGTTAACCGTAGAAACTGTAACATATAAGCAGTGATCGAGACCCGAATCATTATATTTAACAAAATTTTTTAATTATTTAAACATTATATTTAATCATTATTTATAGACCTAACAAAACTTTTTCGTGTTAATCGCTTCCTTGTTACACGTTGAGCACTGTATTAAGTCAATGACGTATATAGAATTAGCCTTGGGGAGGGGGGCGCTGTCGTGTCGGCTTCATACAGAAAAGAAAAAAAAACAAGTTAAGACTAATCAACATTAGGTCTACTGCCTTCAAAGTAGCTGAAATCAGTCCCATTAAAGTAAACGGTAATAACACAATAAAAATGCACGTTATTGAAGCATTGTTTAAAGATAACTTGTTGACTGAATTGATTTTATAGGCCTATTTCATATTTCAAATGCTGTATAATAAACCTGTTGTAGGCCTATATTTTAAAAATATATAAAACAGCCTAAAAATTACGAGATTAACAAAATTTGTCAACTTTTTCGACCCTTTGGGGGAGAGGTCCAGTCTCGTCCAGTTTCCTCTTTTCCAGGAAAAGACGCTGCAACAATGCTGAAAAAGGGGCGTCTGTCCTCCTACTATATTATATTTTTAATTGTTAATGCAATTCTATTGCTGTTGGTTCGATTTCAGCTTTTACACAGGGCGCGACGGAACTGTCGCCAGACTAAAAAGACAAGAGTCGACGACTTTTTTTATTTGAGACAATCCTCTGATGACTGAGACAATATTTCCGATGTTGTTTGATGGAAATGTAGGTAGGCGTACTGTGTTCTATTTTTATCTGATATGTTTGACGCTATTTCATCTGATATGTTTGACGCTATTTCATCCTATATGTTTGACGCTATTTCATCTGATATGTTTGACGCTATTTCATCTGCTATGTTGACGCTATTTCATCTGATGTTGACGCTATTTCATCTGATATGTTCAACGCTATTTCATCTGATAAGTTATGTTTGACGCTATTACATAAGTTTCGAACATACGTTATTTTCCGGACGTAAGTTTCGTATCTAGTTAATCAGAAAAGACACCTTAAGAATTTTTTAAATGAAATACACTGGAAAACGTTTAAAACGGAAACGGTTAACACAAAACGTGGCTCAGGTCCGGATCGTTGCTTACATTTTAGAGTTAAGCTACAGTTTGTACGGTTAACACGAAAAATTATGTTATAATAATTTTGTTGCTGGCTTTTAACAGTTGAATACAAAATAAATCCGTAACATGCACGCCACAAAACAGTGCAAGTAAAAAACTGCGAAAGTGATGAGGATGGCGACGAACTTGATACGGAAAATGATAAGTGAAAATTTACGAGTTCCTATCGCTACCGATATGCTTTTGTTGCTGAGCCGTGTTCGTCTGTATTTAGAAGCCAACTCGGCAGCTGAAATGTTTGACAGCATTGATAAATTAGAACAATTTGTTGAAAGCAAAGTGTACAGTGTGCAAAAGAAAAACACGGACTATTTTTAAAAAATTGTAAGGTCATTACAGAAACCTTAAAAGAAATACCTACTACATTACTGTACAGGAAACCCTAAATCGTAAGACTAAGCGGAGAACAGCTACAGTGCGTGTATTTTAAGAAAAATTAAACATATTTTATCCCAAAAATTAACCAAAAGTTGTTCAGTAGGATAATTTTAAAACGTTTATATGTAAGTTGCTTCTGATATTCTTTATTGCTTTATTTTAGTACACAATACAGTAAGTAATCTATACAGTATTTGTTAATTTATCTCATTTTGTTTAATAATTTGTTCGTTTAACACGAAATTCTGTTAATACGAAAAACAGCTGGTTCCTGTCATTTCTAGTTAAATGTTTTCCACTGTAGGTCTATATAGGAACATGAAACGAAGTATTTCAATCTTACGAAAATGGGCATAATAAATACATTTTTTTCTATATGTATCGGCAATCTGAGGACCACGTGCCAATTTCAATACTTTATTCCTTGTTCTTATCTTTTTCTCCAATATTCTTTCATCTTTTCACTATGTCCCTTCTTCCTGTCTTCAGACCACTTTGAATCTGCGTTTTCTCTCTTTCCTACTCTAGACTGCTTCCATTTTTGACACTTTTGCCCGAAAAACTTTTCTTTCAATTGCTTCTTCTGCGTTTATATTATTTTTGTTTCTAAGTCCTTTTTGACTTCTTTAATCCAATTTGATGTAGACTTCTTTCCATACAGATATTTGAAGATCTGCTTTGTTAACCTGTTGTCGTCCATTCTATATAAATGTCCAAAAAATAATAGTCTTCTTTTTCTCATTGTTTCTGTTATATTTTCTATACTTTGATATATTTCATCTTTACTTCTTAATTTCTAATCTTCTGAAGTTTTTCGTGGGCCTAATATTTTCCTAATAATTCGTCTTTCCAATATTTCTAGTTTGTCTAAATTATAATTCAATGCTAGGCATTCACTTGCATATAGGCATTCTGGCTTCACTACTGTACTGTAATGCCTTATTTTCGCATTTTTAAATGTGCACTTTTTATTGCACTTTTTATTGCACTTTTTATTCTACTTTATTGAATATTATAATAATTTTTAAGTAAATTAAGTAGGCTACTACTATTTTAGAAAAATGCGATTTTCCGTGCGCTAAACAGACATGTAAACATGGTGTTTCCTGAGAGGTATAATGAAACATGTTTTTATTTATGGTCCAATTAGAAATGAAATTCAAATGAGTTAATGCCTTTACTATTAAGAAAGCACTTGATGTTAACAAAAATTTGGAAGTCATTCTTATTTTAAATCAGACTGTTTTGTTCGTTTAGTCATGTGTTTCTCTGTTTGTCTTTATTATTTTTAATTCGATTGTTTTGTTCTGATTTATTCTGTGTAAGTATAATGAGAGTCAGATCCCGTTGAACCAGACCCTCTTCTTCTCCCAGCAAATGATAGGAAAAGCTCTAAAAAGAACACTTGGTACAAGAAAAAATTCGAATTAATTTTTAGGTTAAGTTTTAGGCCTATCACAACCGGCAACAGCTGTTATGTACCCACGGTACGCCACTGGTCTTCTGTCATTCTCGGTCTTGTGGAGACTGCAATAGTTCTTATTGCAGTCTCATGTATTATGCCATATGTCTAATTACTGTCAGAGGTTACGGACCCAAGACAGTTGTTTCCGACCGATACACTTCCGTTTAGAATAAGTCTTAAAAGGGCATATTTCGGCCCTCTTTGTATACGCCCATAGTATACAAATTTTCTTCCTTTGATAGCCGCAAGTAATTGGAGTTCAAGTCTTATTCTGTTAGGCCTTTATTACACTACGCAAGTGATTGTAAAAGAAGTTGTGGGGCATTGCTTCAAATGTAGCGTATTACACTTACTGCAATCCATCCATTGCTCAGCTTGCAAGCCTTGCAACTGCTGGTGCAACTTTTAGATTCACGCACACTCGTTGTGGGGCATTGATTCAGTTGTAGCCTAAGTACACTATGCAACTGGTAGCATGTAATTCGCCTGCGCACGCATTCTGTAGACAAGGAAGAAATTTCATGACATGGGACCGACACAACATATACAGATTTTACAAAAACCTCCAATATCTCAAAAATAAAAAGGGGGATTTTATCTAACAAACAAACAAACGAAAATTTGTAATTTTTTTCTAAATTTCACTCGCTGACACCAAATAGCTATCTCCTATAGAACGGAAGTTTATCACATGCCAAAAATTTCACTACATGCAAATTAACTAAACTTTCATGACATGGAACCATTTTAAATCTCTATTCTTGAACATTATTTAAGTTATTGATTCAAATGTATGTCTAAAACTATTCTCAAACTTCAAGGAACATGATGGTGAAAGAAATCTTTTATCGGATCAGTAATTTCTGAGGTTAGCCCAGACAACGATACAAACAAATTTTTCCTCTTTGTAGTAGCAGTATATAGACGCCATGTTCACTCTGCAACTGATTGCAGCCTGTTTTTACTACCGTGCAACTAGTTTCATGTAGGTTTGAAATCAGTTGCATGCAACCAGTTGCGTAGTGTAATAAAGGCCTTAAGAACGGTGTCGTTTCTAGTATGGCTTGCCCAAGAAAATCTCAATAGGCCTCTGTAGAGCCACATTTCCAAAGCGTTAATACTTACCAGCTGTATTATTTTGTTTTAGTGTTCATGTTTCACATGCGTACAAAAGGATGGACCACGCATAGCATCTAACAAATCTCTCTCTGAGACAGAGGACCAATGTTCAGTTAGAAAAAAGCGAACCAAGTTATTTCGAATCTTGCTTTGATCTTCTCATCGGGATCCAAGGATTGATTGATCCAGCAGCCAAGATACAGATCTTTGTAAGCAGCTCCAGTAAATATCTTCGAGGACCGGTTAAAATATTGCAACGAGGAGGTTCATCAGTTGGCCTCATTGAGGTAAAGTAAAACACATGGGCTATTTGCAGCTGCTGGTAAATACATTATATTGCCTTAGCGTAATAATTATTCAGCTGATTGTATAACATAATAATAAAATAATAATAATTATAAATACTCAATGCTTCATCAGATTTGGAAACAATACAATATGAAAATCTCCACACAAAAAAAAAACAAAGCGTTTCGGGGCAAGAAACCAATAAAAACAAAAATTATGGTTAATGATGGAATTCTAGAGCAAACAGAATTAACACCGGTGTACACCACTATAGAAAAATTATTCCGATTAGCGCTTTAAAGCTTGACAGCTCATCATCAGATCGGAAAAAAAGATTTTCTTTTTCGATCTGATGATGAGCTATGAAGATTGAAAGCGCTAATCGGAATAATTTTTCTGTAGTGGTGTGAAAGAGTGTTAACGCTGTTTGAGATTATAACCATTAACACAATTTTCTTAATTAAAATTCTAGAATAGGTGAGTCATTTTAAGTATTTGGAAAATCATATTGGCTGTGTTAGGAATTATGTTATTGACGTTAAGTTAGATAAGTTCCAGACGAGCTGTGGGACAACCAACCGTATGTTTACAAGCAGGGTTCGTCGAAATACAAAATTAAAGTTTTATAAAGCTATGGCTGTCCCTGTACTGTCCTATGGGTGTGAATTATGGACAACAACCAAGAAACAAGACAGATAAAATACAGGCCTCGGAAATGGTGTTCTTAAGAGGGATTAAAAGGTGTTCTAAACTTGACCGTTTAAATAATGAGAAGAGTTACAAGTTTTTAACTTGAATGAAAAATTAACAGATTACAAACAACAACGGTGGAAAGAACACTTAGAAAGAATGTCAGATTCCAGAGTGGCCAAACCAGTGTGGAAATACAAACCTATAGGACACAGGTGTGTGGGTAGGCCCAGGAAGAGGTGCCCGGAGGATCTTTGAAAGCGGAACAGGCAGCATCTTGCCTATGCCGAGTTGTGAAGGTGATAATGATGATGATGATGATAAATATTCAGTCATATGTACAGTATTCAATCATATTGTGGTAGTTAACGGAAACAAAATAATCCCACACAATATTTCTGTTAACTGGGAAGACATGGTGCATAACGTATAGGCCTACGCGGAAGATGACGAAACAACACAAAGTTCCTGTAGTAGCGAGAGAGAGAGAGAGAGAGAGAGAGAGAGAGAGAGAGAGAGAGAGAGAGAGAGAGAGCACAGCATGTGGTACGGTGTGACGTCACGGTGCGGATCAATAAACGCCGCGACGCTTCTCTGCCAGTGGGTGGGTGGGGGAGGGAGAAGGGACGGCGACGCTCAATCAATGCGACGCCACATGACGCTACATGCGCTCACGTGGCAGTCTCGACGCGTCTCCAACAGGTGCATCTCGTCCACCGGCTCTCGTTATCCTTTACGTTTGACAGACAGACAGATACTGTAGATAAAGAACTAAGACCAATGAACACCGAACATCACCATTATCATCTCCCCTTCATATTTTAGCCACTGTTCCCCGTTACGATTCTCGGTCGACCTAAGTTGCTTCTTCCTTTTGCTTTATAGACTCTTGCTTTTAAAAGTAGTCTATTTTCTTCCTGCGGAAACCCTGACATCGAATCCCACCTTAGAAAGATAACGACCGGTGTGAAAGCGTAGGAGCAGGCCCGTGAGATCGCCCGGACTAATTCAAATTAACCCAGAAAATCCGGGAAAGTGAAATTATAAAACTCTTCTTCTTCTTCTTCTTCTTCTTCTTCTTCTTCTTCTTCTTCTTCTTCTTCTTCTTCTTCTTCTTCTTCTTCTTCTTCTTCTTCTTCTTCTTCAAGGATTAAACCAAGTGTTCCGGTCTCAAACAGGCAAGGATTAGATCTGGTCACTCCAAAGTTTCCTCGGACGTCACACACCCCTCCGTCCCCTCGGCTTATAGTTCCGTAGTTGTTTGGGGATGCGGCAGTCATCCTTTCGGCAAAGATGCTCCCATGGATTCAGCCGATACTGGGCGATGCTGTCGAGTATACTCATAATATTCAGTTCCTGCCGTAGTATATGTGTGTTTCTTCTACGATCATGGAGAGTATACCCTGCCACGTGCCTGAGAAATTAAAACTCTTTATAAAATATAAAACAAGTAAAGACTCTCTTTTGTAACTGTCAGACATTTCAAAATTTATATATTTTCAAACTTATAATTTCCAGATATAGGCCTAACCGTATATGTTTCATATAAAAAAGGAATAACCAATAAATGTATTAATTCACCCTTTCCAAATCTTTGTTCCACTTGATTTCTTTTATTTTTCAATTTAAATTAAATACTTGAAATGCTTCCTGATTACTGTATTTCGTTTCTTATCATATCTCTCCTATTACATCCGTTTGACTCTTTGTTAGAAACTTCGTCTGTTGAGTTTGTATTCTTCTCTTTCTGCTTTTGTTGTAACCCAGATTTCACTGACGCACACAAGCGGCGTCGGAACTGCGGCGTTTCATGAAATTTCAGCACGGTCTCTTTACTTGTTTTATTTTTCGGGCATCGTGTGTCCGTCCAATTTCCGAGGCTTCTATGAGAAGTGACATATTCCTCTGTACGGGTCTGTAGCAAACTACCATTAAACCCAAACCTTCAAAACGTTGAAATAGGCACAAAAAATATAAAGGCAGTAAAAGAGTTCATATATCTTGGCTCCCAGATAAACAGCACTAACGACATCACCACTGAAATAAGAAGAATATATATCGCAAATAAAACATATTATGGATTAAAAAAGCATCTGACATCCTAGCTTCATCTCAAGAAGCACGAAATGCAAAATTTACAAAACACTGATCAGACCAGTGCTGACATATGCTTCAGAAACCTGGACAATGACAAAAAATAACAAGAGACTTCTAGGTTGCTGTGAAAGACGGATTCTAAGAACAATATTTAGAGGAGTGCAAAAAAATGGAATGTGGCGCAGGCGCTATAATTATTGTCAGGACATTGTCAGGATAATCAAAATATACAGGCTAAGGTGGGTTGGACACATAGAAAGAATGGAGGAAGGACAACCTACGAAACATATTTTTTACCAGGAACCAATTGGTAGTAGAAAAAGGGGAAGAACCCGAAGTAGATTCAAAGACCAGACAGAGGAGGACCTCGGAAAGTTGAACATAAGAAACTGGAAAGCCAGAGGATGCAATAGGGAGGAATGGAATCGACTCTTGGAGCAGGCCAAGACCCACCAAGGGTTGTAGAGCCACGGATGATGACAGGTCTGTACCAGTCTTGTAGCAGAGTGGACAAGTAAAGGGGCTGCCATTTTTAGGCTCCTCTTGACCTGCCGGTTGTTTCCCTTGGCCCAAACTCGCCGTACACCCTCTAGTGCCTGCACGTGACCCTTGGCTATCGTACCCCACGCATTGCCTAGAAGTCACGCGATTCGTCGACGTAGCAGTAGGATTTGATGGCAGACAGGACATTTTAAACTTAAATTAAGTTTTAATTTTTAATTTAATCCTTGTGCTGTGTCTTGTTTTATTTCTAAGATTTCTTTGAATCGTACCACAAATATTCCTAAATTTATTTATTTTCTTTTTTATATCACGTTCAGACTCAGCCTACAGCACATCCGAGATATTTAAACGGCAGCACTTGTTGTAAAGTGCTGTTGTTTATAAGTGTCTTACTCCTCACTGGATATTTACCATTAAAGGCTACGGTTTTAGTCTTTCTCACTGAAATTGTCAGTGAGCACTCTCTTGCTACTTCTTGTAATTGAAACACACAGTAGCTCTTTGTAAATCATTTTATTTTGTTAATAGAAAATATTTTTATTAATTCGTTTTTACACTGTTTAAACAGACTTCAGACTGTTTCGACTGTCATCTTCATAAATGTAAATATACAATGAAATAATTAATTAAATTTGAAATTAATTGTTCAAAACAACTGTTTTACATATATTTAATGTATTTTACAGGCTATATAAATATGAATAATATTTTCAAATAAATACAATGCAAGTAGGTTATTTTCACCTGACGCGCGTTTTACAGAAATTGTTCTGTATCTTCAGAGGTTTGTTTGAATGTAATTGAAAAAAAAAACTGCCCGAGAGATATATTCAACATCGCAATACATTTCTAAAACCAAATATTTACAAATCTAATTTAGCCACACACCGTTTAAACAATAAACATAAATTTGCAGACAATCAAAATGTCAAATTAATTAAAACGTGCAAAAAGGTAGCAAAATAAATATCTGGGAAAATCTTAATATTCACACACACAGTACTGTAATAATAATCAATTAATTAAAGGAGAAATTCAAATGAAAACAAAACAAGACGATTTATTTAAAATCATACATTTATTAGAATAATAAAATAAATATTAAATATATAAAAATTAGCTACTACTTACATAAACATTAAAACAATCGAAAATAGATTCAAGGTAAATTCGATTATCCATTGTAAGCAAACATTCAATTACAATTCAAACAAACCTGTGAAGATACAGAATAATTTCTGTGAAACGTGCGTCAGGTGAAAATAAACCTACTTGCAGTGTATTTATTTGAATACACCAAAAACGATAGTAGGCCTATTTTTTCCCCCATACATTAAATTATGTGAATCAGCTTTATTAAACAATTGACTTCAAATTTAATTATTTCTTCCTATATTTATAGTTATGACAGTAAAGCAGATTGTCTAACCAGTGTAAAAACGATTTAATAAAAATATATTATTGACATGAAATAATAATAATTACTATTATTATAATCATATCAAATAAAGGAGAGTAATTTTGATGTTCTTCTTCTTATTGCTCCCCACCAGATAATTCCACGTCAGCCTTTTATTTTATTATATTAACTGCTACAGCATGCTATTGTTGTAGTTTTGTAGTTATTGTAGTAATCCATGTCAGTCTTTTATTATATTATATTAACTACAACAGTATGTTATTGTTATTATTTTTACCGCTGTCTTATATTTTATTATTTCTGAAGGTGTGTGATGTTCCCTCAAAGGTTAACATATTTTGTGCAAGCGGTGTTGTAAGCCAGAGGTGCCCAACCTGGATCTACACTTTTTTCAACCTAAGTCTTTGCTTAGATAGTTTATGTTTGGTCTTTTTTTTATGTTCAATTTGACCAACTATTGTTCTTTACCGATTCTGACATCATTAGAGAATTTTAGGCTACCACAAATCAAGACTAATGTTATTGTACGGCTAGGAGGTTCCTATTTTTCACGCGTCAGAGATAAGCTAGATGTTAACTACCGCATATTATGAAATCTTGCTGTTTGGTAGCCTAAAATTTCTCAGGAAATGGTGAATGATAATCGATCCTGATGCAGGCAGTGCGTCCGAAGGGAAAACTATCCTCGTTCGGATACCATCGTTACAACTGTTTTCTATATTGTCACAAAACGTTTGACGTAATAAACAGATTTTCCAGCCTATTAATTGCAGCGTTCTTGAAGTTCGTTTGTTGCTTGAAGGTGATCTGTTTTAGTTTCTAAAGACTCCTTGACCACGCAGTTAATGTTAATTAATTCTGTTAATGCGAATCATCGTTGTCAACTACAAAGGCCATGGGCTCAACACTCTGTCTCTGCCTTCGTCTCCCAGGGTTTCGATTCCCTCTCCTCAGGCCTATAATTAAATTCCAGCTTCGACAATAGGCCTATTTAGTTGATCATTTTACGCAGACGCTACTTCCGATTAACTCTGACCTCTTGGATCCGATCAGTTATCGACCATATAATGTATATTCCCTTGTCGTATCTCATGGTATAGATAGATTCCTAGACTAAAGGCTCCTTTACACGCTGACCCATGATGGGCCAATATCGATGTGCCGACGATGGCCACCATGGTTGTCCCATCTTCCACACGCTGGTCCTTGTTGGGCCAGTATGGATCGACCACGATGGTTACCAACACCGGAAAATCAGTTCTTACTAGGCTCTTGTTCTTTTGCTCTTTCTAGTGCTGAGATTTGCTCGAGAAATGGATGTCGAGTCAGTCGTGGTTGCAGCTATTAAATTGTTTCCTGCATGTCAGTATTACGTTGCTGTGTATAATAACAAAGTGATTAAGAGAAAATGGCGAAAAAGGCGAAAAAGGAGATATTGGATGCTAACTATTTACCGCAACAAGGTATCATGTTCAACAACAAAATTGTTTCAACAAGGTAAGTTAAATTTTTTTTGTTTTTCGTAAAAGATTTTTTTTAATAACATCTAGAAGGAAAGGGAGGTAAGCTAACCGTGCACATTTTGTTTTCAGGCAAAGTATGGAGAATCAAATTGCTGAGCTGCTCGTTGAACCGTCTGGTGAATTTGACAACTTTGTGCGAATGTCGTTTACCGACTTCGAATATCTCGTGCAACAAATATCTCCAAAAGTTGCTAAACAAGACACTGGAGTTTCCTCAGTGCTCCATGATTAGCACATAAACGTCGAATATCGCACTTTTCAAAAAATAAATGACAAAGCACACAAAGAGCTCACGAGCACAGCGTTCACAACAGCTGCAAACAACGAACTGAATGATGCGATAATGGGCCATCCGCGGCCACTGTACACGCCACGCTCTTTGATGTGGTGGCTGAAAACCGATAAACAACCCGTCCTCTCCCATCATCGGCCATCTTACGCCACTACAAGCCAGCCATCCCTCTACACGATGGCACTGGCCTGTCATGGCCCATCATGGGCCAGCGTGTAGAAGACGCTTAAAAGGATGACAGTCAAGCCTTTCATCTAATATTTTTTTTTTTTTTAATTTCGCGATACTTCCCGATACTGCCTCTGTGCACCAATCAGATTGCACCGTTAGTCCACGTAGCCGCTGTGTTGCCACAGTTAGTATTCATCAACCGCAGCTTATCGACTTTAATGGAGCCGACCCGCCGTGTCGTCGTCATTTTGCTGTCGGTATAGATGTTGTTTCGTGACGTGTAGAAACATGTTAACAACGTGAATACATCGATGAGAGGTAAAAAATTAATAACTACTGATAACAGTTGATTTGATACCGAATGTCATTCTTTTGGCCGAGGGAGTGGGCTATTCCCTATATAGCCCCTCAACCCCTAACTTGAAACCAAATGATCTTAAAAAAAATAAGTACTCTTGAAATTGTGATTAGTATCGTTATAATAACGCTTTAAGAACTGTGACATATTCATCACTTTTGGCATCTTCTGATGATGTCATCCATAGGCAGGTTACTTTAAAAACACTATATTTTTTAATGCTCGAACGTTAAATGAAATGGAATGACAGTTCCACTCTTGGTGTGAGAGTGAGGTCCTCAATAAGCCTGAACACAGTATTATTTGGAGACGATCTGGTTATATAAAAAAGGTAGAAGCAGCGATTACGAAAAGCGGTACAAGGCCTGTAGACGTCAGGTGCAGAATTTAAGTTGAAAATGTCTACTAGGGAAAAAACATTGGCCTATTTAGCAAGTCACTGAAAAGAACGATGATTGTAATATGGACTCCGGTACCTCTGAGGAAGAGACAGACATCCATAGTAACATGAATTTATATCGACGAATATGTGGCGCCATAAGAAAGATATTAGGAGAAAGATATCTCGGTGCTACCAAGGGTCACAGATAGAATTTTATGAAGTGATAGAAATGCCCAGTCTATTGGACGGGTGCAAATGCTGGCCAACCAAGATATGAGTCAGGTATGACCAACACTGACTCACAAAAGATATGAGTCAGACAGAAAGACCGGAAATGAAAATTTTGAGTGTCAAGGGATGCATTAAGCAAGATAAAATTAGATATGAAACTGTACGAGAAGAAGTGGCGAATAACTAGAATTAAATTGAAGTGAAAAAGATATAAGTTATAAGAAATAATACATTTTTGTCACATTGACTCGAATTAAAATTGAACGAGGGAAGCAAGTCTTCAGTTTTAACTCGACTGTTTGGCATTTGTCTATTTATCTGTCTGTTTGGGGGCATCTCTCACGATAACTTTTGAATGCATTAACCTTTTTTTTTTTTTTTTTTTTAAGATTGGCACACATATCCACACACACATATATGACCTATAGAACTGTTTTTGAGATTATTCCCACCTCCAGAAATAGGATGCTAAGGGGCCAAAAATTTGGGGGGACAAAATTGTGAAATAATCGCAACATGTAGGTGTATCAAATTAAAAATAAATTTAACCAAAATCTCAATATAGCAATCAGTTTTGGAAATTTCACAATTTTTGGGCACCCGGGTCCAAACAAATTTAACAAAATTTTGAAAAATCCAATTGAGATATCAAATTAAAGATAATTTTTACTATACACTGAATACAGTGTTTAGGTGTGAAAATTAAAAAAAAAAATCTTGAACATCAAACAATGTACTCGAATTTTGAAAAAATTGAAAACTTCGTGCCGAATATCAGAATACTCGTGTAGGAAATGATGTTAAACCCAATCGGAATGCAGTGTTTGTTAAAAAAATTTTATGTTTTGGGCACCAAGAGCTAAAAATGGAAGTTAAAATTTTGCAAAAATTGTAAAAGTCTGAACGAGTTTTGAAGCTCAGGGAGCTTAGTAGTTAATATCAGTATAATTACAGCATATCAGTAATATCAGCTTAGTAGTTAGCGGTTAATATCAGAATAATTGTTTAAAAAGGAATTATTTATCGTGAATTCAATAAAGAAACGCATATAGCTTTCGTTAACGTTGAGAAGGCCTTTGATACAGTAGATAGAAGTTTGCTGTGGGAAGTAAGTAGTTATAAGAACTATACAAGGCCTGTATAACGGAACAAGAATAGCTGTTAAAAATAATTGTAGGACGTCTCAACGAATATCTGTCAATCAAGGTCTTAGACAAGGGTGCGGTATATCATCTACTCTTCTCACGGGCGTGATGGTCGGGGGGGGGGGGTCCCCCCGTAATATTTTTCCAAAAGCTAAAGTCGTGAGTAATTTTTTATTCAAATTATTTTGTCAATTATTTTCCTGAAATTATTAGTTGAATAAAAATATTAACTTAAATTCACTGCCACTGATAGTCTTTAAATTACCTGACAATGTAAAAATAAATTATAACTTATAAGCTATCGCTCCAATATTATATCAATTATATTATTAACATTAAATTATTAATAAAACTTATAAAAATTGAAAAGAATGACTCTAATCTTCCAGAATCTGACCATAGGTCTACATCTTTCAATATTACCATAACGTTCCGCCCCCCTCCCACCATAATTGGCCACTGGCGGCGCCCGTGACTCTTCTTAACATTTATATTAACGATCTTGTAAGGGAATGGAAACATCTAGTGGACCCTGGTCCTGGTATTAAGATATCACAAGACAGATATTTGAATGTGCCGTTGTTTGCTAACGACTTGCTTGTACTTCAAAAAAATACAGAATCTGACTTGTAAAAATCTGTTTTTAAACTTCATCAGATTTGCAAACAATACAATATGAAAATATCCACTGTAAAAACAAAACTAATGGCACTTCGAGTCAAGGAACATTCTTTCGTATAAAGAATGTGGCCATAAGAGAAGAGTGTCAAGTCCTTAAATTAAATGAAAAATAAAAGATTACAATCAACGGTGGAAACAACACTTAGAAAGAATGTCAGATTGCAGTCTGTCCAAACAAGTCTGGAAATACAAACCTATAGGACATAGGTGTAGGCCTGTGTGTAGGCCCATGAAGAGGTGCCCGGAGGATCTTTGAAAGCGGAACAGGCAGCATCTTGCCTATGCTGTATTGTGAAGGTGATAATGATGATGATGATGATAAACATTCAGTCATATGTATTCAATCATATTGTGGAAGTTAACGGATACAAAATAATCCCACAGAATATTTCTGTTAACTGGGGAGACATGGTCTCTCAGCAGTGCATAACGTAGCGTAGGCTATACGTAGAAGATGACGAAACAACCAAAGTGGAACAAGCACTTATTAGTTGGAAAGAACATTTTATAAAAAATGTCAGATTCCAAACTGGGCAAACAAGTCTGGAAGTACAAACCTATAGGACACAGGTATGTGGGTAGGCCCAGGAAGAAATGGCTGGAGGATCTTTGAAGGCGGCACCTTGGTTACACCGTGTTCTGATAATGTTTAAAAAACGGTGAGAGAAAGATTAGTGAAAATGTGTTAAAACGTACGCACACACACGCACACGCACACACACACACTCAGCTGTAACTTGTACACAACGATTTACTTTTTAATGAATAAATAAATTGTATTGTATGCTAAGTTTTATTATAGTTAAACATGAAACAAAACAACAGCGTGCTTTTTACGTAAACGATCGTTTGGCGCGGTACAAATAGTCTGCCATGCCAAGCGTAGCATGTAATCTGCGTTTTCCGGTGCTCTGGGGTTCCGCTTGGCCGACGCGTCGTCCTCTCACCAACGACCTTTCTCCGCGCCTCTCTGTCTTGTCTTGTGTTGTAGTATTTTCCCAGTTTTAATTTATTAAAACAAGTTGCACTCGCTTTACTTCCATGTTCCGTAAGGAAATGGAAGTATGGTGATCGCGAAAAAATCGTGTTCGAGATAAGGGCTGATTCTGATTGTACTACGTGCCATCAAAACATGAAGAAAAGTCATTTTCCGAAAAGTGTCTGTGTGTAGAATGTTTTCTATGGCGAACGATAACTGCCGCAGATTTAAAGAGAATCTAATATATGCCCACGTTGTAGACGACTCAAGACCTATTGATTTTGGTGAAGATCGGTTAAGTGTGAGGGGTAGTTTACCTGCAACGTTTTACGTGTTAACAAGAGTAAAGAACTTAATTTTGATAAATAATATATCCTGAAAAGAAGGTCATAATAATCCACTGTAAAGAGGTAAATGAAATATCTATAAATGAAAAGGGTAGTCGAAGGAGGAGGGGGTAATTTGTCGAAGTTTACCTTTATGATGTCGAATCAAGTACTTCATTTTCAAAAATAGATACCTTAGTAACTAACATATAAAAAATTATTACACAATGAAAGTGTCAAATTTCAAAACTGGGGTTGTTAGGTTAAGGGGGAGGGGGAGCTTACCTGTACTTAATTTTGATAAATAAGTGCCCCGAAAATAAAGTCATGTTAATCTACTGTAAAATGGTAAATCAGATATCTATAAATGGAGAGGTTAGTTGAAGGGGGAGGGTGATGTTTTGAAAATTACTTTGTTGATATCAAGTAGAGTACGAGTATATAATTTTGAAGGATAAGATACCTTAGCAATTACATAATGATAAAACTATTACTCTGTGAAAGTGTAAGTATCGTTAATGATGGGGATCGGTTGAGGACGAGGGATGATTATCTACGTAGTTCAGTTTCGTTATAAGAATAAAGTACACAATTTTTATAGATAAAGTGACTCGAAATAAAATTTATATTAAACGACTACCCCATAATAACAAAAATATCCATAAATAGTGAAAATAGTTTGAAGGTGGGATATTTTTTTTTTTAGAAATTATCGAACCGAATTCAAGTAAATGATTTTAAATATAAATCTTAGAACATGGAAGTCCTGTATGGTTCTCCATACCGATTTGTTCTTTATGTCGTTGATGGTTTCCTGAAACACTTCGTAAAACTCAGCTCTTCCTTCTTCGTCGTCCGTCTGTACTTCAGGGATTCAGACTTCACACTTCTGCGTGGTCATTCTAAATTCCTTCCGCCTAGTGAGGCATACTGTGTCATTTGCTTAACCATCTATCCATTATCTATCCTTTCTAAGTGATTTCTCCACTGCTGTCTGTATTTACTATTCAGGACCAGTGGCGTGGCGTGGGTACATAACACCTGTTGCCGGTTGTGGTAGGCCTAAAACTTGAACTAAAAATTAATTCGAATTTTTTCTTGTACCAAGTATTCTTTTTAGACCATTTTCTATCATTCACTGGGAGAAGAAGTGGGTCCCGGTTCAACGGGATCTAACGCTCATTATACTTACACAGAATAAATCAGAACACAAATAATTTAACAAAAAATAATAAAGACAGAGAAACACATGACTAAACGAACAAAACACAAATAGGTGCGTAGTATCTGCTGCACGTCAGTTCCGAAAACGAATGTAGCTGCTAACTGAGCGTTTTGCCGGTTTATACAGCGGCAACACTTTGGGTGGACTAATGTGTTCCCCCTCTCTCCAGTTCGTACAGTGACAACACTTTGGGTGGACGAATGTATTCCCTCTCTCTCCAGTTTGTACAGTGACAACACTTTGGGTGGATGAATGTGTTCCCCCTCTCCCCAGTTTGTACAGTGACAACACTTTGGGTGGACGAATGTGTTCCCCCTCTCCCCAGTTTGTGCAGTGACAACACTTTGGGTGGACGAATGTGTTCCCCCTCTCCCCAGTTTGTACAGTGACAACACTTTGGGTGGACGAATGTGTTCCCTCTCTCCCCAGTTTGTACAGTGACAACACATTGGGTGGACGAATGTGTTCCCTCTCTCCCCAGTTTGTACAGTGACAACACTTTGGGTGGACGAATGTGTTCCCCCTCTCACCAGTTTGTACAGTGACAACACTTTGGGTGGACGAATGTGTTCCCTCTCTCCCCAGTTTGTACAGTGACAACACTTTGGGTGGACGAATGTGTTCCCTCTCTCCCCAGTTTGTACAGTGACAACACATTGGGTGGACGAATGTGTTCCCTCTCTCCCCAGTTTGTACAGTGACAACACTTTGGGTGGACGAATGTGTTCCCCCTCTCACCAGTTTGTACAGTGACAACACTTTGGGTGGACGAATGTGTTCCCTCTCTCCCCAGTTTGTACAGTGACAACACTTTGGGTGGACGAATGTGTCCCCCTCTCCCCAGTTTGTACAGTGACAACACTTTGGGTGGACGAATGTGTTCCCCCTCCCCAGTTTGTACAGTGACAACACTTTGGGTGGACGAATGTGTTCCCCCTCTCCCCAGTTTGTACAGTGACAACCCTTTGGGTGGACGAATGTGTGCCCCCTCTCCCCAGTTTGTACAGTGACAACACTTTGGGTGGACGAATGTGTTCCCCCCTCTCCCCAGTTTGTACAGTGACAACACTTTGGGTGGACGAATGTGTTTCCCCCTCCCAGTCAGTAACTAAAGTGTTTATTCTGTGATATAAGCTTAATTAATATTAATTGCTCTTACTTTCAGTACTGTTGCCGCTGGCAACAGCGGTTACATGGATGCCACGCTACTACTCAGGAGTATACTTTTCTGAGTATTTACTAAAAACTATTGTAAGTAGTAAATGCTAATCTATTACTACCTCAGATGTAAAAATTTTGAATAAATTGTAAAAGTAGATGTGGGTCACCAAGATATGAAGAATTTTATTCGAAATACGAACTCGTGATTTCTAATAATGTGATAAAATTAATATTTGTCAAATTTTGGATCGCATTTAAAAAGTTCGTAAGCTATTTTTACAAAACGTTTATACCTATAGGCTATTATTATCATCCACATATAAGAATGACAAAGAGGCTACTATGTGAAAAGTATGCTATAAAAGGCCTCCCGTATCTATGCCAACATAAACACAAATTAAAAAACAACAACAGTAAGATATTAAACTAGCTGTCAAAGACTGCATCAGTAGTTTGTTAGAAAATGTTAAAATTTCATTTTTACTCATTACTCACTATGTAGAGAGACTGACCAAGCCCTACTTGTAGACGATGGAAAACTGTGATCCGTCTCAGATTGAACCTTGGCCTTTGGGGGTGGGGGTGGGGTCTAGTAGAATTGGCTTCATGCAAAAGAAAAAAAAACAAGTTGAGACTAATCAATATCAGTTCCGTATCAGATATTGCAACCCTGATAATTAAAATAACTAACCTGACCCAAAACCTGATTATTCACGACTATCTTAGTTCTTATAGGATACCTGCCCTGAAAGCCATCGTTTTACATTTTGTAGCAGAGATCTGTAGCCCATAGTGTTGTATGTCGCTACTGAACGTAAATATTCCCCACTGTAACTGGTCTTCTGTTTTCTGTATCATTACCTTGGCATTTGCATAAAGCGATGGATTCACATGAATATTTCGCTGAAGTGATATTCGTGAGTCCATTTTAACTGTCCATCGCCGAAATGTGTCATCCATGTAGATATTAAAAAGTGTCGGTGAAAAAGGGAACTCTTGTCTCACGCCTTTATTTGTAGGAATATCTTCTGATAATTTACCATTCAAATCCACGACAAACACTGTTTGTGGTATAAGCTCCAGAACTTTAATTAATAGCGAAGGGAATCGTTCGTTCGTTCCATTACACTCCAGAGTAGCGAACGTTTCACATTACCAAAAGGTTTCGACACATCTATGAATGCTAGATGCGTCTCCAAGTTAAATTCCTTTCTCTTTTCAATTATTAATTTAAGTGTAAAGATAGCAGCTACGCATGATCTCCCCTTCCTGAAGCCATTTTGTTCTTCCGATATTAAAGCGAATGCAATTTTATAAAAATTGTGGCTGCCCCACATTCCTGTAGACTACGCTAGTGAGACATGGACTCTTGGTAAAAGGGACGTGAAGAGGATTCAGGCAGCCGAAATGAAATTTCTGAGAGGGACACAAGGTTGTTATTTCTTGGATCGGAGAAGGAACGAGGATATTAGACGCGGTTTAAACATCGTATCATTGCACCAGAAGATTGAAGACCACAGAAGGAGATGGTGTGAACATTTGAATCGCATGCCTGATATCCGTCTACCTGTGGCTGCATTGGGTTCTCACCCTACTGAGAACACAGATGTCGGTAGACCGAGGATGAGATGGGTTCTGGAACAGGTCTAAGGCCTAGTTCTTGGAGTGGTGAGGATGATGATGATGATGATGACTAACCAATATTACAATCTTTAAAATGGCTGAAAACCATGTAATAACATAGGCCTACTGAAATCAATCCCATTAAAGTAATAACACAGTAAAAATAAGCGCTATTGAAACACTTTTAGTAGATAGGCCTACTTATTGACTGAATTGATTTTCGTATATTTCATATTTCAAACGTGCACGCAAATGCTGTGTAACAAACTTTATAGACGTAACCTATAGCCCTATTTCATAAATGTTACTACTTTATAAGCGTACATAGCTGAGACGTTAATAAAACAACCTAAAAATTAAGAGATTAACCAAATTTCTTGTCAACTTTCGACCCTCTGTGAGGGGCCCCCGTCCCGTTCGTCCAGTAAATACGCCCCTGGATTGAACACAACTCAGGCTAGCTTGCAAGCCTTTGTTCTCACTAATTTCTAAATCATATAGGCTACAAGTACCCTTTAACTCAAAAACGTTAGGTTCTTTATTTTAAGTGTTACTGTGTTGTAAGCATTGAATATAGGCCTACACATTAAACGTTATGTTTTCCTCAACTATGGCTCTTATTCATTTCAGCAGTAAACTAAAACCCAAGAATCGTTGTCACCTTACCTTGCAAATGAAAACACCACGTATTTTCTCTTTGCATTAAGAAATATAGGACAATTTACAATTAGTATAGGCCTACTTCTTCTTTTCCACATCGTAATACATCGATACAATCGCAATTAAAAACATCGAAAGTTTACTGCAGGAACGGATAAAGGTACAGTTCCGATGCCCCTAAATACCACTTGTTTATTCACTTGTTACTATGGTAATTAATTCTGGTCTCCATGGTGTTGTTGACATCTTTATACACGCCAGCAAAAGGGGATAATGAAAGGGCCTAAATAGTGCGAACGGGACAGAATATCAAATTCCAAGTTACACAATGTTTTTTTTCTTCGTGTCAAAGATTACTTGTGCAAAATTTGGTGGAATCGGTGTAACGGTGTGGATTTGTATTCAATAGAAATAAATCCTCAGACTTTGAGTTTTATATAGGCTATATATAGAGTATAGATGTAGAGTTTTGTGAGGAGCCTACAACATTCGTCTCAACCGCCGGCAATTTCCGTCTTCCCAGTCAGTCTCCTGCTCCTCACATCCTTTACCAAGTTCTTCGACACCTACATTTTTTCCTGCGATCGAAGGCGGATGATATTTTGTTCTAAGTATCGATATAGGCCATCTCTCTCGTTACCCGTTCGATTAATAATTTCTTCAACATTTGCTCGCTCCCTTACATGGTAAAGCCGTGATCCTTCGTCATCATTATGGAAATATTGAAAATACTATTTTCACAGAAAAATATTTTTTTAAGCTCAATAACGTTCTTATATTAAAAAATGTTTCTAGCCAATCTAACATATAAGTTACAAAATTAATTCTCAAGTACGGTAGTTTAATTATCTTTGTTGTTTTATTATTTTTCTTTCCAGTTGTGTAAGCTAATATAGAAGTAATTCTTTTTTAAATATGCAAGCAGGTTTATTACACAGCATTAGCGTATGCGTTTGAAATATAGGAAATCAATTAAGTCAGTAAGCACCTTCTAAACGATGTTTCAATAATCTCAATTAGGCTAAGTGACCAAGGGCTTAGACCTGAGGATATTCAGTGTAATATGAGTGAAACGTTGTCATACAAGACATTTTTTACGCGGTCCATACCGGAACAAGACTTCAAAAACATAATTTTTCAATAACGCGTATTTTTATTGTGTTATAACCGTTAACTTTAAAGGGACTGATTTCAGCCACTTTAAAAATAGTAATGTTGATTAGCCCTTTGTTATGAAGCCGACCTGACCATGGACCCCCCTCCCAAGGCCGAATTCTACATTCGCCACTGTATTCAACCTTAATTTATGCATGCCTCCAATCATCGCGATCAGTTCGGATTATCAAGGTTGTTGTAATTGAAACTTCAATCTATCTATTTTCCTTAGTTCTAATTTATTGTGCTCTGTAAGGATGGTAATGCCTTCACTTTACAAGTAGCTTTTTGCAAGCAGAAAAAGTAAAAGTTAGAAGTTGCGTGTGACCGATTCGTAGGGACTCACTGTACTTTTAGGCGTCACAATTTCAATACCTTTCTTGAAAAACGAATGATACTGAATTTACCTATGACAGAGACGCCGTAATGATTTCGATACATAATATTCAGAGTGCTCGCGTCATGAATCCGATTCTCACATATAGACAGATGATGTCATGACTTCAATCTTGATTCATATGAAGGACTGACGTCCCAACCGTACGCTGCCACTGCGAACTTGATTGTTTTGTCCGTTATTATTAATATTATTAATTAACACTATCTGCAAGAAATCTGTAGTAGCAGCAGTTGGAATACACAGCCCCGCGGACACAAAGCAGTACGAGCAGAACTGAGCGCAGACATCGATGTAATCTCGTTGTAACGCTAATGAAGCGTGGACGTTAGCTAATTAAAGGACGCAGAAGCAGCAGAAGAAGAAGCAACAAGGCTGGCTAGTCAGACGACAGCGACATGGAGCGTCGCCAAATTGTCCTTAAACGTACGTTGTTGCTGCTGGAGTAAATAGACAACCGACCGACCGTTGGTTGTGGTACACACGCAATTAGATCGCAGTACCGTTACCGTCGCAAAGTTTGCAATGTTTGAATCGAACACATGGCTCGTATTATAGCGCATCACGTCAAACTGCCTCTGCCAAAATGTCGCCGTCGGTAAAGTCCCTCTGTCCCAGAAATTTCTGTTGTTTTTGTTTCGTTTTTTTTTTCATTAATTTCTTTTTGTGACACTGTATATTCATTGTTTGTTTACTGTATTTTCCTTATAAATTCTCTACATTTTTTCCTTAATATTTACAGACTAAGAAGGTAAGATAATTATTTTATATTTTACTTTATTCATTTTTATATTATTTTATAAACGAACAAGGTTCGTTGGTTGTGATCCACACGCAATTAGATCACAGTACTGTTACCGTTGCAAAGTTTACAATCTTTGAATCGAACACATGGCTCTTGTTATAGCGTATAATAATAATAAACTGATTAGCCTATTAATAGGCTGACTAAATAATAATTAATGAATAGTAATGATTAATTAATAAACTGACTAATGGACTACTAATATTTAAGCGTGGTCTAAATTCATTCAAGTCATTGACAAATAACAAATGAACTCAACAAAACGGCGGACGTTTCAGTGATGCAGGAAAAGAAGGTAACAAATCCCACGTAGACTGGGGAGTAGGCCTATGGCGTACCCAAACAATAAAAATAACAACTATGATTTTAATGAATTTAGACGACGGTCTAACGACATGGAAACTATTAATAGACAATCATATTCCGGATGTGAAAGCCTACATTCTTTACATAATACTAAACCTTTCAGACCTTGTGTAAAAGAATCTGTAGGTATGTCACTACATTACTACACGTATCAAACACAGTTGAATTAATGAAAAGAAACCCGTAATTTTGACCTCTGAAGAATTAATTTTTCTGGATTTTGTTGTCCATGACGTGTCCGTTGATTAACTAATTATAAAAATATCACTACTGACTCCTCGGAACACTAATTTTGTATTGGTAAAAATGTGAAACTTTTATCTTGTAGGCTGAACTAGTTTGCACTTATTAGAGGCCTCGTCAGAGGCTGCGGCTAGGAGCGCTGCCTGTCTTGTTCTTGGTGACGGCACCGTCGTTCAAAAGATCGATGTGTGTGTGTGTGCGTGCGTGCGTGTGTGTGTGTGTGTGTGTGTGTGTGTGTGTGTGTGTGTGTGTGTGTGTGTGTGTGTGTGTGTGTGTGTGTGTGTGATACGTTCGAATAGTGTGTGTGATTTGAATTGTGTCTGTTCGTTTAGGATGTCGTTTTTATGTGTTTGTATATTTCTATTTGATCAAGAGTGTCTAGTTTTCGGCCTTTTGTGTGTACGTGTAGAATTTCCATGTTAGTGTTTATGTTTGTGTATGTGTGGTTTGGTTCAATGAGGTAGTTTCCGAAGGTGGATTCGGTGGTGGAGTGTAGTGCCTTTGTGTGTTCCTGTGTCTCTTTTTCAAGTTACGTCCTGTCTGGTCTATATAGAATTTGTTACACCCTGAGCAGTTTAGTTTGTATATACCAGGTACTCCAAATCTGTTTTGTTCTTTGTGTGTGTTTTTTGACAGTGTGTGTTCTGTTTTGTTTGGAGTTCTGTACACGAATCTGTATCCTGCTTTTTAAAATTTGTGTCCTATTATTTCAGTATGGTTATTGATGTATGTTAGTGTTATGAACTTGTTGTTTTCTGTCTTTGTCTGTTCTTTTGTTTTGTGTAGGAGTTTATTGATTATTGTTCCGTTGTATCCGTTAGTTTCTGCTAGATATCTTGGAAACTAGACACTCTTGAACAACTAGAACTATACAAACACACAAAAACACATAGAAACAACATCCTAACGAACAGACACAATTCAAATCACACGCATTATTCGAACATATCACACCCCACACACACAACATCGACCTTTCGAACGACGGCGCCGTCACCAAGAACAAGACGGACAGCGCGGAAGTCTCTAATAAGCGAAAACTAGTTCAGCTACAAGTTAAAAGATTTACATTTTTAACAATAAAAAATTAGTGTTCCGAGTCAGTAGTGGATATATTTATAATTAATAATTTTTCTTTGGAATGTTGGTATCACAAACAGCTACAGTTACAAACCATCACAAAAAAAAATTACAAACCATCCTAATCGTAGGTTAGACTGTCATAAGTTTGATTATTTCTACCTACAGCCCAATGTAAAAAAAAGAAGGCTAGATAGGCCTAAAGAAAGAGTAGTTGTGAGATCCTAAAAAAATGCTAAGATTTCTGAAATTATGCCCAACTCATAGCTAGTGCACCGAAGCATTTTTTGAAGTGATAGCCTTTGGAGGGGGGGGGGCGGAGAGGTCACTCAGCGCAGTTAAAACAGCGCACAGAACTGGAACCGAAGTGATATTAACGACTGTGATCAATTCAAGTCATTAGTAATTATAATTCCGACTGGAAGATAGGTGACAAATGTGTAGCCGATTGTCAAAATATAAGAGATAAGAAGGCATGTATGTGAAACAGTTTTTGGTGACAACAATAATGTTGCACACCACTATAGAAAATTATTCCGATTAGCGCTTTCAATCTTCTCAGCTCATCGTCAGATCGGAAAAATCAGATTATTAAATTAAACTTTAATAAAATATTGATGCTACTGACTTGAAATTTTTTACATTTACTTAGCATAGTATCCTGCTCAATTTCCTGCTAAATGAACAAAATAGCGTAAATAGTTTTTGAGAAAAAAATATTTATTTTAGTTTTATTTTGACGCACATTCTTAAATATACAAAATATTTTCAAGTATGATAAAAGTTAATATATTTTAACGAAAATGCATGAAATTACTCTCCATACTGTAAGGAAGACTTGTGACGTTGATGGGTTTAATAGTTTGTTAACAAATGGTACCTAAAGACTAAAAAACTGTACTTTCGGGGAAACGAGTATAAGAGATTGTCAACACTTTACACTTAAACTAAAATGCTCCAGAGCAATATTCTGCACTGTCACTGTCCTCTCTTTTCCTCTTCATTAGCCTTCTTCTTATTCGTTTCTTTTTATGTTCTTCTCTCACCTTGTCAGATTTTTGTATTCTTTCCTCAACAATTTTCATCAGACCTTCAACCATTAGTTTACCTGGTCGGAAGCCCAAGGTTTCAATGACATTTACTTTTGCTACAGAACCATCGTTAAAACAGAGGACTGCATTTGTTTTTCCTAGTTTATATACCTGATGGCCTACAAAAACTGTTTTTTGTACCCTTTGCCAAATGACTCCACTTACACTTTCATTGGGATTTTGGGTTTTTCCATGAAGGCAACATTTTAGTAGGTTGACATTTGATAAATCTGAATATTGGCTTCACAACATCCATAAATGATTCTGGTAATGAACTTTTATGTGTGTATTTTTTACATTTCTGCTGGGCTTTATTATGTTTATACTATGTTTCAATGTGTGTAGGCCATAAATGATGTTGTAGTTTTTCGTCTGACGACAATTTATGAAAGTAAGTCGCCCAGATCGCTTTCTTCATTGCTTCAACACTAATAAGGTTTTGCCTAGTAGCTAGTCCGTAGTACTGTTGAAGCTGGTCTATTTCCTCATCAGTGAGCCTTTCTTTACCTGCCAACACTTTCATATCTTTTAGTTTTACTCCTTTCATGTCTTTCTTTAGTCTCCGCAATCTAGAGCCTACATTCTTTTCCATGTGCCAGACTGCAAACAATCAGCTGTTGAGACTGGTTCTTACAGGTTAGCCAACATGAAAAATGAAATACTATTGACTTAGAAACAAAAACTATACTACAACAAGTGCAAGGTACAACGTAGAGTGTAGTTAGTAGGTCTAAGCCTTGCTAGACTTGCGCGCTAAGTTCACCCGCCGCATACAGTGCAAACTTCTACTCAAAACATTTTCTCCTATTACTTTTCGAATTAAGTATATGATGTTATACATTTTCTGAAACAGAAAGAAATGGAGAATTTTTAGCATAATTTTTGAAAAATCTATTTTTTGACCCTGCACATGACTCTCCCCTTTATTAAATAGAATCTGCAAAGAGTGTGGATTCCAAATATCCACACGTAAGACCAGAGGCATAGCTAGGGGGAGGCCAAGGGGGCAGCCGCCCCGGGCGGCATACCCAGGAGGGCGACAAAATGAGCATAGACTTGAAACAATTGTTTTCAGCTATAAAAACACAAACAACTTGTTTCATTGGGAATATGACTATTCTTTTCGTTAAAGAAGCACAGCCAGCCTGTCTGTCGTCGTTAACCTTGCGTCTGTTGTTTTCATAAACAGTATTAGTCTATTTATACTCAAGCATCGTAATTACCGTTCATTATGATAACAAATTACGCTGTAACAGTGGCTGATGTCCATTCAGGAGTTCAGAAGAGAATATTAGATTTGAAACCACTAGCTGTGTTTGTTCCCTGTGACAGCCATTCACTTAACTTGGTTGGAGTTCATCCGGCTCATGTAAATGTTCAGATAGTGACATTTTTGGGACAGTAGAACGTCTATTCACCTTCTTTTCCTGTTCCACTCATAGATGGAGTGTACTTAAAGACTTCGTAAATATTACTCTAAAAGGACACTGTGATACCAGGTGGAGTTCAAAAGCAGATGCGGTGAAAGCAATATCCACTCAGCTGGTTGATGTGATAGCTGTATTGGAAGAATTGAGGGATACACCGACTGAAACAATTGATACGAGGGAAGATGCTCATTAATAATTAATGCGATAAAAACTTTAATTTTGTGACCTTGCTCTTTTTCTGGACAGTTATTCTTTCTTCTATGGAGAAAATCCTGAAAATCTTGCGGACCAAAGGAACAACCTTTATTCAAGCATTGACACTTCTGGAGACGCTAACGGACAAATTAACAGTTTGGAGGAACGAGCTGTGTGATAATGTCATTACTAAGACAGAGCAAGTATGTAAATAATGGGATGTCGTCAGTATCACAAAAAGGATGAGAAGGAACCGCACGATGCCAGGGGGGAGTATGCAGACGATTCTGCATCAACCGTTCGGCAAGAAATGCGACGATCTCCAATAGAAATTTTGGAAAAACTATCAGTTCAAATTTCAACCCGTTTCTCTTACATAAAAGAGTTAGAAAAACGCTTTGAGTTCCTCTGTAAATTTGAGGCGTACGTAAATGATATACATTGTAAGGAACAGCCTTCCCAGTAAGTGCACAGTGCTTGCAAAACTGTATCCACATGACCTAAACAGTAAAGAACTGTTCAGTGACTTGAAAGACGTCATACTTTGATTAAAAATAGCAAACGTTAACAGAGAACAAATGGACTTTACACCTCATGGACTGCTGCAATACATTTCTTCAATGGACTTTACACCTCAGGAACTGCTACAATACATTCCTTCAATGGACATTACACCTCATGGACTGCTCCAATACATTTGTTCAATGGGATTAGAAGCCCACAAAACACTAGCAACAGCTTTAAAATTTTTTTCTTACTTTACCAGTGTCTGTGTTTTCTTGCGTAAGATCGCTTAGTAAACTGAAATTGATTAAATCCTACCTACGGTCAACAATATCTCAAGACGGTGTAACAAATCTAGCGATACTTTCAATTGCAAATGACGTTGCTTTATCTTTAGACTATAGTGATTTAATAACCGACTTTGCAGCAATTAAGACCAGGAAAGTTACATTTTAAAATGTCTCGTTTTAAGTATTTATTAGGTCTAAATATTGAAAATAAATATTAAGTGTTTATTAGTAGAAGATGATTTGGTAAGTGATTTATTTTATTACTTTTAATGTAGTTCTGCAACTTTATGTTGCTGTAGGATAATGTTTTGACGATGCGTTTTAGACCTAAAAGGAATTTGCATGTTTATTAGAATTTTTTTATGTTATAAATTTTTTATATTACTTCATTGTTTATAGTCTAAATTTGTTACTAATACAAACTGAATACCGGTAATATTACAATATGTAATTTCTTAATTTTGACTTAACAAATATTCTTAAGATGTTTGGTGGACGTGCTTTAGCCTAATATAAAAATCTATACATTTGCATTTATTAAGTAGTCTATTCACTGGATGGGCCTTCATTTTTGCTCTTTTGCCCCCTTTTAATTGTGAAGGGGAGACGGCCGACGATTTCCTTGCCCCGGGCACCAAAAAGCCACTGCGTAAGACCAAGGTGATGGCTTTTCGTGGAACTGATCCCGTACGGGCAAAAATTGTTATAGATGGTAGGCTACTGTCCTGGAACAAGTTAGCAGTTAACAGTTAGCAATACGGTGTGTCTTATAATGCAAGCAACGACGTTGTGAATAAGTTGCATAAGTTCAACCTTATGTGCGGGACCATTAGGCGAACCCTTAAATAAGCAAGGGTTGAAATTCTACACGGCTAAAATTCTACAAGATGATGGCTCTTCCCACACTTCTTTATAGGTCTGAGAATTGGACTTTAACGAAAGGCGACGCCAGTCGCATTCAAGCGGCTGAAATGAGATTTCTCAGGCACGTGACAGGGTACATTCTCCATGATCATAGAAGAAACACAGACATACGGCAGGAACTGAATATTATGAGTATATACTCGACAGGATCGCCCAGTATCGGCTGAATTGGTGTGGGAACATCTTTGCCGAATGGATGACACTGCCGCATGCCCAAACAACTATGGAACTATAAGCCGAGGGGACGGAGAGGTGTGGGACATCCGAGGTAGCCCTGGAGTGACCAGCTGTAATCTTTGCCTATTTGAGACCGGAACAAACCATCCTTGGTTTAATCCTTGAAGATGATGATGATGATGACCTTCAGAGGCTCTCTCTCTATATAGGTCTATAGGGTTGTGAACAACAGCATTATTTGTGAGAAACAAAAGCAATAACTTTGTGCGGCGGGGGCTGAGGGAGGAGGAGCCACCTGTTGGGTTGGGCCACACCTAACATGACAGCTCGCCACTTCCTGTACACTTTTTTATTGGCGTTCCACTTCTTAATTTACCGGCTAATCTGCTGTTAAACTCAGAGATAAACATTTCCAGATCGGGTCCGTTGGTCCTGCTCTCTCTCTCTCTCTCTCTCTCTCTCTCTCTCTCTCTCTCTCTCTCCCTCTCTCCCTCACTCTCTCTCTCACACATACACAGCCTAATACGTACTGATTTGTTTTGTTTTATTAGACAATGTCATTTAACAAATTAGACTATCCCGGTAGCCGACTCTGTAAAATACTTGGACATCCACCTAGACAAAAAACTGACTTGCCGCAATCACATTTGGATATGAAGAGAAAACAACTGGACACCAAGTTTCGCAAGCATTATTGGTTCCTGGGCCGAAAATCATTACTGTCAATGCGAAACAAGCTGTTGGTGTACAACACTGTCTTCAAACCTGTGTGGACATGCAGCTTACAGATTTGGGAAACTCCATCTAAATTCAATATCGCCATAGTGGAAAGGTTTCAGACCAAGGTGCTGCGTGCCATAACCAACGCACCGTGGTTCATCTGCAACAAAAACATCGATAAAGACTTGGACCTGCCCTTAGTCAGTGAAACCATTGCGATGTTCAGCGAAAGATATGTGAAACGGCTTGAAGAGCACACGAATCCTTTAGCCATAAGTCTACTAGACAACAGACTACAGACTAAGACGTCTAAAGTTAACATTTCCGCTGGACTTACATAGACTCTAACACTATAAATATATTATACATAATATGTTACTTTTAAATACTCATATAGAGAACTAGTCAATGGATTAGTTCTCTTCATCCCATGTATTTATGCTTATTGTTATGTATTAACAGATTGCATAAATAAACGTAAAAAAAAAATAACAAATTTTAATAAATCTCATGTCATTAAGTATCACTTCAATTCTAAATTTTTATTCTTAGTAAATCTTGTGAAAATGATCCTCATCATCTTCTTAACGGTTTTAGGCTTTATCGGCCTGTTCCTATTCTACAGTCCACCTTTTCTTAGGTCTACCAACTTTTCTTCTGCCTCTAGGGTTGTAATCTTTCGCCATCTTCGGTATTCTATTCTTCGAGTCTACTGATGTGTTGAATCCACTTTCTTCTGTATTCTTGAATCATTTCATTATCTGCAAAAATATCTAAATCACCTCTTATCTCTTCATTTCTTTTATGATCTCGTCTATTACACCTTTTAACTGGTCTCAGAAATTTCATTTCTGCTGTTTGTGTCTTTTGTTCATCTTTTTTCTTTATGACTCAAGTTTCAGAACCATACAGTAGTGTAGGTATTGCCATTGTTTTATAACATTTTATTTGGGTTCTTCTCCACATTTATTTCCCAACGTTCTCCAAATCGTTCCACACATTTTTTTGTGAAATTCGTCACTTTATTTTCTATATCTCTATCATGATCATAAGTAATGTCACGTCCAAGAAAACTGAAATGTCTTACACTATCAGATGTTTGCTAAAATCCCCTTCGTAATTTGTTACACCACATGGGTTTTTGCGGGTTTCCACACTTTTGAGACCCCTCACATATTTCCTCTAGCCCCTTTTGTTTTTATTTGAAAAATTTGAAAAAACAATAGGGGTGTGTAGGTGAAAGTGTATGGGTAGGGGTGTAAAATTTTACGGAAATCGGTTGCTGCGCGAGACATACCGTACCACAAACCGACAGACAGGCAAATGTGAAACGGTCGTGTTATAGGAACACTTAAACGTCTTGTTAACATAGGGCTACTCAAACACCGGGCTGTTTGGCCGTCGTCGATCGCTGTATAATCCGCCACATGGTCGGCAACATTGTTTCGTATCCCATCACCTTCGGGGACCTTCTTCAGGCCGCTAAAAGCGACAGAGAGTTAAGAAACAGTTACGCCAGATCTTGGCCAAACGATATTCTACCTGACAACTTTTCAGCAGTGCCGGATGTACCACTAGAGCGACTAGGCCGCAGGCTCAAAGGAGGCCGCAAGGTACAGATATTTTTTTTTTAAACGGAAGTATTTTTATAAGAGTAGGAGGCACTCATTTATTTAAGTATGATTGTTTTGAAATTAAATGATCAGCATTTTAAAAAGAATTACTTAAGAAATTCAAGTTCACACTCAAGGCTGTCTAGTTTAGCTAGTTTTGTTGCTAACGCTGAGCTCTTTAAAGACTCAGACTTTGATGACTTAATTAAAGAGTTTTCATCTCAAAAAGCAGGAAATGTTGAGATGTAATGATGTAAGTTATAATAAAATATTGTCAAATCTTTTTCAAGTCACCATTTTTTTTTTTTTTTTTTTTTTTTTTAGAAACTTGCTTTCAAAAAATCTTATGTATGTTTTAATTAAACTTTAAATAAGAGAACACTTATTTTAGATTTGGTCATATTTAGTTTTAGTCATATCTAGTCGTATAGTAGCTATAGTCGTATTTCATTCTGAATTACATTTATACGCTTTTAATAAAGGTTTGTACATATAAACCACTTAACTGAAAAAAGAGTGTTTATGTCTCTTCCTAAAATATAAAAACGTAGCGTACTTTATTTAAAAACAATTTTCTATTGTCTTCTTTTAAACATTTATAAATTTTCTAGCAACATTTTTTGTGCATGCTTTCCCCGACATTAATTCCATTAAACTACATAGTCACTGAATATTAGTTTACCATTTTTTTTATGCTTAGTTAAAGAATAAAAAAAATCTAGACCGATTTTTTTAATTTTATAAAAATTAAAAGGAAAAATTATTGCGTTATACCTAGACAATAAAAAAGAAATTTTATATGTTAAATTTCTGAACAAGCTTAGTTCAGTTACTTACTTAAAAAATAAATTAATTTGCTCTCAATTCTTTTGCATGGTTCTTAATATTT